>JAQFVV010012418.1:7571278-8312944 GCA_028023455.1 Epiperipatus broadwayi
TGTTTTATATGTAATTAAGGGTATGTATATATGCATTATCATTACTAAAATGATATTTTATGGAAGGTAAATCTATTTCTTTTCAAAAGTAATCACTACTACTTGTAAATGTAAAAGTTTCCTAATGTTTCCCCAGAGTCCAATACTTTATAAAAAAAACTTTATTGTAAACACATCCATTTTTGGCGTATAATTATAATGCACTTACAAGTAATAAAATACAATATTACTTATTAACGTTTTATCAGCAGACATTATAATTTTTAATTACAAAAGTTTTTTTTTTTCCGTTTGATTACATCACCTTATTATTTAAAGCTTCATTTAAAATTTTTTCAAAGAGACTTAAAAAACAAAAAAAAGTAAACAAAAAGATCTATGGGTTTAATTAAAAGTACTTATAGCCTGAAAACGCGTTTCCCCCTTTTTTTTTCACTAATTAACTTCTCATCTTTAATGAGAAATTTGTTAAAGTTTCAAACAGGCTTTTGTTACGTCGTTTGATAATTTATTATCCAAATTAAGATGATGTGATTGAAAGAATGAAAACAAAACCGTTTTTATATCTTATAAAACACATATATAATTTAATTATTAAAGTATGTACTTATCTTTCCATATAAATATATTTATATTTAATGATTCACAGTTATGTTTCAGTCGTATGACTTGGAAAAGTTATGCCAGTGGTGTCTAAATATTTTGACTAAACATTAATTGGAACAACACATTGTTGTTTGGTATTTATTGACATTTTTTAAATATAAATTAACATTGTAAATGCCTTATTTCAGCAATAACTTATTTATAACAATCAAATACATAATTGAGTGCAAAGATAATGGCACAAGATCAAGAACTTTATAGATTACAGTTTAATTGTTGAGCTTTTGGTGCTCAAACATCATATGACTCTCCGAATAATAACCCATTCTATTTCTTCATAATTTTTAGTAATAGTTTTAACAAGGCTGTAAACCTTAGCAATGAGCGTCTGAAAAAATCGTCACTAGGGACCTCTGTAGGTCTTTAAAACACTTGCTTACGCTATGAAGAAAAGAGAGAATCCCAAATTAAGAGAGAATCCCTCTTTACTTCGACCTACTTTTATATATAAATAGGTGAAGCAGAAGTGTTTTAATAAATTAATAAATTTTCTAATGTTACGATAAATATATAAAGAGCGTATATCTTTCTTTATTAAATTATAATACTTTATTTCATTTTAGATATTGACTTTAAATTTACATTTACCCTGAATATCAGTGATAAGACGAAAGTTTTGATGAATTTTAATAATTAATTATTATTTCAAAAATTTAATTAGTTATAATGAACTTCAAAAATTAAATATACTTTAGATTAATTAAGTCAGTTAAATATCTTGGATTTTACAGGACATTTTCAATTTTCAATGTTTAACTGAATTCTGTATTGGGTTAATTCGTTTTTGTGGCATAGCATTTTTGTTATATGCTATTAAGTTTAAATTAATTTCTCGCAGTCATGAGAATGGCATTGTGCCTATTTATGATTGCTTTCTCTGCTCAGGATTTAAAATGATAAATTTCTTTTTGACAGTGATTATGATTGACATATATACATCATCCTGTATTACTAATATAATATTAGTAAATCCAACAAATCAATCAAAAGAAATCAAAGTAATAATAAAGATAGTGGTGAAACTCAATATAAATTTTAGTATAAAATGAAAGTCAAAAAAAAAGTGTAATCAAAAAGAGAGATTTGGTGAAGAATTGGTAAATGAGGATGTAATAAGATTATTCAACTCAGTTTTGTGGAGTAGAAATATATTGATGAAACTGAAAAGATATCTATGATTCTTAGGTGTAGAGTCTTATTCAGTATATAGGTGGATATGTAGATGGCAACAAAGGAAAGTCAGCAAGAAGATCAAACCTGGAGAAAAGGATAAATTGAGAGATCAAATAATTGAGGTGAAAAAATGTGATAATAATCATTGAAGAAATGAGATTAAAATTGTATGATCATATCAACAAATAAATAAAACAGAATATCAGTGATGATTGAGATATGAAGGGGAAGAAAAGGAGAGGAAAGTGAAGGAAATGATGGAAAGAAAACCTGATGGACAGTCTGGGGGAAAATGGTATATTATAAGCAGATATTATGGCTGGAAATAATTATCAGGCACTCAGTATTTTGATTGTTCTGAAGAAGCTGTAATACTCTATTCAACTGCTGACAATTTTCCATTTTCTTCTTAAATTCTGTACAAATGTTCATTAAGGCATTTCTACATCTTGCACAATATGCCTCAAACTTTCTCTTGCTCTACTAACTTATTTTCTACTCTCAATACATTTTTAGATTGAACTATATAGTATTCCTTACTCCAGAATTCTTTCTCCACTTTCTATCTTGTCTTACTCAGACCAAGATTATTTATTCTATATTTCCTCAATTTATTATTTACATTCTTCAATTTAATTAACTTTGTTATTATCCATACATTCCCCATAGCTGTATGCAAGTAAGATATTCATTTGTTAACGACTTGAAACACTTTGCAACTTTTCCTGCCAGGTACAACACCTGAATTATTCAAAGTATTGTAGTTGTCAGTCTTTTTAAATTTATATAATCAGGAAGAAATATATGGAGGAGAAAAATATAAGAATCAGCAGTGAGAAAATCCTGAAGAAAATTTAAAAAATCATATGATTAACTATATAGGAGATCATATAATTTTTGAGCAATTGGTTGGCTATTTTTTATTGATTATACCTTAAAATTAGAACTTATAAATCGGTTTCAAGTATTAGTAGATTTTGAACATGATTCAGATTTGAATGAAATTAATAGCAAAATAATAGATACACTTTTAAAAACTGTAATAAAGATAGCTGGTAGAAAAAAGCAGCAATTAATAAAATTTCTACTGAGAACAGAGAATTTATGAAGAAAAAAAAGGAATATGAAGATATACAAAAATGTTGCATTAAAAAGGAATATCTCAAATTTTGTAAAATGGTGTGAAAAAGAGTTGAAAATGATATAAGAAAATATAACTGTGAACTAGCAAGAAAAGCTGTAGAAGAGAATAAAAGTCTCCAGAGTGTGAAATAACATTTTAGTATTGGTAAGAAATTTATATCTGTAATAAGGCAAAAATATGGAACTATTACTAAAAAGAGAGATGAGATTGTGAAATGGGTCGAAGACTTCTATCAAGAATTATATAGTAATAAAGAACCAGTACCTCCTATATCTATTTCATCTTTCGAATTGCCCAGAATTTTAAATGAAAAAGTGAGACATGCAATTAAATGTATAAAGAAAGGAAAGGCTCCAGGGAATGATGGAATTATAATTGATATATTAAAGGAAACAGGTGAAGAAATAGAATTTTTTTTAGCAAAGTTATATACCAAATGTCTAAATGATAAAGATGTACCAGATGATTGGAAGAATGCAGCATTAATATTAATATTTTAAAAAGGTGGTAAAGAAGATACAAAATTTTTATCAAGATAATTACAACTTGTCTACAGAGAACATTGGATTTTCACCAACCAAGAGAACAAGCTGGATTTAAAAGTGGTTTTAGTACAGTAGATAATATCCAAGTATTGAGAGAAATTATAGAAAGAACAAATGAATATGAGTTGCCATTATGTTTAGGATTTGCAGATTGTGAAAAGGCATTTGATTCTATAAACATTTCTTCAGTGATTAAAGCATTGGATCATCAAGGTATAGATCCAGGATATTGTCATATTTTAAAGTATATTTATAAATATGCAACAGCAACAACTAGATTACATAATGATACTGAGAAAGTCAACATTGAGAAGGTTGACTGCATATCTCCAAAACTTTTTACAGCAGTGCTGCAAGAAGAATTTTGTGGATTAAAATGGGAAGCTAAAGGAGTGAAAGTAAATGGAGATTATTTAAGTCATTTAGATTTTTCAAATGATGTAGTTGTTTTTGCAAATAATGCTTTAGAGCTGCAGGAAATGTTGCAGGAGTTTTCTGATGAAAATAGGACTAAAGATAAATGTTAAAAAGACTAAAGTAATGTTTCATGGATTTTTTCAAAATATGAAAATAATTATGATGAGTTAGAAGAAGTTAACAGTTACAAATACTTTGGTCAGATTATTAATACAGGTGGAAACATAATGGATGAAATTAATGATAGAATTAAACTTGGTTGGAGTATTTTTTGTAGAAATAACTTGATACTAAAATGAAATATGCCTATGTGTTTGAAAAGGAAGGTTTTTAATAAATGTGTTTAACCAGTTCTTACTTATGGATCTGAGACATGGACACTTAATAGAAGAGCAATACAGAGACTTCAGACCACTCAAAAAAATATGGAAAGATGCATGCTGGGAGTAACAAGAAGAGATCAAAAACACAGTATATGGGTAAGAGAATAAACAGGTGTTACTGATCTCATTGAAAAAATTAAAAGATTGAAATGGAGTTGCACTGGACATATTACTAGAAGAGATGATAATAGATTGACAATTGAAATCTTAAACTGGATTCCAAGAGATTGTAAAAGACCCAGAAAGAGCCACATGTGAGATGGATAGATGAAATAAGAAAGTGTACAGGGGTGATGTGGAGAAGAGAAGCTAAAGATCAGAGAAGATGGATCAAACTTGGAGAGACCTTCATCCTGGAGTGGATTGATAATGGTTGATTATGATGATTCTTTATTTTATATATTTTTAATGATAAAAATATTATTCTAAGCTATGGCAACATATGTTTGCATATTCATAACTTGTGTGATTATATATTTAGTCTATCAACAACCCTATATAGTTGCTACATTTGCTCTGTATTAGCTTTATTTCAAATGATAATGTATAATGTTAATATAATGTTTTGTTGCAGTTGAAAATTTTATACATTTCCACAAATGTGGCATCACCACTACACTATCATTCAGTAACAGCAAAAAACATACAGATCAATGTTGTATCTTATCCCTGTAATCTGATTTTTCTATTTGAAATTATTGTTAATGGATTAGAAAACATGACTTGTTTTTCTTTTTTAAAAAAGCATAGCAGTTACATTGCTTTAGAATGTTGTTGTAATATTATTGTAAATGGTATTAGCATAGATTTTTTTATAAAATATATTCATACTGCTTTTGTAGATTTTTTAATTAAAAAATAATGTGAAATGATCATTATCTTACATATAGTCAGCTAACATCTAAAGTCCGTCGACTAAGATCTATGATCTTTATCTATTGTTTACAACATTTGAAAAATGCTTCCTTCTAGTCTAATTTTCATGCAAAATGTATGGATTAAAGAAATATGATTTTTTGCTTGTAAGACACATCACACTTTTAATTCATTTATTTATTTTTTTATTTTTAGAAATAGAAGATAATAAACATGACCACAATACAATTAAAGAAATTCACAACATGTATAATATCGTTTTGTCAGAATTGATGGTGTTAAAATATTTTCAAATATTGTAAAATTATAAATCAAGTATCAGATTTTAAAGCAGAATTTATAAATACACATCTGTTACTTCGAATTTAAAAACATAAAATAATTTGTTGACGATGTTTACTTACTTTATTCTTATTTACAAGACAGTTTTTTTAATGTTTAAAAAAATCAAATGCAATTTTTTAGAATATTATTCATTTATAAAATTGATTCCAGTTTATTAAGTTAGTATAAAATAAAGATTTTATACAGATGTGAAAAGTTGAGCACTCAATTCAGATAAAATAATAGAAAATGTCAGATTTAAGATCTTTGCATAAAGGCAATTTGATTATTTAGAAACCAGAGTAATATCATTAAATAACATTGCTTCCTCGTTGAAATTATTTCACCGTTGTTTTCTTCTCTCTTAACTTATATTAATCTACGCCAAGCATGTCAAACTGGTGGCCCGCGGGCCACATACGGCCCTCAAAAGGATTTTTCATGGCCCACGACTAAGATGCTATGCAATAAAATGAAAACACAACGATATGTTGCAAACAATAAATTATTTTTTTAAAAAAGCTCTTATATTTAATTACATGAACTAAAATATATACAGTAATTGTTGTCTACATACATAGCTAATTTATAATTCTCGATTACACGCATAGCTAAATATTTTTGATGACATGCCTTTATGATGATGAAGCATTTGAGATATGTGAATACCAAAGCTGGCAACATTAATAATGTGCTGCTGTGCTTCCGAGAACATAAATACATTAGTCAGCTATTCGCGCCACCAACGTAGCAATTCTATCTGCAGATGTTGGGTTTTTCTTAGAATTATAACAAAAGGCAGTTGCGTTAGTTTCTTTATCCAGATTGGTGTGTTAAAAATTTACGGGTTGTTTCCTTTTATAACTCATTCAAAAAATGTAAGTAAACTGCTATATCTGAGAGTTTCTATCTTTCTGAAACTTGTCAGACAGCATAAGAAATAACAAGCATGCATTTGACATTTTGTTATATAATATTTTAATTATAATCAAACATGAGAAACAATAATATTTTACATATAAGTTAGTAATGATTACAATTCAGTTTGGAAAACACTAAAAGTTCTATAATTTACCAGTCTATGTTTGGCCTTGGGGAACTTTAGTGGCTTCGATCATTTCTAATCTACGCCTTATGCACAGCTTTTTTCTTTGTCACATCTCTATCTTAATTTCTCCATGCTGAGAAGTCTGGACTGAGAGAGAGAGAGAGAAAACATAATCCATACCTTTTATAGCTACCTCCACTTATCGAGCATAATTCTAGGAGTGAGAATCAATAGCAGCGCTCTCTTTACATTTAAATACTAGAGTAGCATTAAATTTTTACGAAGCGTATTTAGCATAAACATAATTGCAATTTTTTAAATTTTAAAAATTTAAATCTAAAGCTCTATTTTTATTACAGAAAATGCCACTTCCAATGCTAAATAAAAAACGAAAGATTGATGACGAGGGAAGAAAATTTCAAGAAAGGTGAGACCTGAATTATTTTTGTGTGAAAGTGAACAATAAGATTATGTGCTTAATTTGCAAAGAAACTATTAGTGTTGCTAAAGAATACAATATTAAGCGACATTATAGCACTAATCATGAAAAACAATTTTCATGTTTTGAAGCTAAAATAAGAGAAGAAAAATTAAAAACAATGAAGAATTCATTAAGTAGCCAGCAAGGAGTGCTTACAAAATTTATAAAAAGTAATGAATCAGTAACAAGAGCTAGTTATGAAATAAGCTATTTATTAGCAAAACATTCAAAATCATTCACCGATGATTCTTTAATCAAGGAATGTATGATAAAAACTGCCGAATTTGTCTGTCCAGAAAAAGTACAAGCATTTTGAGACATCTCATTATCAAGAAATATGGTGGCAGATAGAATTACTGAAATGGCAGATGACGTACTTCGCAACTACAGGAAATATCTATCAAAATCCAGTTCTTTTCAATTGCGATTGATGAAAGTATGGATATAAAAGATGTTGCACAAGTTGCTATTTTTTTCATGGTTGCGATAATAACATGAGGATCACTGAAGAATTGTTGGAATTCATCCCTCTTCATGGAACAACAACTGGTGAAGATATTTTTGATTCTGTATGGAGCATTTTAGAAAAACTTAACTTGCCTCTTGACAAGCTTGTTTCTGTTACAACTGATGGTGCTAAATCGATGACAGGTGAAACTAAAGGTTTTGTGTCATGACTAGCAAGGAAATCACAAGATGAATATTCAGATAAACTGAAAATCAAAGCTTTTCATTGCCTCATTCACCAACAAGTTCTCTGTTTAAAATTATTAAAAATGGACCAAGTACTTAAAACAGTTACAAAGATAGTCAACTTTATTTGATCAATAGCGCTTAACCATCGCCAATTTACTTCGTTCTTTAAAGATTTAGAATCCGAATTCGAAGATCTTCCTTATTACACAGAAGTTCGTTGGTTGTCCTGCCACAATGTCTTAAAGAGCTTCTATCTGCTTTTGGAGGAAATAATATTATTTTTTGAAATGAAAGATGAAAACAACGAAAATATATAAATTATAAAAGATCCATTGTGGGTACAAGACCTAGCATTTTTAATAGATATTACAGGCCATCTGAATAATCTTAATATTACATTGCAAGGCAAAGATCAATTGATAACAAATATGTACGATGCAGTTGCAAGCTTTGTACAAAAACTGAATTTGTTTTAAAATCATTTGCAAAAGAACGTTTTGATGTATTTTCCTACATGTGAGGAGTTAAAAGCACAAAATCAAAGTTGCTCGTTTTCACAACACTCTGCAAAAATTGAAAAAATAAAAGACGAATTCGATAAACGTTTTGATGATTTCAAGGAGTTCGAAGAAATTTTTTCTCTTTTCACAGGACCATTTGCCTTTGAAGTTGAAAAAGCTCTGACTTTGATACAACTGGAATTAATTGATTTCCAGAATGATTCGATTTTAAAAACCAAATATTGAGAACTAGAAACTCCCAAAAAAACCAAATATTGAGAACTAGAAACTCCCAAAATATATTCCTATTTAGGTGAAAGATACCCAGAAATTAAAAAATTTGCTGCACAAATTTTAAGCTTTTTTGGAAGTACATACTTATGTGAGCAATTATTTTCATGCATGAAATTAAATAAAACAGCTTACAGATCAAGATTAACTGATAAACATCTATCTGCCATAATGAAAATTGCTTGTTCTCAGTCTTTGAATCCAGATATTGAAAAACTAGTAGGAGGAAAACGCTGGCAAGTTTCCGATAAAAACAATAAATTTTAGTCAAAATAAGAGTCATAGATCAATTCATAGATCACATGACCCTATCTCTTAAGCTTTTAAGTTATAAACAGTGAGGATTGTCAATTCCTCTACAAGCTTTATGATAAATGCTTAGCCAGAGCCAGCACTTAAAATATCTCTGTCAGGAACCCCTTCCCAAACCCCTGACCATGTTTTCGTGCTTTGGCACTCCTCTGAGAGGTATCAGGGTAGGTTCAGACACTAGATCTAAAAATACCAACCCAAAGCTAAGCACTTAGCTAAAAGTTATCTATTGAGTGGAAAATATGAAATTTTCAGACATCTACATGTCTTCTAACCCAGCTATCCAACTCAAATAGCTATATAGGGCTGATAGATCTTCAGCCATACCACATATTAGTAGTCACAGCAATATAAAATTGCCTAAGACTTTTGGCAGAGACTATAAATAGTCAAAATAAGAGTCATAGATCAATTCATAGATCACATGATCCTATCTCTTAAGCTTGTAAGTTATAAACAGTGAGGATTGCCAATTCATTTACAAGCTTTATGATAAATGCTTAGCCAGAGCCAGCACTTAAAATATCTCTGTCAGGAACCCTTCCCCAAACCCCTGAACATGGTTTTGTGCTTTGGCACTCCTCAGAGAGGTGTCAGGGTAGATTCAGACACTAGATCTAAAAATACCAACCCAAAGCTAAGCACTTAGCTAAAAGTTATCTATTGAGTGGAAAATCAGAAATTTTCAGACATCTACATGTCTTCAAACCCAGCTATCCAACTCAAATAGCTATATGGGGCTGATAGATCTTCAGCCATACCATATATTAGTAGTCATAGCAATATAAAATTGCATAAGACTTTTGGCAGAGACTATAAATAGTCAAAATAAGAGTCATAGATCAATTCATAGATCACATGACCCTATCTCTAAAGCTTGTAAGTTATAAACAGTGAGGATTGCCAATTCCTCTACAAGCTTTATGATAAATACTTAGCCAAAGCATGAAACCATGGTCAGGGGTTTGGGGAGGGGTTCCTGACAGAGATATTTTAAGTGCTGGCTCTGGCTAAGCATTTATCATAAAGCTTGTAGAGGAATTGGCAATCCTCACTGTTTATAACTTACAAGCTTAAGAGATAGGGTCATGTGATCTATGAATTGATCTATGACTCTTATTTTGATTATGTATAGTCTCTGCCAAAAGTCTTATGCAATTTTATATTGCTATGACTACTAATATATGGTATGGCTGAAGATCTATAAGTCCCATATAACTATTTGAGTTGGATAGCTGGGTTTGAAGACATGTAGATGTCTGAAAATTTCAGATTTTCCACTCAATAGATAAGTTTTAGCTAAGTGCTTAGCTTTGGGTTGGTATTTTTAGATCTAGTGTCTGAACCTACCCTGACACCTCTCTGAGGAGTGCCAAAGCACAAAACCATGGTCAGGGGTTTGGGGAGGGGTTCCTGACAGAGATATTTTAAGTGCTGGCTCTGGCTAAGCATTTATCATAAAGCTTGTAGAGGAATTGGCAATCCTCACTGTTTAATAAATTTTAGTTTTATAAATATGTAATCAGATAAAATAAATGTTTAAATAAAAGCAATACTATATCAATTGTATATTATTGAACAGAATTCACTAAACTACATAATATGCTTTAATTACCCTATCTCAGGGGTCCCCAACCTTTTTGCACCTAAGAGCACATTCTACAATACTGGCAAGGTGGCGGGCACCATTTATTGTTTCAATGTAAATTTATAGTTGGATATTGTTAATAATACACGTAATGTGCAAAAAAAATATTTATTTCAAAAATAAAATTTTAACATATAATTAATGTTTATATTTTTACGCTGTAAAAGTATAGTATGCCCTACAATTTGATTACAATATAATACAATAGCAAATTTGAAAAATTTTCCTACCCATATTTGCATATTTAATCTGTCCTATTTTGCATATTTGCACTTCGTGAAAATGAAGAAATACTGTACTTCTTGAAAATGAAGATTATACCTTTGAAAGCGCTAGAAAAAATCAATAAAAGTTTGTTATTTATTTATTTGATTTGAGTTATCTATATATAGCCGAATTATATATGCGTGTGCATTTTTAATATTAACACAAATATTAAGTTATTACAAATATATTCTAACACACGGTTTGACGATATATATTACAATAATTTATAAGAAATTTTAAAAATTAAATTTATCTGTATCAGATAAATAATTTTTTATCGTGTTTGGATAGCGGCGGGCACACGTAAAATGGTCTGCGGGCGCTGTGGTGCCCGCGGGCATAGGGTTGGGGACCTCTGCCCTATCTATATTCTTGCATTCTCACTTCAAAATACAATTTTAAGAAAATTTGTGTGATGTGGCTCGCGAGAATCTTACCAGTAGCATAAAATGGCCCATTGTTTGAATGAGTTTGACACGCCTGATCTATGCAAATATCAAAACATTGTCATTGACATTTTTTTTTAATATCTCATACGTTATTCTCATTTATAATTCATAAATTTATTAAGTTTTAAAATAATTTTTATGAATATTAATATGAATTTTTCTTTCTGTGAAGAATTTTAATTTGCTTTTGAAGTCACGCATTACGTTATAAATAGATTACCCAAAACTCATTTTAATTATCATTCTTACTTTTTAAATAAAAGAATCAAATTTAAAATGTTTTTTGTTCTTTTAAAACTTTGTCATTTTAAATATTTTGTTAAAAGAAAATAGAAAGTACAGTCATTGTACTACTAAAAATAAAACGAAAATTTGCATTTTGTCTTGCTTTTGCTATTTAAAAATTATAATTAATCTCATGTAAGTAATAGAAAAATATTGCTGCTATACTGTTTTAATATTAAAATAATTTTTTATTTGATAAAACGATTTGCAGAAATATATTTTATGCTTTAAGAGGTATATAATAAAATTATTTTATGATAATAAAATTTGAGTGTAAATTCTTATATAAACAGGCAAAAACTCTCTATATAGTAGTGCCACCTTGTGCTAACCAGAGTAATCAATGGAAGCCAGAAGACTTGTGCATAAAATCCCTATCTAGTGCCTACTCATGTGATGTTTAGTGGTTTAGTGGTTTAAATTCTTATATAGTGTGAAACATTGAACAAAAATTAGAAAAACTTGTAAAGTAAGTGCGATGATATATTATTATATGTTAAATAATGATTACATTTATAAGGATAATAAATTTTTCAAGCATATATTAATGAGTAAAAAGAATTTTAAAAAATAATAGCTAAATTACTGCTGCGTAGTGAATGAGGTCAAATTCCAAGTAGCCACAGAAATATCTGCTTGCATATTGGTTTTACCTTTTATTTTAATTTTAGCAACTTATGAATGTGATAATTTTTATATTGGTAATAAATCTCTATGCAGGCTATCACAGGTTGGTGGAATGTTTTATATATGTAAGCAAGGAATCTAAGTGATGAGAGGAGTGATAGGTTTGAAGAGAAAGGTCTTCCAATAGTAAATGTTAAATGACATAGGGCACATAAAAGATCTATAAAGTGTCATTTTGAATGAAAGAAATATGTTGTAGGGAAGGAATTTGACATTACATTAATTAAGAAGACCAAGTATTTACATTTTAGATAGCAATATATGAAAAAATTATGTTGTATTTGTTGTTGAATAATAGAAAAGAATGGATGTTATTATGAATAATTTTAGTTTTCAAGTTCATGTGATGCCCATTAACTAATCATGTTAAAAGAAAAAAGTCAGAGGGAATTAAGTCTTTTATAATGAGGTCAATTTAATGCTTTGACAAAAGTATAGTTAATGGGTAGTGGAGTATGTATTGGCATTAATAGAAATAAAATTTACATCTCAATTACTTAAGGCTTATTTATATTCATGACCCACTGTTTATTAATATAATAGGATCTTTCATTAAAGCTGAAATTCAACCCTTCCTTACTTCATTATCCAAATTCTAATTTATAAAAAAAAGTACAACTACTTCAGTAGTATTTTAAAATGATTGTAGACTATATTAGTTAATATAGGAAAACTGCTCATCTAAGAACTTTTAAAAATATAAGTAATACTTTGATAAAAGATTTTTAAACTTTCTGATTAAGATCTATAATAGATTTAATTGCATTTCTCAACTATTGAAAGTATAAAATTGATAAAAGTCAATTCTTTTTAATATAGCCATATTACTATGGACAGTTGTGATTATTATTTTTTAACTCATCCTGATTCCTGATTGGCTTAGATTTTTCAGGTATTTGTTTATCTGTCTGATCAAAATATTTTATATTATTAAAGATAGTTATATTTGAGAACCAATTATTGATGAAAATCTTTTTGGAATAATCTTTTAGAGAAGTTTATATACTACGTTTTAACATTTTAAAATGTGAAACATTTAACATGTAAACCAGAATAAGATTTATGATTCAGAATGTTATTAATATTTTTAGAATTTAAAAATTATTTGTATTATCACAAGATGTTCTTTAATTTTTAGATAAAAGTTATATAATCCCATGATTTTCTAAAAGCATTTTATAAGTCTGAGATGACATGTATGTGCAGAAATATGCAATTGATAAGTAACTCACATAATTTCTGATTTTATAAAACTTCGTTGGGGTTGGAATGATTGAATATCATCATCAGAAATATCCATATTTAAACAAGTTCTCATAAGTGCTGAATTCTCTAAATTAGACATAAAGTATTGTTGGTATTTGAAAGAGATTTGGGCTGTGCTATGGAAGAATTACTCCTCAAGTTGCTTCATAAATCAAAGGAAAGTGATATAAGAACTTGTCTGCCATGGCTTGCAGACTAAACTTGGAGCCAACTGAAACTTTAAAAAAACCCATTGCTCTATAATGTATTAAACTGTCCTTTTCCAAATGGTTGCACAGCCATTATGGGTTTGCTTAATAGTATCATACATTGTAAAAATTGGTTTCTTCTGTATTTTAATTAATTTGTTGATTTTTATTGATGGACCATCTCTACTAATACTTTTGATTTATAATTGATGTAAACAAAATTGAAGTCATTACCCCATAATTGCTTTGGGTGGACCTCAATTAATTATGACCTAAATCTGGTCAAAAGTATGTTTGTTTTTCCAATTATGTTGACCCACAATGTAAATTTTGTCATTGATTGTTTATATTGTACTTCATATTCCAGAGGGTTTATATTGTGAGCCCATATTATCTTTATTAGTTATGTATAATGTAATGCTATGTTTTTTTTAAATTTATTAGTCATTATATATTTAGTATAATATGCATTAATTCTTCAAGTTGCACATGTTGTAGGCTGGTTTGTCTAGCCTTTGGAACTCTAGATAAACCATATACATTAAATTCATTTGTGATCTGTAACCTATTTATCTTGTATTTCATATCATGTCAGGTTTGCTTTATTCATAATTCTCATATCAGTTTGAAATTGTTATCTTAGTAGGCTTTATTTGAAGAGCCACTACAGTCTTGGCAAGTTATTTTTATCTAATGCCATTTTGTTTAACCTTGTTAACCATTCTTTATTTAGTGTAATATGTTTCAATTCCTTGTAAATTATACATGCAATTCATCTATGCTGTGTAAATCTGGATTAACTATTTGCACTATACTCCATTGCGATTTGTATTTCTGTATAACCTTCTGTATTTGATTTATAGTGTAAATAAAGCTTATTTTTGGAATAAAGTATTGTTGTTATGTTTTTGCCATTATATTTTTTAAAAACATTTAATGTGTTGTGTTTTTTTTTGTTTTTTTTTTATCTTTGAAATTTTATTAATTTTTGAGCTTAATATGAAATGATATAAAAGTTATATTTATTTCAACATTTTATTGTTCATTGATGGTCCTGCTAACAGCTCATGATTTTAGATGGGGGAAATACTACTACTTCTCTTTAAAATATAATCAAATTGTTATTTGGTTTAGGAAGTCATATGACATTAAAGCAGCAGAAATGACGGATTGAGTTTCTCTCTAGAAACCTTTAGCTTTAGAACTCATCATCATCATCAACCGTTATCAATCCACTGCAGGATGAAGGTCTCTCCAAGTTTAATCCATCTTCTCTGATCTTTAGCTTCTCTTCTCCACAACACAATCTCCTGGAATCCAGTTTAAAATTTCAATTGTCCACCTATTATCATCTCTTCTAGCAATATGTCCAGCCCAACTCCATTTCAATCTTTTAATTTTTTCAATAAGGTCAGTAACACCTGTTTGTTGTCTTACCCATACATTGCGTTTTCGATCTCTTCTTGTTACTCCCAACACATCACTCTGCCATTTTTTATTTTTATATACTAGTCTAACTGAAAGAAAAACTGGATGTGAATTTATATATATTAGTTGTTTTTACAGTTTTTTTTTAATGGATAACAATCATTTTTTTCCATCAGAACAAATGGATATGAGATTAACTTGATGCTTATTAGATTTTTATAATCATACATATATTAATAAAGTTAAACCAAAATAACAATTGAAATAGTAATAATCATAGGTAATTATTTTTCCAATTTAAATAATAGAATTCATTTATTAGTGTATAGGCAGGGGGGGTCCTTTATACATTGACTAACTTGAGGGAAGATCTAGGCTGATTGCTTAAATCATTCTACTACCCAGGAATTTAAATACTTAAAAAAAAATTCTTATGAAACTTCGAGTGAACATTAAGATAAACTCTAATAATTTCTTTTTTCTTAGTTAGATGTATACTGACAGCACTAAATACCGTTCCATTATGTAAAGAATACAAATTTTAAAACTATAAAGTCAGAAGCAAATTAACAATAATTGAAATAACTTGAATTCTTGAATATAATATAGTAATAGTTTTTAATTATTAAAATTATTTCCAAATTGTTTGCATAATATCTATATATTGGTATTATTTACGTATGGCTAATTATTGTATATGGAAATTAGTATGCAGTATCATAGTTTAGAATAGCTTGGTAGCTTTGTTTTGTGAGTTTTACGAATTATTTTAGTTTTATCTGCCTTCAGCATATTAATGTAATGAATATTAAAGAAAACATTAACGAAAATTAAATATTTAATTTTACGAATAATTTAAATATTGAATTTTGCAATCAGTTTTTAATTGTTCATCTGTATACCTGAAACAGGTAGATTAATTAAAATTTTGTGACTATGTTCTAACATATGATTATCATATATCAACTTACAAAATTAAACGACCTTTGAATAAGTAGTTTTATGATTAAAAATCTCAAGTTATCATTTAATGATTTTTTTATTTAATTGTCTAGCTAATTGCACATTTTTGTGGGATTTTTTTAATGCTTTATAATTATTCTTTATTATTTTCATTTGTTTCTGTTAATATTGACTTTCTTTTCTCATTAAGGCTCATTTTTCTATGAAAAGTTCTATAAGATTTGGTTTGAAATATTTTTATCTGATTAAACATCATCATTAAGTAATTTGATGTTTTTTCCCTCAGGAAGACATATGACGTTCGAGCACCGGAAGTACATGTACGCTTGATTCTTTAGCTCTTGAGTCTGTTACTAACTCTCACAGTACAAAAATCGTTAGTTATTAAACTCTTAGGGAGTTTTTACTTTTAATAGTTATAATAAATATGCAATATATAATAATCAAGATGTTTCAAAAATTAAATAACAAAGTTATAATTTAGTCCTTTTTTATTTATTTTTTATCCAATCAATTCTTTGTTTTTTTAGTCTACTCAAAATTTACACTATCTGCAATTTTTTTTTTTTTTTTAGCAAAACAAAAATAATTTTAAAATAGCCCTCTACAATATTTGCAGCATTTCTTCTTATAGGAACAATTAACCGCCTAACCAAGTACCATTTATGCTTTAATGACTAGTTTTTTTTTTGTTTTTTTTTAAGTGTCATAGCATCGGCCGGGACGCGAACCCGCAACCTGGGCAACTGCCTGCAAGTGCAAGGCAGTCGCGCTGACCTCTCGACCACCAATGCAAGACAATGACTAGTTACCTATTATCTTTTTTTATCTTACAGTTTTTTTAAAAACTTGGTACCTTTAATTAATTTTTTTTTTACACATTTTAAAGTCTATATGAGATATGTTAGGTAATTTTTTTGTCTTCTTTTTAATTATCAATATTTTTCATCCATATATTATCATATAATGCTTTCATCATTTACGTTCTCCATGTCACTTCTAATGATAAAATCCACAAACCTATTCTCTTTTTAGTTTATACCGTTCTATTTATTTTTAGTAGTTTATTAGAAGAACTATTAACAGATTACCATACTTAGTTCGCATGTTTATAAATAGAATAACAATTTTATATTTTTTTTTCCAGCGTAATTAAAATTAATGGATGTTTAAATTTTTATTATTTGAATTATCGTATTTATTAAATTACGGTTGCCAATGACAAATGATTAAATATGAAAGTAATATTATTTATGTTTACTGTTTTTTTTTACACCGAGATTTGTTTATATATTTTGACATCGTTTTTTTTTTTTTTTTAATTTATGCTTAATCTAATAAAACACATTATTATATGAATATATATGATCGCCAAGAGAATTTTGTTTTTAATAGAAATGAGCCTTTTAATTTTTTTTTTTTTTTGGAAAACTTTGAAAAAACAGAGTACTGTATAGGAAATTCTTTGTTCCTTTCATATGTTCATATGATTGCAGCTTTGTTACTATAAGATTATTGATATGATAAATGAATATGGTTGGTTCTTATTTCTGAGATTAAGACCACAATATTCGACTGGAATAGAGGATGTTAAGAAGCATTGGATATTAGACATAGATTCCATTCAATAATGAATCTTTTTTTTTTTTAATCTTTGATTGTGGCACATTTAGAATCAATCCTTTGAAACATTCTTACATTTTATATGTACAGTATTACGTTTTTCCTCTTCATATGAATTTGTAATAAATTAGCTTCAACAACTAAAAGAAAATTTTATTCTTTACTTTTTTTGTAAGTAGAAATATATCAAAGTCTACTACATACATTTTTGGTATGGTTTTATTTGTAGTAAGTTAATTCTGAATCAAAGATTTTTATTTGTGTCACTCTATTTTGGATAATAATGTATTTCAACTTCAATATTGACGTGATATCATTCAAAGTTAAGAAAATATGATGCCATAACTGAATTTGTGATTTTAGTATATCTTATCATCTATTTAAAAATTTTAATTATCTTTCTAATAAATACAGTACTGCTAAAATAGTTTTTGTCACTAACAGATAGATGAATTTAGTGGTACCTATCAGATGCAGCCCATCAAGAGTATCCAGGTAACCTAATTCTTGTATTCAAATAAATGACAATTCTGTTTATTTTGATCAACTGAATTTATTAAAGATAAGGTGGCTGTCTCTAGTATATTTTTTTTCTAATTTGAGAAATCTTCACTCATTTACAACTAGAGAGTGGAACTTTACTAATCAAATATTTCTGTTTTTTTTTTAATCAAATGAACAGAAGCTCTTATTTCTTTCATTAATAGCTTAATAACTGAAATACAGGCTTATTATATACCTGTATCAATATATGTAATATATAGGGTATATAAGCACAGACTTTCACATGACCCTTCCCTCACCACTCTCTTTCATAACACTGATACACTTGAACACATATATGTTGAAAAGATAAATAATCACCAATATATGTATTTCATGCTAAACCAGCAATCATATGAATAGCTTAAGAAAATCTTAAATTGCTATAATTAATTAAAGAGAGAGTTATTTACATTTTAGTGGTGAAGAATTCTGCTTTTTGTTTGTTTATTTTATCCTTTTTTTACATTTTTCTTTATATACAGGCATCTTCTGTTTTTGTCTTCCTATTTTTTTTATAAAAATAAATAATTTCATGAAATTTATGCATAGTGTTTGCATCTCAGCTGTGGAGAATGATTGAATAATGGTAATGTTGAGATGAGGTATGCTTTGATAAAAGCTTAAACTAATTAAAAATATCTCAGCAGTGCAAGTGTTAAAATTGAATAAAACAGTTTTTTCTTGGCAGGAAAGTGATGTAATGGCAAAACATTGGGTTAACAACAGGATATGAAGATTCAGGTGTTCGATACTTCTAGCTCACTTGATGGGTGATGGTTGTTCATGAAATGGTTGTATAATCTGAGAGGGTGATCTTGAGTTTCTGTGCTGGAAAATGATTGTGATATGGTAAATTTGAGAGATGGTCTGATAAAAAAAACATTAATAATATTTTGCATTATTCATTCATTCATTACTAACCACCCATAAATGAGTTACAGCCACTCTAATTTCAAAAGAGGAAAAAATGATAAAATTCAAAAAGTAAATGATGAGTTTTATGATGACTTTACATGCCAATCCGTCCATAAGACCACAAATATGTTTATCTAGTTTATATGTATTCTTTAATTTATTGTTTGGCATCTCATTGGGGTGGGGTTGGTGGATTTGCAGTGAATTTTACTTTCTGAAGGATTTTGCCTAATTATATTTTTTTCCATTGAATATCTTTGAGATGACCTGTTTTTATAATATAGAGATGATCTGACTTTCCAATAAAGTAGTGTTTACATTCTCTATTTGCTTTAATAAAACAGTACTTCGTTCACTTTTTGCAGTGAGTTTAATTTTCTGGAAGACTTCAACACCTTGCCTAATTGTAATTTTCTCATTGAATGGAATGTTTTTTGAGATAATCTTCTTAAAATAAAGATAGTTTGCTTTTCCAAAAAAGCTACTCATCATAAAATATTTTTTGGAAAAATCGGTGTTATTGATGACAATCCATTTCATAACCCCCAATTTAATGAAGATGTATTTTTAATATAGGGGATTCAACAGTACACATTCAGCAAAATTGAAATCAGATTGATTGGACTAATATCTAGCCTTTGTAAATCTTTACTGAGTATTTTTTAATGAAATTTTTACTATAATTTTATATTTCCTCTCCATACATTGCATTCCAAATAGACAAGTAATTTAATCTCCTTCCTGTTGCTTTTGGATATTCCCTAAATACTAACTTTGAAATGAAATTTTTTTTTCAATAATTTTGCTTTTCTAGTCTAATAATTATACTACTTGGCTGGTCATATTGTGGAATTTCTAGAAGGGGAGGAGTCACTTTTCTTTATTAAAATGATAGAGATATGAAGCCTCATTAACCCTTTAACTGTCCAATTGTTCATTCGCTGCAGGTGGTATCACTCAAAGCTTTTAATTGGCCGATGCACAAAATAATGTATCAATTTTTCAAAAGTTATTGACCGTTTTTTTAAATATATTCACTTTAGTTTCGTTTTTAAAAAGTATATTAGTAATTTCTAACATTATAAAAATAAACGAAAGTTTGTTCAAAAATAAATTTTGATTTTTAATTTTAAAAATATTTATTACGTTGACATAAAAAAACGCAATCTAATTTCACGTTATGATTTTTTTCCCGACTTTGCAATAAATAAATAATTCTTGCTAAAATCGTAACTATTTTTGTAAAATAATATTTATTTTTGACATATTATATGAAAATATTTGTATTTTATTTGTATTTCATCAAAAAATATTTTTAAAATGCTCTAAAACATTCGTTTATCATTTTCAAAATAAAACAAAAGCGTTCAGAAATTTTTAATTTTTGGCAGCCATATAAAAATTTTAACAGCCAATAAGATTCAAGAAAAGATGATGAGAAGGGGAGCTTTTCCATTTTCTTTTGTTTACAAAATTTCAACAGCCAATAAGATTCAAGAAAAGATGTGAAAAGGCAGTGCTTAGTTTTTGTTTGACATAAATCATCAATTAATTGATTTTTTACTTGTAAAATAATTCAATAGATGGCAGTATATTATAAAACTTTTTGCGTTCTAAAAAATGACGTTTAAACCGTAAACGTAGTCCAAAAACTAAGCAATTTACAGCGATGTCAAATTTACTCGATTAAAACGAATATGTATCAAAAAGTGCCTCGATTAAGAACGAGTCAAACAGTCAAAAGGTTAAAAAAGATTTTAAACTGAACATCTGCAATCAGAAGTCTTTTCATTTTTTCTTCCTTAAAGAGAAATATTCTCAAGTGTTAATTTATTTGTCTTAATGTTTTTATTATGATTTTTACCATCACCCCGACACGCGCGCGCACACACACACAAATGTTTTTGTGTGTTTTTTAAGAAAGAAAAAACAATTGGAAAACTTTAAAAGTTACTTTAGAATTCTACAAATACAAATTAAATAAATATCTTTATAAATGATTTTAAAAAATATATCTATTTTAAGAAGATAAAAAAAAAAAAAGAATTTGAAAAAAAAAAACAGATACAGGCGGGAGATCAAATAGCAGAAAGGAAAAATAAATTAGAAAAAATATCCAAATACAAAACAAAGTAATGCAAAATAAAAATATTATTCCTAGGTCGATTCTGATTCACAGCTCAGGTGTTTTATTTTATAATATAATCATTTTGCACAGATTGTTTGAGATATACCAATAGCAACTAACCTACTATCTAAAATGATTATTGATTACTCAAGTTCACAGTAGATGGCCCTGGAATAGAATCATTAGCTTGGGAAGTGAAGTTTTAGGGAGTTTGATGTCTAAAGAATATAGTGAGAAACTTATAAAGGAGGGGGGGGATTTTAAGTGGCAGTGTTATCAGAAAGAAGAATGGACAGAATGTAAGTAATAATCAAAGGGTAGCTGATTTAGATATAAATGTAGATGTGGAGAGGGAATGGCTCTGTAAAATTAATGGTAAACAAGTTATTTATAAATGTAATGGAGAAAAAAGAGTCAAAAGAATTTATAAAAGAGTAGTTAGGAAAGAAAAAATTATTAAAATTGGATATTTGAGTATGCAAGATGGTAAGAGACCAGAAAAGTGGCTGAAATTAAACAAAGCAAATAAAAATGAAGAGCTTGAGGTATTAGCAGTAGTGGAAACACATCTAAGAGAAGAAGAAGAATCTATTCCCGAAGACTTGGTATGGCAGGGTATAAATAGAAAATAAAAAGAGAAAGGGGTGGTGGTATAGGAGTTATGTCAAAAAAATATTTAAATATTGTTAAATGTCAAGAATATTTGTGGTATGAGATAAGGTTAGGAAAACAAGAATGGACTGTGGCTATAGTGTATATAGCCACTGGAGATAGTCAAACTATAATGGAGTGGAACAGTAGCATATATAAATGCTTAGTTAAAGATATACAGAGTTTCAAAGAAAAGAGGAAGAGAATAATGGTTATAGGAGATATGAATAGGCATATTGAAGAAATTGATGATGTAAGTAATAAGAATGGACAGCTTTTGAAGAGTTTTTGTCAGAGAGTGAATTTGACCATTGGAAATTTATCAAATATTTATGAGGGACAATACACATGGTCTAGAAATAATATATTCCACACAATAGATTATGTATTAGTAGAGAAAGAAGAAATTAATAAAGTATGGAAAATTAAGATGTTTGATAATGAAGAGAGAGTATGTAATAGTGATCATAACTTCTTTATAATAGAAATGGTTAGTAATGTGATAAAAAATAGTAATAAAAGTAGAACCGATAATGAAAATTATGGATGGAGAGTGAATGATAAGAATAAGTTAGAAGATTATAAAATAAAAATTGAAGAAATCATGGAAGAGTTGGTTGGGGATGAGTATAAGGACTGGTGTGGTGAAATAGAAAAAGTGGCAAATAGGGTTTTAGGTGAGACTATTCAGAAGAATAAAAATAATAGGAAAGTGAGAGTTAGTAAAAGGGTAAAAGAGAGGAAAAAGTATGCAGAGAATATAAGTGTGCTATTAAGAACAAAGAAAGTGAAAAAGATGTTAATATTAAATGGGAAAAGTACTTAGAAAAAAAGAAGTTGGCTAAAATAGATAATTATAGAAAGAGAATGAAATTGAATAGTAAACTGTTGGAAGATATTAATAAAAGTGGAAGAGATTGGAATAAAAAATGTAAATACATTAAAAGAAGGAATGTAGGGAGAGAGAATTAGTATTACTAGATGATGATGGAATAGAGTGTAGCTCTAGAGAAGAATTAGAGATAGTCTTAAACAAGTATGTAATGGATATAGAAAAGATGTTAGATGTGAAGGACAGAGTGATAGCAAACATGAGAGCATATAATAATGGGAATATATGATTTACAGAAAATGAACTGAATGAGGCAAGTAATAAATTGAAAGGTGGAAAGGCAAGAGGTTTGGATGGATGAGCAGCAGAGATGATAAATGAATTTAGGATAGAAGGCAAAATTAAAATTATTATCATGTTTTAATAAGATAGCACAGAAGAGAGATTTTCTGGGTAGTTGGAGTAATACAAGAGTAAGACTATTATTTAAAAGAAAGGATAAGGAGCATAGAAAGTTAAACAATTATAGACTGATAGCGGTAATGTCAGTGCTATATAAAGTTTTCTCATATATGGTGGCTGGAAGGATTGCAAAATGGATGGAAGAAAATAATATAGTGGGAGAAATGCAAGGAGATTTTCGATCAGATAGGCATATAGGAGATAGTTTATTTGTAGTTACACAACTTATGGATATGAGTAGGAATACAGGTAGACAGTTATATATGATTTTTATAGATATAGAGAAGGTATATGATAGAGTAAATAGATTATGGGTAAATTTAGTAAATTTAGGAATGGATGGAGCTTTAGTGGACATTATTAAGAAATTACATGAAAATAATTACTATATGTATCAATTAGGGAATATAGAATCAGTTAAAATGGGATGGGACTAAGACAAGGATATCCTCTGTCACCTATTTTGTTTTTGTTGTATTTGAGAGAAATGGAAAGAGCAATAGAAAGACTAGGAAGAGGGGTAGAGATACCATTAATAGGTGGTAAGGGAGTATATACATTGTCAAATCTTTTATTTGTGAATGATGTTTTTTTGTGTGCAGAAAGAAGGGAAGATTTTTACTGGTGGATGTAATGTTAAGTGTGGTGAATAGATATAACTATTTGGAATTCATCTTAAGTAATCAAAGAAATTACTTGGATGAATGGGAGAAAAAAATGATAAATGAAACAAAGAAAAGAAAGGGATTGATAAAAAAAAATTAACAGTGTTTCCATATAATAAATATGATGTAGCTAGAATTGTATGGAAGGGAGTGGCAGTAATGATGCATTATGTGTTAGTAAAGGGATATTAGATTACTTAGAAAAAGTATAAAGAGAAGTAGGAAGGCATGCCTTAGATGCAGAAGTGTGGACGGCAAAGGAGTTAATTCAAGGAGAAATGGGATGGTCAAGTTTTTATATGAGAGATGCAAAAAGCAAAATGAAAATGTTTGGTAGATTGAAGTTTATGGATAATAAAAGAATAGCCAAAATAGTATTTAATTGGGTTATGAATAAAGGTCAGGCAATAAGATGGGTGTGAAAGATAATGCGATATGCAGAAGATTAAGATCAAGAATTTATGTCAGTATACTTATACAAAAGGTGGGATGATTGTGTTAGGAGAATTGTTGAGTGTTTTAGTGTTAAGGAATGGGATAGAAGAGTAAATGCATTAATAAAGAATAGGGAGTTGGAGAGATTAAGAGCTAGTATGGAAAGTAAAAAGAATTTAAATATTTATAGAACTAAACATAATATTGGGTGTGAGTTAATTTAAGATAATAGCAAGGAAAGTAGTTTACTGTTTAAAGCTCAAACGGGATATTTAGCAACAAGGGAATATACACATAAATGGAAAAATATGGATATGTGTGATTTAATCTGCAAGTTGTGTAAGGAAGGCATAGAAAATGTTAGGCATCTGTTAATTGAATGTAAATGTCTGAATGCAGAAAGAGTACAAATAATGAAGTTGTGGAAGAATAGATATATGAACAAAGTGATTATTGGTTTTTATGCTGGGTTTAGGAAAAGATAAGGGGTTTTTAGATATAAAGGCCATGGAGTTGATAAAGATTATGTTGTGGAAATGGGATGGAACAGGATAGAGAAAAATATGGAAGAACTTGGGATAGGGAATGGAAAGGGAAGTCAAATTGGTTAACAGGTTTCTCTGGGCATAGTTGCTGTGAGATTCCTGACTCTGTATAAGGAGAAGTTATATCACATCACATTGTGGTTCGTGGAAACAAGGGAAGCAGTACTTCTCATCAATAATTAAATCTTTTTTAAAATAACAAAATCAATTAATTGAGCAGTTTGAAGATATTCATAATAACCTATATTTTGTCTCATACTAATACCTTACAGAATCCCACCTCCAAAAATGAATATTATGAAAATACAATGTTCTATTTTTAAAATGTTAATTTTTTATGTTTAATGATAAGGGAGAAAATGTTTATTTATTCTTGTTTACTTTATTCTGTTACAATGCATTATATTACACATTTTTAATTTTTTTTTCTTTAGTTTCTATTTCATTATTTTGTTGTTGTTGTTTAATTAAATGTAACTTGATACAAATATTCAAGTTATGTTTTATGATCATTCCAATTACAAAAGAAAAGAAAAAAACTACTGTAGAAATTAGTTTTGTGATGAATATACAAACTCATCTGTCTACTACAAATACATCCACATATAAAACATACTGATCCATTTTTCTGTTTACTTGATGTTTAACTTTGTTGTCTTTTAGTTTCTTCAGCAGAAAAATTTTCTTTTGTGAAATATTTAAATACCATATCTAATTGTAGCTCTCTAATGTATTCTCTTTTCTATCATATTTACTCAATGGAAACAATAACTTTGCACTTCTTTTGTCAAGCATTGTTAGCCGAGGGGTCATCACAGCTGCCTTGCAAGAAAGTAGTTGGTTGCAGACGGTTGTGGGTTCACGTCCCGGCTGATGCTATGGCATATGAAAAAAAAAAACTTTGCACTTCTTTAGAATTTTTTTGAGCTAATGTAGACAGAATTTATATCTTTCATGAAACCTATGCTCAAGTTCATTGTGAAACACTCTTTTAAGAAGTGTGATTTTGCAATAGTGAAGTCAATGGTATCACATCATCAATCCAAGCTGAAGAATATATTGATTGATTTTTATGATCTTGCTATATGTATTTTGAAAAATTCACAGAACATCTTTAAATGAAAGTTTTCTAACTTCTTTATATTGAACCAATAGGTTGTCCAAGTTTTAATTCTATACAATAAATTAGAAAAAAATAATAGTTTTATATGCAACTAATTTAGTTGCAAAAGTTTTTTCTGTATGATGAAATACTCTTATCTTTTAACATGTTAAAAGCAGTAGCAGCACATTACAATCTGTGATAGATCTCAACATCTAAGACCACATTTCTACGTATAAAACTATCAAAGCATTTAAACTGATATATATTCTCAAGTTTTTTTCTCTGCTTTGTCTTATGCAATGTTATATTGCTAAAACTACTAATATATGGTATGGCTGAAGATCTTTTAGCCCCATATAGCTATTTGAGTTGGATAACTGGATTTGCATTTATCATAAAGCTTGTTTAGCAATTGGCAATTGCTCATTGTTTATATCTTACAAGCTTAAGAGAATTGGGTCATGTGATCTATGACTCTTATTTTGACTATTTATAGTCTCTGCTTTAAGTCTTATGCAATGTTACATTGTTAAGACTACTAATATATGGTATGGCTGAAGATCTCTCAGCTCCATATAGCTATTTAAGTTAGATAGCTGGGTTTGAAGACATATAGTGTCTGAAAATTTCAGATTTTCCACTCAATAGATAACTTTTAGATGAATGCTGGCTTTGGGTTGGTATTTTTAGATCTAGTGTCTGAACCTATCCTAGCACCTCTCTGAGGAGTGCCAAAGCATGAAACCATAATCAGAGGTTTGAGCAGGGGTTCCTGACAGATATTTTAAATGCTTTCTCTGGCTAAGCATTTATCATAAAGCTTGTAGAGCAATTGGCAATTGCTCAATGTTTATATCTTACAAGCTTAAGAAAAGTGAGTCATGTGATCTATGACTTTTATTTTGACTATTTATAGTCTCTGTTTTAAGTATTATGCAATGTTATATTGCTAAGATTACTAATATATGGTATGGCTGAAGATCTCTCAGCCCCATATAGCTATTTGAGTTGGATAGCTGGGTTTGCATTTATCATAAAGCTTGTTGAGCAATTGGCAATTGCTCATTGTTTATATCTTACAAGCTTAAGAGAATTGGGCCATGTGATTTATGACTCTTATTTTGACTATTTATCTTGTATGTCTTAAAAATATGTACAATGGGTTTTTATGATTATTATTTTTGTTGATTTCTCAATATGGAAATTTTAAAATTCAATTCTATCGCAAGTATATATATATCTACCCTATATAATATTAAAATCATAAGTGAAATTAAAATAGAATCAAAACATGCAGTTCACTAAAAATCCCAGATGTAAATCTATTAATAAGTAACTAAAATTTCTTCTTATCTAACCATCCTTGTAAAAAAGAACAAAGTGTTATTAAAAACCTTGTATTAATAATTAGTTATTTAACAATAAACTTGCTCTAACCTGATTAAATATATGTTAAAGAAAAATAAAATAAAGTTAAATTTTAGGAGATAATGCGGACTTATTTAACATGGGAAAAACAGAACTTAATTTTGTAATTTTATAAATTTTGTTAAAATATATAATTGAAACTTATAGAGTTTTTTATTATTTTTTTTTTTTATTTTTTTTTTTTTTTAAATTTTAATTATTATTATTATTATTATTATTATTATTATTATTATTATTATTATTATTATTATTATTATTATTGTGTATTTCTGTTAAAGTGTAAATGTTGAAATGCACATAATAAATGGATATTGAATTGAATATTGAATTGAATTATTATTATTATTATTATTATTATTATTATTATTATTATTATTATTATTATTATTATTATTATTATTATTATTATTATTATTATTATTATTATTATTATTATTATTATTAAATGTTCTTCTAGAATCTTTATGAAGATAAGACAATTTTACGTAATGCATTAGATCATGGTTGAAAGTCAAAAAAAAACTTAAGATATTTGAATCTTTCAGCATTTTTTTTTGTTTTGTTTTGAAACAAATAATTTGAAAGCATTGATAATAAACTCTTTGTATTTGCATTATTTCAATCTTTTTTTTCTTGCAAATAAGTAATCTGCCTGCAGGAATAGAACTTAGAAACACATGTCTATCCCAAGAAGTTGTGCAAAATATCATAAATGTTGATTTTATGTAACATGTTAAATCTGAAGAATTTTAACTCCTACATATGTGTTTGGTGTCTTTTTTTTTCTAATTATATCCCACTTCAATGTTATGCTGTTGTAACTTCAAAAACACCATATTTATATTGTATTAAAAGAAGTGTTGGAGATATATATTTTTCCATAAGCTCCACTGAAGGAGTATCGGCAAGTGGAATGAGCTCCAGAAGGTCTTGACTACCAAAGATAACATGGCACTATGCTCCCCAATTATATAACATAAAGAAACACTAACAGAGTATATAATTTAATATTTCATGTCAAAAAGTCTAATTTACTTTCAACATTCAACTACCCTTCTCATGATTAACAAACTATAACTTTAAGTAACTATATTTAAAAACTCCACTGCTTATTTATCAGAATACTTTTTTACTGTCAGATTTATTACATGTTCATTTTATGCAATAAAATAAGCTTTTTTAATTTTTTATTTTCAATCGATTCATTTCTTATAAAATATTTTAACAATACTGAAATCAAACTTATCTCTATTGTCTCTAAGTTTAATATGTATGTGCATATGTTAAAATGATTATATTCTGTATTATATATATATTAAAAACTTATTAAGAATAACTGTATACCTAAGCATCCAATTGATTGTAATTCAATAAGTATTTGTTTTTGTTTTCTTTTACCAATTGTAACTCAGTATAAAAACGTTTTTCATGTTTCATAAGAAATAATTATATTTAACAAAAATTATTTTGCTTAGAATGCTTTCAAGTATTACATAATTATAATCATAACAATATTAAATTTATCATGAATGAGTTTGCGCAAGTACAGTGTGTTCTGAGAGAAATGACAAAAACGTAAAGCGAAAGAAGCATGGCACATAGCCAAGAATGTGCATGCTATTAATAAGAAAGAAATGCTGTATCCTATTGTTGAGGAAGCGGATTATGTAAATTATCTCATATACATGTTTGTACAGAGTATTTAAATACCACCCTATTATTTTCCTCATATTGTTATGAATATTACTAAGTAATAGTTGAAAGCATGCTAAGCATATGAATTTTTGTTAAATATTATCATTAGTTGCAAAACATGAAAAACGTTATATTATAAAAACATTAGGTCGTGTGACATATGACTTGATTTCTTTGTAATGAAAAACATGTTCATATTTATTATATTAAGGTTATTCAGCATGATTAAAAAAATTTTTTTTTTTTTCATTTTCTCGCTTGGGAATCATTATATGAATTTTGACTTTTATCCCTATACTTACTAATTTTCCCAGATTATTGCTTCATTCCTAAGAACTATATTCTTTACAACAATATCTTTTTGATAACTGATAACAAATTCAAATGGTTATCCCTAGCACTGTTGATAAAATATCAGATAATAATAATTTTAAAGATATATTTGATTCTTTATTTAATGCTCAGAAAACTAAACTAATACTTTTTTAATTATTTTTATAATATTAGAAATTGAAACATAATCCCTTTGAAGTCTACTCTCTTATATACATTCTTTATATTTAAATAAATTCAGTTTACCCCATTTGTCAACATTCCATACAAATAATGCAATGCTTAAAAAAGAAGTTATGATAATTGCATCACACTTTTTGTCAAGATGAAAGAAATGTTTATCTTGATATATCATTTGATGATTATGAGTAATTAATCTTATTTTAAATTATATTTTTAGATTAACTATTCAGATTTTAATAATTTGTAAATTACTGCATTAATTAATATTGCATTTTGATTGTTTTTAATCATCACTAAATATGAAATTAATCTATTTTTTAAAAAAATGTAAATAGTATTCAAATTACCAAACATCACATGATCACCATTTCTTATACTTGCTCATAACTGTTATTAAAACAGGAAAAACTCTTCATACAGTAGGGCCACCCAATGCAGTGTTCTCAGATTCAAGGCTCCTCACTGATGAAGGCCACAAGCCAGAAACTAGTCTGGGGATATTGGATGAGTAGGCACTAGATAGGGATTTTAGGCACAAGTCTTCTGACATCCATTGATTACTCTGGCTTGCATTGAATGACACTACTGTATGGAGAGTTTGCCTGTTTTAATAATAGTATTCAAATTATAAGCTTTCATGATGGGTCCATACTAATAGGATTATTTTCCATCATGGGAGTAAAGGATTAAATCAGACTTTCAACAATCTTTCCTTATGCATATTGGTTGATTCTATATTTATGTACTTATTATAAAGAATAATATCAGATATTGTAATAACCATTACTAGAAGTTATAGTTTCAAAGCTGTAGGTGCTGATGTTGTGAATGAAACCTGATTTAATAATGAAAAAAAAAAATCATATTACTTTAAAGGGAACAGTTTTGAAAATAAAAACATTGCCTTAATATTATAAAAATAATGTTATCAAAAATGGAAATAAAGAAAGTCCATTACATTTTTTTTTCATATAAATTATAAAACATAATAAAAATATACATAATAGATATTATAGAAAATATATATTAATAATTATCCATTAAAAGTCTTTTTCAGCAAATCATTTTATATCCCTATTAAATGTTAAACATCACTTTTAACCGTTAACTTTTAAAACAAATCTTTAACATTTGATGAGGGCATAAAATTGTGTTTTGAAAAAAACTTTTAATGTACAATTATATATATTTTCAATAATAGCTGTTATATATGATATTATTATTTTTTATAACTTATGTAAGAATAATAGAGCAATAATGGTGAAATACATTTATTTCATCATTATTCTAATTTCATTAAATTTTTAAAAGTACCGAAAAATGAAATATTTTTTTTAAAATCTAATTTAAAAAAACCTAAATTAGCTATGATTTTTAAGAAGTCTGTATTAAAGAATTATCTATGACAGAATATTGATTTTAACAACACACTTTATATTCAAATACATTCTTTCCAGCCTCAATTCAATTATTTATGAGAATAGGAAGAAATAAATGGAAGAAAAGTAGGTTATTGAAATGTCAAAGTTTACAATTTGAAGTATTCTTATTTACAAAAGATGTATGCTAATATTGCATTAAGGAATAAAGCTAACAATTTAGATAAAAACCTAGCATTAAATGTAGAAAATCTTGGAAGTCATCTTCAACTTTTAATATTTAAAAAAAAAATAATGAGACAATATTAATAGGCATAAAAATAGTTATTACATATCAGTAATAAAATTCAAACCAATTATTTGAGCAATTTAGTGCAGCGATGAACTCAACATAAAAAATATTTATAAATTAATTCTCATCAGTCAAATAAAGTTTTAAAAAATCTGTTTGATCAATTTATTTGGAATTAAGTGTTTTCAATTACTTAAAAGGTGATTTTTTGAGCAACTAACTTTGTGACTGATTTATTAAACTGAATGACTTCTAAAAGCCTTAGGACAAAATCTATCATTATTACCTTCAATGTTGTGGAGATCACTCAATCAACTGGTTCTTTTATGAGCATATCGATTATCAACATCATAGCTGTAAGAAATTTTTTCTTTTTGCTAATTCGGATACAGTTCCAAATAGCCAATTGGTGATAAAACAAAAGTAATAACAAAAACAACTTTTCTTTTTTAAAAGAATCTAATTTTAAGATGTTCACAAAAAGAATGCACACTACATCTAATTTAATATTAAAGTACTGTTGCAAAAAAAGTGGAAATAAAATAATTAAAATATAAAATATTAAATTATTGTTATAGTACTAATAATATTTCTGTCAAAACTTGTACAACTGTTGCAATTATCTCTTTAAAAGTCTCATAAAACTATAATGATGATACAAATCAAATGTATTTGTAAAAGTTATGTTACTATTTTTTTCCATATAATATCTTCTGGTAATTCCGATATCTATCCTGATTTTCTTTTGCAAAGCATTGTACATAAAGAAGTTCAAATCATTTTCTCAACATATCTTATTTGGTCATGAATCTACTTATTCAATCAGTGTTCACAACTTCATAATTTTAATACATATCACTTTTAAAATAATTTCCAATTCTAATATTGCTGTACTTATAATGTCAAATAGCAACCATAGTTTTTAAATCAAGTTACAAGAAATCTCAAACAAAGAAAAAAATTTGCTAGTAAGACCAAATCTATTTTTACAGTTGCGATCTTTCAAAAATTCATAATTGCTTTATTTGCGACTAAGTATATTGTATACAAACAAATAATAATTTCATTACTTATTAACACCAAAAATTCTAATAGATGTTAAGTGAAAATGGATTCTAAACTGTTGTATGTGGCCATGTTTGTATATGATAAACGTAACCCAAATACTGATTGAAATAAATATAAAAAATTCTTATATTTGGTTAGCTCATTTTTCTGTTAGAGAATGGAATTATGGGTTTTCTAAATATAATTTTTTTGAAATTTTTGTCATCTAAATGAAAACAAACTATATTACTCTTGTATATTTTTATAAAATATTATATTGTGAGGCATATATATGAGTTATATATTCATTTGTCTACATTAAAAAGGAAAAGGTGTGTTTTGTTTTCCATTGTAAATTATAATGACTTGTTCTATCTGTAACTATTTAAACCTTTTTTTTTTACTGTATGCATTTATAAAAAGTGATGTATATAGTAAATTGTACATCAGTAAAATTTGTAAACTTGAAATCCAAAAAACCATAGTCAAGAGTGAGAAAACTGTGTTATCCATATTACTAATTCTGGAAAAGATTTTCTATTTGGTATTATTTAGATCATGTTTTATTTAACAGTATACACACACTTTTCTCTCCTGGTCAAGAATTACCAGTCATGCTCTATGTAGTAAATGTAGTGGTGGAGTGGCATATTCAATAGTTGAAGATTTCTGTATTAATTCTCAGATAATTAAAATAAAAAACTCTGTTAATAATTATGAATGGATTTTCTATGTTCAGTTTGCCATATGAGTAATCAAACAATAAGTGCAATTAATCTATCAATTATTTATTTATTTTATTTCCAGCATTCCTGTGGCTTAGTGTATTGATATAGTGATGGACTATAAAGCTAAAGGTTTATAAGTCACAACTCAACTCCATCACTTCTGGTGACATAAATGGCATATGACCTTCTGAATACATTCAATTTTTTTTTTATTGACTGGCCAATAATTTTATTAGATATATGTTGTTTCTGCTCAAGGGTATCTGAGGTAATTAGAAAATAGGATTCTGTCTAATAATTCTATGCAGGGGTATTTGTTTATTTGCCATTTTTTCCAGCATGTTATATTTAAAGCCATATGTTAAGCTTATGTCAGCAAAATCTTTTACATTAAAATTGTTTGGTATCTGAGAAGCTAACAAACATAATTGGAGAAAAAAATCCAATTATACAAATAAATGCCAACATGGCAGTCTATTCAACAAAGTAAAAAAAGAAAGAAAACATTTTAAAAAACATTTTTCTATTAATTTTTAAAATTCGCTTTCTAAAACAAAAAAATTATTAATTGAAAATTCAAATTTTAGATTTTTTTATTTTAGAAAGTAAGAATTTACTTTTAATTTTAAATCCATTTTCTATAGAAGTATTGAAGAATGTATAGATTGTCATGGTTAGTTTTTGGCTTTCTTATGATACGAATCACTGCTGTCACTTTTATTCATTTTATACACATTAAACTAATATCTTGACATTCCAACTTGAACCCATGTCAACTTGTTTGGTAGCTAAAGAGCTTAGATTAGTCATTTATAATCTACTAGTGTTTGTTTTTGCCATCCTTGTATTAGTCTAGCACATATGCCATTTTCTGCTTATATAAACTTCTAAACCACCAAACATCACATGATCACCATCTCTTATGCTAATACATAACTGTTATTAAACAGGAAAAACTCTCCATACAGTAGTGCCATCTTGTGCCAACCAGAGTAATCAATGGATGCCAAAAGGCTTGTGCATAAAATCCCCATCTAGTGCCTAAACATCCAATATCCCCAGACTAGTAGTACAAGCCAGAAACTAGTCTGGGGATATTTGGATAAGTAGGCACTAGATGGGGATTTTATACACAAGCCTTCTGGCATCCATTGATTACTCTGGTTGGCACAGGGTGGCACTACTGTATGGAGAGTTTTGCCTATCTTATATAAACTTCATATATTTAAATCAGTACTTATGTACAAATTATTTGATATGCACAAAGTTTTCAAAATATAGCCCTTCAAAGTTAAATGCTTTTTCACCTTAACAATATGAAAAAGAATAGGAATTCTTTTGTTAGAATCAAAACAAATTTTATTAACTATGAAACTGTTAATTTCAAGATATCCATTATTGTAAATACATTTAAAAATATGATGTTAAGTTATTTACATTTTATATAAACATTTTTACATGGTAATGCTAATAAAAGTTTAATATCTTTCTCATGTGCTTCCAACAACAATTCTCTTCACCCTTCTCCAGAACTATTTACTGTTATTACTGCACACAGGATGATACTGAGATAATAGCCTTATCCCTAAACAAGTTTATATCTTTTGATTTCACTAATGAAGACTAGGATTTAAAGCTTAATGTAGTTTTGCACTTTTGTAGCTAATTGCCTGAAATTTAAAAAAACAACAACAAATTTTTGAACCTAAGATAATTCACTTCTATAGTCATTTAGATACAAGGTTAGGCCAGTTTTTATATATTTTAGAGACCTTGGTTTAATACCAACTATATGCCTCTTCTAACCTGTTCCCAAAAAGATTAATATAAACAATAATATCATAGTAACTTTATTATATGTTTTCTCATATGCTTTCAAGAGCAATTCTCATCTTACCCTAAAACTATTTACTGTAAGCCAATGGATGCCAGAAATTCATATGGGGATGGGGAGATTATAGCACTACATCATCTGAAGTCCATTGATTATTTATATTTATAGTAGATGACTTCAAAGGGAATGAAGAAAATTACATTTGGAAACATATAAAAAAGATAAACAAATGGTAGAAGGAGTTAAAAGTTGATATGAAAAAGTTCTCTAAATTATATTTAACAGGTTGACTTTGGTTCAAAACTTTTGACTTTTTTTAATTTGAGATTATTAGCTTGAATAATATAAAAGAATAAGAGGCAACGCCACATGCCTAAATCTTCAGTTTTCACTGGCAAAGGTAAAAACTGTCTGGATTTGAAGATATTATATCATTATACTATCTAATATCCATTGACTATTTAGACTTACAGTAGATGTTTCTAGACTAGAGTGAAAAGAACTGCCTTCTAATATGTTAATTTTCTCATATAATCATTTATATCATATATAGCAAGAAAGATTTCTTTTTTTTTTTCAATTTATGTGTAAATTTAATTATACAAAAACTTGAATTACTTATATAAATAATAAATTATTTATATTGAAATATAATACTCAAATATTATTAATTCTAATTTGCTTTTAATCTTATTAATATTTGTCTCTGCTACAGATTAAAATAAAGTAGAAAATCCATACAATTATTTGTGATTGCAATATTTTTAATTGAAATAAATATCCTGAATTGATAATGATTGAAGTATAATTGTTTTATTGTTGTTATATATATAATCAAAATTATCTCACATTCACCACTCAACCATTTTGTGATAAAAATAAATAAGTTTATGTTCATATTTTATTTCTTTAATCTTATTTTTATATTGTGTAAAATTAAATGTCATTTTTTAAAGTTAATTTTGCAAGCTGTTGCTAACTTTTTCAGTTAATTACAGTAACTAATTATTCAAATTAAAAAATGTTTATTTTCAAGAAAGAATATATTGCCAATCTCTCAGTAAAAAAATTACATTTAGACTAAATGAAATATCATGTGATTCTTAACTCACATTCTTTACATTATATAGTAATTATGTCTATCTTTATTTATGGATTTTACAAACATTTATATTAAAATCTATTATTATAAAGCTCTGAAAATTTTTGCAATTATTAAAAAGGAAGTCAACCTCTGATAATGTGCAACTCCTTGAATATTATAAATCTCTGCGCATTCTCCCGCCAATAAGAGTTTTAAAAACTTAAGTGACTTCCTCTTTAATAATTACAAAATTTTCAGCACTTTATAATAATAGATTTACATTTATAAGTTATATAAGTCTTATCGTAAGTGATTAAAAATGAGACTCTATCTTTCTCCTGTGATAGGCTAACTGAATTTGTACAATTCAATATTTGATTATAACATCGGGCACACAATAGACTCAAACCCTGATATAAATATGGTCAGTAAGAGTTGGTGTATATACAAATATGCTCTAAACTTAAGTGATTCACTAAAGTTTTTAGAACTCTTACTGACAGGTGAATGCGCAGAGATTTATAATATTCAAGGAGTAGCACCTTATCAAAGGTTGACTTCCTCTTTAATAATTACAAACATTTATATTAATAAATGAGCATCATATGGGCAGATTAGAATTCATATTTTTAGGGTGTTCAAATTGTTTGGATCAATGCTTTATTCTTATTTTTTTTTCTACTATGCTACTAATCAATAATATTTTTCATTTATATCTTGGTATATTTAATTATATATTCCATAAACTGCAATATTTTTCTGTGCTGATTTAAGCTGTATAATTTCATTATGGAAGTTTTCTGCATAGAAATGTTTTATTTAATTATGGCAACAATCTGGAATTAAAATGAAAAGTTTAGATAAACCAGGCTAAAATGAATGAAATGGAACCCATTTAAAGTGCCACTAAATGATTACTATAAAAGGTTAGCAATGAGATCATAAAAAGTTAAAAGAAGATTCAATTCAGTCTTCCAACATCTAAATTGGATATTAATTTTGTATTTTCATTAAAAAACATAATCAACTTTTTATATTTACACATTGTTACATTTACACAGTTTAAAAGTCATTTTACCCTTCTTTATGAGATAATGAGTATTATTATTTTTTTTGGCTAATTTATGTGTTTTTATGCTTAAACTGTTGATGTTTCAGTCATTTCTACATTATCTTCTTGATTCCTTTTTGTATATTACTGACAGTTTGCACATTCTTGGAATAAGTGTATACACACAATAATTTATAACATTAATCTTCAGAAATTACACTGTTAATTTTTTTTTCTAAATTAATTATGGAACTACAACAGTCTCTCATTAACATTTGAATGGTTTTATTGATATGGAACTCATAAGAAGTTTGAATGCCAGATGGAATTGATCCTAGGACCTTATGTTCCAAAGTTTAATATTTTATTCTTTCATTAAACCAGATATGAATGAGAACAATTTAAGATTGCTTTAATTTTAAAATTATATACATTAAGACATTAACAACACTAATTAATAAGAACAAGTGCAAACATTTTAGCATGTATGTGCAGCAATATATTTATACTGATGATAGAACTGAATTCAAAACTTATATGTATTAAGATATTATATTCTCTATTATAAAAATAATGATAATTAAGTTTGTAACTCTTTCAGCTTTACTTCTTTCCTTTTTATTTTATAATTCAATGCAGACCATAGTGCACTACAAAGAAAAAAATGAACTAACTATAAATTAACTGCAGCTTAGCCCTACTTGGTGATCTTTTCATACTTTTTGCAATGGAAAATTAATGATGATATGGCAAACAATGTAATGCCTAAGTGATATTTAATTCAAAATATTTATCTGAAAAAGATAGCAGCAACCATTTATTTTTTAATAGTTTCTAATTGATTTATTTATTTATTTATTTTTATTTTTATTATGGCTCATTGAAATCACAGCTAATGATAATATTGATATGAGAATCCATTAACAAAACTAGCAGACGTTGTTTTTGTTTACTCAGTAAAGACTATTTAATCTAAAATAATTAGTGGAATCTTTTACTGAAACACATGAAATTATTCCTTTCCCTGAACAGTGTGGGACTCGGAAAATAAAAATTCATATACTTGATTTGATTCCAGCTGAATCATATTTTTTAAAAAAACCCTATGTTTATTCAACAAAATAGAATTATTATTATCCTCTTATTATTTTAGTATTCAAATATCATTTTACTTTTTGTATAACCTTATTAAAACAGGCAAAACTCTCCATATAGTAATGTCACTCAGTGCCAACCAGAGTAATCAATGGATGCCAGAACTGATGAAGGCTACAAGCCAGAAATATATTCAATGAGTAGGCACTATTTAGGGATTTTATGCACAAGTCTTCTGGCATCCATTGATTACTCTGGTTGGCATTGAATGGCACTACTATATGGAGAGTTTTGCCTGTTTCAGTAACAGTAATGTGCTAGCATAAGAAATAGTAATTATGTGATGTTTAGTTTTATTTATTTTTTATTTGTATTTGCTGTAACTCCCATTGTAACCTACCAAAAGAATCAAAATATTAAACATCCATTAATCATAGATTGTATCTTAGGAATCTGGCTAGATATCACATATGAAATTATTTATTAAATAGTACATTAAGAGATCATTCTTTTAAAACTTTAAAGAAAATATATAGGAAATCAATTATTAAAAAGATAAAGTGTATTATAGAAAATTAAATTTCTGTATTTATAATGTATTTTTAACTATATTAATTTTATAATTGCATTAAAATTCTTTTATCCATAATCTGTTTTAACCATTACATTTATATATAATGATAAAACAACTTAAAATAATTTAAATTTTTCTTAAATTTATCTTAATTCTTTTTTAAAAAATAAATTGAAAGTAATTGAATTTCAGTTCAGTTATTTATCTATTTGCAAAAAATAAAAATAAATAAAATTCCTTTAAAAAATATAAATTTTATATTGAAATAAAATTCACGCAAATTCTTATGTATTTAAAAAAACTTAAATATCATTTATAGTCTGTCATTTTCCTTATAGAGGGCACAATTATTCACTTTATAAATATTGAACGTTAATGCAATTTTGTTTTGTTTTGTAAAAAAAAAAAAAAATCATCGGAAATACATCGAGGAAATGTTTGTTGATTAGATTTTTATAAGAGAAATATGATTTTCGTGGTGATTAGAAAAGTACTGGATAAGATTAAATTAATGAAAAGCAAAAATATCTATTGAAAAGGCGTAATTGTAGTACAACTGTAAAACAAATAAGTGAACGAGAGAGATACTATGGTAGTTTTGCAATGGCATTCATTTTTTTAAAAAATATTTGAAAATTTGCAAAGATTATGGACATAAGATTTCATTTTTATTAAAACTAATCCACCTTAATTGTTTAAGATTTTTAAAACATTCTAAATTTATGACATTTATATCAAACGAAACTGCATATATCTACTCATATATATTCACATCAGTTCTGTTGTCTGCTTATATGACATCATGCAATGCTATCTTTGATTTTTTTCTGTTACAAAGATTTTTTTTTTTCTGAAAGATTTCAATATCTTGCCTAATATATGTTCTCCATTACATTCTAATTTCAGCCATACTCTAAGCATAAAAGTAATTGGTGTTGTACCTTAAGATGTTTTTAATACAAGCTTTATAACAAGAACAAGATTTCCTCCTATATCTTTACAAATGTAGATTCAATTCCATCATCATTTCACAATCTGAAGAAACATACTTAATGATCTTGTGATTTTGCAATCATACTTTGATAATTTATGGAGCATTCATAAACAAAAAAATTTCAATATTTGTATATTGCATTGATAATAAGATCATGTATAATTTCTATATAAAACTGTCAAAAAACAGTCTTATATGTAGCTAATTTAATAGTTATATCACTATGATTAAATACCCTGTTTTTGAAGTGTTTAAGTTTAGCAGCAGCACCCTTTAACATGGAAATCCACCTTTCTAAGTTATTAAAGTATTTAAAATTATGTAATCTACAACTTGATAACATCCAAGCCAGATGTTGTTGATGTTGGGTTTTTTTTTCATCACTGTCTAGAAAAACATCTGAGATATTTAATTATTGGTTAATAAAAAAAAAATCTTTATAAATTGCATTCAAAACATTAAGAACATTTTGTAAATCTAGCAAAAATAATGCTTGGATGAATGTATTATATATTAGGAGATAAGATGACTTTCTTATTTGCATTTTTAGTTGAATCAAATTAAAAATTTCACTATTAAATTTAAATCACATTGTGATACGTGCTTCATGAATCTGCATATAATGTTTCAACAGTTTTATACTATCATGTCTGCATGATATGAGAATATATCAAAGATATACAAATATTTTCAAACATTGCCACAAGTATTCTTGACTAAATTAATCAAATGTTTTGACCAGATCAATTAAAGCAATATATATCACTTTTTTTCATAATCTTTTTCTTTTTACATTTTTCTGGCAAGAAAAATTTGTTTTTGACTATTTTCTCTAATAACTACTCATCCAATAACAAGAAGTAATCTATTTAATAAAATTCTTGTATTTAGAGCTTGCAAATAAGCTCTTAACAAGCTTTGCAGAATATCTCCAGACCTGTTTTCACTACTGGCTTCCTCAGTGAGGTGCTAGGATATTCAAGCATTAGATATTAAGAGCTTATTTGCATATTCTATATATAACATTTGTAATACATGCTTGTTAAATTAGGTCATGTGACATATGACTAGATTTCTTTGTAATAGAATTTTTGTATTTTTGCTGAAATAGATAAATAATATCCTATGATAATTTTTTCATGTCTTTTAAATTTCATTTAGAATTCTTAAAATAATTTATTTTATTCCAAAAAAATTCCAATAGTTTGCATCAAAAATATTTCCACCACTTTAAAGCTTCTTCATGGATCCCATCAATATTTCCAGCCTTTCTATTTTCAAGATTACAATAAATTGTTTCGATCTTCAAAATGAAAATATATTTTCAACTATAAATGGATCAACAGAAACATAATAATATGTGTTTTTGTGTAATATTGATTTTTATTCTAACTCTTAACTAATGCAGTTATTTGAAATCCTGCATCATAATTGAAACAAAAAATTTAAATTATCCTCTCCACCTATTCAAATACCATTATTAGTATACAAAAGAAAAGCATAATTTGACTTAATAAAATTATTGTTTTTTAGATGTGTATATTATTTCAAGGCATCAAAAAGGGTCATAGGTGATCATAATTAACAAATTGTGTGTTTATTTTGCAGTTTTAATTTATCAATCATTTTTAATTCTTTTTGTCAGTCATTAAACTTTTCTCTTTAGATCCTTATATTACTTATGTAGCTCCACATTTATTTTATTATCAATCCAGCAGAAAAGGTTGTATTTTCTTTTTAAATAAGTCAAATAATAATATAATCATTGTATATAAAACTATCAACATTTTTAATTTTTAATTAATCCTAAACCCGACATGTTTCCACAATATATCTGCAAGAAATTTTCATGCTTTAGCAGGATGATTAACTTAAAAATTCAAATGTACAATTTTTAATGGTTAACAATTGTTGGCATTTATCAATGCAAATGTAATTGCTTCTAAAAAAAAAAATTACATTTTTTACTAATATATTTTAGGGGAAATTTGTTTTTAATATCAGTATAATTTTACCTTTGAAATATAGTCATTCTATAATCTACTCAGAAATGTGTCCATAAGTGTTCATGCATTATTAATATTAACGTTACTATCTGATTTCTAGCTACATTAATATCTTACAGTAATTCAAACTACAGTAATATCCTATAATAGTAGCACTCTTTTATTAGCTTTATAAAAGAAAAATCATGTCGATGACTGATATTGTTCAATGTAGTCGGAAAAATAGCTAGGAACTATTCAAAAATAAAAATAAGCCATCCACAACAACATATTACAAGTTTAGTAGGAGATTAGAATAAACAAATATGAAATTTTATTTTAAATAAGTTTATTTATAAAGTTTTTATCTTTCTTGATTTCATTATATATACAAAATGAGAAATAATTTTCTTATATTTAATTCACACATGTATCTTGCTATTAATACAAGTTTTATTAGGAGTCTTGACATTAGCAAATTTCATTCACTGATCAAATGTTATTATTTCTAAGAACATACATTAGTTAATAGAAGTCTAATTTTTTTAAATACACATGAATTGTGGAAACTGTGGGCAGGATTTCGTATATTTTGTAAATGAACATTTTGAAAGCTTATTTCCCTTACTTATCATAAATAATTGGCTTGACAAACAGATAGAATTATTGTGAATAATAAAGAGAAATTTCTAAAAAAAAAAAAATGAAAAATACTACTCCTATGAAGGCTAAAGCAATTTGGAAGAAGTGAAGATCCTACCAGTAGTATTGTTTTTTAAATGAAATCATTAATTATAACATGATTTTAAATTATTTTTTTTTGGCAGAAAGGATGAGAATTTTAAAGTTGTCAGGACTAGTTCTTTGGAAGAAAAAAACATACCCACGAACCAAAAAAATAATACTCAATAGTAATACTATTTTTAATCTCTTTAATTTTGTATAAAGTATTAATAAAATTATTAATAAATAAACAATCAATAATATAACTGTGGTACACTGATATAATTTCTGGTTCATAACTATATAATAATATTAATATGCACTTTTCAATAATAATAAAAAGAGTTTATATTATTTATCAGCAAAGAACTCAGTCCTCATATTACCATTATTATGAAGTGCTGTTATATAATATAATGATTGCAAGTTCATTATTTTGAGGTTATTTCAATTTTTTTAACACTATTCTTCATAATCATTTTATTTGTTGTGAAAAAATTTAATAGCATCAGCTCATCGGAGATAATGAATCCACTATCAGCATTTATATATAGGATATATGAGCACAAACTTTTACACGACCCAACATTCCCCACTCTATCTCATAACACTGATACACTTGAACACATATATGTTGAAAAGATATAAATAATCACCAATTTACGAATTTCATGCTAAACCAGCAACATCAGTTGGTCCAGATTATCATCTTTACACATATATATGCAATTAGTGCTCAGATATATATTAAGATAGCCAATCTTCGTACTTTAATGAGCAGGCTTCAATCCACTCCACACTCCAACTCTTCAACCGTTCATCCAATTGAAAATCTGATGATGGAATGCTCAACAGTCACCCTGAGGTCGAGATTCTCGTCACAGCGTATTCGTTTATTTTATTTATTTATTTATTATATTCGGTAATGCTGATTTTTAACTTCTTGTGTAATAAACTTTCTTTTCTGAAAGACTTCAACACTATGTCTTGAATATTAGTCAGTTATATTTTATTCTCAATCATACCTTCCCAATTAAAACCATCATCATTACTTTTTTTTATAGTACCTTTGAAATAAATTTTATAACATAAATAGAATTTCATTTCTATAAAAAACCTTTTTTTTTTTTTAAAGAAGTCACTCATTATATATTTTACATATCCAGTCCAGCATCATTGTGATTTTGCAATAGTAAATACTACATTATCACATGATATGGTTTGTTATTAACTTAAAGCAGAACTTTTGATTCTTTTTTGAATCCTGAAAGAAACTATGCAAGGCAAATGTCTAATGTCTATTCCATATATTCTTGTTATTATCATTCTAATATATTCTGTGATTATATATATATGGTAAGTGAGCACGAATGGGGTGCTCATTACCGCACATCCAAGATAGTCAGGTGACTGGCCTTTTACTTCTGAATTTAAGATGAGGAAACATTATAATCTCTCTACACAGTTAGTAATTGAAATATCAATTTAATTTTCTTAAGGACAGAATGAATGAGTATGTGAATAAATTTTATTAATTAATATTTGCAAACATGGCAGCTAAAACTAAATTACAGTTATTATTTTAGGAGGATGTAGGGTCACCAGCCAAGATAAAACAATTGACAGATGAAGACAGAGCATACTAAGAATCATCTGATTGTAGATATATGCAGCTATTCAATAATGAACTGAAAGTTAAGGAAGATTGTAAAAATTGGAAAGAGAACTGATTAATATTAAGTGAAATGTTGTTGGACTTTATGAAGTTAAAACAATATTGGAAGCACAGCAGAGTGGGATTCATTATAAATAAAAAATGGAAGAACAATATTGTAATGATTCATGGTATATTTATGGAGGTTGGCAAACCTTATCTTTGAAGGGTTAGATATTAAATTTTTAAAAGACTTTATGATGTAATTTAATCACTAGAGATGTTACAATCAGATTGCATGAATGGAATAAAGTTTATAAAATTGTAAGAAAACTTTTTTTATGAATACTTTTATGAAATTACAAGATAATTATGATCTTTATGCTAAATTTTTTGCTGTCTGTATGTGCAATTTTTAATATTTTCTTTCCATTATCTCCCTTTTATAAATGTTACATTCATTTAGCTTTGATCTATTTTGAATTAAAACTAATGTAAGTTATTCATCTTTTGAGGTAAAATAAGAAGATTTTTATGTTTTGTCTATACTAAAACGAAAAATTAATTTTCTTTGTGCTAATGGATTTTTTTTAAGTTCAACTTTCTGGTTGCCAATATTATCTAATCAGAAAATAACTTTTTTGCTTCATTTGTTAATTGTAATAAGATTAAAGAATGCTTTACTTCATTTGTCAATTACATTTTCATTCAAAGCACCGCAACATGACATGGCAAGATAAAAATCATCTGATGAACCAGATATGGTTTGTGAGCTATAGTTTTGCCTGCCTTTGATATATTAGACAGAATGGCAGTATTAATTATCAATTTAATGAGAAGATACTATATGCAGATAATTCATATTTATGTCTTAATAAGTTTTCATTTTAATTAAGAAGTAGGGAATTTTTATATGAATGTATAAAATGCTTATGGTCAGCCCAAACAAAAGTTTAAATTAACATGGGAGATTTTAATGCCTGGATTAGAAAATGGTTGGAAGATGAAAGTGCTGTAAATAATATTGGTTATGGTGACAGAAATAACAGAGGATACAGACTTATAGAGTTCACAGAAAAAGAAAAATTGTATTTTATGAAGCCTTTTTTTTTGTTGTTGTTGATAAAATAGTATCTAGAATTGGACATAGAAACATCCACATGAAGTTGTATGGGATTGAATTATATTTTGATTAAAAGAAATGAGATATTTTAGAAGTATAATATTCTTAATAGTTTTATCACAGGATGATCATTGATTTGCAATGTAACAAAAATGCTACTGCAAAGCTAGAGAAACAAAAATTATTAAGACAGTATTAATAGTTGATATTTTTAACCTTCAGATATACTTTAATAAATTTAAATAAAACTTTGCAAATTATTTTTAAAAAATAATAAACTTTGAAAATAGTTCATATTTGATTGAAATCAATAAAAGGATAAGTGATAGTCTACTAAGAACTACAACAAAGATAACTGTACAAAAAAGCAGCAATTCACCAGTAAATTTCCAGATAATACAAGACAAATTATGAAGAAAAGAAGGAGGAATAGATTTTTTTTTGAATGATCAGTTTTGTAAAATAATATGAAAAAATGTTAATAATGATATAACAAAATATAATTGTAAATTAGCAAAGAAAGTTACTGAAAAAAATTAAAAAAAAAAAAACAACAACTTTAAAACACCATCTTAGTATTGGTAGAAAGTTTATTTCTGCATTAAAAAGAAAAGATGGAACTATTACTAAAAAGATAGGTGATATTTTGAAATATGTGCAAGAAATGAGACATGCAACTAAATCTGTGATTAAGAAGAAAGCTTGAGAAAATGATGGGATAAATTGTTGGAATAGCTGTACACCAAATGCCAAATCATAAATATATACCAGAAATTGTAGAGAATGCAATAGTAATAATGATATTTAAAAAGTGTAATTAAAGAAGATAGTAGAAGTTACAGACCTATCAGTCTTCTATCAGTTCTATACAAAATCTTTACCAAGATAATTACAACTTATTTATGATGAACTTTGAATTCTAACCAACCCAAAGAACAAGCTGTATTTAAAAGTGTTTTTGGCACAGTGGTTAGCAACAAAATATTGAGAGAAGCTATAAAACTGAACAATGAACATAAGTTCTCATTGTGCTTTGAATTTATAGATTATGAAAGATATTTAGTTTTATAAACATTTCAATAACATTTAAAACTTTGAATCATTAGAATGTAAATGCAATTAATAGTGTCATATTCTGAAGAACCCTTAGCAGTGATTAGATTACACAGTCATATTAAAAATATTAACAGTGAGAAAAGTGTACAACAGGATGATTCCATATCTCTAATATTTTTTACAGCTATTATTTGGTGTATTATTTTTTTTCTTTATCTTCTACACATTGATTATTAACAAATATAATTAATAACTCCTTTTTAAAAAAACTTTCTTCACTGGAAACATATTGTTTCTACAAATAATTTTATTTCTTTTTTTGCATTCAATAGACACAGAACATAAATTTAAAAAAGATAATATAAAATAATAATAAAAGAAATAGAAAATTTGAAAAAGCTATATTAATTTCATTAATTTTCTCGATGCATTTTGTATGAGAAATCACAATATTCAATTCATTACTTACTGACAGAAATTGTTAACATTTTTTTAATTATAATAAAAATTGTATTTATTTAATTTTAATATTTTGATTCCAAATTTTTTATAGATGCCAGGATAATTGAAAATGCATCAATTTAAAAGACATTTAAACTCCAACTTGATGGATTTGTATTTTTCTTTGAAAGTCTTGAACTTTTTTAAGAAAATATTTTGAATGTCTAAAAATTTGATTTTTTTAAGAAAATTTATTAAGATTCATGATTTTTTGGGCAATAATTATGTAATAATTATTAAAAATCAAAAATATATATTATTACATATTTATTTTGTATGTAAATGTTTGATTTTTAAAAATAAATGGTTATATTTTTCTGCAAATTATAGATATGGCAGCTACAAGTTGTTTGTTAAACATCATTTCTAACAGTCTGTTAGAATATATAGAAATACTATAAAAATTATTAAATTTTAAACTTTTAAAATGTATTTCGATAGATTTATCCAAAACTGATATTTATTTATTCATATTTTACAAACAAATATCAAATAAAAAAGATTTTTTTTATTTTCTGAAATGAAACTGCTTCTCTTTATGATTTATGATGAAAAGCATTTATTGTTTTGATTATGATGGAAGTTTTTCAATATTTTCACAAATCAAATAGGATTTTTTAGAATCTATTTTATTTTCAACCCAAAATATCGATCAAATGAAAATAAAATTTATTATATTTTGATAAATAATAATGGTTTAATATTAAAATTAACATTGAAAGCTTACAGATAATAAAATAATTAAAACTGTCATAGTCATAGTGCAGTATAAATGGATTAATTAAAAAAATTAACTCAAGTTTAAGTAAAGACTTGGGTATAAAAACTTTACTAACATAATAAAATAAAGAATAAAATTGATAATAATGTAAACTAAAAAGTAAATAAATACAAAAAAGTATTAAATATTAAATGCAGATGATTGAGGTTTATGTCCAATAAGTTATCATTGTGATGACAAAGTAATGAATTTTTATATGGATATACAAAATACTTTTGATCAGACAAAACAACGTTTTAAAATTGACATGGAAGACTTTATTGCTAGAAGTGGTAAATGATTGAAAGGTGAAAGTAATGTAGATAAATTTAGTGATGGTGATAGAAAATCATACACTTGTGAAGTTTACAGAAAAAGAAAAACTTTATATTATGAATTTTTTTTTTTTTTTTTTGGAAAATGTTAAACAGAAATAGACACGGAAGCATTCAAATGAAGATATGGCAGAAATGGATTATACTTTGATTTAAAAAAAAATATGTATTTCAAGATTGTAATGTTCTTAATAAATTCAATCCAGAAAATGATTATTGATTAGTGAGATACAATGTACATGGTAATGTAAAACTAGTGAGACAAAAATTATTAAGAAAAACAATATTTACAGTTGATATTCCTAATCTTCAGAAACATTCTAATGAATTTAAATTAGAACTTACAAATCGATTTCAAGTATTAGTAGATTTTGAACATGATTCAGATTTGAATGAAATTAATAGGAAAATAACTGATACACTTTTAAAAACTGCAACAAAGATAGTTTGTACAAAAAAGCAGCAATTGACTAACAAAATTTCTACTGAGACAAGACAATTTATGAAGAAAAAAAGAATATGAAAATATATAAAAATGATGCCTTAAGAAAGATTGAATATTTCAAATTGTGTAATGTGGTGTGAAAAAGAATTGATAATGATATAAAAACATATAATTGTGAATTAGCAAGGAAAACTGTAGAAAAGAATAAAAATCTTAAGAATGTAAAACAACATCTTGGTATTTGGGAGGAAACTTATTTCTGAAATAAAAAAAAAAGATGAAACTATAACTAAAAAGAGAACATGAAATGTGTAGAAGAGTTCTATCAAGAATTATATAGCAATAAAAAACAATGAAAAGTATCACCTACAACTATTATATCTTCTGAATTTCCAGGATTTTAAATGAAGAAGTAAGACATGAAATTAAATTTATAATGGTGAAGCTCCAGATAGTGATGGAAGTGCAATCGATATCTTAAAAGAAGCAGATAAAGAAATAGAAAAATTGTGATAAAGTAATATATCAAATGTCTAAATGATAAAGATGTATCAGATGATTGAAATAATGCAGTATTAATATTAATATTTTTTAAAATGTGATAAAGAAGATATTAGAAATTACAGGCATATCAGTCTTGTTTTAATTCTATATAAAAGTTTTGCCAAAATAATTACAATTTATCTGCAGCAAACTTCGGATTTTAACCAGACATAAGAACAACCTGGATTTAAAAGTCATTTTATATTACAGTGGATTGTATCTAAGTATTGAGAGAAGTTATACAAAGAACCAATGAATATAAGTTGTCATTATGCTTTGGGTATGTAGATTATGAAAAAGCATTTTATACGCATTCTTTGAGTGATTAAAGCACATCAAGGTATAGACACAGGATATTGTCATATTCTGAAGAATGTTTATCTAAATGTAACAGCAATGATTAGATTACATAATGAGAATTGGAACATTGAGAAGAGTGTATGACAGAATGACTCCATATCTCCAAAACATTTTATAGCAGTTGCAAGAAGTATTTTGTGAATTAAAATGGGAAGTTGAGAGAGCATAAATAAACAGAGATTATTTAAATCATCTAAATTTTTCAAATGATAGAATTGATTTTTCTTTTCCAGATAATGCTTCAAAACTTCTGGAAACTTTGCAAGTTATCAGATGAAAGTAAGAAAATAGGACTCAAAGTAAATGCTAAAAAGACTAAAATAGTGTTCAATGGATTTTCTCAAGAAAATAAAGCTCATCAATGATAAGTTAGAAGGTAACATTAATCATAAAGTTAAATTTGAATACAGTGCTTTTGGTAGAAATAATTTAATATTTAAAGGAAATATGACTGTCTGTATAAAAAGGAAGGTTTTTTTAATAAATGTGTGTAACCAATTTTTACTTATGCATCTGAGACTTGGACACTCAATGAAGGAATAACAAAAAAAGATCCAGACTGAAATACACAGGTGAGAGAACAAACAGTTATTATTTACATAATTGAAAGAATTAAGAGATTGGAGTTGGGCTGTACATACTGTTAGAAGAGATGATAATAAATGGACAATTGAAATCTTAAACGGAATTCCAAGAGATTATATAAGACTAGATTGAGACCACATGTGAGATGGATGGATAAAATAAAGAAGGGTGCAGGGATGATGTGGAGAAGAGAAGCTAGAGATCAAAAAAGAATTGAACTTGGAGAGACTTTTATCCTGCTGTGAATCGATAATGGTTGGAAAATGATGATGATGATGATGATACTTGGTTCCAAAAATGAACACAAATTTATAATATAGAATAGAAATAATTTAAATTTAAAAGTTTTGATAGTTGGCAAAAAATTTAAACCATGAAATAAAAATGAAAAATACAAATTTAAGATGAATATAATTATGAAGACACGTATAATATGAATGAAGTATGTTTAGATATAATTGTAATATAATGTACCATTTTTATATAATCATATGCCTTTAAATATTTTGTAGTTCTGATAAAGACTTCTAGGCAATTAAAATTGTAAAAAAAAAAAAAGGTATTTGAAGAAACGTTATGTCTGCGTTGAAGAACGTATAAAAGAAATGAATTATTCTTTAAACTTTTTACAACAATTTTACAAGTAGTATTTTATTTAAAATTTGAAACTAAGGAAGTAAAGTAAATAGAAATTATTTGAGTCATCTAGATTTTGAAAATAATGTGGTTGTTATTGCAAATAATGTTTTAAAGTTACAAGAAATTTGTAAGACTTATCATGTGAAAGAAAGACAATAGTACCAAAGATAATTGCTTAAAAGCATTATCTGGAGGATAAGTGTGTGCTGATTTTTTTTTGTGCAAATGGCATTATTTACTCAGAATTCATTTGTAATAATTAGACATTTTATCTACAAGTTCTGAAATATTTGTGTGATATATTAAAATGAAAAATCTCAATTTTGTGGAAAATGGGCAGTGCAAGCTTCACCATAATAATGCACCAGTGCACAAAGCCTTGAGTATATAACAATTTTTCATTAAAAACAACATGACACAGCATATCCATTAGTTATATTCATTCAGTCTCACTCCACGTGCCTTTTTTAAATTTCTCCAAATGAAAAAAAATTTCTTAAAAAAGTGGACTTCAAAGTGATGAAGAAAAAAGGACAAAAAGGCATCAGATTGCAAGAGTTTCAGGATTATTTCAAAAATGGAAAACATATTTAGACTGGTGCATTGCATCAGATGGACAGTACTTTGAAAGTGATTCAATTTGTAACACCTAAAAATAATTACATATTTTTTTTATTATAAAAATTCCAGCTTTTGGGGGGGGGGGGTCCCCCCCTCATAATCAATGGATTTTTTCAAAACAAGAAAATAGAGATTAATGATAAATAAAATTATGAGAATTTAACCTAAGTATCTTGTTCAGATTATTAATACATTGGGAAACATAATGAATAAAATTAATCATAGAATTAAACTTGAATTGAGTGCTTTTGGTAGAAATAATGTAATATTTAAAAAAATATGTTTATGTTTTTAAAAAGGAAGATTTTTAATACATATGTTTTACCAATTTTTATATCTAAACTTGGCTACTTAACAGAAGATCAATACAGAGATTTCAAGGCACTCAACAAAGTATGTTTGAAAATATGTATATATAAGAAAACAAACAGTGTAAGAAAAAACTGAAATGGAGCTGAATATGCAGCTACAAAATATAAGAATAGATAGTTGAAGTTTTAAATTGGATCCCAAGAGATTGTAAATGGCCTAGAAGGAGAGTACATGTAACATAAATGAAAAAAATAAGGAGCTAGTATAAGATGAGGAAAAAGAGGCTAAGGATCAGAGAAACTGGTTTAACTTATAGACACCTTTATCTTGCATTGGATTAAAATGTTGGGAAATGATGATGATGATTATGATGATAATATGACATCCAGCAAGCTTAATAATATATTGATACCATTATATATTTATAATTTTCATAGCATCACTGAATGATTTTTTTCTAATGTCTTACATTACATCAATAGGGAATCTAAATCTCAGTTTCATACAATAAATTGGTTAAAATACTGATCCTTGTGATAATTATATACAACTAATTTACTATTACAAATACTCTACCTTTTAACTTATTAAATCCATCATAATCACATTGGAACCTGTGGAATATAATCACCATAAAATAGAAATAAATAACCCTGCACAAACCAGTTTTACTATTATTAAACTTTCATTGGCATATACAGAAGGTACCAAGTTCTGACAAATTCAACACCATGCAACCTTCTTTTTATTGATGAACTACTTTTTCAAAATACTTGTAGTTTCTACCTCTTTAATTATAGGTTTTCCTCTTTAAAATAATTTTCATTAAGCTACCAGTCTTACACCTTGACAATTTCTGGTTCTCTCACAGCTTTCCACATTGTTTGAATAGTGTGCAAATTAATGTTAAATCATTCCTCTTGAATAAAAAGTCAAGTTCTCCTAAAAATTCCAGTGGAGATATCTATTTTTCACTTTTTGGTCAGATGATGAAAGATTTTGGAAGATGATATTGCCTGAAAATAATGTTTATGGTATGAGATAAAGCTGATCCCCTAAAATGTTCAAGTTTGTAGAGAGATTGTATATTCATGCAGAATAATGGTTGACAATTCAAACAATTCTGTGATATAACTTTCCAAACCCATCACTACGTTTTATACTTGATGGCTAAATTTAAGTTTCAATGGTTGGGAATATCTATGGATTTTATCAAATATATTATGGCATGATTCCAATCATCTGATGCCAGTTTTTATGTCCATGGCATTATTTCTTCCACAGGATAATACTTTTACTAGTGTCTGTAATTAACAATTTGGACTCACAGTATATGTATGTTAATCTAAGCAAATAATTTAAGTTTTTGTGGTTGTGGTTATAACTTAAGTTTTTTTTATGTATCAGTAAGTCTTGATTTTGACTAGTAATAGGTCTTGTTGCCTTATCTTTATCAATGGAATTATCATCCTAAAATTTATAATAAAGTTGAAATGTTAAAAAAGATCTGAAGCTTTGGATGGATATTCTATCTAATCACTATAAATAATTTGACCTAGTTCAAACTCATAGAGAATTTGATTTTTTTTCTTTGGCCGACTTATGACACTAGTGCCAACTTCCTGGCGGATACTTCTCATCATCTCATTAAGATTCCATTCTGTAAAAGGAAAAAATATATTAAATTGAATGTATTTTATTTTCTGTGGTACATAAATAGTGCTTAATTAAATAATATTTAGAATTTAACAATTAATTTAGATTTAGTTAGCCTTTGAAAATTATATGTTAAAACAAAATTGCTATATCTGTTCTAATTAATTAACACAGCCACAAAATTTCTATTTAAATATATGTATGCATGGACTAAATTATAACATTTAAACAAAAATGGAAACAAAGTATAAACTTTTAAAATCCTTTTTTAAAAAAAAAAAAAAGATGTTACAGAATAAACGGAATGAATGGAATAAGACTACCAAACAAATTATAGAAATGAAAGGAGACATCATAGATGCTAGAGTTAAAAAACTGTAATTAATTAATTTAGTCATATATATCAAATGTTTGTCGCAATACATTTTATCATTCTCAGAAACCTTAAAGATAAATACTGTTATAAATTATTAAAATTTTTGTGACTGGACATAGAAAAACAATAATAATAGAAGATAAATGGAAGATGAAAATGATAACAAAGCAGATAATTATTCTTACAAATTGCTATAAATATAAGTTCAGGTTAATAAAATCACTCAATAAGTTCATGTTAATAAAATCACTCAATAAATTTATATTGACATCAAGGATTGAAAAAATTTTGTAGAAACACTATATATAGTAGCACTATATATGTAGCGCAGAAACGAAAATGAATGACTAAAAAATCCATCATATAATTATTTATATTAGTTTTTCTTTTATTACCTGTCTTATTATTTTTTCAATCTATTATTCCCCAAATGAATACTTAATAAAATAATAATATGCAGTAGGCATATCTATTAATATGAATGCACTTTTAAGATGTGCTAATTTTACTTTGTTAATGTCATCATCATCACCATCAACCATTATCAATCCACTGCAGGATGAAGATCTCTCCAAATTCAATCCATCTTCTCTGATCTTTAGATTTTCTTCTCCACATCACTCCTGCACACTTTCTTATTTCATCCATCTATCTCAAATGTGGTTTTGTTTTGAGTCTTTTACAATCTCTTGGAATCCAATTTAAGATTTCAATTGTCCATCTATTATCATTTCTTCTAGCAATATGTCCAGCCCAACTCCATTTCAGTCTTTTAATTTTTTCAATGAGGTCAGTAACATCTGTTTGTTCTCTTACACATATATTGCATTTTTGATCTCTTCTTGTTACTCCTAACATGCATCTCTCCATACTTCTTTGAGTGGTCTGAAGTCTCTGTATTGCTCTTCTATTAAGTGTCCAAGTCTCAGATCCATAAGTAAGAACTGGTAAAACACATTTATTAAAAACCTTCCTTTTCAAACACATAGGCATATTTCCTTTTAGTATCAAGTTATTTCTACCAAAAGCACTCCAACCAAGTTTAATTCTATGATTAATTTCATCCATTATGTTTCCATCTGTATTAATAATCTGACCAAGGTATTTGTAGCTGTTAACTTCTTCTAACTCATCATAATCAATCTTTATTTTCATATTTTGAGAAAATCCATTAAACATTACTTTAGTCTTTTTAACATTTATTTCAGACTATAACTCCTGCAACATTTCCTGCAGCTCTAAAGCATTATTTGCAAAAACAACTACATCATCTGCAAAATCTAAATGACTTAAATAATCTCCATTTACTTTCACTCCTTTAGCTTCCCATTTTAATCCACAAAATACTTCTTGCAGCACTGCTGTAAAAAGTTTTGGAGATATGGAGTCCCCCTGTCTTACACCCTTCTCAATGTTGACTTTCCTAGTATCATTATGTAATCTAATTGTTGCTGTTGCATTTTTATAAATATTCTTTAAAATATGACAATATCCTGGATCTATACCTTGATGATCCAATGCTTTAATCACTGAAGAAATGTTTATAGAATCAAATGCCTTTTCATAATCTACAAATCCAAAGCATAATGGCAACTCATATTCATTTGTCCTTTCTATAACTTCTCTCAATACCTGGATATGATCTACTGTACTAAAACCACTTTTAAATCCAGCTTGTTCTCTTGGTTGGTGGAAATCCAATGTTCTCTGTAGATGAGTTGTAATTATCTTGGTAAAAATTTTGTATAAAACTGATAAAAGGCTGATAGGTCTGTAATTTCTAATATCTTCTTTATCACCTTTTTTAAATATTAATATTAATACTGCATTCTTCCAATCATCTGGTACATCTTTATCATTTAGACATTTGGTATATAACTTTGCTAAAAAAAAATTATATTTCTTCACCTGCTTCTTTTAATATATCAATTATAATTCCATCATTACCTGGAGCCTTTCCTTTCTTCATAAATTTAATTGCATGTCTCACTTCTTCATTTAAAATTCTGGGCAATTCAGAAGATATAATAGATATAGGAGGTACTTGTTCTTTATTACTATATAATTCTTGATAGAAGTCTTCTACCCATTTCATGATGTCATCTCTCTTTTTAGTAATAATTCCATCTTTTTTTCTTATTGCAGATATAAATTTCCTACCAATACCAAAATGTTGTTTTACACTCTTGAGACTTTTATTCTCTTCTACAGCTTTCCTTGCTAGTTCACAGTTATACTTTCTTATATCATTTTCAACTCTTTTCCGCACCATTTTACAAAATTTGAGATATTCAATCCTTTTTAATGCATCATTTTTGTATATCTTCATATTCCTTCTTTTCTTCATAAATTCTCTAGTCTCAGTAGAAATTTTATTGGTCAATTGCTGCTTTTTTCTACCAGCTATCTTTGTTGCAGTTTTTAAAAGTGTATCAGTTATTTTCATATTAATTTCATTCAAATCTGAATCATGTTCAAAATCTACTAATACTTGAAACCAATTTGTAAGTTCTAATTTAAATTCATTAGAATGTTTCTGAAGATTAAGAATATCAACTGTAAATATTGTTTTTCTTAATAATTTTTTGTCACTCTAGTTTTGCATTAACACATCTTGAAATGTGATTTTCTGTTAGTCAAAATAAATCCAATTCTGCTGTACCTTCATTTGGATGCTTCCATGTCCATTTCCTTTTAACATTTTTCTCAAAAAAAGAATTCATAATATAAAGTTTTTCTTTTTCTGCAAACTCCACAAGTCTATGTCCTCTCTCATTTCTATTACCATAACCAAAATTACCTACAGCACTTTCATCTTTCATTTGTTTACCAATTCTAGCATTAAAGTCTCCCATAACAATTTTAAAATGTTGTTTACTCTGATCAAAAGCCTTTTGTACATCCATATAAAAATCTTCTACTACTTCATCACTATGAGAACTTGTTGGGGCATAAACCTGAATTATCTGCATTTGGTATCTGCTATTAAGTTGTATAACTAATCTTGCCACTCTGTCCGATACACCATCAATCTCCACAATGTTGTTCTTCCACTTTTTATTTATAATGAATCCTACTCCACTTGTATTTCCAATATTTGTGCCTTTATAGTAGAGTACATGTCCACTTTTTAAATCAATTGTCTCTTCACCTTTTCTTCTAACTTCACAAAGTCCAATAATGTCCCATTTAATATAAGACAGTTCTTCTTCTAATTCTTGCAATCTTCCTTCACTTGAAAGTGATCTGCAGTTGTAAGTACCTAAATAAAAAGTCATCATCAAATGGCAGCCTGGGTCCACAATCAGGGGATTCTTAGCACCCTCCACCTTCAGCCACCAACCGCTGCCTTGGTTGGTGACTTTACAGCCTCCTGGGAATAAGGGCCATGATTTATTTTTGTCTGTCATGATTGTATATATCCGAAAAATATTTATCATTTACACATACATTCATTCTGCCTTATCAGGCAACTGAGAAGAAAGACCATAATGTTTTTTGATCTTAAACTCAGAGGTAAAAAACTAATAAACTCACCACGTTTGGCTACTGCATGTTGGTGAGCAGCCTATCCATGTGTGTACTGTATGAATAATCACATAGTAATAACAGCTGCAAGACAAGAATGTATGGAGTGGACATTAGGAATTTGTCAATGTATTTATATCAGTCACATTTCACATATAGCTTATTATAAAGTTTTGAATCTCAATTCAGTTATCAGTATCAGGAATTTAAAGTGATCCCTCTATCTAGTTTATTTTTTGTCACTTCCGTTGCTCCAACATCACATCATCTCCCGAAATATCGTATAATCTTTTCAGCGTTAAATTGTTTGATATTTGTACCAGTCAACGGTGCTTCTCATTACATATAGGAATATGTACTTGTTTAAATTAGTCTTGCTGAATTAATTTCATATTTATATATTCTGTAGCTATTATTCTTTGTTGAAATAGATAAGTTGAAACATTAAACAGACTCATATGTTTTATGTTAAGTCAAAATATTTGTAATTGATATTAGCATGCTTATGTTAACGATTAGTTTCAAAATGTATTAGCGTGTTACTATATTTATTTGAAAAGTGAATGATTGTTATTTGTGGCTTCATTAAGATTTCTGGTAGTTATCTGTTTCATTTCTTCTTCATATGTTTATTTATGTTTCATGTATTTTAGACCAAATATAAGCTAACTCGAAGGTTTTAAATACATACAATAGTTTGTTTTATTTGTGTTAAATGATATTATTGAAGTATCTGGCAGTTTTCTTTAAAGTCTAAAATAACTAAATATTTTGAAAAAAAAATTAAACATTCTTAAATTTATTAGATTTTCTTTTTTAAATCAGTAGAGCGAGGGAAACTATTGTAAGCAAAAAAAAATGTTGGCTATAAATTGAAAGAATCCAAGAATTAGAACAATGAAAAATGAATGCTACGTCTTTAACATTTAACGAGCGCAAATTAACATGTCGATGTTTTTAAAACTGCTGCCGTTATTTTGTTTGATCTATTTAAAGAAAACCCAGGTGAAGCATGGATCAATGACTTCAAAGGTCAAAAAATGACAGCTTTTTCTTTGCGAGGTTTCTTTTATTTTTAACAATGATATTTGAATTTAAAAGCCTTGATTTGATTAACTATAATTCCGCTTGATCTGCGCACATTTATGTAACCTTTCTCCCTTTCTCTAATTACAATATCTGTCAGATGGAATATATTTGAACTGGAAAAAAATTTGTAAAAATATACAATTAAATCATAAAATATTTAAAATTATATTCTTATAAAATCAAAACATTCACGATTTTAAAACATATAGTAAGCCGAGATATGTAAGCAGTGAAATAGTTGGATAGATGCTTACGAAAAATTAAATTTTTAAGCCGCGCATATTTTTTAGATTCAGAATTTACAATAATTTATAAAATCCTTATAAAATTATAATTTGTCTACTTAGTATTTATATAAGACTTCTTATACATATAATACAAAATGATTTTTTCTAAATTTATAGTTAATTTTCGGAATCTATATTTTTAATTGGGGCGCTTTGTGCAACAGTAGAGTGCTGAATGAGGATTTCTATCTAGATCGATTCTCAGCTAAAAAATTTTTATAAGAAATCTCGGTTTGATCACTTGAATGTAATAGCAGGATCAAACTACCACGTGCATGCTTGAATGTCAAATAATATCTCAAACAATAACCAAACGGTATCATGGCGATAGAATGTCGGAGCTAAAAATGTAGATTATTTGATATATTGTTTATCTGATTACTAATCCATATTTCACAAAGCCTTTTTAAGATATATAAACTTAATGTGCCTTTATTAGGGATACACATATAAAATTCAACATTATGATAATTATTACAATGTCTTAGTAAAATTTACATTTCGCTCGTGATTAAATTTTATTAATTGAATTTGTAAGAGTTTAAAAAAAAAACATTTGACATAAGAATGACAAGCATGGCTGGTAGTAACTATGAGTCACTGTTTAAGCTAATTAACTTTTTTTTTGTCATTTTCAAGAATAGTTTCAGATTTATTTATTTTAAACATGAGGGAAAAAGCAAAATTATATTTGTGCGCATATTTTCTAATATTAAATATAGTTTTTTAGTTATGTTTATCTATTTTATTAAGTTCATTTCAAAAAGTAGAAAAAAATATTAGACAAAGAAAAAATGTAAAAATAGGGTCAAAATTAATCGATCACAAAATGTAATGGACGAGTGAACATATCGGAGTAGTATATACGAAATCAACTTGTGGAGTGATAGTAGCGCTTTCACTAGTCAAATTATTCATCTCAGGTTTGAATTTAGGTTGGATGACTCGATTTTTCTTTTAAATTCCAGACAAACGTTATAGCTATTAATTATGAAAGGATAATAAAGAAGAAAATATAATTGATTCTAATTATGAGAATAAAGAAAATTCACTTATTATCTTATCTAATGTCTTATTGTAACTAAAATTTTAATAAATCATCATCATGGAAGGCATCACATATTAAGCATGCAATCCTCCTCGAATCTAATTTGTATTTATATCATCAGATGTCTCTTCATTTCTCTCTCTTTTTCTTAAATCCCTCTGCAATTTTTTCTAGCATATTTTTTTTAATTTTTTTTTTTTTTTTTATAAATATATTCATAATGCAATTCTTTTTTTTTTCTACTTAGTAAATTTTTTAAATACTTTTTTCAATTCTACATTATTATAGTTATTGGGTTTTTTCCTTCAACTTTTTTATTCCATTCTTAATCTACTTCTCAAAACCTTTTATTTTTTTCTCACATTTTTTAAATTGTTTACATTTCTATATAAAGTTGCAGCCCCAACAAAATATTTATTTTAAGCTTTTATTTTAAATCCAAGTTTCAAGTATTAATAAAATAATATATTTTTATTAAAAGCTAATTTAGCCATTGTAATTAAACATTAATTTTTTTATCATTGCTTCCTCATTAGTAAACAAAAATTATTTGCAAAGCATTATCTTATTATGTAATTTTTTGGTCATAGCTTAGTCTTAAATTATTCTTTCCATCTACTTCCTAGCTTTACTTTTGTTTGCATTTATTTTTTATCCCAAACATTCTATGAGTTCTGTCAACCCCACATATTAAATTATATAAGATTATCATCTGCAAGTACTGCCATTCACCAGCAAATCTGACAAACTCTTCTACTCCCATTGTTAGTTCTATCTTTATCAAAATAATAATTTAAGAATTTCTCTAGATATACATTAAATAAAACAAAAGATATACTTCCTACACCTAATTCTTTTGTTACACCAACTGCTATCCATACAATAAATACAATTTTTTTTAAAAAAATTCCCTTTCTAATGAGCATTCATAATGAGGTCCATATGGTTAAATTTGTTATCTGATCTAAAACAGTTTTTTATTTTTATTTGCAGCATATTCAATATGCTTATACATTGTTCACATGTTTTTCATAACTAATTCCCATGACTCACAAACTCCTGTAATGAGCTGGGTTTTTTTTTTTTTTTAAAAAAAAAAAAGAAAATTATTTTTTGGCTTGTTATTGGTTTTAACATTCATCATATCATTCTTATAGTATTTTAAAATACTATTTGTAATGGGAGTGATATAGTAAATTTGAAAACTTTCACCTCTGCTGAGTCTACTTTAAAGCATATTTCATTGTTGTCATATATATTTTTTAAGATATATATTTTTTAACTATCCATTATTTACAATTTAATGTTCCTATATAGGGGATTTGAACTCAGACTTTCAAGCAACCTTCAACTATCTACACTATTTCCTACTACCAATACACATGGCCATATACATGTAGAAAAGATAAATAATCATCAGCACTCATCAGTTGGTCCAGATTATCATCTCCCACACATATATATATATAATGAGTGTTTAGTTTGTATTAAGATAGCAAATCTTTATACTTTAATGGACAGGCTTCAATGTTCTTATATTTTTTAATGAAAGATTAATTCATCAATTCTGGATATAAATATCATGTTATAAAATATTGAGAAATAAATCAAATATTTTTCCATCCTGACTGAAACTATCTTACATTGTATTTCATTACAATTCAACAAAGAAAATATTTGGTATAAGTCAAAAAAAATTCTTTCATGGAAAAATTAACTCTGAAAAAAATGACAACATACTTAAAATATGAGATTTATAAATGTAATTTTTATTCTATAGGATAAAAAAAAATTAAGTTCAATTACATCAATTTTACCTCTTTTCTAAATTCTGATCTAATAAATTGAATAGCTTTATTTTTCAAGAATTTATAAGAAATTCAAATGCCAGTAGTATCAGAACTGGAATGTAGTCTGGAATGAATCTGAAGACCTTATATTCCAGGGTTTGACATTCTATCATTAGAAAAATCAGGCAGGGACATCTGTTATTTTAAGTCTTGGAAGAATCTAGATTTGAATGGAAGCACTTCAGAAATTTTTCATATTTTTTTTTTTATAATTATGTTATTAAAAAAATCTATTCTATGATTTATGAAAGTGTTGGTTGGAGTTTCTGCTATTTTAAAATATAATTTCAAATTTGAAATGCTATAATAAATTGTGTTACAGAGTGGCATACACTGGAAACTATTAATAGAGGAACTGATTATGTAGTATCATTTCATCATGTCTAATTAGCCCAACCTACTTTTCACCAGAGAATTTATCATACATTCCTAATTAAAGATAATTGAAGCAATTTCATTTTAATTTAATAAATTTTACATGGTAAGTAGAATAAATAATTGTGTGATCGCTTACTTGCTCAGGAAGTCATGTACTGTTCCAGCAACAATGTTGACTAAATTGGAATTTTCTTTTGTAAGCTGGATATTGATCTAGAAACCAGTTGATAAGTGAATGCTACAAAGTTGAAATATTGATTCACCAATGTATATGTGACTATGGCATTTATTTTATTGCCCTTAGGTTTAAAAATAATATTTATTTACGAAAAGTTAATTTTCATATGACAAAAATTTTAAAGACTAGTATTAATTGGATTAGAAGTAGTTGCAAAACATTTAATGTTTTATTATATGATTGGAGATTATAAATATATGGATACCATACAGAGAAAAGCTTTCATAAAGTATGTTTTTTTAATCAGTATGTGCTTAGCTGACTTTCGATTATTACAAGTCATAGACATCTACGACTTGTAATAGTTGAATGTCAATTAAGCACATACTATTTAAAAAATTTACTTTATGTGTTTTTTAAACAGTATGTGCTTAGCCGACTTTCTAGGTCTATGACTTGTATTAGTCAAAAGTTGGTTAAGCACTTACTGTTTAAAAAACATACTTTATGAAAAGCTTTTCTCTATACAGTTTTCATATATTTATGATTACACTTTAATCTGAGTTAAAGCTTATAATTTTATAGTGACAAGTTTAGGGATTAAATATGAATAACCCAAAATGAAATATATTTTATAAATTGTAATTTAAAAAGCGGAAAGTTATAAATTGGAGCATTTGAGTACCCTCTGTCAGTTCATTGTGAAAATAATAGATGGTGCATGTAACAATCAAATTCTGTATTGTAATCTATAATGATAGAGGGTCCTTCATCAGATCTGCCAAGTTCTTAAACATTACTAATCTAAATTGGAATAATTTAGAATCTTATTTTGAAAGTTTAAATGAAATACAACCAATTATTGAATGTGACATTTTCTAATCAGTAAGCTCATTTATACCCTGAATGATAATGGAAAAATGGCACATTCTGGAACTTGAGGTTCGTGAATCATAGCCCAACTAAGTCACTTCCAATGATTGGATTTCTTATGAGTTCTTGAACAATATATCATTGATTATTATTTTCTAGCACATGTATGTTTAGGATATGTAGGAATTATTATCAATTGCATTTTTTGTAAATTTTATCATTACCATATATTTACTTTATTTGAAAGTAATACATTAAATTCATGATCATTGATGTGTTGAACCTTTATGCAATTCATTAAATCATACAAAAATCTATTCTAATCAGATAAATCTCACTAGTGGATAAGCATATTTGTAACAGCTAATTGTGTAATTTAATAAATGAGCCAGAAATTATAATATGATGTAATGTGATGTACCGTGACTTCTCCTTAAACAGAGTCAGGAATCTCTCAGCAATTATGCCCAAAGAAACCTTTTAGCCATTTTACCTTCCCCTTCCATTCCCCACCCTAAGCTTTCCCATAATCTGCTCCATCCCATTTCATAATACACTAAATCAGATCATAAGTGTCCTCTACCAGTTCATTGTAAAAATAATAAATTAAGCATTACATTTAAATTCTCTGATTTACTTTTAAATCATTTGGTAAGTAATAAATGCTCCATAATTGTTTGTGAATTTTGAAAATGCACAGATATATTTACAAATAATTATATACGAAAAGATTGATATAATGTGCCAAAACAAAATGTAACTCAGCTTTCAAACTTTTGATATATGTATTAATAACATCAATTGATTGTATTCTATAGTTCGCTATGTAATCAATAAGTACCAGATAATAGTAGCAAGGATATCTTTAAAAAAAATTCTGGAATTTTCTGGAAATTTGTTTGCTACTACCATTTGGTCTTCCATTTATTATTGCTTTCCACTTATCTAATGTAAATCACTATTGTCAATATAGATATTGTAAAATGTTATTTTTATAAACATTATAAGTATTACAAAAACTGAATTATTAACAATAACATATAATCTTTTTAAAACAAACTATATACTTATTAACGTCATCTAACTATTATTTTTCAAAAAAAAAATCTGAATTCATTTTCATCAACCTAAATAATTGATAAATTTGATCAAAAATACATTAAAAAACATAATTGAATATGAGCTAATGTTTTGTTTGTCTATGATTGTAATTTATTAATGGATTTGGAGCAAATAGATGCTATAAAATAAGCTTTAAATAAGAGATTGCTAACCATAGTGATTTGTTATTTGCATCTTGTCTATCATATATTCATTCAACAGATTCAAAAAGTTATTATTAAAAAATTAGTAAATAGATCATATATGTCTAATTCAAAATGCACACCTTCTAACATAGGGGTCCCCAACCCTATGCCCATGGGCACCATGGCGCCCGCAGACCATTTTACATGTGCCCGCCGCTATCCGAACACAATAAAAAATTATTTATCTGATACAAATAAATTTAATTTTTAAAATTTTTTATAAATTATTGTATTATATTGTAAACAAATTGTAGGGCATACTATACTTTTACAACGTAAAAATATAAACATTAATTATATGTTAAAATTTTATTTTTGAAATAAATATTTTTTTATACATTATGGGTATTATTAACAATATCCAACTATAAATTTACATTGAAAAAATAAATGGTGTCCGCCATCTGGTTGAAAAAAATAAATGGTGCCCACCACCGGGCCAGTATTATAGAATGTGCTCTTAAGTGCAAAAAGGTTGGGGACCACTGTTCTAACACTATTCTTAATATCTTCTTTTAAGATGTTTGGTCAGAAAGTTCTTTAAACTATAGGAAAAAGGTTGGCATAAAAGATGATGTTCATGTTAGGTGCCAAATAAAGTTTTTTTTTATTTCTATAAGCTAGATAAATTAAATTTTATTAGTCTTATTATGAGATTAAAAATCATGCATGGATTCTTTACTTATCTTCTTAAGTAATTAAGTGCATCAGTTCCTTGTTTATGCATCTGTAGTCAAACACAAACATATTTAATTAGTGTCCATTTTGTGATTATTTTGGTTTGAAATAGAAAGAATTAATGAAGATACAAACAAATCTTCTTATAGTTAGAATTGCTACAGAATCTTGTATGAATATGTCCAAAATTTATTCTCTAAATAGTCAGTCACTATGAATTTAATTATCTATGATGTTATGCTTAGAGAGATTATGATTGTGTAATATAACATGGAGAAGAATGGATAAAATCAATTGGATGAGTAAAATAACAAATGAAAAAGTTTTGAAAAGAGTACACGAGGAAAGAAGATTGATTGAGAATATCAGACCAAGAAAGAGAAATTGGATTGGATATATATTAAGAAGAAATTGTAGTTTAATGAAAGATGTTTTGGAGGGAAGGGTGAGTGGAAATAAAAAGAAAGGATGGAAGAGATTGACATTATTGGATGATATAAGAGTTGGGAAGACTTATGTGGAATTAAAGAAATGGGCAAGGAATAGAATGGAATAGAAGAATGGATGAATTGATCTTGTGACTGCTTTTTTATTGGACAGAATACTATTGATTGATTGAATATAACATGACTCAATAATTTCTTACCAAGAAATTATTCATTTTAATTTATAATTAAGAAATAAAATGATTTCATGCTAAAACATTCTTAAAGAATTTTAAATTTCATTAAATATGTGTGCAAACTTTCTAATTTAAACATATATTGGGCATCAACTAAGATTACCAATTTTAAAGTTATGTTAAACATTCACCAATGTTGGATCAATATAAATTCTACCGTAGTTCTACTTTGACAATATAAGTTTGAGATGTATTATTTTTTATAGCTTGATGTGATAATCTTAAATAAAATAGTTTTTAAAGTTTAATGGTATGGTATGAAGAGTAGCTCCATTTATTTGACAGCTCTTGTGCAAGTCAATACTCCCAATTAAATCTAAGCTATATTAATTTCAAGTTGCTAAAGTCAATGTTTAACTCATGAAGAGTATGATATAACAGATAATGTATAATAAAAAAGAAAAATTAATATTTTATTTAAAGCAAAGATAAAGATTAATCCAATTATAGCAGATGAAAGATAAACAACATAGTAATATCAAGTATCTCTTACTAAATCTACATTTCTTGACTTGGTGATGCATAAAAATAAAAGCTCTAATTATATAACATTAAGATAAGACTTTACTAAGTGATAAGTCTCCTCAACACATCATAATGTATACTAGATGAAACTAGATGTTATAACTGATTATCATTTCTGATTATTACTTAATGTCAAAAATTAGAACCAAAAGGGATGAATTTTTCCAATAATCTCCTATCATCATCATCATCATTATCAACCATTATCAATCCACTGCAGGATGAAGGTCTCTCCAAGTTTAATCCATCTTCTCCGATCTTTAGCTTCTCTTCTCCACATCACCCCTACACATTTTCTTATTTCATCCATCCATCTTACATGTGGTCTCCTTCTGGGTCTTTTACAATCTCTTGGAATCCAGTTTAAAATTTCAATTGTCCATCTATTATCATCTCTTCTAGCAATATGTCCAGCCCAACTCCACTTCAATCTTTTAATTTTTTCAATGAGGTCAGTAACACCTGTTTGTTCTCTTACCCATACATTGCGTTTTCGATCTCTTCTTGTTACTCCCAACATACATCTCTCCATACTTCTTTGAGTGGTCTGAAGTCTCTGTATTGATCTTCTATTAAGTGTCCAAGTCTCAGATCCATAAGTAAGAACTGGTAAAACACATTTGTTAAAAACCTTTCTTTTCAAACACATAGGCATATTTCCTTTTAATATCAAGTTATTTCTACCAAAAGCACTCCAACCAAGTTTAATTCTATGATTAATTTCCTCTATTATGTTTCCATCTGTATTAATAATCTGACCAAGGTATTTGTAACTCTTAACTTCTTCTAATTCATCATAATCAATCTTTATTTTCATATTTGGAGCAAATCGATTAAACATTACTTTAGTCTTTTTAACATTTATCTTTAGTCCTACTTTCCTACTTTCATCTGATAACTCCTGCAACATTTCCTGCAGCTCGGAAGCATTATTTGCAAAAACAACTACATCATCTGCGAAATCTAAATGACTTAAATAATCTCCATTTACTTTCACTCCTTTAGTTTCCCATTTTAATCCACAAAATACTTCTTGCAGCACTGCTGTAAAAAGTTTTGGAGATATGGAGTCACCTTGTCTTACACCTTTCTCAATGTTGACTTTCCCAGTATCATTATGTAATCTAATTGTTGCTGTTGCATTTTTATAAATATTCTTTAAAATATGACAATATCCTGGATCTATACCTTGATGATCCAATGCTTTAATCACTGAAGAAATGTTTATAGAATCAAATGCCTTTTCATAATCTACAAATCCAAAACATAATGACAACTCATATTCATTTGTCGGAAGAGCGTCTATAACTTCTCTCAATACTTGAATATGATCTACTGTACTAAAACCACTTTTAAATCCAGCTTGTTCTCTTGGTTGGTGAAAATCCAAGGTTCTCTGTAGACGAGTTGTAATTATCTTGGTAAAAATTTTATATAAAACTGATAAAAGGCTGATAGGTCTGTAATTTCTAATATCTTCTTTATCACCTTTTTTAAATATTAATATTATTACTGCATTCTTCCAATCATCCGGTACATCTTTATCATTTAGACATTTGGTATATAACTTTGCTAATATTTTTTCTGTTTCTTCACCTGCTTCTTTTAATATATCAATTATAATTCCATCATTACCTGGAGCCTTTCCTTTTTTCATACATTTAATTGCATTTCTCACTTCTTCATTTAAAATTCTGGGCAATTCGGAAGATGTAATAGATATAGGAGGTACTTGTTCTTTATTACTATATAATTCTTGATAAAAATCTTCTACCAATTTCATAATGTCATCCCTCTTTTTAGTAATAATTCCATCTTTTTCCTTATTGCAGATATAAATTTCCTACCAATACCAAAATGTTGTTTTACATTCTTAAGACTTTTATTTTCTTCTACAGCTTTTCTTGCTAGTTCACAGTTATACTTTCTTATATCATTTTCAACTCTTTTCCGCACCATTTTACAAAATTCGAGATATTCAATTCTTTTTAGTGCATCATTCTTGCATATCTTCATATTCCTTCTTTTCTTCATAAGTTCTCTAGTCTCAGTAGAAATTTTATTAGTCAATTGCTGTTTTTTTCTACCAGCTATCTTTGTTGCAGTTTTTAAAAGTGTATCAGTTATTTTCATATTAATTTCATTCAAATCTGAATCATGTTCAAAATCTACTAATACTTGAAACCGATTTGTAAGATCTAATTTAAATTCATTAGAATGTTTCTGAAGATTAGGAATATCAACTGTAAATATAGTTTTTCTTAATAATTTTTGTCTCTCTAGTTTTACATTAACATGTATCTTACCCCTTATCATTTGCTATATAGTTTTGTTAATATTTTCTCTGTCATTCTTTCTTAGTATCATATATTTGGGATTTTTTCAAAACCGTGAGAATCTCTGATTGATGGATTCCGATTTGCATCAATCTCCAGTTTGTTATTATGCTCAAAACTTATTTAATGTAAACAGCAACCATATTAGCACTGTTGTAACTAATATACATCTGTGCTAGCATTGTTACTTTATCAGCCGGCAAACCATGATATAGAGATAAACATTATTTGGCATATTAAGTTCCCATAGGCATAATTTACTCACTGGGCATGAAGTTATTAAATGTAATGAGATTACATACTGTACCACTTATCAATCTCATTCCATTGTAAAGTGCCTATATTAAAACAGGCAAAACTCTCCATACAATATTACCATTCAGTGCCTATATGTGTTAAATTGATTGTATAATTTGATTTCTAGTCAATTGTAATTTTATTTTGTTTTAATTTTGTTATCATTACTAATAAACCTTATTAACACAGGCAAAACTCTCCATACAGTAGTGCCACTCAGTGCCAGCCAGAGTAATAAATGGATTCCAGAAGGCTTGTGCATAAAATCCCCATTTAGTGCCTACTCATCCAATATTTCCAGACTAGTTTCTGGCCTGTGGCTTCATCAGTGAGGACCATTGGATCTGAGAGCACTGCACCTAGATCTTAGGATCTAATACAACTCTCCAGCAGCCACCTTTTCTCTCTAATTAACTACAAAACTATGAGAGTAAAATTGAAAACACACAATAATATTTTCAATCTAAGCTCAATACTTTATATAGCCATATGGGTCTGAACTCAGTTTAGTACCCATACATTTTGGAGTCTTTGACTCCTTAACAACCATAGCCACCACTATCCTATTAGGCAGGATTGGTGTTAAACCACTAAACATCACATGATCACCATTTCTTATGCTTGCACATAACTGTTATTAACTCTGGCTGGCACTGAGTGGCACTATTGTATGGAGAGTTTTGCCTGTGTTAATAACAGTTATGTGCAAGCATAAGAAATGGTGATCATGTGATGTGGTTTAATATTAATAAATCTATTAAAATTTACCTTGTCTTCATTATTTTCCCATATTCTAATATCAATTGAATTATTCATTAAATATGATTGATATACACTACAGTTAAATATTAATATGACCTTATGTTTAGCATTTTATTAGTCTATTTACCATATTTATACATTTACTGGGTCTCATGTCTCTCCCTATTCAGAGCTGGCTTGCAAATTAAATTAAGACCCATGTGTAACCTCAGAAATGTCATTCCTAAAATGGTAAACCATGCAGCACTAGTAAATCGGTTGAAGCATGGTTGGATGTGGAATCTCCGTATTCCATTTTAATCAGGCTTAGGGTATTTTACTTGGATCTAGGTTTGTTATATGAATGTAAAAACCTGATCATTACAATGCTTTTGCCTATTCTGCCAAGATTTGATTGGATTATATAATTAATTTCTTATCCCTTTGACTCTTAAATTATATGGACAATGCATCTAAACATAACAGATTTTAATGTGAGGGATATGAACTCTCTCAAAAGGCTATGTGCTATTAACAACTGGATCTCTCAATTTTTGCCTCCTATCATTTTTTTTTCTCTGAAACTAAACTTTATGCATGGGCAGATATCAATCTTTTTAGACATCTGGGAAAATTTGGGTTTTTACAAATTTTCTACTTCAAATACTCCATCTGCAGGAGTAGGTATTTTAATTCATAATAGGATGCCATTTGAATCCTTTAACATTCTATATCTTGATCAAAACATGATTATCACTACCTTTCACCATGCTGCTTTCATAATTTAATATAATTTATCTTTATTTATATAACAGATCAACTCTCATACATCGATTAATATGCCATATTAACCTTAATCTTTCTTTCATCCAACCCTTTTCCTGCTCTCCTGTTTGGTGACTTTAATATGTCTTATACTGAGTTTGTGGCTAAATACCTACACTTTATTAATTGTAAACTGATGAGTGGTGAAGTTTCTCCCAGTTGCCTTCTCCTTTTATACTTTGAAACATTCAACTCTCATTGATCCTTTATTTTATTCGCCTGATCTGCATTTTATAGATAATCCTTCTTTGGAACCAGTAGTTTTTTTTCAGATCACCTGGCACTACCTGTACAAGTAGATATTGATTTTCACACACAACCTGTTTTTAGCTATAACAATACAATAAAAGCATTACTGAGAATTACATCTCCAGAGGCAGTAATCTTGGAAATTTATATTTATTTTAAAAAGATAGACATTTTTTTCTTAACCACCTACTGTAGCTTGGTTTTCGTTTATCAATATTGTCTAATCAGTCATTAGACACTACACTAGCAAAAACAAATCACTCACAGCTTTAGTTAAGGATCTTGATGCTATTAATAGCAAGTTGAAAGTCACTTTCCATGACCCCACCTCTATTTCTTCAATTATGTCTCTTAATCACCAATATAAACATACCCAATTTCTCTTGGCTGAATATCATTCTATTAAAATGACAAATCTTTTTGTCTCAACCTCAGTCAGTCTCATCCTCAATTATAGTAGAGAACTATCTCAGCACAGGTCTTAACATGTTATCTTCTATTTTCTACCACTTTAAATCTAAGTTGCAAAATGTCAGCTGCCCAGAATCGTTTGTTTCTGCTTTCCTTGAAAGTCATCAGATTCATGATATCATGAAGTTTGATATAATGCTTAAGCTGAAATATTTATCTGAGAACATTCATCCTGGTCCTCATGCGATCCCTAAATACCTTTTCATGCATATGAGTTTCTTACAGTACCAATCATTATGAACATGATAGACTTTCTTTCCAATCAATTTCATCATATTGAAGGATTGTATCCAGTATCCTTAGTTTTGTTTCTCAAGCAAAATACTATCCCATCCCCTTTTAATAATCTTCATCCTATTTTTATGTTGCCTATACTTATCAAGGTCATTGAATCCATTATTAAAGATAAGATACAGCCTATTATACTGCCTGCAATCTCAAACTTTCAGTTTGCTAAAAAGGGAGCTTCCACCTCTGATGCTATCACCCTTTTTAAACCTTGTCATTGACCAAGTAAGATTTTCTAGAAAAAGCAGGTCCCATAGTAGTACAACTAGATATTTCATCAGCTTTTGATTCTGTCCATACAGATGTTCTTATTGAATTATTAAAATTGCATAATATTTTTATTCCAATTATCTATATTTTAGCCAACCTTCTAATGAATAGGGAAATTTTATTACTCTTAATGGAAAAATTACACCAGGATTCAAACCCCATAACTCTATTCTGCAAGATTCACTATTGAGTGCATTGTTTTTTATAACTTATATAAACATGTTGCTTCTGGAAATAGAGAGAAAATTGTCTGGTATACATGTTCCATTGATTGATAAAATCATTAAGCATATATCATTTCATGGATGATCTTGTAATATTTCTTCCCTCCAAGAAGTACCTCCCTTCACTTATTGATATACTGGAAAATTATACAATTCAATAAAGGCTTCAGTTTAATCTTGATAAATCACCCATGCATTTCTTTTCCATTTACTGCATCATCTCATAACTTTCTTGGATTTCCCATTTACAAATCTATGACTGCTATGAAAACAACCATTCAGGACTCTATCCTTACATCTGCTGAAAATATAACTAAATCCCTTTTTAAAGTGTACCTTTCACTCCATGCAAAGGTATCCCTCATTAACATTCTGATTTTTCAAAAGATTACTTACTATATGTCATTTGTTAACTATATATCAATGCTTTCAAGAAGATCAACCCTATTTGCTCAAAATTATTTTGGAACAAAAGAGTGGTTGCAATCAGGATTAAAACCTTACCAAAGCTTGCCAAAGATAATGGTATCTCCCTCCACTCAATACACATCTTTTATTTTCAGAGATCATTTAATACTATTACTAAATTTGTTTCTTTTATCCAAACACTATGAAATTTACTCTAGTCATTTCTACTAATACACTTCCATCTGTAAAGTTAATTTTTTTAATTCCTTAATCAAACACATAGCTTGTTGTATTGACCTTTATGTTCAGACATTCTACAGGTAAATAGTCTTTTGGGAGGCCTACAACATGGCGCATAGTACTAGCCAACTTCATCCTTCTCCATCTATTCTTAAAGTCACTAATAAACAAATAATCAAAAATTCAAATTCTGGTACTTAAAGCCAAAATATCTTGATTTCATTATCAAAATCAATTTGGAGGCTCTCCCTACTAGTCATTTCTTATCACAGAGAAGATTCTTTACTAATATTGATCCAGTTTGCTCTCTTTTTCATTAGTTTGAAAAAACAATACACCATTTTCTAATCCAGTGTCCTGCTCTTCTCATATATAGAAACATCATTGAATCAATTACTAAATGTCATATTTCTTTTTAGTGTTACTCTTACTGACAGTATAAAAAGAGGTTCCCCCTTTAATTAAAATCACTATTTTCCTTATGTATACCCTTTGGTTAATAAGATGCCATCTTTGCTGCAACCCTACATCTAAGAAATTACAATCACTAGTTTTCAATAAAATCTCAAAAATTAAAAACAGAGATCAGGTACTTGCCCCTCCAAACATTGTTAATGCTACATGGAGTCTGAGTATTCTTCCAACACGATTATAATATTGTTTTTCTTTTGCTATTATTAATCCTTTTTTTATGTCACTGCTATGATAATGTATTATTTGTAATCTATAAACATTGTACTTGTCTATTCCATATTGCTAATTGAATTCAAACCAAATTTTCCATAAATGTAGATAATTTTTTTTTTTGTTAGCATAATAAAAATTTGTTTTAAAAATAAATAAGAAGTTTAAGGACCAGACATAATAATATCGACTGTAATCTATGGACTTTGAGCTCCAGAATGTGTTCCTCTACCAATGTACCAAGCCATATAAGATATAGAATTAATTGCAGCATTTGAAAAACAGATATGGTACTATAAAATTAAAACGTGTAAATCAAATTAGAAATATACTTTTATTTGCTATTTTCTTTTTAAAGAGGATTTTCACAATAAAGACGTGAATTATATGTAAAAAAAACAAAAACAGTTATTTGGGGATTCTTTTATTTGAAGGATATCTCTATAGATATCAAAATAGTAAGTAAAAAATTGTCAAGCGTTGGTGGCTTAGTAGTTAGCACAGCTGCCTAACAAACAGTTCTTCCGGGGTTCGCTTCTCGACCGACGCTTTAACACATAAAAATAAAAAACATTCCATAAACTTCAAATGACTGATAAGATGTGTGGTCAAGCTGATTTGCTAAACAATTTATTATCTGTGAAAGTAATTTGAAATAACACAAGGATTATTTATCATTAAGTACAGTGACTCTATCAAAACTTAAGCATTTCTCTAAAGTGTAACGTTTAAACAGAATGAGTTGTGTGGCAAATCGTCTCATCCAGGTAAACTATCAAAATATAGCTTGAGATGGTTGATTGGTTTACTATATACAAGCCTACTTTCTAATTTATTTATTTTTTTAAAAAAAAAAAACGATGAGGAAAATCAGACAAAAAAGATTAAACTTCCTGCCACATCTTTAGTTTTTTCTCCCATCTTGATTCTTATAAGTCATCTTTTTGCATTTATATATTTTAAAACTATAATATAGCATAGGTAAAAAATGAAAACTGATTAATAGATGTGTATACACAAATTGCATATAAATGATCCACTAGGCAAAGTATTCTAAAACAAGGATTTAAATCTAACATTATGAAATTAGATTATTTTCAAAATTAAAATTAATTTTAAAATATATATCTAGCAAGCAACATAACTGAAGAACAGCTTCCTATTTTATCAATAATAATAATAGAGTAAAACAGTCACAGAATTAGATACAACGTCTGTCATAAGAGAATTTGTTGTAACAGGAAAATTATCATTTGATTTTGTATTAGACTGAATTACTTTTATTTTCTGTATTTTTTTTTTTACTAAATATACAATTTGATTCTTTCCAATGTTTTATCTAACAAAAATAAAAGTTATTTATAATATAAATCCTTGAAGGAAGAGGAGAGGAGAAAGACAGATAGTTTTAAATAATATAAATAAAAGTAAATTGGATTGCTTTATTGCTCGGAAATTCATAAGAAATTTGTGCACATAAACGACAGAGCTGGACTGCGAGCCATGATCCTTGTTCAAAGTCCGCTTTTCTACTACTGCACCAAAGCACGCAGTGCATTAAAATAATATATTGGCAACTACAGTTCCCGAGAAAATTGTTGCCTAGTCGAAATGGAAAACAAAAAGATAAAAATCATTGAAAATTAATATTTTAACCATAACTAAAATTTATTTTAGAAAACATTTTAAATATATATATATTTAATAAATCACACATTTTAAAATTTTTCCATTTCATTTTGTTTTTAGTATTAAATTTCCTTTTCATATTTAACTTGATTTATAATTTACTTTTTGTTTATTTTTAAACAGTGTTGAAAGGTTTGTGGTTTTTTGTTTTTTTTTTTACTTTTCACTTGAATTAATGCTTGTCAAATTACTTAATTTAAAAATCACTTAGGTGGAGTCTACTATACCAAAATTCTGTTGGACCTCCCTCCGAGCTCATATTTTTCGATTAAGATACATTGCACTAATGGTAAAGTTATTGGAAGTCAGAGAAATGTTTCCACTATGTAGGAGATTTAATGCTTTAAATAAACTTTCACTTATCAAAACTTGTTAATAAAATGCAATATTTAGTATCCCCCCCCCCTCTTTAAATCAAACACTACTATTAACAAAATTAACTAGAGTAACAACATACACATAAATTTTATTAAAATTATTTTCAAAATATGTATTCAAATGTTTAACGATATTTTATATATTTAAAATGTATTTAATTTACATTTATCACTATTCTAGACCTCATGGTACAGTAGTTAACACGTCTCACTGTCATGCCCACAATCTTAGTTGTGAATCTGGCCCAGGTCAACTTACAGACTTAGGGTTTTTCTTCCAAATAAATACCCAATCTCAACCCAGCTAAGCTATTGGTCAGTAAACAGATATATAGCTATTTTCAGCTAAGAAGTTAAAAAGTATTGATGCAGTAATTATAAAAATTAAATTACATTTGTAATATGATGCAGGCTTCATTATTGGTGGGGGGGGGGTGTAATACTTTTATCACAGTGGAACCATAGTCATCTTTACATTATTATAGTAAAGTATTTTTATTTAATAAAAGAATGGCAATAATAAAGAATGCTTCTATAATCTAGCCAGTTAAAAGCTTCAGCATTGGAACCTTTGCATATAAAAGAATAAGTAAGTCTTTGTAATATTTTCTAGCATCAAGTTATATATAATAACTAAGCTGATTTGAAATTTTATCAATTTTAGTGTTACAAATATAGCATCACATGATTTCCAGCTATCAATTCCAGACATGTAAGCAGCTGACTTTTTATATATTTTTAAACAAGCTGTTTTTCAATGTTGAAACTTTTCAGTCTTCTTTATTAGATGTTTTGTGTTGGTTAGTGATAATTAAAAAAAAGGATGCTGACTGGAATTTAAACTTTTGACTGATTGTTTAATAATAACTCTTCTCTTTATTACAATTCCATTTCTTATAAAATATACCCTTGTCAGTCACATATTCAAATGATTGCTCTTTATTTTATAAATATTTTGGTAAGATTTTATACAATGGTAAATTGGCATCTCATCTTTAAATCTTTTTGAATTGATTCTAACTCAATCTCACTTTGATACTTGAATATCACATAATCTCCTGAGAAACTATAAGATTATTTTTCTATCAAATCTGCAAAAACATAGGCACTCTTGTATGAAATATTTACTGATTTTTTTGTTATTACCTTGTTATGCTGCATCTAGAACTTGTGTAGTAGTATGTTTTATGCTTCATGTTAATTATTTTGTTTATTTATGTATTTTATGCTTCATGTTAATTATTTTGTTTATTTATGTATATAACTTTTATTTCATTGAAGATGACTACAGTTTAAAAACATATTCATTAATAGATTGATCTAAAATCATTCTTAAACATTTTCTATCCAAAGAAAACAATTATTTGATTTTTACAGAATTTTAATTGGATCAGCAAATTTCTATACTAATAGAAAACTACATAATAATCATAAACAAAACTAGCTTGTGGTTAAGACCTGTAGAGGTCCCTACTATCTTTACATGCATATTCTTGAGGTTACAGCCTTAGTAAATATTACTAACATAGAATATACTTTAGGAGACTTTCATAATATGTTCCAGTATACATAATATGTAGTTTTATGTATGTTATTTTATATGCCCCCTTGTTCAATAATAATATGGTTATATTATTATAAAGAAATTATGTTCTTGTATAGTCTATATTTTCACAAAGTAGTATCAGAAACATGTAGTAATTTTGTAATAAATGAATTCTGTATCAATATTTCTGTGGTATCTCTATATTTATACAAGCATATGTCTTACACAAGGATATATAATTATTAACAAAACTAATTAATATGTAGCAATTAGTAAAATGTAGAGTTATTTGAATGGATTTATATTCTTAGTTTATTTATAGTAGTAGAAAACAATTTATTTGATATATAATAAAAATAAAGCTAGCAACTTATGCGTAGGTTACAATAGAATATGGAAGTATATTTATTTAATATTGTAAATTCTAAAGTTGCATAATATTCTAAAATATTAAATACATAAAATAATTGATACTTAACATTTTTTATTAAGCTAAAGCTGTAATTTCCAAGCAGGTAGAGCTCAACCATTTATCAAAATATCTTGGAAACAAAACTTTAGCCACAAGTGAATAGCAGATGTTTGTATCTCTGTGAAATTTATAATAAAAATATTTTTATGGAGGGTTAATTTTTAAAATTTGTTGTAGCAAAGATGTTAAAAATAAAGAAATATCACAGGATTTATAAAAGTAAATTTTAATGGCATATAATTTAAGGTATATGCCTACTAAACTTTATATAAAAACAGGCAAAACTCTCTATACATATTGTCACTCAGTGCAAACCAGAGTATTCAATGGATGCCAGAAGGCTTGGGCATAAAATCCTCATCTAGTGCCTTACTCATGCACAAGACTTCTGGAATCCATTGATTACTCTGGCTTGCACTGAGTGGCAATACGTATAGAGAGTTTTGCCTGTTTTAATGACAGTTATAAGCAAGCATAGTGATCATGTGATGTTTATTGGCTTAAACTTTATATAACTTTATCTGCTTACATTTAACATATGATTTTAAAAACAGTAATTCATCCTTTTTTTTTATTCTACTCAGAATCTACTATGTGTTTCAATAGTCAATGGGCATTTGACCTGTTTTCATGTTACAGCCTTCTTTATGTAAAAAAAGATTTGGATCTAATGTGCCTTCATATCCAGAAAATACTTAATTCTTTTATATTATCAACCTAATAACTTGAAGTTTAATCCCCTTATTATTTTCAATCCAATTCCAATCTGCTTTTGTACTTATATATTTCTAGTATTAGACTAGTAATTATATATTTTGATCACTGGCCTAGTGTCAAATTTATGTATTTATCAAAGCAGATTGGATCTGTTTTTATGATTTTATATAATTAGTTTGATAATATAAAAGACATAAAAGAAGTTAACAACAGTCAATGAAAAATTTATGTGCTGATCTGTGAGTGCCCTCCTGATTTCTGATTTTTTTATTATTTCTAAGGCAATCCTTAAATAAATGATTTCCAAACATTGCTGATTATGATACTAGGTTGATTTATAGTATTATTTGGCATTACTATGAGAACAATTTTTTTAATTTATTTTGTTTTTACTTTTTACTTTCTGTTAATATTCTAATGTTTTTGCCATTGACCTTACAATTATTGTACATGCATACTCTATTACTCCAGATACATCTCTCTTTTCCTCTCTAGCCATTGTTTTGATAGGGTATATTATTTACCAATATATAAACAAATCTTCAGACAAAAATTATATATTTTCTATATTTTTAAAAAATGATAAAATATTCCAAGTACATCAGTCTAAAACTATGTAATATATGAGTTATCAAAATAACACATATATTAGCTTGGAATTAAAAAAAAAAAAACTTTAACATTCAAATATTGATTCTTTCAATCAAAAATCGTATTTTATATCTTTTTAACACACATCACTTTAAACCTCCTTCCAACCCAGATTGAAACTACTCAACACATATATAAATAAAAATGCAATATTTTTTTTTGCTTTTTTTTTCTAATATTATATGTATAAATAATATGCAAAATTATTTGCGTTTAATAATTTCTTTTATTAATAGTCGTGTTTTTTTATTCTAAGAATTTAAATTATTATAAGTGGACACCCCCCCCCCAATTACATTCATTATTTTCAAATGTTTAAATATTAAGGTATCTTATTTTATCTTTCCATGCATTTTAATTCTCTCTTTAAATCATTTATTGATTCTCCTATGTAAGATACACCAAAATTTAGAGATATTAATAAATTATATTTCTTTTATTTTCTATATTAATTTTCTTAGAAAAATGTAAATGCAAACTTTTAAATGATTTATGTGTTATACTTATCTTGTCTTTTAAATAATATCTTTTAATTATGCTCATTTTTTTGCAATTTGTATTTTATGTGATTTCATATTTTAATTATTAAAAACTATAATCCTGATACATTGTTATGGATAGATACTTTTTACTTGATCCCTATAAACTTTTTTTTTTCGTTTTTAATTTATACATTACTTTCTATAATATTAATTAGGTCTTTAGAATATTCTTTTACACAGCATTTGACTGAAATTAAATAAAAAGTGTTTTATTGTCGAACTTTTTATGAATGGAAAAATTGTTTATTCTCTTAATTTAATTATAAAAACTAAAAAAAAAAAAAAGATTTTATCATTTAAGTTTTATTTTAATTTTGGAATAGAGCAGTTTTCTATATATAATATTGGTTTCACACTTAATGCTACAGATTCCGAAATTTATTAATAATAGTGAACTGTTTATATGCATTTTAAACATATATAAATAAAGCTATGTACACACACATATATATGTATAATTAAAACAAATATTTATATAGGTGCCCGGTATAGTATTTATGCACTGTGAACAAAAATTAATTGCAGAAAATTATTTGTTTTTATTAATTTCTCATTATATATATATTATTTACTTTTTTAAAATCTCTGATAATTGAAACCATGGATATGGTAATTGTGGATATAGAGCTACTGAGTAGTACTTGCGAAATTTTCTCTGGAATTATTTTATATTTCAATATAAGATATAGAAACGAGCATATTTTCGTAATTATTCAAACCATATTATTTATTTTTCTTATATAAATATAAACTAAAACATAATTTATTATTTCTATTAGCAAACTTGAATTTTCTTATATTTGTTTGATTAAACCTAAGAGAACTGTTTATTCTTATAACTTGCAGCACCTAATTGTTTCATATTAATTTTACGTTCCTAGTACAAATTTCCTTCCCCCCTTAAAAATGTCTAAGATGCCTATCAACAAATTTTCTAATATTTGATTGACTATTCTTTTCAACATGCGATTAGAAGAAATCACAATCATTTTCGGATGTTAATTTTGCAAATTCTCCACTTCTCTTTTACAATCTTAAACTTTTTTTTCAAGTTAATAGTTTATTGGCAAAAACCAAATTATCTGATTTTGTTTACGTATTTTTTTAGAAGCTAAAATAAAATGTTTATATTTAAGTTTTGAAATTTGTTAAAATATTTTTTTTTTAAAGCTTCAACTATTGGTATATTGATAATTTTATATATATATAATATCGTTTTATGGAGAAATTGGTTTCAAAGTGCGAATTGTAATAATAATTTAAGTTAAGCCACAATAGAATTAATTTAACAAACTTGTAAATAATACCAACTTTATTATTTCAATGCTAAATTCATTTGTTATTAAAAAAAATATCCACTTTTATTCAATTACTACTTTCAATAATTGAAACTATATGTTAGCAGAAATTATTAAAGTATTATTCTATTTATCATATAATAAAATTGTTATTGGATGTAAATGGACTTTTTTTTTAAATCAAACTAATAAATTTGCATTGATGCAAGAAAATAGATATTATTTGTAAATTTAATACTCTGATGATTTTTATTTGTGAATTATTCTTAGGAGTTTGTGCATCACAGTTAGTTTGCACATAACATGATAATACATTATTATTGCTACATATTTAATAATAGTTATTTATTTGCAGATTCTTATAATTATTGTATATATCTTTCTATTTTGTAGCACCAAGAGATCAAGGAAAAAATAAATGTCTTCAAGCTGCAATGCAATCATTAAAAAATCTTGCTGTAGATTACCTTGATCTGTACCTGATTCATTGGCCAGGTGTTCATGGTTTAAAGCCTGATGATCCAAGGCATAAAATTATGAGAGCAGAAAGCTGGAATGATATGGAACAGCTTTATAAAAATGGTGAGTAGCTAATATAAACATAATAAGCTGAGTATTAACCATGACCTAAATTTTCAAAACATTAAAAATTAATTTTAATTTGAAATAATTTCATTCATTATCATAATAGAAACTGTGAAACTTTTAAATTTACTCTTGGGATATATTTTCTATAGTTGTATCGTATAGTTACAAGTAGTCTCTTATGCATTTTATTATAGTAATAAAGGTGATGGATTCAAAAGATAGACTCCTGCTCCTAGGATGCTCATGCTTTTTAACCAATAAATCATTTGATTCTTTTTTTAAAAAATTATAATCATAAATCAAAGTTTGATTCTATATTATAGAATACTTTTTATATAACTATATAACTTTGTATATAAATATTAAAAGACAAATGATGTTTATCCAATTATGTAATAATTTTCATTACATTCTAATCCACGGCTATCCAACTTAAAATAATCCAAAGGCCAAATTAAAAAAAATATTTATCTGAGGGCTGCATATAAAATAATAAATACAGTGCACATATTAAATTAATGGAAAATTATATACTTACTTAGGTTTAACAGAAATTTCAAAAATGCTGTTTATAAAAGTTTGTATTCGAACAATAGGCAAGATATAATCATTGTTTATAATATATCCTTTTAGTGAGAAGTTTGTGATAGTTCAGTTTTATTTATTAAACTATTTACATCAATTTTAATGTTTGTAGTTATCAATCACAGTCTCAAGACCTCTAAGTGGACTTCGTTTTGAACTCTGATTTAATCTATTGTCTTTTGTAGTTGCCTGCTGTTATAATACATTTTGAAACCTATTATGATAGAAAATATTGTAATAGTAATAATCAGCCATTAAGCTAATGCACATGTGCTTTGTGGATTTTTAACTATAAATGAATACTCTCACTTCCAAACACAAGTTATTGTTAATGAATATGAAAGTAAAATTTCAGTCTGACCTTTTTGGGTAAAACTGCTGTGTTATACCTTCTGTGAATTGTCTTACCAGCAAAAAGTTAAACAATAATCGGAATCATAATTAATCTGCAGGAAAAAAAAACTTTTCAAGCCATAGTATAGGTAATAAATTATTATTATTATTATTATTATTATTATTATTATTATTATTATTATTATTATTATTATTATTATTATTATTATTATTATTATTATTATTATTATTATTATTATTATTATTATTATTATTATTATTATTATTATTATTATTATTATTATTATTATTATTATTATTATTATTATTATTATTATTATTATTATTATTATTATTATTATTATTATTATTATTATTATTATTATTATTATTATTATTATTATTATTATTATTATTATTATTATTATTATTATTATTATTATTATTATTATTATTATTATTATTATTATTTGCTATGAAATCAATAGTAACTCAATAGGACATTATGGAGAAATGTTATGCAATGGATCATCAGGAGCACAGGTCAACCCGATGCCATTTAATAATAGTGATCATAAGTGTGGCATTTTTTTAAAGAATAAGATCATTTATTTGATTTTTTAGCCATTTCAAGGATGAATTTATTATTGTATGAAATCATTCCACCAAATTTTAAATTTATTGTTTTCTTTTTTTGATGACCAACTTTTCTGAGCACTATATACTTTTTATTTTATGTATATTTTTCATCATTTCATGATGTAATCAAATTAATATTATTTCAAACTAATAAGTTGTGTTCAAAAGAAAGTTCAAACTGTATCTGATCTAGTATCTATTTGTTTTATTTTATGTCAAAAGTTTTCATCAATATCACAATTCAAAAGCGCCATCCCTCCCTCCCTACATCATTTTTCCACCTATAAAGAGTTATAGAAAACATCAAAACTTGTACAGTTTTTGCCTTTACTTTTAAAAATACATCTTTAAAAATATTTCATATTAATCCCCCTCCCCTCTTCCATTTTGCTTAATGTTATTAAATGGTGAGTCCCTGTTGTCCAACGATGATCCAAGAAGGGAAAATTTGACAGCTACTTCTATGTTTTGACTGTAAGTCCGTTGGTAGTCATGTCATTGTAATCTTTTGCTTCCTCATATTTAATTATAATTCTACTGTTTAATTATATTCTTTGATCTTTCTAATGAAAGTCATAGGCTTGCATTATTTTTATCTGTAAGTTTGGTGGTATTAGCATATTTAAAATTAAAAACATCTTTTCCACAAATCTTTGAGTCCACATTTGTCATTCAATGTAGCTTCCCATTGTTGAGATTCAGTACAGCATGAATAACATATCTTTAATAGACATTCCACTACTATAATGAGTGCAATGAAAATACTCTCCCAGAAACATAAATATTGAAACATTAAAATTAATTATCACATCTACACTTACATATTTTTTCTCTCATGTAGAGATCTATTCTAAAACAACAGTAATGTATGCTGAATTAAGTTACTTATATTTTACACTTGCTGTGACATTTTGTATACATATCAGTCTTTTGTTAACTTTCAAATTTTGTGATTTCATCATATAACATGTACATGGGAGCTTCTTGCAAACTTAAGTGATAAATTTTTAAAAAAATTATTTGTGTAAACATTATTTCATAACATTTTTGCAATGTTTAGAAAGTTATCAGGGACTGATACAAGTGTGAATTGTCATAGCAGTTCTAATCCATAACACCAATCCATCAGACTAATACATAATTGGAAAAAAGTATACTTTTAACAATATAAAAAGTATAAATTTGTATACAAAAATAATAAAACACATTATGATACTAAATAAAAACAGGTAGTTGTGAGTTTTCAATAAGGTATTCTGACATTACACACACATTATGATATTAAATAAAACAGATAGTTGTGTTTTTAATATGACATTCTGCCATTTGCAGACATACTCCTTTCCCCCACTGAAGAAAGGTACAGCATTCTGCCATCACAAATATAGATAGCAATTCCCAAATTTTACTTAAAATTGAAAAATACGATGTATATTAACTTTGGCAGTAAATTACAAAATAGACACTAAAGCAAAATTAACAAAATACTATATTACATGAGCAATACATACATAATTGGTTATTTATTAGTGTGCATTCAAATCAGGTTATATTTATCTGTTTAAGGAGGTTTTTTTTAACTTCTCTGTGGTCAAATTGCAATCTTTAATGCCTATATAAGTATAATGGACCATAAATTAAGGTAGGATTATATCTTTATTGTTAAAAGGCAGTTACCTTGACAATAGTTTGAGATTGTTGCTCATTGTCTATATTGGGATTGTCTAAGTGTTGACTGGTTTTTAATAATATATATTGTAACAGTTTCTAGTAGTCAGTGACCTCAAAACTTGAATTTCAGAAATACACCTGAAAAATAAAATTCTGTGCAGGAAGAGGATGATTGTTATAATTTGATTATAAATTATACAAGTATTAATGTTTATTTAATGAGTTCACATTTAGAGTTGAACAAAAAATCAAAGCATGATTTTTGACTGCTGAAATTTGTTTAGATATACTTTTAGTTTTGATGATAAATGGAGGGTTTTGTTGCTATCTTGAGGATGCAATATTTTCTTAGAGTATTCTTTCTCAGGTATTGCTCTAACCTACTTTTATATTTTTATTGTTTATCATGGGCCAGTTAATATAGTTCTGCCATGATCCCCAGCCTCTAAGTCTCCAAGAAGGATCAAAACATAGCTCTGAAGACTCAAAGGAGTAGGGCTTTGCAAAGATTTTTGCATTATTTTGGGATATTGAGGTAGACATTTGGGGGTTCATGCTGCATTGTATACTTATAGTTCAATGCTTGGATTTTGTATCTATCTCAAAATTACATGTCACTATGCATCCTTTTGCTGTCAGATTCTCATCATATCTCTAAAAAAAGTTTTGATAAATGGTTTGTGATATGAACTTGTTTTTGTATATGCATATGTACTTATAATAAAAATATAAGAGAAACAAAAATCAGTAACACATTGCATGAATAGAATTGGAGAATAAAGCAAGGGAAATAATTAATCAAAAAAGCCAGGTATTGAGACAATAATGTTGAAAGAAAGGCAGATTCAGAATAATAATAATAGTAGGAATGTTAGGCAAGGTGAAATAGGGTTGCATGGAAGAGGAGGTGATGTTAAACTTATTTTATGAGATATTTTTAAAAATTCATATTTGTATTTTCTGTGTAAAAAAAATTATTTAAGACAGTTTTTTTTTTTTTTTAAGAATAAAAGTCTATATTAGAAACATCTTTGCTGATAAGATGAAAAGCAAAACAGATATAAGAACATCATCCAAAAAATGATCAGCCACCAATGGAGGGAACTCAGAGAATAGAGGATATGTCCATGTTAGCCCAATTATTAGAAATGTTTAAAGAAGATAATAAAAAGTGAGACCAACAAAGAGAAAATAACAAAGATAAGAAGATAAACAAAGATAAGAAGATAAACAAAGATAAGAAGATAATAAACAAAGGAAAGATAATAAGAAGAGAGAACAACAAAGAGAAAATATTAAACAGAGAAAGTAATAAAAAGAGAAACCAACAAAGAGTAGATAATAAAGAGACACCAACAAAGAGAAGAAAATAATAAAGAAAGAGAAAAGGATAATAAAAAAAATCAATAAAGAGAAGTGAAAAGAAGAAAAATAGCAGAAGAAATGTTGAAAGAAATAAAAATAGATATGCTGCAGGAATGGATGAAAACAGTAAAAAGATGAATAATGAAATAGCAGGCCAAATTAAACAAATTAGAGAAGTTCTGAATGAAGTAAGACAAATCAAAAAAGAACAAGACATGAAAATAAAACAATTAAAGAAATAATGGATAATAAAGTAAGCCAAGAGCAGAATGCAATAGAATCTGTGAGGAAATCGGAAGACCCAAGTATCTGGTGAGAAGTAGATATTATTAATTTATCTGTAGATGAGAGAGCAGTCAAGTTTTAATCCAGCTGATAAAGAAGAAGTCTTGCCCAAGTTATTGCATACAACAGCAGAAGTTTTAATCAAACTTTTAGCTTACTATGAGTTTAGTCATAAAATGGTTTTTACAAAAAAACATGTGTTAAATTCAACTAAAAGTTAGACATCATCTTCTTCCATATAACCTACCTTCATTGGAACAAAAATAGAGAAAAAGTTATCTCCTAAAGTAATCTGCAATCTTGTCTTTAACCAAGAGCATGAGTCTCTCTGTCTGTGTTAGTCTCACCTGAACATTTTAGTGGAAAAAATGGATGAAATTTGCTATTGCTGCACACCAAGAAAAAGATAAATTAATCATTTTTAATAGCCTTCAAGGAGAAACTCAATTGGAAAAACTGGAAATTATAACTGGAAAGGACTCCACAGAAAATAAAATCATGGTTAAAAGTATTTTTGTGTGCACACACTAAATTTTCATTTATAGTATATATATTGTTATTATAAGAATTGATAATTTTAAATGTTTTTATTAAGTTAATATTTTGAAATTGTGAATTTTTTTTTAGATGCAATTAATTTTCTCTTCCAAATTATGAAATAGTTTTTAGAACATTTAATTTTTTGTAAATTAAATTTTTTTGTAAATATTTTTTTTTCATTCATTTTCCTTCCTAAAAACTTAATGAAAGGTTAATTAACCTTATTTATTTTCAAAGTGTATGAGACACACTTGTTTATTTAATTTTAAATTTGCATTTTTCACAAATTTTTCACCCTCTACTGAAAATTGTGTGAAGCTTTTTGTTTTTATAGCTTTAAAATTAATGTATATTTATTTTCTAATATTTTAAATACAAAAAAGTCAATAGATGGCTTGGAAAACCAAGTGGTAGTCCAACAAATGATCACAAGCTCTACCGATGATGGATACCCATTATATATTTCATGATCTCAAACCTTGCATGTTCACTTTGAGAAAATATTATGGTCATCAAGAAAATATTATGGTGGTGTAAAAACTTCATTTTTTAGAAAGTTTATGATTAGATTGGTAATCTAATTATGTAATAATTATTAAAAATTAAAAATAAGTCTATTTATATATTCATTTTTTACAGAAATGTTTTATTTTTAAATAAAAAAGAATATTTTCTTCTAAATATTGTTACTATGGAGATTATGATCATGGAAAAAACAGCTGTCTTTAAAATGAGGTCATTTACCTGATTGGTATTATATTTAGCAATATCATAAAAATTATGAAAAAATTGTAAACTTTTAAAGCATAATTTGATAGATTTAGTAGTTATTAAAAAATTTTGTTTAGACTTGTAAATCAAATGTGAAACAAGAAAGATTTCATTCATTTTATAAATTGAATTGTCTCCACCTGAAATTTGGTGATATGACAGTGTTTTGTTTTCAATAAATATAACTTTTAAATTTAATTCCAGAAATCAAATATGATTTTTTAAAATTTATTTAATTTCTAAACAAAAATATCTATCGAATGAGATCAACTTTATTATATTCTGGTAAGTAATAAAGGTGTAATAACAAAATGAAAGTTGAAATCTTAAATCTATTAAATCTAGTGAGAACAAAGAAAACTGTCAGAAAAATAGTGAAAATCAGTAGTATTAAACTAAATCAAAGATTGTTATCTTTTATTTTGAAAATGTTTTTCCATTTTTCAGTTATTTAAAGAAATAACTTAATTAATTAAAAGTTAAGTTATGAATAGAAATCAATTGATTGATTATAATTTTTATGAAAATATATAGTTTTTTGATGAAATGAATGTTTAAAATTTCATAATATCATGTGATTTTTCTATTATTAATCAATTAGTTATTAAATAATTGTTTTAAAAATATTTTTAGTCTTAATTTCTTTAATCTATCTAATCCCTATTTCATAAATTGCAGTGTGCATGACTTTATTTCAAGACAGTTTAGTGTTCTAGGATTTTTTAAATGATTCCAATAAAACTATTTACTTATAGTAGGGTAAACCTGGGAATTATTTAAAGTTATTTTTAATAAGCTGCTTTATTTATTTAATCTCTTGCTCTCGATAATTCTTTAGAGTTCTTGCTTCTTGAGTTAGATTTGTGCATAACAGTTATATGGAGTAAAGGTTTATATTTAGCATTATGGGTATCCAGTGAAAGATGATTTCATTACTTTTCATAATTCAGACCTAATGTGGTGCACTGTTACAAATGACTATCCAATTGTGTGACATTATAACCTTACTTTCTTCTTTATTAACTCTCCTATTTTCTGTACCATTACAATTGGCATCCTATGTGGTGCCATTGTAACCTCAAATCTCACTTATTAATCCACTATTTTCCATACAATAAATATGCTACAACATATATACTAGTTCATCCATTCACTCTTTCAAAAACAAAACATTCTTACCATGTATATATAATAGGAATTGTTATGATAAAACAGTCGTGTCTCTGCAAAAGGTCTCTGAACATTACTGGTTCATTTTAAGCGCATCTGTCTCAGTAGCAGGCAGCAAATCCAAAATTTTAATCACTATATTTACAAATTCAAAGTAAAAAGTATATTAACTACAAAATGGACAGTAAAGCAAAGACAAAAGAATACTAAGTCTACTAATTAAGGCAGAAAATTATAAAATGGAGAGATAAAAAAACCTACATCTGAGTCAGGCATTACAAAATGGAGACTTAGACTACATGTGTTTATGCAATATAATGCCTGCATGAGATCTTGATTGAAAAATGTGTTCAACTACATTTATTTTGTTTTAAAAAAATGGTAAACTTTTCTCAAAACTGAAAAATAAATAAATAAATTAGTAAACATTTATCAAAATGGAATGACTGTGATGGACTGATTTTTTATTGCTATTATTCAGAATGCAAAGGAAAGAGTCATCTTCTTTGTGAAGTGTCTGCCACATAAATTCCACCAGATATGAATCAAGATGTAGGCAGATCATAGTTCCTCAGATTTATATACTTCCCAGTGATCTGAATAAATTGTTGAGCTCTCTTCCACATTTTGTTTGATCAAGTTGCTACTGTTCAATTCTCAGTTGCCACAATAAAACAAAAACTCACAACTGTCTATTTTTATTTAGTATTATTATGCATGTTTTTATTATTTTTTTGTGTACAAATTTATCACTTAAATCTGTCAGAAGTTCCTGTGTACATGTTATCTGATGAGATTGCAAGGTTTATTTGACAGTATCACTAACTTAGAAATTTATCAACAAAATGACACATAAGTGAAATGTCACAGCAGGTCTGATACATAAGTATCTAAATAAAAAATAAATGAAATAGAACTATAAAATTAAACTATCAATTATCAGAAATCATTCTATAGAAAGTAATATCTCATTAAAGATCTAGATATTATCACAGAATGTATCTGATTCAATTGCTTTTTGAATCATATCAGATTTTGTATCTAAGTATATTCTAATTAAAATTCACAATTTTCAATTTAATCTGGAGCCCTCCATTGATTGTAAATTGGATGAAATTAATGTTCAATTTTTTTTTTTTATGATTATACATATATATTGAACCATTTACATATATATGGGTCAAGTATGTTGGCATTGAATAAGATTTAAAAGTTGGAAAAAAATTAAAATTTAGAAATAGTCAATAAATACTATTTAGTTTTTTTTATGTAATTTTTTTAAAAAATATGTATAATGAGAGTTATTTGCATTTGATATGATTTATTTAATTAAAGTTAAAATTGAACAGAATAGAAATGCAAACAGATTGTTTATCCAGATAAACCAAGGAAATTTTAAACGCAAGAGATTACAAGTGGAGGAAAATATTTTACGAGGTAATTAAAGATGGCGGAAATAATTTATATATAAAAAAAAGACTGTGTAACTAAAAAGTAACAATAAATATAGAAGATTATCAACTTGTATTTTAATAACATAAAAAGATATGCAGAAATCTAAAACTGACCAGAGTATAAAAAGCAAATAACTTGGTGTATTGATTTATCTTGTCTGTTCTTTTGGCTGGTCCTGGATGATGAAGCACCCAGGACCACTTTATGCAGAACTAAGTCTTCATGCAATAGTGGAAACCAGAGTGTTTTCAGACACCTTTTTTCATCATAAAGACGTTACTCCAAAAAGCATTCAAGTCCAGCCTTAAAATGGACCAGGAACGTGAAACTGTTTGCAGAAGAAACCGAAGTACACAAGCTTTCATCCCAAAAAATTACACATGGTCTAATTTACATAAACCCACATATCTTACCAGCACGCTAAAATTCATATCCTACTTGTGTCAAATTCAATGTTTACAAACTAAATTTAACTATGGACTTAAACTATAAGCTTATGATATTGATAGAGACATTTGATGTTTATTATTCAAGAGACTATTTTATTTATGGCCTAAGAAGATTGTAATAAGAATTGTTTTAATTATTTAACATTATTGTCTGGATGAGCATGTGTATGTTATTTCTATTTTTTTAATAATTTATCATTAAATATTTTAATTGGTTTTAATAAAATATTTAGCATTAATAGAACACTTGTTGTACGTTCTTAATTTTAGTTATTTAGATTTTCTTATTAAAAAGATTATTAATTTTAGAAAATTATATAAATTATCTTTTCCAATGTGCTTGTTTAATAGTTAAGCCCAGGGAAATTGCTTAAAAAATATTAAATTTAATTATTTTCTGTGAATCTGCTCATGAACATTAGTGAGTCTACAGACTCCGGCACCCCTCATAAATAAATTAAAAATAACTCCGTTGGTAATTTGAGCTACAAGAAATTATTAGGTCAGTTAATCAGGAAATCTAAACTCATACATGAATGGAAGATTTTTCTTTTTCATAATTTGATTAATTAGCATTTTATAGTACGAAATATAATGCCTAAAATGCAAACTTAAACCGTTTCAATATATATTGAATTCAATGTTTTCATATATTTTATATCGATAAAGAAGAGAGATAAAGAGACAAGTTTTTTCTCTGCTAACCTATACAATAGTTCCTTTGTTATGGGTTTTTATTGAAATAAAATGGGACTTCTTTTATTTCAAATCCAAGTTCTTATAAAGATTTAAATCCAGAAAGCTATCTTTTATAGATGTGAGAATGCAGAATATTGTTTTCCTTGACAACTTGCAAATAACTAATCTTCTCCAGACAGTTGTATATATTAAATTTAATATTTTAATGAGCTTTACATTGATATATATATATATATAAAAAGCGAGAGACTGAGAATGTCAGGCATCAGAATTCACATATCCAGCATAGCTAGGTATTCAGTAATAGATGGAAAATGAATTCAAATTATTTTTCTTATCAAAATCAAGAAAGAAAGATACAAGGCACTGTTTCCATATAATTGATTCATGCACAACATAAAATAGCTCTGCTATTTACTCATTCTTTACTTGTGCATCTAAACATGTAGCTATTCCTTTAATCTGAAGTTTGAATTTAAGAAAAACTTGGGAATGTTTTATATATTTGGAATTTTTTTATAGGTAGTTGATCTAATTATTGATTGTTAAAAAAATATCTAGTTGTTCCTAGTAGTGGAATAAAACAAGGAAAGAAAAACATTTAAAGAAATCCCTATTACCCAGCAGTTTTCTAGCATGATAAGAGTTTTTTTTTTTTTTCAATTTTACTATTGAGTTTTTGTTCTACTGTAGCTTATTTCATGATATTTTATCTTTTTTTACTTGTATGTATGAATTCATGCCGTTAACATTTGAAAATTTTTAAACTTCCGATCATGCTTAGTATTTTTTTTCTTCTAATAGTTGTTTTTTTAGCCAACACAGTAAATTCTCCAGTAGTGATTAATAAATGAGCATATCTATTCTTAGCTAATGAATAAATACAATTGGATATCCGCTCAATTTCTCCAAACCAGGCAATAAGCAAGCCTAATGAGTAATGACTTTTCAAATGTTTCTCTATGGCAAATTTTAAAAATATTTGTCTCTTTTACCAATTTATTTTTGGAAACACATAAGTAACACTACTGAAAACTTTAAAACTGAATGGTATGATATATATATATATATACTGTACATTAATCCATTAAGCATCACATGATCACTATCTTATACTAGCACATAATTGTATGGAGAGTTTTGCTTCGTTTATATACATTAATGTTTAAATTCAATTTAAATTGAATTTAAATGTTTTTCAATTGAAGAAGGTTAAGAAATTAACTGAAAATACCTCTATGGTTTATTATAGTTATTTAGAAAATATATTATCACCCTTATAATTCAATCTTTTTATTACAATTTTATTGCAATAATTATTCCATAACGTACATCTTATTTTATTTGTATTTATTCTAATTTAATGGACTTCAGTGAATTTAGGAAGCGTTGGACATTTATGTTTATGTGTGTATATATAGACACACACATGCACACATAAATGTTTTATTTCAGTTAAATTAAAATGATCTGAGGTTTGCTAAAGTTAATGAAGATAAATATCCTAATCATAAGCATATAATTATAAAATTATTATATTTACTAACGACTTTTCTTTGTGTCTACTTCATTATGTGAATACCTAATAATAAGCTGAAACTTGACCTCTCCAAATAACTTACATAAACCAAAGATGTTGCATGCGGGTAATGAAAAGTTTTAAAAAGAAGTCTGAAAATAATTGCCCAAATAATGAGATCTCTCAAGATTACTAAGAAGAGAGATAATAATACTAATCAAATACAATAATTGAACTGTTTTTGAAAAATTCATATTTTTTTATTTTATATAATTATGAAACTCTACTTTAATAATAAACTTTTTTTGATTAAGAAAAAGTTTGATAAAAATTAATTATTATTAGGCTAATATTAAACAAGTAATAACTACATAAATACAATTAAATTAATTATTATATGATTCATATTTACTACTCCAATTTTTTTTTTTTTTTTTTTGGGGGGGGTCTTTATTTTGCTTGTTGATCAGTTTAGTACTTTTTGAATTTTACTCAAAAATGAAGTGTCCGACATTGCTTAACTCTTGATTTAGAATATCAAGATTTGGGATTCATTTTTTAAAATATATATATATATAAATGTAAAACAGTAAAGACAACCATGGACTCAATACTTGGTCATATAACATCTGACTAATTTAAATTAATCCGAGACCGTTAATCCAATAGCTAAAAATATCTAGACAGATACCTATTTACTGATCATTATTGAATAGTTGAAAAGGCTATAGACCATCGAGACAGGTGATTTTCTTTAAAGATTAGGATCCTTAATATTTTATCTGTTCTTCTTCACAAATTCCTATCTACAATCATTTATTTTAAGAGCTAAAGCTTTTTTAGAGAGAACAAATAGGTGTTACTGATCTCATTGAAAAAATTAAAAGACTGAAGTGGAGTTGGGCTGGACATGTTGCTAGAAGAGATGATAATAGATGGACAATTGAAATTTTAAACTGGATTCCAAGAGATTGTAAAAGACCCAGAAAGAGACCACATGTGAGATGGATGGATGAAATAAGAAAGTGTGCAGGGATGATGTGGAGAAGAGAAGCTAAAGATCGGAAAAGATGGATTGAACTTGGAGAGACCTTCATCCTGCAGTGGATTGATAATGGTTGATGATGATGATGACATCATTATCATTTAAAAAAGAAAATGAAAATCATTATTTTTATAGCATTAATAATAAAATTATGACTTCTTTAATAAAATTTTATTATTAGCATTATTAGGATTATATTAATCTCTGATAACAATTATATAACAAAAATAAAAGGACATTCTGCTTAGAAATATAAGTTAATAATGTACAAGTTGTATTTTGTAAACTGAATATTTACATATATCTATTTATTTTTATTAAGGATGTCTATCATCATTACTGGTTTTTTCTTTAATCATATAACACATCTTTCATATCTTTTTAAAAAATAATATACCTAATCCAATTCCTTTTGGTTTTCTTAATTTCTTCATTAACATTCATCTAAATCATATTTTAAAATCTCCAATTCTTTTTTTATCCTCTTCACCATAGTTTAGTATACATTATAGATATTATTTGTGAATGAACCATATGCTTTATTGATTTTCATAAGACTGAAAAAGAAGCCGAAAAAATAAATAACCTTGCACCCATAAAATTATATGAAGTGACTAAAGCCAAAATATTTAATGGAATAGCCACAGGAATATTAAGTTACTATGGCCCTTGGATAAAATTATACAACAAGTTACTTATCCATAACCCATATGCATTACCATTCTTTATTAATTAGATTGTAAATAAATTTTTTAACAATAATGATAATAATATAGCTTTTGTTTTTATATTTTAAATACTTTCCAACTTTAATATAAACTTTATAGTCTCTGTGGGGCACTTAAAGCGAAAGTCAGATAAGAAATACAAATTAATATTATGGTATTTTCCACTTTGGAGTAAACTGGCCAATGCAGTTACCAACAAACACACAATCCAGACAGAAAAACCATCATGGCCAATAAGATCAGAGCGATGTCAGGAGCAGTTGATCCGAAAATTTGGTGATAAGAAAGGCCTAATACTATAAAAAGAAAAATAATTAAATAGAAGGGAATTGATTATTGATTAACAATTGATTGATTGTTGATTGAGTGGTGGTGACCGGTCTAAAATATTTAGCAGTTGTATTGTGGACTCCACAATGTAGAGGTCTCACAATAGATTTTGTTTTCCTTATTTGTGCTGACCAAGTCAGTCTCCTGAATGAATTATAAACAGCAGTTTCATCTACAAGGAGAACAATATACAAAGTGTGATAACTAGGATGGACTTCCATAACATGCTACAATCAAAGGATTCATCAAGACTTACTGGAAAGTATAAACTTTTATATGCAATATGAACTTTTAAATAGATATTTTAAACAAACTTTCAATTTGCAACTTAAGCATAACTTCTAAATAAGCTCTTATCTGATGAGCAAAAGAACTCTAAATTAATTATTAATATTTATCTCTCATGTATAACATTTGTTATCAATCATTTCAATTTTTTGTTAACAAAATTATTAAAGTGTAGATGGCTGTATAGATTCATTAAGTTTAGATTAGATTATGTGGGTTTAATTTTGGACTATTTGTTTTGCAATTGATGCTGATATAGAGACGTACGGCGTTTTATATCAATGTGATATGAAGAGGCACATTAGATGCTCATTCTCTTGTGCTGCATTAGCATAGAGGGCGTAGTACCCAAATGAATGCATGTCCAAAAAAGGTAGCCATCACATTGTTATTGGTAATAGAAGTATTCCCTACACTATTTGATTTCCTTTACTCTATGGATAGGGACTATAAATTGGCAAAGACTGCTCTCTCTTTCTTTCTCAGTATGTTTAAATATGGTTCCTTTGACAGACAGATCCACATTCTGTACTGGATGTGAATCACTTAAATAATATCATTCCTGGCAGCATGGTTTTATGTGAACATCTTTATGTTGCATTGGTAACGTCTATATATCAGGAAGTTAGTGTTGGTTTAACTGCAAACTTTTAGCCTGAGGTTAAATGAATTGAAGGTCTCTAATTGTGTATTCTATGTAGTCTATTTGTGCTCAACACTATAAAATATTAAATTATATAAAAATTTCCATCTGTGCATATTAAAATAGCTATGATTTAAATCTATCTAATAATATTAATGTAATCCTCAAATCTGTTATATATATATGAAAAACAAAAAAACACAAGTTAAAAAACTTGCTAACATTTGTATTTATGATAAGAGATGGCGTTCTACCAAAAACACCGTCAAGCATAGTTTTCTGTTTACATAAACGTCAGAGTGAGCATTCACTATCTCTAACTTTAATTCCACTTTCAGATCATGATTTCAAGCTATTTGCTATCGTCAGTGAAAGACAGGAATAAGAAACTAGATCTAAACACAAAGTCTGAGCATTTATGAAACAGTTTCTATTCAGCTTGCAAGCGTGAATCTTTTAGACACGTTAATGTCTTCAAACTCAGCATAGCAAGCCAGATAGCTACATGGGTCTGATCTCAGTTCAGCATCACCACATAGTAGAAGCCTCTGCAATATACATCATTGCAAGAAAGACCTCAAAGGTACATTTATGAAAAACAAAAAAACACAAGTTAAAAAACTTGCTAACGCTTGTATTTATGATAACAGATGGCGTTCTACCAAAAACACCGTCAAGCATAGTTTTCTGTTTACATAAACATCAGAGCGAGCATTCACTATCTCTAACTTTAATTCCACTTTCAGATCATGATTTTAAGCTATTTGCTATCGTCAGTGAAAGACAGGAATAAGAAACTAGATCTAAACACAAACTCTGAGCATTTATGAAACAGTTTCTATTCAGCTTGCAAGCGTGAATCTTTTAGACACGTTAATGTCTTCAAACTCAGCATAGCAAGCCAGATAGCTACATGGGTCTGATCTCAGTTCATACCCATGTAGCTATCTGGCTAAAAGATTCACGCTTGCAAGCTGAATAGAAACTGTTTCATAAATGCTCAGAGTTTGTGTTTAGATCTAGTTTCTTATTCCTGTCTTTCACTGACGATAGCAAATAGCTTGAAATCATGATCTGAAAGTGGAATTAAAGTTAGAGATAGTGAATGCTCGCTCTGACGTTTATGTAAACAGAAAACTATGCTTGACGGTGTTTTTGGTAGAACGCCAGCTGTTATCATATATATATTGTAACGAGCATAGACGTTCGTTACATTGTTTTTTTTTTTAAATTTATTAAACATGAAAGTAAATTAAAAAGTTCGCATTTAAAAATTTTCTTTAAGAATTAAAAATTGAAATTAAATATCATCTTAAACTCTTATATATTAATTAAATCGCACAGATAATGAAAAATTATTAAAATAAAACTTTATTAAAGAAAAAGTATTTTAAAACTAAATTTTAAAAAGATTTGGAGATGAAATTATATCTTTAAATTTATCTTTAAATATATTTTTGATTTGGAAAACAGGTTAATTAATCAGAAATGGAAATGATTGTTAATTAGTTAAATGTAAACCAGCCTTCGGCATTTAAATGTAAAAACACCGGTCAGATAAGAAAACAATAGAAACTGTTAGCAAATAAGAAGAAATCCCTATGGAATCGGACCGCAGTGAAAGGACCATCGCATCGGTGACGTAATGTAAATTCAATCCTTCACATTAATATAAAAGGAAAATTTGGAAATTATTAATCAGTGACTGGAAATTGATTATTACGATGTGACTATATGTAGTAGTACGGAGTTGGAGGAATTGACAGACGCACGGTCAATTCTTTCAGCTGTTAAAGAAAGGAGAAATGAACTATCGTTTCCTAAATTGAGGACCAACTAAATTAAAAAACCTCCAATGAATAAATAAAACAACGGCTAAATGGATACCAATTTTAGGACGGCTGGGAATTTACGTTCATGGCAAGCAACGATAAAGTTGCGTTTTAAAAATCATAAGAACTTATATATTCACTTGAAACAATAAGAACTCTAAATTTTAAAACTTTTTATTAAATGATGCAATAGAATCCTATCTGACCAAACTAAATTCTTTATTAATAGTGTTATTTGATGTATTTTTTTCTTATTTATTAAAATCATTCCATTTATTTATTTTGTATCTTTAGTTTTTATCATGATTTTTTTTTTTTTTCGTTAAATTAATTATATAAATGTTAAACTTAAGTCGGTGAATGTGTATAGATTTGTAAAGTTATATTAGGGAGGGTAATCTTAGGTTATTTGTGTCGTGGTTAGATTGGTCAATGGATTGATATATTGTGTTAGTAGATGTAATGATTCCTAAGGGCAGAATCTTATACCCACACCTTTGTATGAAGGAATTATAACGGATATTCTTCTATGAGTTTTTTTATTTCTTCTTAGATAGATGTAATATTCCTATCTATTAGAGGCAATTCTTCTTTAACCTTTTTGCTATTTATTACATTGAATACATCATTATCAGATGATTGATGCCAGTTTGATCAATTTTAGCCTAAGGTTAAATAGGGATAGAATATTTTATTTCAATGCAAATCTATGTATTCATACTCGACCTAAATAAAAATATTAAATTTAAGTTGTTTATAGCCTATGGATTTTATCGGTAACTATGTTTTCTTTTCATATTTATCAAATATATAGACATTCGATAAATAATGATACCTTACGGTGAGTATCTAAAAGTATTTATTCGGATGTCTTTTAAGTTATTGGTGACAATGCAGTATCTTTGATGAATACTATTGTTACGTAGAATTCCTCCCAATTGTCAGTAATCAATAATTTTATTTTATCTTTATGTTTACTTTAAATGTTTTGACCGTGAAATCTATGTAACCGATCTATATTCAAATTATAAACAAGCTTCCTAAATTTATCTGTCAACTTAATTAAAATGTAAAATTAGAATATAATAGTAATTAAAGTAAATTAAAGTCAAAAATCAAAGTTAAAATAATGTTAAATTTAAAATGTAAACTAATACTAAAATATTTTAAATCTTATATATTCATAAATAAATTTTTCTATTACTGGCAGTGGCTTATTTTATTTATTTTTTAATGTTAAATCTAATTAGATAAGATATGATATTATTAAATCTTGCTACTCCTGAGCTAGTGACATGGGCTAACGACCGAGCAAAATATTAAAAAAAAATTTTTTTTTTACTTACGTATCGCCTACTTTATAAATTTTTAGGTTCAAATGCTAGTGCGCCCCGTAGTGAGACGTAAGCACTCCTACAATGGGAAAAACCACATATACAAAATTTGTCAAAAGAAATATTTATTTTACATAAAATCTAAACATAAAACATGCCAGAAAGAAATAACATATATAAAAACCAAGGAAAGATATAAAAAATTTTAAAACTAATTTTTTTAAAAAAAAAAACAAAAGTTAATAAATATTTTTTTTAATATATCAAACCCTAATAGATAAAGCTAAGTTTTGTCTCTAACTATTTAAATTTTAACCATAAATAAGTGGTATATAATTGTGCGCAAATATACACGCATAAACCCATATCTTTCAAAATATATTTTAAAACTTTTTATTAAATGATGCAATAGAATCCTATCTGACCAAACTAAATTCTTTATTAATAGTGTTATTTGGTGTATTTTTTTCTTATTTTGTAAAACATTTCCATTTATTTATTTTTGTATTCTTTAAGTTTTTATCATGATTTTTTTGTTTTTCGTTAAATTAATTATATAAAGTTAAACAAGGGGAAGGCTGTATAGATTTGTAAAGTTATATTAGGGGAGGGTAATCTTAGGTTATTTGTTTCATGGTGAGATTGGGTCAATGGATTGGATATATTGGTGTGATTAGTAGATGTAATATTGATTCGCTACGGCAGAATTGCCACCGCCACTCGTTTGCCTATGGAAGGAATAAAGTGGATACCCGTTCCTTTCTATGGGTTTTTGTTTTATTGCTCTTCTTTGCGATAGATGTAATATTCCTATCTCATAAGAGCAATCTTCTCTTAACCTTTGTGCTGCCTATTTTATTACATTGAATACATCGATATATCAGATGAATTGATGCAGTTTGACTCAATTTTAGCCTAGGTTAAATAGGGATAGAATATTTTAATTTCAAGCAAACTATGTGTATTCATACCGATTCTAAATAAAAAGCATTAAATTTAAGTTGTTTATAGGCTTGGGATTGTTTATGGTTAACTATGTTTTGATTTTCATATTTGATCAAATATATAGACATTCGATAAAAAGATACCTACGGTGAGTATCTAAAAGTATTTATTCGGATGTCTTTTAAGTTATTGGTGACAACGGTATCTTATGATGGATACTATTGGGTGACATTTCCCTCCCAATTGTCAGTAATCAATAATTTTGTATTTTGATCGCTTATGTTTACTTTGAAATGTTGTTGACCGTGAAACTATGTAACCGATCTATATTCAATATTATAAACAAGCTTTCCTAAATTTATCTGTGCGACTAATTAAAATGTAAAATTAGAATATAAAGTAATTAAAGGTAAATTAAAGCAAAAACAAAGTTAAAAAAATGTTAAATATTAAAATGTAAACTAATACTAAAATAATTTTAAATCTATATATATGTGCATAAATAAATGTTTATATGCTAATTACTGGCAGTGGCTTATTTTATTTATTTTTTAATGTTGAAATCTAATTAGATAAGATATGAATTATTAAATCTCGCCTCCCTGGCTAGTGACATGGGCAACGACCGGATGCAAAAAAAAAAAAAAATTTTTTTTTGACCTCCCCTTTATAAATTTTCTGGTTCAAAGCCGAGCGCCCGGGTCGGCTCCCGGATCGTTACAATATATATGCATAATAAATGTTGTACTGGCAGTGACTTATTATTTTATTTTGATTAATAATACTTTGAAATATATAATTAAAAATAAGTTTGAAATTTATATTATAAAACTCAACTTCTCTATGAGCTAGTGGCTAGGGCTATTGGTCAATAAGAGTTGAATCTTACCAATACGTTTCTGCCTATTTTATAAATTTTCTAGATTTTAATAGATTAGTGGTGCCCTTGTATGGCAGAAAGGAAAAGAGTCTTCATCCAACTGTTATAAGTGACTATAATAGACTTTTTGATAAATAGTTATACAGTATTTAAATCTATTTGTACTTTCTTAATCTTGGATTCATTGCATGTTTTCATGCCATTATTTATATGTAAAAAGATAAAATGTATTATCCATGAACAGTTTGTTAATGGTTGGCTTTAATATAAGATATTTAGTTTGAGATCAATATAAAAAAAAATTTTAAATTCAAAACCAATATAAAATATTGACAACATTTCATAAAGGGAAGATATTCCCAGAATATGATAGCTTTTATATAGTCATGATACAATATTATCTATCATAATACACAAGTTCTAGTGCACAGCAACCATTACAAAATCAATGAAAAATACATAAAATCACACATCTAGAAAAGATTCCTAAATGTAATGCTTTAACTATGTTTTTGAAGAAGATAGGAATGTAAGCACATGTGTAATTAAATCAGATAACAGTGTCTTAAATATATGTAAAGAAATTAATGTAAACTTGGCACTATATTCATTTTTTAATGATTATATATTTTAAAAAATTGAAGCAATCTTTTTCATGATCTATTTAGAGAAAAGTCTGTATTCAGGCCAATATAGCACCTCAGTAGCATGAAGGTCAAATTTTTCTCTAAACAGTTGATATGACAGATTGTTCCTAGATGCATGTTCCACATTAAATTTTTTACATCACTTTAATTTCTTAAGTATATGCATACATGTAAATATTTAATTGATCAAATATCACATAAGTATATAATCTACTAATGTTATTTATTTATGCTTTCTATGGCAACATTTGATAAAAAAAATCAACTAATCTCATGCTGTTACATGTGTTTCCGTAATCAAACCTGACATCACTAGTTACTTCGGAGATAAAGTTGAAATCACATAAAACACGGCAATTCAATTTTTATTTAAATAGACTTGCAATGCTCAACTTGATATTAAATTTTGAACATGAATTTTAGTGTAATTAATTATAATTGTCTTATCAGTTTAATATTAAATGACAAAACAGATATAATCCAGCTCATTTTTAAATAATCTTGCCTTCAAATAAACACATAAATATGTAAATATTAATATATTATTTATTTGTGCCTTTTATAGAATTTTAGAAAAACTTAGATTGTGGACTCTACCTTGTTAAATAACGTTAATCCAACACAAAGATTTTGGTTAAATTCCCATAAAAATTCATATTTAAATTAAGTGGACACTAAATTGCAATGGTTGATGTAATCTCGAATGATCTCTTGTTCATATGGGAATCCAGATTTACTGATAGAAACATATTTTGGGGCAAAAGATTTAGATGATTTTTCATAAAATTTTGCCACGTATAAGATAAATTTTTATAGAAGGCAATAATAAATAATGTTAATAGATTACATATGTGTATTAAATTAATCTTTATTATTTTTTAAATGTATTTTGTGTTCTCGAATAGGAATTCCCAGTGAATTGTCCATTACGATTTAAGAAAATATATACAGTTTAAATTTTTTAGCATGAATTGTATATTAGCACTTGATGTCTGTTTAGAAAAGATTGATAGGATAAGTTATGCGAGGTATATACATGTCTGGAATAAATGGGGCATATCTTCTAAGCACTTTTACCAAAGACACAAGTACATAAGCAAAACTAGCCTTAAAGTTAGAGATGAGATATTATTTATTATAAACATTTACTTTGAATGACATTGAATAATAATTTTAGCATGGATTTTGGCATATAAAGATTTTGGAATTTGGATGAAGTTATAGCAGCAGAAAACGATGAGCAGAGATTTTCCTGATGTTATGGAGAAAAGATGCAAAAATAATTGATACTAGTGACAAAATACTGGTTACACAAATTATATAAAGATAGTAAATATATGATCTAGCAAAGTTTTATTTTATTTTAACAAATTTTGAAAGGTAGGGGGATAATCCTACACAATCTTAAGATCACATTGTTTTGATTATTAATACAAAAGATTTGGAGAGAATCAGTGTATAATTTATGAACTAAATATTTGAAGCTTTTTGGACTAAATATTTTAGCTTCATAGTAAGAAATAATATTAAGTGAGAAGTAATGTTTCTATGCCACAATATAACTGGATTTATTTAAAACTTGTTTAGAATACCTTTAACTTGCAATGAAGCTGTTACTGGAAAAAATATTTTAACCATTGAAAAACTAATTAACAACTATAATGATTTTTATAATTTTAGTCTGGCCAATTGAACTCCGTCTGTGACTTTGACTTTCGACATTCATAGTCTAAATAATGTCAACCGTATTTAACTATTAATATTTATTAACAGCTTTTTCTTTACTTGATGTAATATAGAATTCTTAATCCTATTTCAAAAATCAATATGCTATGTGAATGTGAGCAGCATATATTTAGAATTGAAGATAATTTATCTATTAAAGTCACATATTAATAACTTAATTTTCAAATATAAGTATTCTTATTTATTTACAGTATTTGTGCAAAGAAATAACCATTTTAATAGGTTTTTTAATAGTAAAAAAAAAAAAAAAAGAATAATGTCGAATGTACCACTACTTACATCATCTTATCAATTGCTACTTTTTCAAGTTACTCTTTATAGATGTGAGTGTGTGTATAAATATATTTGACAGAATAACTTAGTTGGTTAGAGGTTTACCTTAAAATTCAATATTCAAGAATCTAAAGGACGAGTTTGATTCCTATGCTAGTGCTATCACTGGTTCGGCCAGCAACATTTGAAGACAGGAGAATAATGCCAATGCGATTCGAAATGTTGTGTTAAATACTAACCTGTGTGTGTGCTATTACTAACAGCTAGATATATTTAGATAGTTTAAATACATTTTTCTAAAAGACATTCAGTTCTTAATGTTAGATAATGAAAATTTTTCTTCCAAAATAATTAATGCAAAAATGGAAATATGTTGCATTTAAATTTTAAAAATATTAAAAAGTAACAGTAGTACCTAGTTCTTGGGGAGGGGGGGGGTTAACGTTAGTAATAATAGTAAATATAGGTTTATAAGTTTTTATTTTATTCTTTTGCAAATTTAGCTAAAATATTTTTTTACTATAAGCATTACCAATGTTTAATAATAAGTGTGCGTTTACCTAATAAAAGTTGATATTGATTTTTGTGTGTATGCGTGAATCTGAAGTTTACAAAATGATCTGCTTCTTGGTATGCGAGGCTTTTTTTTTTAGCATTATTTAATACACTTTTGTTTTTGTCTTTAAATAAAAATTATTGAATTACTGAACACAATAATATGCAGCGCTCACATTAATTTAGTATTTTACATTATTATTTAATCAATATCTTGACCAATATATCTGTTACTGCAACTTTTTTAGTCAAAAGGAATCAAAAAAAAAACTTTAGTTTTTGAATCAACTATTTTTACTACTGAATTGAAAATTAATGAAGTCAGCTTATTATAATTAATATGTTGATGTAAAGACCAAATGCAACTTTTTTAATATATGCTAAAAAAAAAATCAAATCAATTCATGAAACCCATAGAGGAGTAATTTATTTATGCTCATCCAATCTTCAGTGGATAAATTTCAAACCCCAAACAGTTTATCACTAATTATACAAACATATGACTTAGATAAGCTTACAATTGATTTATTATCACACATTTAAATTTTTCACTTGTACTTGTTTTCATTAACATTTATTGTATAAGTGATCGTCTAGAAAACGTTCATGTTATTGCGTAATAAAGAAAACATTTGATCACCATCAAAGGAATTTAATCAGTTTTTTACCTGATCTTCAATAAAAGTATTCGATTTACTATTAATAGATAATCCTAATGTGAAAATATGCACAATTTCTATAACTGTAATGTACAAAGATGTCTAATATTTACAAATAATTGGAAATTCAAAGTTATATTGTAATTATGTAAGTGGATTAATATGTGTTGATTATTGCTCTTATTATTTTTGCTTACCACGATTTTTTTTCAAAATCGATAACATTATTTTATAATGTCACCTAATAAAACATAAAATATATAATAAATCTCAGGGTTTTCAAATATATATATATACGAATTTACTTTTATAAATTTTATATTTAACAAAATAGAGTTTTGCTTTTTAATTGACTTGTGCTTTAAATCTTTTTTAACTCTAACTTCAAAAAAAGAATTTAGTTGTTTTTTGAAAGTTTGCCCAGCTAATTCCGGACTTGTTTTTAACTTCCATCTTTTTTCTATGATCCAAAGAAATAGTAATAAGGTATAAATAAAAAAAAGTTTTTTACAATGGATGAGACATGGCATTTCCATTTTAATAAACAATTAAAGTGTCTTCACTTCTTTTTTCAAAAAAAAAAAGAATATTCAATGCTGTTGGAAGGAGGGAGGGGGTCATACAAATCATTTTTTTTATTCTTCAGTTAAAGAGTATTTACTGGGAGAGGGAGGATCTGATTGAAAATCCTGTAAAGATTCAATATCTGATCTTTATAAGAAAATAGAGCATCATGAGGCTTACATAAATTTTCTTGCTCTCGTAAATTTTTATTTGTTTGCCTCCATTCATAATGATTTTCATTTGAAATTTGTTTATAAGTTTTCTTGCTCTCGTAAATTTTTATTTGTTTGCCTCCATTCATAATGATTTTCATTTGAAATTTGTTTATAAGTTGTTATAATGACTATTCTAAAAAAAAAAAAAAAACTTCTTTATTTTACAAATGACTGAACATTGTGTGATGGAAAATAAAATAATATAAAAGTCTCTAATAATAATTATGCAATCATAAAGTCAAAGTCCATTTCATCTCATTAAAAGCCATTCCTGAATATGGCTATTCTAACACCTGCAGAATGAAAAAACAAAGATTGTTAAAGAATAAAAAATTAAAGATGAGTTTTGATTAAACAAAGCAATTACTGAATTGGATGTGATATATGTGAATGTATTAAATCCACCTGCTAACCTTTTATTCTGTCTTTCATTTGTATCTGCATCAAACTTTACTTTTTAAAAAATAAATTGTGATTCTCCATTGTATTTATCTTCATCCACATCTGCCCATCCGAAACATTTAATGCTGGAATTTTTTAGAATATTTTTGAGTTAATCTGAATAATGTAAAAATGATCTTTCTGTTCACCATAAAGTAGTTTTTTGAAAAATAAGTTAGCGTTCATTCACTTTACTTGCCAATTCAATAGAAATTTATTAGATGATCTGTTAAACAATTATTCTTTTAAAAAAAAAATTTTTATATAGTAAAATAATATTTTTTTCTGACATTTTAAAATTAATAATATACTCTATTATTGATGAGTTGTTTTTTTTACAATTTTGATGATCTGTCAGTCTTTTTCAATAGTTTCATTCCTTTTTAAATTAAAAGTCATGTATCATAACAATAATAAGCCTGTATTTCAGTTATTACATAGTAGATAGAGATGTCTGCCCATTCCTTGTATATGTATTAAATGGATTATGTCCTGTACATGAGGGGTCAGATTGACTTTAGGTCAACATGGGTGTGACAAGAATCTTGGCCTTCGGGTGGCCTTTGAGCATTCCATCATCAGATTTTCAATTGGATGGACGGTTGAAAAGTTGGAGTGTGGAGTGGATTGAAGCCTGTCCATTAAAGTATGAAGATTGGCTATTTTAATATATATCTGAACACTTATTGCATATATGTGTAGAGATGATAATCTGGACCAACTGATGATTGCTGGTTTAACATGAAATACATATATTGGTGATTATTTATCTTTTCGACATATATGTGTTCAAATGTATCAGTGATATTAGAAAGAATGGTGAGCCGGGTGAAAGTTCTCACATACTCTATATATAACAATGATTTAGGTAAAGTGCTAAAATGTATTGAAAATAAAAATCAATATGAGATGAAACTACTGCCCCTAAGTTAGTGATTTATTGGACTTTATTTTTCTCAGTTTTATCAAATTAATATGTAGATATTAGAAAAATTATATTTATGAATGCTATTTAAAAAATATAATGGCAAAATCATAAAACTAACTGGTATATTTTCAGCCTGCTGGACATGATACTAAATTGAAAAGAATATCTTTATCTTCAGTATAAAATATATATATTACGTTAAAATACAGTTTATTGCGTGTGCCTTAAATTTTATAAAATAATTTCTTTTAAAATCATGATTGTCAGGTTCATTTATTAACTTTCAAATGATTAGTCATTCATAAAATCACTTGATCACTATTTTTAATAAAATTCTGCTCAACCGTTCATGAATCAAAATTAAACATTACATTACTATTTTTTTGTATTGAAAAGGAATAAAAAAACATTTCCACCTCCGCATAATTTTACAAAAAATAATAGTAATAAATAAAATGTTGAACAAAAAAAGAGAAAATAATGTGATTCTTCATTTATCATAAATAATGAAAAAATATAACTTTTTATATTATTTAAAATGAAAATAGATTTATTTATCCCTTTCCCTCTCATTAAAGTCTTGCTTTGAAACTGAATATCAAAATAATTGTGAGGCATTTCGTGCAAGAGTTGAAGTTGTTAATGTGGGAGGAAATGTTAAAAACTAAAAAAAAAATGTCAATAAATGTCTGCCTTAAAATACAGGAAGGATGTAGAACATATTGTTTGTAATATAAAATACTTTATACTTCCGCTTTTCAGGCTCTGGATCTTATGGAGCTATTTAATTGCAATAAAACTTTTATGACTAAACTTTTTGCTAAATTTAATTTTTGGAACCACATATGTATGGTTCTACAAACTGGTAACCAAAGACAAACTCTAGCAATATAAAGAAAGATGCTAGGAAAGCAAAATAATATAGATTTATTCCTAATATATGAAGCAACATTATAGCAATGTATAGATGACGATGCAAGATATTATGAATAATTGAAAATTAAGAAAAGGATAATTCAAGTACCATATGTATAAGTATGAAGTTTATATTATATTTTAATAATATTATGTAAATAGCCTTAAATATATTTAAAAAATATTATATGACTTTCTGTACATGATATAAGTTTAACATAAATAAAGAAAGTCATGTGATGTTTTGTTGGCATATATCGTCCTAGCCAATAGCTGAAAGATACTTTACAGTTATCATAAGAATAAATTCATTAAATAATTACTGATTTCATATCAGATCTAATTAAATGTATATACAAGTATGTTGTGTTGGATTCATAACTTTTATGGTGGGTTTTTTTTCAATTTTAGGATGTGAGATTGATGATATAAAAATCTTCAAGATGGCTTCTAGGTGTATAATTTTCGATCCAAAATTTTTGACTTATGAAAATGAATAGGCAGAAACTAGCTACAGTCTTGCATTCATTGATTACTCAAGATTACAATAGAATGAAGTCAAAGATTTTTTTAGAAAATACATGAATCTTCAGAGAAATATTATTCATCAGACTAGATAACAGTTTATTAATAATGATGCCTGGGGTTTTTTTTTTTTGTTTATCTTCTTTATAATTAGGAATAGCTGTATATCTCTTTACCATTAATAAGTTTTCTGGAAAATGGGCATGGCAATTGGATGTACCTATTTACTATTATATCAGTCTTTTGAATATTTATACAGTCAATATATCAAAATTTATTTTGATGATTTTTATTGTTATAAAAATAGAATCATATTTTATAAAAAGATATTTTATTTGAAGATCATACAAATTTTTCCAAAAAGTATTCCAGCCTATTTAACACCTTCCTTTTTTTTTCAGTCTGAGTAGTTACGTCTAACTTATAGAGTTAAAGGTTTCAAGTGGACCTCAAGTCAGGACAATGAAAAAAAATTTGTTTTGCAGTAATTAAAATGAAAGTATTATGCTCTGTGTATTCTTTTTTTTTTTTTTGGAAATCTTTTATGACATCATCATTGAACTCTTAAAAATTTATTAAATTTTTTAAGTCCTCAGTTCTGTTACTTAGGGCATTCAAACTTTTTATAAATTCCAGAGTAATACAACCATTCAGTTTACTTTTGTTTCATTAATGGGTTTTAATAGGTTGGTCATATTTGTCAACAAGATATCTTACTGAAAGTAAATTTAGAGAATATTTAGTTTTATATGCTAACATTATTTCTTTGGACATTAGAAAATAAAGTATAAATATCAACATAAAATTTTATGCAAGAAGCATAAAGTATGTCTGAACATTCGTGTTGATGATATTTTACTTGTACTTATATGTTGAACTATTACCATTATGTTTGTGAATTGTTAATTTTTTTTTTTTTTAAATTTAAACTTTATTTATACATTTCCAAATAACCTATCAGATATTGTAAACACAACATTTTGAGTAGCATTTTCCTCTTCTTTTCCTTAGGCCAGAAGAACCTGAAGAAGAGAGATGACAAATATCATCAAAACACTGTGTTCTATATTAGTCTGTGCATTAATATTAATGGTTAAATGTATTTGGAAAAGTATAAACAAAGTTTGAATTTTTCTAAAAACATTTAACATTTCAGCTAAGTAATAAAAATAGTCCAAGAATTTGATTTATAATCTAGTATAAACATTACAAGCATGCTTTATTTCCTAAAAAGTTTTTTTGACAAATCAATGAATATAATTGTTTCCTCCCCTCCCCCTCCTCAAAAATAGATCATTTGTAATAGGACTATTTAAATTTTATGTGTGAAAATACAATATATTGATCAAGCAAGAATGAAATGAATCATCAAGCATGTTGATGATAGATGTATCTTCACTATTAGATTCTGATATACATATATGAGAGATTTTCTAACTCAAATTCTTTCAGCTTCTTCATTTTATGTGCAAGAAAATTCAGAATCATGTCTTACTAGATGTAATTTTAGATACAATCTGGATCAGTGTAGAACTGTAACAAATATTCAGAATGAACTTCTGTATACCAACTATTACTATGAAACAATTGTGATGTGATTCAAAGACATTTTCTCCTAGTGTACTCTATTTTAACAATCAATAGATTGCAAAACAGTAGTACAAGGATAGTTATTATTTAATAGCATTCCTTAATAAATTGTTGCTATAAATATTACTCTACAAGTTTAAACTCACTTACATAGAATTTTCTTATTCTAAAACGTAAAATACATCTAAGCTACCAGCTAGAAATTGAGTGAATCAAAGTTTTGTAAATGTGAAACAATAACTTTATAGTGATTTTCTAAATGGAATTATATCCTTAGAATATATATTGTGCTGGTCAGATGATGTATGTTGGTTTAACTCAGTTTGAATCCTAGGCGAAAGTACCTCGAGGCCACCCATATGCGAGATATTAAATCAAGAATACTATGACCTCTGCCCTCTTCACCTATTATCGAGTCTAATGATGAACCAACAACATTATCTGAGACATACATAAATTATTTGCTCACCTGGCCCCAAGCTTAGCATCAGAGGAGAGACATGGACAAGAATACTTCTGGATCTAAATAGTTAAATGTGCATAAAAGTCTATGAAAAATGTGTTTTGCATGCCTGGATCATTGGAAAAGTAAAATAAAGCATTAAAAGAAAATTAGAAAACTCAAGCTTTTTAGTTAAATAATATATTTAATTAATGGCTTTCAAAATGTTAGTAATGTTTAATGGCCTCTGCTATTCCCCTGAATTAATGAAAAACTAATTAGACAATAAAAAAACAGATAGTAATGATATAATATTTTTGTGTCTAAGTCTTTTCTTCCCAATTTTAATAAAATTGTCAACTTGACTCTCCTCAATAAAGCACAATAAAAAAAAAAATCTTTTGCAAAGCATGCTTTACACTAAAAACAGTTTAAAATTATTTAAGACATATATAGCTAAATAAGATATACGTAATGAGCTAATGGTAGACAAAAGTGGCGTTATTGAGGAGATCCAGTTGGCAAACAAAGGAAACTGACTCGTATTTAATTTACAAACATAAATGAAATTGGAAAGATATTTTAAATGAAAAATTAACATTTACTTACACCACAATGGAATATGAAATATGGATAACATGTTAGTAAAGAGGAATAGTGCAGGAAAAGGGTTAAATATAAATAGATAGATGATTACACCATATATCTATATCTAAGATTAGTCTAATAGAAATAATTACATTACAAATATAATTAAATAAAACAATTCAGAAATATACTACAATAATGCAATTAAGAAAGGTAAGATCAAAAAGGGTAGGATAGTAAATAGTTCATGAGGAGAGATATGATTACTGTCCTGATTCCTTGGTCATGTTCCCACGACGTTCGTGACTTGATCCGTCTGTTGATAGGTATTTGTCCAGACAAGGAAAAATGGAAGTACATAGCCTTCTTTCAAGAAAATCCCACAGACATGGCACAGAGTTCAGATTAATATTGGTTGGATACTATGGCATTTTTATGGTTTTAGGAACCCTGGTGGCAGGCAAAGCTATTTGCCTAGCCACCAAACATAATCAAATCCATCAAATTCATATGACTTCTAACTTGTCGCATGTTGAACTGATACATGGTTTTAAGGATGGCAGTTGAATAACTTTTTGGAGCAAAATTTAAATGAGAAGCAAAATCTGAGGGGTTCACACCACAGGATCTGCTGAGCTAATCAATAGCCAATCCTACTAATAAAAAATCGTCAGCATGATAATGAATGAATGAAAAATCTGAATCAAAAAGAGAAATCTGAAATGAATCACAAGAGAAATCTCAATGAATTCTCAAAAAATAAATCTGAAAAAAGCAAGCAAGAGAAATCTGAATAAATTCTCACAAGAGAAATCTGACTGACAGCAAGAAAACTCTGAAAAAGCCAAGTCTTTTGTTCTCTCTCCTATTTATACCTTTCTGTAAGCCACCTTCTACTGTTTTGCGTATGATTTTAGATCTTGATAAACCCCCATTCCACACCCCTTTGTTTCAAGGTAACATTTTCTAAAAATAACTTATACTTTTTTATTCTAACTTTCTTTATTTAAACTTTGAATTTTTATTAATTAAAAAAGGCCATCTTTAATTTGCCTTGAATGGGCTAACTAATTAAAAACATACATTCCTTTAGAAAATGTTGGTGGGCTTATCTCAAAATAAAATCATATGCCATATTTTAACAAGATTTAAAAAGAAAAATATCTTTTTCTTTTAATAAAATAAGGATTTTATTTCAGCAGAATTTTGCATTAACTCATATATATATATACACTTGACATATATATATGTTTGATTAATAGGTTTTACAAATAATTTTTTTAACAGCAATTTTATTTAAAAGGAAATATTTAAATGCAAATACACATTTAATAACTTAATTAATTTTAGCTTTAATGCAAAACCCTGCTGATATTAGGCTATAAACTTAATTCAGGTTTATAATACTAATTAAGTTTATAGGAGGCTGTGAAGCATGGATCGGACTTTCAGATCCGTTGCTTCATTTCCCAATAGTTATTGAGAAAAAAAATGTTAAAAAAAATGCTGTTGCTGCAGGTCAGAGGTAAAAATTTTGTTCCAGGTGAGTTCAAGCCTACTCTATATTTTCTGTAATACTTAATTTGTTGCTAACTATGGTCTTTCTTTTTCTTAATCATATACAAGGGTTGGTCAGGGTTGGTTCTAGTCTAACAAGGTATGTATATATTTTAATGTCTGTGTTTATTCAGGGTCCAGTGTATGTACTGCCTTGTACTTTTGGACTGGTTCATGACCCTATCATTTTGGTTTTCTTCTAAGTTTCCATAGTCAATGTCTTAGTATATGCATTGGGCCTTGAATATCTTGCATTTGAGTGCTTATCAATATTTTCTTTATCCAGGATGGCATGTTGTGCCTAATCATCCTTACTATCTGCATTTCTGGATAATTGAATGCACTTAGCACTTTTATTTGATTTACCTGCCTAACAAAAAACTGAGCATAAGTCTCTTGATGGTTAGCTGGTTATCTTTCATGCATTATGGAATACATCAGACCTTCCTGCTGCTCTGCACTCCAATACATCAACATCACTGCATTCTCATATTTCGTAAATGTTAATGGTTGTATAGAAAGAGTGTTCCACCGGTCTTTGGCAGATTTTTTTAAATGATGACTGGAGATCACCACTTTTTCTTGCTCCATCATATTCTGGAATTGGAAAAACATTTTGAGACTGTCTAGGTGGTGTCTAGGGTTTCCACCCGGTTCCCTCTAAAACATTGTATATGGACAAACTTTGCCACAGGAGATGTTACCGGATTAATTATTATTGGTGTAAGGATTTGGTTGCCTTGTTGTGCCTGGATTGGGTTCAGTGGTTGACGATTGTTCATTTCCTTTCTATCCTCATTCATCTGTCCATTTCCTTCTCCATCCTGTATTTGATGCTTGACTGATACATCCAAGGTATGCATGTCCTTTCCTAATTTATTATCCATCAATGATTTAAGCTGAGTGTCAACTTGTTCCTGTTGATGTTGCCAATATAACTGAATATCATCATCTGGCAATACTTTTGTTCTATTAGTATGTTGTTGATGGAGACCCATGTTTTCCTCCAAACGGTTCAATCTTTGTGATGTCATTCCAATGAATTCTTGGAACATGGTCATCATCATTTTTCTTTCTTCTCTCATTTCTTTGATGAGATCTTCCAAATTGTATTTTTGGTCACTATGAGCACATGTTGCTGTATTTGGAAGGTTGATCACTCTCCTCATCGCTGTCATAATCTTCATCTTTCTTCTGTTGTTACATTTTTGCCTAATATTGGCTATTTTGTTATACAACAATCACACCTTATTTCTAAAACGTCTTTTAGTCTTTTTATAAACAATCTAGATAAGTATATTTTATCACACGTGCCTAGGAGTTATATCCATCTGTATATCAAGAAAAAATAATTTTAGTTCTTTCTAAACTAAATCAGTATTCTAAGTTTTTTATTTTATATAACTATCTGTTTTATTTGTATGTTTTTAGAAATCAACTTTGCCTACCTCACGAGGTCCCATCTTAAACCTATGCCTATATGTATCAGTTTGTTCATGGAAAAAAATATATATAATCCTGCTGTGTCTGTTTTTAATAATTATTTATATTACATATTATTCTCCTCACTTTACTTTATTTATTTTTTTATACTTCATTTAAATGTCACTGCTATGTTGTCACAATATATATTAAAATAATACACTTACAGCTTGACCTGGCTTTCTCTGACACCTGAAACAACTAAAAAAATGCATTTACATTAATACACAAGTATATATATATATATCAAAAGGAATATGTGAGCAAAAATATACATAAGTCATGTTTAGCTCATTTTTGGCTCACTAAGCATACATTGTTATTTTGATCATCTACCTCCTATGGTTTGTTTATTTGTAATCCGATATGAGAGATTGCACTTGCCGACAAATTTATTTGATGAGGGCGCCAGTCGACAAGGCATTGTCCATATCAAATATAGATTTTAATGGATAATGATCCAAGCACACATTGATAAAGGTTTGTAAAGTTTAATGTAATTAAAATTTATTTTAAGTTTCACTTCTTTTTTAAAAAAAAATCTCTGCATGAATAAGTACATGCTATTTTAAATGACAATATTAATTAAGTCTAAGATGTATACAACTCAGTAAGGTAACATATCTGACCTGGGTTCGAAACCAGTTACCATTTAGGTCAAGGCACAAAAAAAATCAATTTAAACAGCCTAAAGTACGATTAACAAAACAAAAAAATACAAAACAATTAAAATAAAATCCCATGATAACCGCCACTCTGAATTATGAACCTGGGATTGAAACCAAATACCATTTTGATCACAACCTGAAATAGATTAACAATTATCAAGCAATTTTACAGAATCACGCATTGAGATCAAAAACTGTTAAAAAAACATTTATATAAAAACGGGTTTTACCGATCTATAAACGAAATGTATACCATATACACCCATATATATGAATATGTACAACATTAAATAAGCATATATATGACTACATATAAATATACAAACAGATATACCTATAAAATATTTCTTTTATTATCATGTACATGATTTTATTAGAATGATTCATCATATTGCAGACTGCATACTCCTATTATTTCAGGCTAGTAAACGCTGGTCGCAAATATAACAAGGAAGCAATGATTGCAGACATAGACCTATTACTTCAGGCTACTCAGCAATTGAGAACTCTAAAGTGTAAGGGGTCTTCACCTAACGGTTACTAAGGGGGTCTTCACCAAAAACGGTTACTAAAAAACAAGGGCTTCACCTAACGGTTACTCAAAGGGTCTTCACCTAACGGTTACTCAATAAATGATTCAATAGCATAATCCAACTGGGAAAAAACATCTTAAATAAAGGTGGCTGACATATATGTTATACAGAAAATACTTTAATATATATATATTTATTAAAACGAACATAACACATTTACTTTTTATAAAGTTGAAAATTAAGTTTGCTACTATTGAAACAAAACTTATTTTTATATGTTATTTGCGAGGAAATGTAATTGCAAAATATTTAAAGGGAAAAAAAATTTTTCATGATTATAATTATTCATTATATATATAAAAAAAAACACAGAGAAAGTAAAAAAATATTTGCTGACACCATACATTGACACGTGTTAATTTGAATTTATCGCACTTTAGATCTACGAAAAAATTTCTATTAACGGAAAAAAATTGTTATCTATTAGATCTTTACAAAAATTTATACAAATGGAAAAAAAACATTTTATTATCTATTTGTACTTTTTACTAAAATATTAACACTGCTGTATAAATACATATTTCGAAAAACATTATTATATTCAAAATTGCTCATGTTTAAGCAACACTAAAAATAATCAATAGTATGAACGCTATTTTAAGGGAGGGCGGGTGGGTATTTATTTGACACTTCCACCGCATTGACGCTATATACTTTATATACGACAAAAAAATCAAAAAATATGGCGACTGGCCATGACAAAACTCTACTAATTAGGAAAAAAAATTTTGCTATAACTCTGAAATTTTATTCTCATTATATATTCACTAAAAAAACACTATGGAGTGTTAACCTTTCTAAATGTAAACTCTTCATTCTATCTGATTTAAAACTCGGGGAAAAAAATTTTTTTACTTTATACACATTTAACTTTTTTAATTAATCCAACAAAAATGACATTTGGCTCACATTAGGAAACAAAACTCGGAAAAATTATACATATATTTTTATATAAATATATTAAACTAAAACAAACTTCTCAGGGTACTAATTTTTTTTAAAAAATGACATTCGTCCCATGGCGACAAACTCGGAGAAAAATTTTACCTATATCTATTATTTCATGTCATTGAACAAAAATCATATATATGCATACAAATCTGGGAAAAAATTCTACATATATATTATTATTTAAAACATAAATGCTGCCTACAAGGTATGAGGAAAAATGTGGGGAAAAAATCTTATACGTATACCTATATTTTCAAATCCCCTATTCCTATTCTTCCAAAAAAAAATGAAGTTTGGCCCTTGTTGGGCGACACAATGTGGGGAAAAAATTTACTGTGCTGGTCAGATGATGTATATTGGTTTAACTCAGCTCGAATCCTAGGCAAAAGTACCTTGAGGCCACCCATACATGAGATACTAAATCAAGAATACTATGACCTCTGCCCTCTTCACCTATTATCGAGTCTAATGATGAACCAACAACATTATCTGAGACATACATAAATTATTTGCTCACCTGGCCCCAAGCTTAGCATCAGGGGAGAGACATGGACAAGAATACTTATGGATCTAAATAGTTAAATGTGCATAAAAGTCTATGAAAAATGTGTTTTGCATGCCTGGATCATTGGAAAAATAAAATAAAGCATTAAAAGAAAATTTAGAAAACTCAAGCTTTTTAGTTAAATAATATATTTAATTAATGACTTTCAAAATGATAGTAATGTTTAATGGCCTCCGCTATTCCCCTGAATTAATGAAAAACTAATTAGACAAAAAAAAACAGATAGTAATGATATAATATTTTTGCAGTCTAAGTCTTTTCTTCCCAATTTTAATAAAATTGTCAACTCGAATCTCCTCGATAAAGCACAATAAAAAAATCTTTCGCAAAGCATTTTCTAATTGCTTTGTGCTAAAAACAGTTTAAAATTATTTAAGACATATATAGCTAAATAAGATATACGTAATGAGCTAATGGCGGACAAAAGAGGCATTATCGAGGAGATCAAGTTGGCAAACAAAGGAAACTTACTCGTATTTAATTTACAAACATAATTGAAATTGGAAAGATATTTTAAATGAAAAATTAACTTTTAACTTACACCGCAATGGAATACGAAATATTTATAACATGTTAGCAAAGAGGAATAGCGCAGGAAAAGGGTTAAATATAAATAGATAGATGATCACACCATATATCTATATCTAAGATTAGTCTAATAGAAATAGTTACATTACAAATATAATTAAATAAAACAATTCAGAAATATACTACAATAATGCAATTAAGAAAGGTAAGATCAAAAAGAGTAGGATAGTAATTAGTTCATGAGGAGAGATACGATTACCATCCTGACTCCTTGGTCATGTTCCTGATCCATCAGTAGGTATTTGTCCGGATAAGGAAAAATGGAAGTACATAGCCTTCTTTCAAGAAAAGTCCCACAGACATGGCACAGAGTTCAGATTAATATTGGTTGGATACTACAGCATTTTGATGGTTTTAGGAACCCCGGCGGCAGGCAAAGCTATTTGCCTAGCCACCAAACATAATCAAATCCATCAAATTCATATGACTTCTAACTTGTCGCATGTTGAACTGATACATGGTTTTAAGGATGACAGTTGAATAACTTTTTGGAGCAAAATCTAAATGAGAAGCAAAATCTGAGAGGTTCACAGCACAGGATCTGCCGAGCTAATCAATAGCCAATCCTACTAATAAAAAATCGTCAGCATGATAACAAATGAATGAAAAATCTGAATCAAAAAGAGAAATCTGAAATGAATCACAAGAGAAATCTCAATGAATTCTCAAAAGAGAAATCTGAAAAAAGCAAGCAAGAGAAATCTGAATGAATTCTCACAAGAGAAATCTGATTGACAGCAAGAAAACTCTGAAAAAGCCAAGTCTTTTGTTCTCTCTCCTATTTATATCTGTCTGTAAGCCACCTTCTATTGTTTTGCATATGATTTTAGATCTTGATAACCCCCCTCCCCTCATGCCCCTTTGTTTCAAGGTAACATTTTCTAAAAATAACTTATTTTTTATTCTAACTTTCTTTATTTAAACTTTGAATTTTTATTAATTAAAAAAGGCCATCTTTAATTTGCCTTGAATGGGCTAACTAATTAAAAACATACATTCCTTTAGAAAATGTTGGTGGGCTTATCTCAAAATAAAATCATATGCCATATTTTAACAAGATTTAAAAAGAAAAATATCTTTTTCTTTTAATAAAATAAGGATTTTATTTCAGCAGAATTTTGCATTAACTCATATATATATATATACACTTGACGTATATATATGTTTGATTAATAGGTTTTACAAATAATTTTTTTAACAGCAATTTTATTTAAAAGGAAATATTTAAATGCAAATACACATTTAATAATGTAATTAATTTTAGCTTTAATGCAAAACCCTGCTGATATTGGGCTATAAACTTAATTCAGGTTTACAATACTAATTAAGTTTATAGGAGGCTGTGAAGCATGGATCGGACTTTCAGATCCATTGCTTTAATATACTTACTTATGTTTTCAGCTACAAAAAATGAATCATTATATAATATTACATGAACCAACTATTATTACCACATTCTAATTTTATGCTTTTATTACTATGCTATAAAGATTACTATTATCCCCCAATGATATCATGGATCATTTTCATCCATTATCGATCCATTTCAAGATGAAAGTCTCTCCAAGTTCAATCCATCTTCTGTGATCTCTAACCTCTCTTCTCCATATCATCCCAGCACCCTTCCTTATTGCTTCCATCCATCTCACATGTGGTCTTTTTCTAGTTTAATATTTCAACTGACTATCTATTATCATCTCATCTAGCAATATGTCCATCCCAACTCCACTTCAGTTTCTTAATTTTTTCAATGATGACAATAACACCTGTTTGTTCCCTCATCTATATATTTCATTTTCTAACATACATCTCTCCATATTTTGCTGAGTGGTCTGAAGTCTCCAAATTGCTCTTTTATTAAGTGTCCAAATCTCATACCCATAAGTAAGAACTGGTAAAATACTTTTATTAAAAATGTTCCTTTTCAAATACATAGAAATATTTCCATTTAATATTAAGTTATTTCTACCAAAAGGATTCCAAACAAATTTGATTCCATGATTAATTTTATTATGTTTCCATCTGTAGTAATAATTTGACTAAGGTATTTGTAGTTGTTAACTTCTAACTAATCATTATCAATCTTTATTTTCATTTTTTGAGAAATTGCATAAAACATTACTTTATTTTTTTTAACATTTACTTTTAATCCTACTTTTTTACTTTCATTTGATAACTCTTGCAACATTTCTTGAAACTTTAAAGCAGTATTTGCAAAAACAACTACATCATCTGCAAAATCTAGATGACTTAAATAATCTCCATTTATTTTTACTACCTTAACTTCCCATTTTAATCTACAAAATACTTCTTTTAAAACTGCTGCAAAAAGTTTTGGAGATGTGGAATCACCCCGTTTACATCCTTCTCAATGTTAATTTTCATAATCTTATTATGTAATCTAATTGTTGCTATGGAATTTTTATAAATATTCTTCAGAATTTGACAATATTTTGGGTCTATACTTTGATAATCTAATGCCTTAATTGCTGAAGAAATATTTATAGAATCAAATGCCTTTTCATAATCTACAAATCCAAAGAATAATGGCAACTCATATCAATTGGTTCTTTTTTTTTATTAAGGAAAAAAAATGCAGGTGTCTGCTCATCTGCTACATGATGTAAATACATTTGTTTAAAGAGATCTTGAGATCATACCACAGTCAATAACCCTAGTATTCTTCATTGATTCATAAGAGTCTTTGAATTGCCAAGTCCTTTAATTCACAGATCCTTAGAACTTCATCCATGTTGCCATATCTTTGTATAAACCACATCTATGGAATTCATACCTTAAACCATTTCTAAATTTCCATCGCTTTCCTGTTCCAAGTTTTCTTCAAAATTTTCCTCTTGCAAGACATCTTTCAATACTTAGATGTGATCCACTGTACTAAAACTTTTAAATCCCTAATGATATACATAGCATTAATAGCAGCTGAGAATGAATTTTTTATTCTTAAGTAAATGTAATTTAAAAGCTGAAAATAAAATCTTTTTGAAATTTAAGCCAATTTAGAAATTAGAAACAAAACCTGGATTATAATTATTTTTTACCTAAATGCTAAAAACTTATACTTCTCTATTTCCAAAACCTTTTTCGTTGCATAGACCAAAAATTCTAGTTTATAATATTTCAAAAGCACTAGAACACAGGTGTATTTATAATATAATGTGAGAGCTCATGATGGTATAATTGTCAGCTATCCATTCCCATATCCATAACCTAAGATTCAAATCTAAGCCAGGTGAAACTTGGTATTTTTTTCAGATTTCAAATTGACTTGGATTTTCTTTTTTTGTTAACTGTCTCATTAATTAGTTACATATTTATAAAGCAATAAATGATTGTCTAGTTATAGTTCTCAGAACAGTTTGTTGGTTATCTGATGAGAAGTTTTTATTCTGCAGAAGACTGTTAAGTTTTACTTTGTAAGACAATGAAATAAATTGAGTTTCAATAGTATGTTAAGTTGTATCTTGTTTGTTTAAATTTGATTTACCATATAGATTGTTATTATAATCACATTTACATTATTATTTTTTTAAATCGAACTCCATAATATTAGTTTATTTTACTTAAACAGTCATTGAATGGTTTTTTTTTTGTTATTATTATTATCTAGTTATTTGTGTGCATTATGATAAACTTTTATAAACTATACTAATGCATTCTCTTATATTAACAAAAAAATTTTCCTCACAAGTGTAAATTCCGCATCTCCCCCCATCCCCTTCCATTATTCTGTTATCATAAATTACAAATATCTTTAAGAAATTTTCGAAATTATATATATAAACTGTCATTAGAATTCATTCTGCAACTGTAAAGCTGTACAAGTTAATTGAAAAAAAAAAAAAGTGCCGAAGGTTTGTTTGTCACTTGCACAAGATATTCTCTTGCCTCAGTTGATCTCACATTATTAATAATATTAAATAATCACCGTAAATGAACTTAAAATGTGCCGTTGTAATTAAAAGTTTTGTAAGCATGTAAAAAGTATTATTTATGCATATTAATTTTTATTTTATTTAAGTTACAGTTTAAGTAACATTTAAAAAAAAATAATTGAAAAAAAAAAATGTAACTGTAAAAAATAGATTATACACAAGAAATACAATAGCGTTTTCTTTTCTGCATGTAAAAAGCAAAAATATTTTATGGTTAACATTAAAACAGGCAAAACTCTCTATACATATTGCCACTCAGTGCAAGCCAGAGTATTCAATGGATGCAAGAAGGCTTGTGTATAAAATCCCCATCTAGTGCCTACTCATCCAATATCCCCAGACTTTCTGGATTGTGGCCTTCGTCAGTGAGGAGCCTTGGATCTGAGAGTACTGCACCTAGATCTTAGAATCTAATGCAACTCTCCAACAGCCACCTTTTATTTCTACATAACTACAAAACTATGAGACTTAAATTAAAAACACCATAATATTTTCAATCCAAGCTCACCAGCTTAAATAGTCATATAGGTCTGAACTCAGTTCAGTACCTATACATTTTGGTGTCTTTGGTTCTTTAATAACCATAGCCACCACTATCCTATTAGGCAGGATTGATTACTCTGGCTTGCACTGAGTGGCAATACGTATAGAGAGTTTTGCCTGTTTTAATAACAGTTAAGAGCAAGCATAAGAAGTGGTGATCATGTGATGTTCATGGTTTAACATGAATGTGGTTTTTATAGAAGAGGCTGATTCCTTGATTATACAATGAAGATTATGACCAAGATATTTGAAATAAATGCAATATCAATTGCTTTCGTTTAGGTTGTTTTATAAGGATTGAATATAAAAAAAAAAATAATTAGCCAGTATTGCAACTTTTCTGCTAAAGAAGATGCTGCAGAAATTAAGACATCATCACAAGTTGCCTTGTAAGTATATTAAAGGACTGGCAATTTATGTATGTGAATCAACACATATATTTAAAAAAATACGAATGGTTTCATTGCTGGGGAGTTCATAAGAAGTTTAAAAACCAGAATCGATCCTGGGAACTCCCGATTCCAAGTTGGATGTTTTACCATTGGGCCAAACCATGCAAGGCATAGCTATCTTGAAGCAAAGTAATGCATATGGGATGTTGGATCTTAAGGATTTTTTTTTGTTATAGATATATTTTTAAAAAATGTATTGAACTATATGTTATAAATATTAAAATAGGTTTTTTAAAAAAAAAAAAATTATGTGGGTCCCCGAAATTCCGGTAATGTTGTGTTATGATCGTATTTGAGTGATAGAATTGATAAATGTAATTATTTAAAAACACATTCTTTTCTTTCTTTCTGGAATTAGAATGGTTATGCTCATATATATATATGACAATAAATCTTCAAAGATCATCTAAAATTTTTGTATATATATTTTTGTTGTACAAAAATTTTGTTCTTGAAAAGTATAAATAATAGAAAATTTTTAAATATTATTAAAATTTATGTTAAGTCATACGATGTGAACAATTAGCACTGTAAACCAATATTCATTATCTTAGAATTTAAAACTTCGATTTATATAAATAATTAAAACAATAAATACATTGCTAATTACAAGCTAATATTTCAAATGATAAATCAGAACAAAATATAGTTTTTTTATGACAATTAAAATCAATAGGCATTGATTGTATAAGACAGACTCAAAGGAAGTGTTGCTTTAGATGATATTATTGTAAAAAAATACTGAATTCTTTCTAGTACAAGTTTTTAGTTATATGCTATGTAGTAATACAGAAGTAATATCACAATTCATTTTATTCAAAATAAAAGTGAATTTAACAAACAGCTTTTAAAGAAATTTGAAATAATTTGTATAGATATATTTATAAATAATGAGTTAGATAAAAATAATGAAGATATGGATGTGTTGAGCTTTATTTTACTTACCCATATTATTGCAGTAGTCTTATAAATAATGTGAAAACCTGAGAAGTAAGAGTAAATTTAGTCCAGGTCCATGTAAAATGCTACACAAAGTATTAAAAACAGACATTGTATATTAAAGCATGATATTTATTTAGATTACAGTATATTGAAAATGGATTAAGTCTGGAAAGTAATAGTAAATGTAAGCAATGTCTATATAAAATGTCACATCAAAAAATTAAAAACAGACACAGGTGCTAAACTGTATGTTAAAGCAAGACATTTATATACATTATGTTGAAACAGATTCATTTCAATGAAATCTTGTTTCTCTTATCCATTTCACTTTTTTGTATATAAACATTTTTAAATTTTGTCTCATAGTAAAATTGCTAGATTGATTTTTTTTTTATTCTACACAAATATATTGTTGTGAATAGAATCTGTGGTCATAATATTAATATTAAAACAGGCAAAACTCTCTGTAAAATTTATTATATAATTATTGAGATATTGGAATAAAAATAAATGATAATAAAAAAAATTATTTTTATTTTGGTAAGAGATACACTTTACAATGAAAAGGTAAACGAGTTATTCTTGGAATATAAAAAATTCTCAAAACTGAAATGCCCTGAAACCAGAGATATCTGATTAATAGCTTTTATCTATATTAGTTATTATAATAACAACGTAGCTTAAACCACGGCACATGCGCTTTACAGATGGAACGATATTTTATAATGAATACTCTTCTTTCCAAACACAAGACAGTCTTTTTAAATGAGTATTTGAAAAGAACTTTGTGCAATTAAACTAACTTGCACCAAGTTTATATTTATTTCGTTATGAAGCTTAACATCAGAACTTAATAAAGAAAAATTCTATAAAAGGAGATAGTAGAATTAATTGTTTAATTCTTATATCCTTGAGCAGAAAATTTACAATTTTAAAATTTAAGTTATTTATTTAATTCCAAATATATTTCTTGCAATATTTTAAAATCAGTTGGCAGAAAATCAATATTGTGAACAGCAGTTCTTTTTCTTCCAGCAAGAGGAGGAGTCAGTTTCTCTATTATCCTTTAATCAGTATGTAAAAATAATAATGAAAATAAATAATTGAAACTATATTAGAGAAACCTCTTGTACTTCTTTAAATCAACACAAACCTCGGTCTCAAATGAATGAACTTTGAGTAATCTGTAGTAGTTTTTTCTTAAAAATAAATATTATTTTGGAAATTATAGTTTAAAATATTTGAAGAGTTTATAAAAAATAACATCATTGAACTTTTTCTGTTTGAATTATTAATATTTTTTTTTGATTCTTTAATATTTATCCATATTTATTTATTTTAAAATATTTTTTTAAAAAAATACTATTTATTGTGCATAGATGTGTTCTTTATATATATAATAAATTATATTTTAATTAAATATTATATATTTTTAAATTATACAAATGTTGGATGGATAGTATCAAACGTATACATTTGATTGGGTATGATTATTTTAGTTTATAAGAATAGTAAATATTAAGGGATTTGAACACAGACTTTCAAGCACGTTTCAACTATCCACACTACCTCTTACCACTATTACACATGACCACACATATGTAAAAAAGATAAATAATCACCAAAAATAGTCATGTGTGGTCATGTGGTATGAGATAGTGTGGATAGTTGAAGGGTGCTTGAAAGTCTGTGTTCAAATCCCCTATTTTTACAATTAAGTTCCAGATATATGAAGAATGTCTGTATTTCAAATATTATTTATAAGAATAGATAAGAGTTATTTTAAATTAAGTCCATACTAGAAAGTAGGATGTTATGCATAAAAGGCATAAATATAATTCTTGTAAGATAATGATTCTTGTTTTCTGGGAAATGTTTCAATGGAGGCACATGGTTAAAATTCTTTACATTTTTACATTTAGATGCTATTGTGTTTTTTTTAAAGTATTTTTACCTCTTACTGTAGACAGTGACTGTGTCACTGATATTTTTAAATGTTGAGATAAAGGTAACCATAGGCTAACATTCGTGTATATGATGAGTCATAATAGGATGGTGATGTTTTAAAAACACATGAATACACATCGAATGAACACAGAGTAACATTGGACATTTACTGTCTCATAAATATTTTTTTTTTAAATGCCAGGCTTTTTTTTTCTGTTTTATTAATATTATTAACTTACACACAAATTACTTCAATAAGGCTTCGATTTATAATAATTATTTAATTCTTCTGATATTGATGAGTAATTCTTTTTCTTTCTCACAACTAACTCTCACTTTGAATTATTGCCATTAGCTTCTATGTATAACTTTTCATTTTTTTACAAAAAACTATCAATCTTAGATACAATCCTTTCAATATCTTCTCCAGAAATGAACCAGGATCTTCTACACATGTGATAGAAATGAGCACCTCTAGGCCAGAAGATCAGTGGCACTATTATTAGTCAAATACACATTTAATGACTATTGTTAGTGGCTATATGAAATAAAATCCTTAAGTCTGTTTGTATCTGGTTATGGGTATAATATTTTGACAATAAAATCCTGTCCATCTTCTTAATATTTTAGCAATTAATTCCTTAAAGGAAATTGCAGGAATATTTTATAGCTATGCTAGAAATGATTTCTAAAATTTAAATTTAAATTAAAATCAACACTGTTTAATAGAAAAACAAAAACAGCAAAAAAAAAAAAACAGTGAATAGTTTATCACTTCAGAAGTTATATGACATCTAAACAACAAAAGTGATAGAATTGAGCTGTAATCCTTAGATCTTCACCTTTTGACTCTAATACTTTATTACTGTACTAAACCAGATAGGGCATTCTATTTGATAATATGCATAAATTTATTATTATATTTCATTCATGGGTCTTTTATTAGATTTTTGTTTTATTTTTGAAAATAGATTATCATATAGTGTTCTGGAATTACTGAATGCAGAACATTGAAATTTAAAACCATATTTTATCAATAAATGATTATCTAAATTTATTTGAAAATGACTTTTATCATAACATATTTAACTTGATACAATCATATTTTAAATTTTTGCAGGATGTTTGAAAAAAAAAAAACATAATTAATTTGATTTCAAAAAAAGTGTATAGAAATAGATCAAAGAGTTTTTTTTTTTTAATTTTTAATTGAAAAAAAATTAATGAGCAATTTTTCTACTAATGCTATAACTCTGTGGTACTTATAGAATGTTGAATACTATGCTTTATTCTACAATGCATTATAGCTATAATAAAAAACTCTATTTAAGATAATTAACATTTTAAATATGTGCTAAATATTATTCATCATCATTATTTTTAACCATTGCCAATCCACTGCAGGATGAAAGTCTTTTCAAGTTCAATCCATCTTCTTCAATCTTTAACCTCTCTTCTCCATATCACACCAACATACTTTATTATTTCATCCATCTCCCATGTGGTTTTTTTCTAAATCTTTTACAATCTCTTTGAATTTACATTTTTTATCATCTCTTCTAGCAATATATTCAGCCCAACCCCATTTAAACCTCTTAATTCTTTAGATGATGTCAGTAACACTTTTTTGTTCTCACATCTATATTTCATTGTTGATCTCTTCTTGTTACTCCTAACATGCATCTTTCCATACTTTTCTGAATGGTCTGAAGTCTTGGTATTGCACTTTTATTAAGTATTCAAGTTCTTAGATCCAAAAGTAAGAACTGGTAACACACATTTATTAAAAATCTTTCTTTTCAAACACATAGACATATTTTCTTTTAATATTAAATTATTTCTACCTAAAGCAGTCCAACCAAGTTTAATTCTATTATTAATTTTGTCCATTGTTTCCATATATTATAATAATCTGACCAAGGTATTTTTATTTGTTAACATATTCTAATTCATCATTATTGACCTTTCATTACTTTAATCTTTTTAACAAGTACCTTTAATCCTACTTTCTTATTTTCAACTGGTGTGGTGAAATAGAAAAAGTGGCAAATAGGGTTTTAAGTGAGAATATTCAGAAGAATAAAAGTAATAGGAAAGTGAGAGTTAGTAATAGTGTAAAAGAGAGAGAAAAAGCATGCAGAGAATATAAGTGTGCTATTAAGAACAAAGAAAGTGAAAAAGATGTTAATGCTAAATGGGAAAAGTACTTAGAAAAAAGAAATTGACTAAAATATATAATTATAGAGAGAGAGAGAATGAAATTGAATAGCAAATTGTTGGAGGATATTAATAAAACTGGAAGAGATGAAGTAAAAAAATTTGGAAATACATTAAAAGGAGTGTAATAGAGAGAGAAATAGATGAGGGAATAGAGTGTAGCTCTAGAGAAGAATTAGAAATAATCTTAAATAAGTATGTAATGGATATAGAAAAGATGTTAGATATGAAAAACAGAGTGACAGCAAACATGAAAGCATATAGTAATGGGAATATTAAGTTTACAAAAAATGAATGAGACAGGTAAGAAATTGAAAACTGGAGAGGCAAGAGGTTTGGATTGATGGGCAGCAGAGATGGTAATAAATTTAGGCAAAGGACAAAATTAAAACTATTATCATGTTTTAATAAGATGGTACAGAAAAGAGATTTTCTGGGTAGTTGGGGTAATACAAAAGTAAGGCTACTATTTAAAGGAAAGGGTAAGGATAATAGAAAGTTAAACAATTATAGACCAACAGTTGGAACATCAGTGTTATATAAAGTTTTCTCATATATGGTGGCTGGAAGGATTGCAAAATGGTTGGAAGAAAATAATATAGTGGGAGAAATTCAAGGAGTTTTTCGATTGAATAGACATATAGGAGATAGTTTATTTATAGTTACACAACTTATGAATGTGAGTAGGAATGCAGGTAGATAGTTATATATGGTTTTTATAAATGTAGAGAAGGTGTAGATAGAGTAAATAGAAATAGATTATGGGTAAGTTTAGTAAATTTGGGAATGGATGGAGCTTTAGTAAATATTATTAAGAAAGTATATGAAAATAATTAGTATACATATCAATTAGGGAATATAGACTCAGTTAAAGTTAAAGATGGGGTGGGACTAAGTCAAGGATGTCCATGTCACCTACTTTGTTTTTGTTGTTTTTGAGAGAAATAAAGAAAGCAATAGAAAGACTAGGAAGAGGGATAGAGATATCAGTAATAGATGGCAAGGGAGTGTATACATTGATAGATCTTTTATTTGCAGATGGTGTTTTTTTGAGTGCAGAAAGAAGGGAAGATATGGAAGTTATGCTGAGGACATGTGCAAGGTGGATAAAGAGATGGGGATTAAATTTACTGAAGAAAAATAAAAATTTAATGATGATTAATACCAGGGAAAGAGAAGACAAAAAAATTTTATTTGAGGATGTAAAGTTAAGTGTGGTGAATAGATCTAACTATTTGAGAATTGTCTTAAGTGATCAGAGAAATTACTTGGATGAATTGGAGAAAAAATGATAAATGAAGCAAAGAAAAGAAAGAAATTGATAAAGAAATTAACAGTGTTTTGATATAATAAATATGATGTAGCTAGAATTGTATGGAAGGGAGTGGCCATAGCAGGGTTAACATATAATAATGATGCATTATGTGTTAGTAAAGAGGTATTAGAGAAGTAGGAAGACACGCATTAGATGCAGATGTGTGGTTAGCAAAGGAGGCAATTCAAGGAGAAATGGAATGGTCAAGTTTTTACATGAGAGGTGCAAAAAGTAAAATGAAAATGTTTGGTAGATTGCAGTTTATGGATAATAAAGGAATACTGAAAATATTATTTAGCTGGGTTATGAATAAAGGGCAGGCAACTGGATGGGTGAAAAAGGTAATGTAATATGCAGAAGATTTGGATAAAGAATTTATGCCAGTATACTTATACAAAAGATAGGATGATTGGGCTAGGAGAATTGTTGAGTGTTATACTGGTAAGAATTGGAATAGAAAATAGATGCATTAATAAAGAATATGGATTTGGAGAGATGGATAACTAGTATGGAGTAAAAAGAGTTTAAATATATATAGAAGTAAACAGAATTATGATAATAGCAAGGAAAGTAGTTTACTGTTTAAGGCTCAAACATAATCATTAGCAACAAGGGAATATACACATAAATGGAAAAATGTGAGTGATTTAGTCTGCACATTGTGTAAGGATGGCCTAGAAAATATTAGGCATCTGTTAATTGAATGTAAATGCCTAAAATCAGAAAGGGTACAAATAATGAAGTTGTGGAAAAATTAATATAAAGTGATTAAGAGAAATAAAAAAACAATTTTTAATTAAAAACAGTTTTTAATTTAATGTTTTTGTTACATCAGCTGACTTTATAAAAAGAGTTGATAAAAAGATTAAAGAGTTTTTGGCTAGTTTGCTAATAATATTTTGTTGTTGGCAGAATTAGCTGACTAGAAGAGTTGTCTAGCAGAGTGGTTTAGATCAGGACAGAAAACTACAATGAAGATATAAGACTGCAAGAAGAGTTTTGAATTCACATGGAGAAAAGGATCATCTTTAAGTGTTTCACAGTTACAAATGTGTTCTAGAAGTTAGTTTTCTTGCCTATCCAATCTAGCCAGAAGGGAGATCACTGCAACTGACAATTGTTTGGATTGGAACTAGTTCAATTATTATAAGCCAGTCTACCAACTTGCCCAAAGTTTATTCACTTGATGAAGAAGTTGTTATATATATGCTGCTTTTTCTAGATGCAAGGAACCACCGATAAACACATCGTATTTATATAAAATGAGTTGTTATAAATAATTCATTTAAAAATAACATTTTTAAAATGATATATATAGAACAATATTATTTATAATTGTTTAACATCTATATTTTTAAATTTTTAATGTTATAATTAAGAGCAAACTGTGATGATGATATCTATATAGAAAGAATATCATTTTAAAATTTATTAAAAAATGACATTATAAAAGAGAAAAGCAAATAATTTTGCTTGAATTGAATTAAAATCTAAAAGTATTGATTGATTCATAGATATTTTATACAAAGAAAAAAAGAATGTTTAGTGACCTGTCAAAAAATTGACTTTTTTTTTAAGAAAAAGAAAACTTTGTGAAAGTATTTAATAACTGGTGCAAATTATTTTTTATATACAGATATATATGTGAATTTTATGTATATTTTTCAAATGGAATTAATTATAAATGATATTTTTAATAATTTTATTTTGATAAATTCAATATGTTACATGAATTTTATTTATATGTTAATCAATTATTGTACTGCACCTATGTGTGCAGATGATATCTATATGTTTAAATAAATCTAAATTGAGGTATTAACATCTGTTAAGTGACAACTTAAAAAGTTTATTTTATAACAAGTTGAATGTGATCAAAAATTCTTATGCCACATGTCTGTGAGTGTATATATCAATGGTTGTCAAATAGAACACACATGTAAAATGTAATAATTTTTTTAAAATTTTATTAAATGTCAATTCGTACTCATTGCATATTATTAAATATCAATTGAAATGTATTCATTGTATATTATCAAGTGTGCATCTGTGTACATATATATGTGTTTTAAGTAAACTCATTAAGAGGTATTGTAAATCAATGTAATAACTTGAATTTTATATTAACCCTACAAAATTTAGCTATTTTTTTGATGTTTTTCTTTGTCTCACACATCAACATAAAATATATAATAAAATGATTATTACTTATCAGAAAATAATAACTTTGACTTCATTTGAGAGATATTTTTGTTTACTACTGAAATAAAGTTTAAATCTTCACATTTTATGTCTGTAAATATTTAAAAAATGAGAGCATATTTAAAACAAAGAGTTTACACATCATCATTTTTAGAAGGATTATTTTCAGTTTACAAAATCAATGAAATATTTGTTTTTTTCTTATTATTTTTAAACTTTCAAATGAATATTTATTTATTTCTCTTATATCTAATGAATTATGCTTTAAAAGTTTACATTTTTTGAATATTTATTGCAAAATTGTGATGTTTTCTTACTCATAAATATAAAAGCTAGTCTTCTAAATTGCTTTAGGTCATATTTACATTAGCTGCTAGTATAACATTATATTTTTGAAAATAAAGTATTTTAAGTCAAAATAAATTATTAATAATTTATATTTCTTGATATCTAATAAACATAGTGTAAATTATTTTTTTTAAAAAAATCTAAACCATAATAAATTCACATCATTGGAACTACAATGTCACAAAATGCCAAACATTTTACAGCCTTGGCAACAGACACTGGCTGAACATGTCTGGGCAGGACTTATGTCTATTGTAAGAGTGGGAATTTTGATTTTCACATCTTGTAGCATAAATGTTTTGGGTAAAACATTTATTATAATAAAATATACTGTTTGCATTTTAACTTATTACTTATGAAAAAATTTACCAGGGGGTGAATTGGCCAAAAGGCAATGTTTTATTATCGTGAAATAGATTATTAATCATGTAAGTCACAATGTGATAGTTTTTTATTGTATATTATTCAAAATCAGAAGGCTTAATTGATATGTGTGTAGCCCTATTCTACAGACTTTGACTTAATTTTTTATTGTTGTTAATAAACTTGTGTTTCTTTGTTGAAATTATTCTAATGAATTTAATTCTAAATATTTTAGGATATTATGTTACATCATCTCTTGATCACAGTGACAGTTATAGAGCTTATGTTCTCTGAAGTAAATTTGTCCATAATGGTCTAATATGTAAAAGGGGATGTATATTAGTGTTTATGGGCATCCAGTTGACAAAGGGTCCTGGTTTGGTCCTAAAAGTATATTATTTAAAGTCTATGCATTACATTTTATTTTAGTTTAGTCTCTATTAGAATTTAAATTATAGTTGGACAGTGCATTAATGGTACTAAGTGGCCAGAGCATTGATCATGATCAGTATGTTTTAATATCCCAGCATTATTGTTTTATGTTTGTGTATTTTATGATTGAGTACTTAAGTTTGTATATCCAAATTAATGTTTAAATAATTTCCCTAAGCTGGCAAAAGCTAAATAGTTGGCCTAGTCTACAGTAGACCCATTTCAAATCCAGTCACAAGTTTGGCTGCCAACTTACCTTTATTATTGATCATGAATGATGATGGATGATTATTACATATTGATAATGCTGGTGGATTGATGGTTAATGATACTAGTAGTTACTGTAGTGAGCTAACTGGGCTGATCTCTCATGATCTTTCATGCTCTTATAATGCATAAGATTACTTATATATTTTTTGATATTGAACATTACTTCAACATCTTAATTTAATATTTTATATCTTATATCTTAAATATGAATATTAATATTTTATCTCATTATTTAAATTAATTTTAATTGAAATATTGTTGACTTGGGGATGGTGATGATTTTTTCATCACCCCAGGTTCACTCTATCTTGATACTCCCATCCCATTATAATATATATTGTAAGGTATGGCCCTTACATCCCTCCAATATCATTTACACACCCTTTGTTCTAATTCAAATCCAAGACCCAATATAATAACATTCTTTACTAAACAGTACATTAGTAAAAATGAAGCACTATAACTCATAAACCATTAGTTGTTATATACATTTAAACCCCAACTTAATCATATGATAAATGTGTATTTGAATTAAATACTTCAGCTTCAAGCCGCCATATTGAACTTTTTAAAATACTGGCCTGATACACAATTTTCACAATAACTTCAGTTTTAATTATGTTAGAGCAAAAACAATTACATTGCTAGAAACTAGAAAAACTACGGAAAACAATAAGCATAAAATAAATAGTGATAACTATATAAAAAATAAGGAAAAAAAGAAATTTTCACAGCCGAAATAATTATTATTTTATTGTTTGTTCATAATTTGGAAATTAACATTAACTAAAATGCAAATTACATCTTCAGTGATAATTTCTTTGTATTCCTCACAAAAAAATCTTTCTAAAGATATATAATAAGTCTTACCTGAGATAATCCATAGCTTTACAATGTCCGAAAATGTTCCTATAAGAGTTCTTCATTTTTATCTTCTACCCCAACTGTTGCAAATTGTCAAGGCGCCTGGAAGAAAAGTGTTCTCCCTAATAAAAGATAAAAAAAAAAAAAAATTAAAATTCTAACAGAATATAAAAATAATGAAGGAAGTGGAAATATTATTACTTACCATTATAAATACAATAAAAAAAATAAAATGTCATCTTCATCATCATCATGGTACAGGTATATGTATATTATAAAAGTGGTGTATATGTATGCATCATGAAAGTTCTGCTAATGGTTATGGGAAAACTCAAAAGCCTGATAAACAAGATGCACTGTTTTGATTTTAGACTTTGGATAAACCAACCTTGTTTATAACATCATCATCATACTGAATAATCATTGCCAATACAGAAAACAATTTACAAATTTCTCATTTCAAGAGGCAGACAATGATTACTAAAAAGGTTCTATGGCAGATATTTATATAAAAAAATGTTTATATTCTACCTCTTTCAAGATACGTCTTCCAGAGAAGCATACCTGTTCATATATGCTAATATAAATATGCAAAATATTTCATATTACTCAATATTATTATTAATAAAACATAATTCATGCCAGATCTTGTTTACCAATTGGCAAAAGTAATCAGTAATGAAGCTGTTACAAAATTCTAATAAGGAAGGCAATCAGGCAGTCATATGCCTATAAAGTATAAAATGAAGTTAGTAAAAAACCAAGTTAATAAAACAACAAATAAAAACTAAAATAGTAAAACAAAAACAATGAAAACCAAGTTAGTAAAACAAAAATTAGTAAAAACAGAATAAAAAAAATTACTGCATTATATACAATCAATTTGCTAGAGAGGAATAAATTGTAAATAGTCTTGAATCAGTGTGTCAACCATTCATCCATTGTGCTGGTAGCTAAAACAAACCAACAAAAAAAAAAAAATAATAAAAACATTACCTTTCATATGTGCTACCTATCACAGAGTAAAAAATCAGTCGTACAGGTTGAATTCACCTAAAATATAAAATCAAAAGAATATAAAAAATATTTCTGGAAAACAATAAACAAAAAAAAAGTAAAATACAAATGTAACTTACCCATTAGAACTATTCAAAAGTCATATCCCTCATCTGCATTTGAAGACCTTCAGATTACGTGTTATTTCCAATCCCAGCAAGTCCATTTGTGATGAAACTGCAGCTCATGGTTGGGGTAAAACTGGTACAACAGGATTTGAATCACTTGCTACATTTTTAGTGTGATAAAAAATAAAACATCCTCTTTGTACATTGTTACAAATAGGTACCAGTCCACATTCCAAACAGCCACAGTAAGTTTCATGTCTTTGTCTTTTTTTAGACACACAACACAACGCTTCTATATGGGAATGTTATGGTGATGAAGATCAACAAGTGTATGGTTTCCATGTGATCGCTGTTCTAGATGTGGAAATACATGTGATTTTGGTGCATAGTTTATCTTTGAAGAAAATCCATCAATCAGCATGTTAGATAAGGTCCTTCGAAAATCTAGATGAGTCAAGACAGTCAAATTCTTAGATGAACTATAAGTACAATACAAAATATATGCATTGGAAATTGCAGTGTCAAAGCAATGCCAGAATACTCGTAATGGCCATCGTATAGATTTTCTGTCCCAACCATATTGCATTCGCTTTTGATTAGCTAAGTCAACACCACCCATGTACTTGTTATACATTTTTATTGCAGGTGGACATGAAACTAATTCTCGCGATCCACTTTTACTTCGTCGGGTAACAACAGCATCTCCAGAAGGTGCATAAGCATTTGTGATCATAGCTATTGGCTTTTTGTCCATCCATACTGAAAATTGAAGTCCACTATCTTTGTCCAGGACAAAATGAGATTCTCCTCTTTTCATTTTTTTATTACTATGCAATTCAACAATGCGCTTTGGAACACCTTTTCTTTTTACATTCATTGTTCCACAGATATACAATTTATTTGCATAAAGTTCTTTAGCTAGTTCCACACTCGAAAAAAATCTGTCACAGAAAATAATGTGATGTTGTTTTGCAAGATGTGGAAGAACTAACAACTTCACAGCACGAGTACCAAGGTATTGAGAAGCATTTGAAGATGAGTCTTTGCCCTTATACATATCCATGTGGTACACATAACCATTATGACTATCAGCACACACCCACCATTTGAAACCTCTCTTTACTGGTTTAGATTTATCATATTGTTTCATAACATTGCGACCTGTAAATTTTGTTATTGCCTCATCAACTGCAATCTCTCTGTGCATCTGGTATGCAGCTTTGAAATTTACATTGCATTTTTCTACTATTGGTCTAATCTTATAAATTCGGTCAAAATCTTTACTATTTACCTTCGGCATTTTTTTATTGTCATTGAAATGTAAACATGATAAAATATTAGTAAATCGTTTACGTGACATTATGTTTGCAAAATACGTTACTCTTATACTAGGATCGTTACTCCAAATGTCCTTCAATTGGATGACAGGAGCTTTGCAGGAAATTCCTAATGCCATCCCAAGAAAGGCAGACAATTCACGATCTGTTACATACATCCAATCACTTTTACATTTTTCTTTAGTAGCATATTTATTAGTTTCTTCGATAATAGTTGATAAAAGTTTTTTATCAAATAACATTAAAAAAAAATCTAAAATTGAATACTTACCTACTATAGAAAACTTCAAACCTGGAGTTTTAGTAAAATTCTCTACATTCACAGGTTCGCAGGTTACGTTCGGAAGCACATTACTGTTACTAGATGAAGGGCCTGGCCTATTGATATCGTTGGGAACACTTGTTGATGGGCCTGGAGTATTGATATCATCCAGAAAAGCACTCATAGTTTTTTTCTTTTTGGCTGGTAAAAGAGTTTCTTCTTCTGATGACGAAAAATATTCTTCAAGATCACTACAACTAACACTATCCTCGGAGTCAAAGGGCTTAGATGGGACAAATTCATCACTGCTGGAATAATCCGTATCGGAGGCCATCATGTCCCGTTCATTTATTTTGCGTACTTTTCTTTCCGTTAATCTAACAAATTGTGAAAAAAATTTTAAAAAAAATTGACCTTATTCGCAAAAAAATTAATAAAAAATTTATTTTTTAACTTAGAGAAAAATGGCGACTACCTACGAAAAGAGGAAAAAACAATGAAGAGAATTATGGTATAGGCGCATGCGTAGTCCTTATAATTTTTCCGTAATTTCAAACAGAAAACCGAACTTCAACAAACGAACATTAACGAGCGCAATCGTCGCCGACAAACCGGAAGTAGTTAAACTATAAAACACATACACAATAACTAACCTTTATTAAAATTATCTCATCAATTGTGATGTAACTTTGATACATTGTGACAATATGAGGAAAATATTATCGAATAGAGTAAATGTGAGCAAGAAATAAAAAACCATTTTAAAGGAAAGAAATAACAAATAAAATTTTTATTGTTATCGACATATTATCTATATATAATGAAACAAGGCTGAGTTTGATCCCTGTTTCAAAAGTAAACTTTGCTATATATGCGTCAATATAGCCCAATTAATGGAATTTATTTCTTTTTAATATTTATATTTATAACTAGATAGGGATTAAAAAATGTTAATATAAACAGAAGAGGTGGGGGTATGTGTGCTCTTTGTTTTATGGAAGCGCATGTATATATTTTTTTGCTGGATAGAATAATATGAAAGAAAAAAAAAGTAAAAAGTATAAATGCAGATTCAGAAATATGTTTTATTTTTCAAGATGGAAGCTTTTCAATTTCATTTTGGAGAAGTTAAATGAAAAAAAGATAGCAAAAAGAACTTGATCGATATCTAAAGAATTTAATTACGGAGATTTAAGTTTGGATTTAAAAGAATTTCAATGAAAACAAAAGAACAAAATTAGATTTTGAGGTGCGAAAAGCTTTTGTTAAAAAAGAATCCTGATTTTTGAGGGGCAGAACTTGCTGAAAAAGATTATTCTATTGCTGATTTTTATAGAGAGTGCTGCAAGGGAGAATTGTTGTAAAAATGGCTGGTAGAATGGTATACAAGTTAGCTTAAGACAGTGTAAGCCTGCCGGGCAGTGCAATCCCACCCCATGAAGGTGGCTGCAAGAAGGGTAACTGTCGAAGATAGAAAATAATTGCTCTGAAGTCAAAATTAAATTCAAAAAAGGAATGAAATCAACAAGCGAGAATATAGGACAGCCGGAATAAATAATCAAATTTGATCGCTATGATATCAAGTGCTATAAAAAGGAATCAAAACGAATGAAATTTTTTTACTTTTGATAATCCATTGTTTTCCCCAGGGAAGAAAAGCAATTCAGGGATGTGCACATTCAACAATATGCTAATTAGTGTTCCAGATAGCGTCTGTTTTTTTTAATTTTTCACGAACTTTCTTTACAAACTTTTTTATCATGAACGATATGCATAAACTTTTGAAAAAAAAAGAATCAAAGAAAAATAAATGATTTTTCTTACTGGTATGAACCTGAAATATGACATATTTATCTGATTTTATGCATGTGTTTTTTTTAGTAAATAAAGAGCACAAAATCAAATAATATTTAATCAGGGTATAAATAAAATATTGTACAAAATTTTAAAAATGAAATGTATGTTTATTGGTATTGTTTATTTGGGTCTGTTTTTATAAAAGTACAAAGAATTTAGAATAGTATATCAAATGTATTTTAGTATAATAAACCCGCTCTCATAGATTTCCTTCGATTTATCAATCACCCACCCTGAGTAGAGCTAGTCAAGGGCATTTTCATATTGGTATTTCAGCTCTTCCAGCATAATTCTTATAGTAATATAAGATTGGTGCTTGAGGTCATAAATTGATGCTCATAAATATGCTAGGTGAGAAATAGGAGTATAATTTTCAAAACACTTTAAGAATAATTTTTTTTTTTTTACAATTATGCATATACGTGTAGTGTTATATACATACATGCAATCTTACAAATGGTTATATATATGTGTGATATATATATGGAAAATGGCAAAATTCCATTACAATGGCGTCCCATCTAAAGGGCTTTCAAAGAATAGAGAATACGGGGGAGGGAGTATAAGGATTAAGTATGAAGAAAGGGAGGGAAATGTAAGAAAAATATAGTGGTTTAGCATAAAAGAAATCGGAAAATAGATAACAGAGTGAATTAGTTAGGGAACTATGCAGCATAATGCTTCGGGGGAGGGAAAGTAGGCCTGAAAGTTTTTGTTTTTTTTTTGTTTTATTTTTTTTTAGGTTGTGGGTTAAATATTTATCGTAGTTATTATAGGGGCAGTTATATATATTGATGTATATATAAAGTAATGGTTTATACATTTGTGTTTGTCAGTTTGTAAGCATAGAGAATAAATAAACTGGCTGTGAAGTTTTGGGAGGAAAGTGGTCTAATTCTGATGGGGGAATATGGGATTGGCTGCTGAATTGGGCATGTGGTGTGTTGCATTCTGTGTATAGCTGCTTTTTATTCCTGACATGGTTGGAAAATTCCGAATAAGAATCGGGCATTTATCCTAGTTACCCACACCCCTAAGACTCAGAAGCAGCAGAGTATGGTTAGGAGATGCCAGAATTTGTCCTAGTTATCCACACTCCTAAGACTCAGAAGCAGCAGTGTTGTTAGGAAATGTCTTCTAGTTAAAAAAAAAAAAAGGAATTTTTTTTTGTTTTGTGATCGTCTAACCAAGTAAGTCGGGGTAGAGTTGGCTGTATTTGTTTGTAGCATGTCATATGCTCGTGAGTTGTGGTCATTCCCAGTGTATATCATTAGGCCGATTGGTCGCTTACTCTTAGTTTTATAGCTACAGGGTGAAAGTCAAATAAAAATTGATTTTAGAACATACGTATAGTTTTATTGGTTTAGACATAAGCCATTCAAACATGTAGACCATATTTAAAGGCTTCCAGGAGGGGGGTATAGAAACAGAGCTGAGTTCGATCCCTGTTTCAAAAGTAAATTTGCTATATATGAGTCAATATAGCCCAATTAATGGAATTTATTTCTTTTTAATATTTATATTTATAACTAGATAGGGATTTAGGTACTTGTGTATAATTCAACTGATGATGTTTTTGACTTACCGATTTCCCTTCCGGTAGACATCAATGTTTTTTGCATGACAATGTTGTCATGGTAACCAAGTGACTGGCGTGATTAATCCATCAGAGAGTCAATTTTTTTTTTTCACCCGCGAGATTTAAAATTCGTAGAAAGGTTTGGGAAATTTTTTGATTTTTCTGTCTATTGCGATTTTGCTATCCACGGCATCACAGTTACTTTTTAAGTGTTTTATTTATCTGTTTATTTTAAATTTACAAAAATTTAAAATAAAGTGTTTTTTATTTATCTGTTTATTTTAAATTTACAAAAAGTTTTTGTTAATATTTCTACAATTCTGAAACTTACATTGAATTACGTTTAATGTGTAAATAATTTATTCTCCGGTAAAGTGTTTTTTATTTATCTGTTTATTTTAAATTTACAAAAACTTTTTGTTAATATTTCTACATTACATTTTTAATGTGTAAATAATTTGAAATAATTTTTTAAATCAATTTTGCAATATGCAGTACGTTTTAAAAATTACCAAATGCATGTAAAAGTGCGGCGTTTTCTGGACGCCATTAATACCAGATTTGCATTAGATCGCATCTTTTTTATTTAGGTGTTTATTTAAAATTTACAAAAAGTTTTTGTTAATATTTCTACAATTCTCAAACTTATTTACAAAAAATATTTGTTAATATTTCTACAATTCTCAAACTTACACTGAATTACGTTTAATGTGTAAATAATTTTCAATAATTTTTTAAAACAAATTTGGAATATACATTACCAAATGCATGTGATAACAAGGATGCCATTAATGCCAGATTCGCATTAATTCGGGTAAAGTGTTTTATTTGTTTATTTTATTTACAAAAACTTTTTGTTAATATTTCTACATTACGTTTTTAATGTGTAAATAATTTGAAATAATTTTTTAAATCAATTTTGCAATATGCAGTACATTTTTAAAATTACCAAATGCATGTAAAAGTGCGGCGCCATTAATACCAGATTTGCATTAGATCGCGTCTTTTTTATTTAGGTGTTTATTTAAAATTTACAAAAAGTTTTTGTTAATATTGCTACAATTCTCAAACTTATTTACAAAAATATTTGTTAATATTTCTACAATTCTCAAACTTACATTGAATTACGTTTTAATTTTATTTTTAATTTCTGAATTATATTATACAGCTATGAGAGTAATACAATGTCTGATATATGTGTACTCCAGGCCTGCGGCCCGACAAAAACATCCGGAGCCCCCCCACCAATTCCAGCACTACGCACTGCTGTATTTTAAAATTGAGAATAATATTTTGACACATGCATGTACATTTTTTTTTTTAGTATTTGCCTGACCTGCGTCAGATATTTTTCATTTTTGAATATTTTTTAGCATGTGACCTGGATAATTCAACCGATGACATATTACCCTGAAGGCATATCAGTCTAATCTTGCGATTTTTAATGTACCATGTTCACATGATCTGCGGACACATTTTAGTGATTACATGTGTCCACAGATCACTTGGAGACGTTATCTTAAAAATCGCAAGATTAGACTGATATGCCTTCAAAGTAATACGTCATCGGTTGAATTATACACAAGTACCGGGATTTAAAAAGGTTAATATAAACAGAAGATGTGGGGGTATGTGGGCTCTTTGTTTTATGGAAATGTGTGTATATATTTTTTTGCTGGATAGAATAATATGAAAGATAAAAAAATTAAAAAGTATAAATGCAGATACGGAAATATGTTTTATTTTTCAAGATGGAAGCTTTTCAATTTCATTTTGGAGAAGTTAAATGAAAAAAAGATAGCAAAAAGAACTTGATCGCTATCTAAAGAATTTAATTACAAAGATTTAAGTTTGGATTCAAAAGAATTTCGATGAAAACAAAAGAACAAAATTAGATTTTGAGGTGTGAAAAGCTTTTGTTAAAAAAGAATCCGGATTTTTGAGGGACAGAACTTGCTAAAAAAGATTATTCTATTGCTGATTTTTGTAGAGAGTGCTGCAAAGGAAAATTGTTGTAAAATGGCTGGTAGAATGGTGTGCAAGCTGGCTTAAGACAGCATAAGCATGTCTGCCCCATGAAGATTTGAAGGTGGCTGCAAGAAGAGTAACCATCGAAGATAGAAACTAATTGCTCCGAAGTCGAAATTAAATTCAAAAAAGGAATGGAATCAACAAGCGAGAACATAGGACAGCCAGAATAAATAATCAAATTTGATCGCCATGATATCAAGTGCTATAAAAAAGGAATCAAAATGAATGAAATTTTTTTACTTTTGATAACCCATCATTTTTCCCAGGGAAGAAAAGCAATTCAGGTATGTGAACATTCAACAATATGCTAATTAGTGTTCCAGATAGCATCTGTTTTTTTTTAATTTTTCACAAACTTTCTTTACAAACTTTCTTATCATGAACGATGAAGAAAAAAAAGAATCAAAGAAAAATAAATGATTTTTCTTACTGGTATGAACCTGAAATATGACATATTTATCTGATTTTATACATATCTATGCAGTGTGTGTATGCATGCGTTTTTCTTAGTAAATAAAGAGCACCAAATCAAATAATATTTAATCAGGGTATAAATAAAATATTGTACAAAATTTTAAAAATGAAATGTATGTTTATTGGTATTGTTTATTTAGGTCTGTTTTTATAAAAGTTCAAAAAATTTGGAATAGTATATCAAACGTATTTTAGTATAGTAACCCCCCCCCTCATAGATTTCCTTCGATTTGTCAATCACCTGCCCTGAGTAGAGCTAGTCAAGGGAATTTCCATATTGGTATTCCAGCTCTCCCAGCATAATTCTTATAGTAATATAAGATTGGCGCTTGAGGTCATAAATTGACGCTCATAAATATGCTGGGTAAGAAATAGGAGTATAATTTTCGAAACACTTTAAGAATAAATATTTTTTTTCTACAATTACGCATATACGTGTAGCGTTATATACATACGCGCAATCTTACAAATGGTTATATATATGCATGATATATATATATATGGAAAACGGCAAATTCCGTTAACAATAATAATCACTAATAATGATGTAAACATTTGACCTAAATCAAAATCACAAACTTAGTATTCAAAGTCGTCAAAAATTACCATTTAATAGAATATTATTGTGTTAATAATAGGAAAATATAAAAAGCAATAAGCTTCTCCGAATTGAGATAAAAATTTCTCATCTGCTGAACAACTTGTGGAATTTAAGCAGAAAATTCGAATTTGCAGTTCGAATGGAAATACCAGCCACCATTGGGATGAAATAGTAATAGAAATACACCATTGAGATGAAATAGTAATAGAAATAACTAATTACATATTCAAAAAAGGAATAAAAAAAAGCATATAGGATCAAAACTAGCTAGCTGAAGAATTCGAAAGTAAAATCCCCTAAGCTAAATGTGTGAATTATTCAAATTTCCAAAGAGTTTCTAATTCTAAATCATAAATCGAATTATCTATAACTAAGGATATTTAATAGTAAAAGAAAATATTGCTCTTAATTCATTCAAGAGATTTTAATAAAAATATATAAATAACAATACAGACAACCTTGCATTGGTAATTGTAAAATCACATTGGGGAAAGAAAGTTGTCAGTCATGCAGCTATAATTGTCAAAACTGAGATGAAATTAACCTAGCATGTAACATCTATGCTGCAAAATATAAAATTTACTCTTAATAAGCAGATTGAACAAGCAGAAGTACTAAGGAGGAAAATTATAAGTGACTTAATGGATGTTCTAGAACAGGGATGCCCAACCCGTAGCTCGCGAGTCACATGTGGCTCGCGTAACTGTTTAATGTGGCTCGAATTGCACTCTTCAAAAAAAGTGATAAAATATTTTATGTTCCTTGATGGCACATGCACACACTAAAAAATAAACATTTTTACAATACAAACAATAACGATATGCAGTGTCAGGTTTCACATTAAATAAAATATATTTTTCCTGTAATTGTAATTTATATGTATGTTACCAAATTTTTAATAAATAAAATGTATTTACATTTTTTTTTTCTTTTTAACATATTACACCATTTTTTTTTTTTTTGCTGTACACGTTTGGTTTGGTGCTATATATATATTGTGTTTAGTGCTCTTGTATATATTGTTGTTTTTATCGAGAAAGATCCTTGTAGACGTTTGGTTTGGTGCTGTATATATATTGTGTTTAGTGCTGGAAATAGTTTTTATCGAGATAGATCCATGTACACGTATATATTTTGCTGTATATATCGATGTTTAGTGCTGTAAACAGTTGTTTTTATCCGTGTACACGTATATATTTTGCTGTATATATATATTGATGTTTAGTGCTGTAAATAGTTGTTTTTATTGAGATAGATTCGTGTACACATATATATTTTGCTGTATATATTGATGTTTTCATCGAGACAGATCCGTGTACACGTTATTTTGGCCACATTAGAAACGGCGGATTGATACCAATGTGAATAGGCCATCCCCCCCCCACCTATCTCCCTACATTGCAGGTTTAGTACCCAAGTACCATGTTTATAAATGTAATATGAAAAATATAATATATAATTGTGGCTCCCCAAATTTTTTTAAATTCTCAACTGGCTCGCGTCAAGTTAAAGGTTGGGCACCACTGTTCTAGAACATACACATTTTACCATCTATATCCGAAACAAATTAATGAAGATTATTATAATTATTCACTAGGACATTTTCCTTATGAACTTTAAATCTACGTTTAGGTTGACATCTTGAAGTTTATTTAGTATATTGTACCCTTACTTCTGGATATATAAAATTGTTTAAAATACAACTAGCTCAGTTACATTATTATGCTTAATTAAAATTTGCATATCTATCTTTAATATACTTTTATATTATCATATCTTAATTAAATTTATTATCAATCATCAAAATCAATATAGTTCTAGATTATACTACTTAAATAAGTATTTATAAAATTATGAGACTGTGAAGTAAAGTTACAAAGTAATAAGCAGATTTACACTGAGTCAATATCTCCCAAGATACCGTCTCAATGGCATAAGAATACTACCCCTACCTTATCACCTTACCACTACATCTATAGCATTCTTATGGCTTTTTAAATGAAATGAATTATCTTCAATAATACTAAAATAATTCCTAACTTTTAACTTAAAATATAATTAAATAATCTCAGGTTCCTATAAGTTGTATTTAAAATAATAATAACTCATGTAAATAAGTATGATGTGGGATTTTATATCAAACTTAAATACACCTAACTTATTTTAATAATAATAATAAATACTAATCTTAGAGTGTAATTTAATCTCATATATTTTTATGATATAATCAATCATTAAATGAATAAACAATCATATGTATATCTTTTATTTCATATGGTATCTTCATTTTAAAATAGATCAAATCTTAGACTTAATAATCTGTGGCAATAAACAATATTGTATTCTTATAATGTGTATTATAATCATCTTATGACCATTGTAATATTTATGTTCATGTCAATCAATTCTTATAAAATAATGTTAAGCAAATATGGTATTCAATTCTAAGTAATAATAACAAATTCAATTTTGTGCAAATATTATGTTTATTTCAAATCATCTGATGTCAAAATGCTGTGGTAAAAATAATGAAACTCGACACACTTTTAAAACAAATTAACAAATTTATTTACAATAACTTTAAATAAAATTTATTTACACTATTTACAGTTTATAACTTATGACAACAAATAAATAAAAAAATAAGAAATACAAATATAAAAGGCTTACACTGTTATTAACTTATATACTTAATAAGCAATTACACATTCCTTCAAATGCTATATTAATATGATTATAGTGTGTTTTTCTTAAACTTAGATTTTAAATAAATAGTTGTACTTTAATTACTACAAATAACAATATATCAAGACTATTTATGTAGCATGTGTACATAATGTAGCTCTACTAATTAAATAGCTACATTAATTAAGTATTACCATTTGTAATGTATTATCATGTATTCACTTTATTACTAGCATTGTTTAATATCTGTATATAAAATCAATATCTCTTTATAATGTAAAAAAAAAAAAATGATTGGCTATAATTATATTCCACCTAATGTAATTCCTGTTATATGTTTTATAAAATATGCATTCTATATCTGTATTATTCAAACATTAATATTTAAATCATTTATCAATTTTAAATTCATAAAACATTACATTAGATAAATTTTATGATTCCTTTCTGTGTAAAATCATTATTTTACCCTATGTGCTTTACTAACCTTTCCAATAAATTTCTATCTATAAAACATATTCTAAACTCATTTAAAACATTTTCCGGAAAACAAATATCAACTTCAAATAAAATATTCATTATCCAAATTACTCATACTATATTGTCTATACTTAGTAAACTTTTCAATCTAAATATAAGCCTCTACCTAAAATGTAACTTAACTTATCTAATAAACAGAAAATAAAATAGACTTTTAAAATCCTTTTCTGACTTGCAAAAATAAAATAATTATTAAGATAAATAATAAACATCATTTTAATACTAAGCATAAATAAAATATCAAAATTATTTACGAAAGAATCATATAATTATTTCTAAGCTTTTACGTAATGTTGTATCATGTTTATATTATAAATTAAAAATTATGCATATTTTAATAAAGTTCGTTACCAATATAATGTATGTGTTTTCATAATATATTTATCCATTCATTCTACAACAACATAATATTCAGTTGATCTAAAGAAAAACATATTAAATTCATTGAAAATCATTATACAATATTTTTTACCATAATAATAATATTGTCCATTCTGCTATCCAGTATTCTTCGGAATTTGCAGCTTCATAAAATAAAAATCATTCACATTTTCACTCATAAACATTCATTAGAATATTCCGTGTTATATTAATTATAAAAAAAATAAGTTTATGTAATTAATTATTATATTATTTTTAAGTTGCTATTTAATAAATGTACCTAACCTACTTTTAAAGAGTTTAATAATATTTAAATTTTATGTTAAATAAATAAAATAAAATTCATATTACATAGTCCAGCGTCGATTTTTTTCTACCATAAAAGTTCTAACAAATATCCTCCGTATAAAGTCAATAAAACACTATTTCCTGTTCCGTTGTATCACGTGCTTCTTGAAAGTTTATAATAAAATGATAACGTTCTTTTTTAAAAATAATAAGTTCCACAAGAAAACAAATAAAATTAAAAAAAAAATAGTTTATAAGTTCTTTCTGAATCCAGATCTTCATAAAATATTGTTCAAAAGTTAATATTTCAAAACTAAGTTATAATTTATAGAATTATCCTTCAATTATTTTAAATTAACTTAGTTTGGCTTGGCTTAGTTTAACTTGATTTGGATATCCATGTATTACTTGCGCATTTATAATTTATATATTCAGGTAAGAATTAATTTCTCCATCTATAACGGCCAGCGTTTAGATAACTTTAATAAAATAATTTCATTATATTACGATTTTTAAAAAATACTTATACTTATAATATATTTGCCTTTTCAAATTATCAATCTTTAGTCTTTTAAGCATAAAGACTTAACAAGGCAAGTATTTATTTAAAATTACTACTGCATCTTATATCTTTCCTTAAGATACATATTTTACTTCTATAATTTGTCAAAATACTTTCTTTTACAGAAATATTTATATTTCTTTAAAATATCTATTAGTAATAGACAATAGTAATTTAACTTTTGAAAACTATTTATAGTCCAAAATACTACTTTTCTCCATCTTGTAGTTTTATGTACTAATCCAGCGTCTGTTACTTCTATAGCATAAAGTTTCTGATATATTTCTCCGATGTGTGAGGTTTCCATGATTATTTGTACGTAAATTGAGTTTCGATATTGAGAAGATAATAGGGAATTATTAGGTTTCTACTGCATATTCATTACTTTAAAAATATTATAAATTATTCAATAACACTCTTATGATTTAAAACTGATTCTTAAGAGCGTTTCTAAATTTACTTAGCTATTTTCTCAATAGCACAAACGACTTAGAAGTTTTATTGTAGAGAGACCCCCTCAACAATTGAATCCAGCTTTTATAGTGGAAGAGACTCCACATCTGATTGGTTCGATTAAACAATCAAACTTTGCTTATTTACATATTTATCAACTCACTATTAAAAATAAAATAATGACTTATTTAATATTTAATATTATCACATTTTAAAAATAATTTTATCGTTTATTCAAATCTATCAAACATTTTTTAAAATATTCTTTCTCACTTAATTTAAATCTTAACTTTTATAAGATCATTTAAAATTAAACTAAATCTTTTTAAATACGTTATATTCTTAAGACAATATTTTTTAAAATCAAATTTAATATTTTACATTAATATCTTTATTTTTATCTCGTGATAACTCACGTATTATTTATAAATTTTACAACATGATTTTGTAAAATAATAATTGCAACTTTATTAGACAACTTCCACGCGTGTGTATAACATCTGTTCTTTATAACACAAGAACGCTTGCCTAAAAATAAACTTAACAATTGCTTTTTTTAAAATAAATATTTATTTTTAAAAATAAATAAGATATTATATCAGATTTTAAAATAATTATTTGATATGATTAAAATCAAATATTAATCTCAATTTGAGCACTTATAATACAAAAATATTTTTATTCACTTTTAACATATATTTCAAATTAAATAAATATTTTTTGTCTAATTTTAACTTGTCTTTTAAATACTTTAGCTTCAAACATTTGTTATTAAACATATTAATGCAGTATTACATCATAATCATCATCATCTTAAGTATCTTCTCAATACCAACACAATTCACATACCAAATACTCATAGATTGCTTTAATTAAACTTATGGCAACATTACCACAAGCAAAGTCAACATTACATCTTTAAAATACTCCTTAAATTTAAAATTTTCTACTAGATTAGCACAAAACTTAAATGGTGACCCATACAAAAGGGCACAATATATATATAAGATTTGAACTCAGATTTTCAAACACCCTTCAACTATCCACATTATCTCATACAACTGATACACATGACCACATACATGTAGAGAAGATAAATAATCACCAATATGTGTATTTTATGCTAAACCAGCAATCATTAGTTGGTCCAGATTATCATCTCCCACACATATATATATAATAAGTGCTCAGTTTATATTAAGATAGCAAATCTTCATACTTTAATGGATAGACTTCAATCTACTCCAACTTATTCATTCATCCATATCATTGAAAATCTGATGATGAAAACCCAAATCCTTGAGTAGATTGAAGCCTATCCATTAAAGTATGAAGATTTTCTATCTTAATATAAACTGAGCAGTGATCCTATTTATTTTTTCTACATGTATGTGGCCATGTGTATCAGTTGTATGAGATAGTGTGGATAGTTGAAGGGTGCTTGAAAATCTGAGTTCAAATCCCCTATACTTACAATTAAGCTCCAAGTTAGAGAAGAGTACCTAGTTTTCAAATATTTATATATTTTATGTAAATGACTACATTCATATATTTCCTTTAATATGGATATAAAGGGAGGGGGGATAAGTGTTAATGCATAACATAAGGAATAAATATTATTACCTTTATTGTAGATTAAAATAAAATATAGGTTGCTATGAGAACTTGCTTGCTTATCAAAAGAAAGGTAAAATTTTACCTAATACATATTTATTCCCAACATTTGTTCAGTTATACCGGTATATTTTTTTTTGTTTGTTAATACTAATATTGTATTTAAATGTTTTAAGTATACTTGATTAATTGTTTCTATTATACAACAGGAGGATCCCATATCGTCACTATGATGGATACGAATTTAATCTATTAAGTTAATGAAAATAAAACATATTATAATTTCACCATTTAGCAAGCAAGAATGATTTAGACGATCATACATATAAAATAAATTTCATTTATGCTAATATGGACATCAAATGGCTATTATTTGTAGGGAATAAGGGCTTAGAGTCAAGCGTTGTTAGCCGAGAAGTAATTGCAGCCACTTTGCAAGCAAGTAGTTGGTTGCAGACGGTTGTGGGTTCGGACGATGCTATGACATATGAACAAAAAAATAAGGGTTTAGAGTAATAATTTAAATAAACTATAATCAAAAAGTAACTATAGATGTTAAATTAAATATTTTATATTTTGTTATAAATTTTGTTATTAAAATTATATAGCAATAAGAAAGGAAATTATAAAAAAGGATTTTTTTTTTCGTTGCTGTTATAAATATAATTACATGTCAATTTTATAGAAGGAACCAAATTAATTTTAAAGATTGTTTACAAATGAAAGAGAACAAATAAAGAATATCAAGCATATGAAGTTCTATTCATGAGACTGTAACACCATCTACCAGATGTAATATTTTACTACACCCCACTGAAACATATTATGCACATGTTGAAATTCTAACACTTATCTTATGATGTCTGTGGATACCATAGTAAATAGATGAACACTTACTAATATTAAATTGAATTATTATACTACAAGCTTATTAGATACACACAGGAATCAATTATGATTAAAAGTTATCTTTGAATAAATTCATATATGTGCTGAAAATAGATTATATAATTATCAACCACTTATACTGGAGTTAAAATGCTAAAAGTAATATGGATTAGATTATATTGGATTATTCCAGGGACTGCAATCAAATTCTTAGTGTTAATATCATTTCATTTTGGAGACCTACAAATTTTTATACCAATTTGACCACTTTACCCATTATAGTGAATATTTGAATACTAAATGTTTCAATGATGTCTTTGTTTTTAATTTTATTTAACTTATATTATATACAAGTGTTAAAGGATGATTTTGTGTATAGTGTTATATAAAATAAGCAATCACATTTATACAATCAATTAAAGGATGCTGCTTAAACAAAAGAAGGAAAAAAAAATATTGAATGATATTGGTCAAGGTAACTTATTTAGGTTTAACCCCAACATAGACTATTTTAACTTAATAATTCTTAATACTAAATTATTATCAGCAAAATTAAGCTGAATGTGTATCTTCATTTAATTCAAGATAGTACCATGTTTAGTATCATCCATAGTGTTAATGTTATTTTAATATTCAATTTTGTGACCTACATTCTAGTTACCATTGCAACTAAAATATTTATCCATTAAATTAAAAAAAAAGTTACTTAATTTGAATATATTTATTAAATATATATATAAGTGTTTAAATTAAAAACTCATATTTTTCTATATTCAAATTTCAATTGGTCATATTTTCTCACATATCTACACATATTTTTGCACATTCACATCTATTCTCACAAAGCCACACATGTTTATCCGTACCCACATTTTAAGTGATATTGATATATCCTGAACTAGATGACTATGCAAATTCTCCCTGAGCTTGAAATCTGAGAATAAGGAAACAAAAGATGTTAAGGATGATATGAGTGTATGTATATTATTTAACATGTATTTGAGTATTAACCCCTCATCTTGCAGGAATAAAGTTAAGGTATATGTGAGTATATAAGCACAAGGATCTTAGAATAATCTCTTAGCCATTGTGATGACCTAGCTAACCTATTATCATACCAGGTAAAATCTCATTCCATTACAATATATAGTATAGGGGATTTGAACTTAGACTTTGAAGCTTCCTTCAACTATCCACTCCATCTCATACAAATAATACATGTGATCATACACATGTGAAAAAAACAAATGATCTCCAATATACATATTCCATGCTAATATTGGAGAGCATGTGTCTTTTTCACATGTGTGTGATAATGTATATCAGTTATATGAGATGAAATGGATGGTTAAAAGGAGCTTGAAAATCTGTATTAAAACCCATATATTACATCTAGACTCCAGGTATATAAAATATACTTGTATTTAAAATATTATATATATAGTAATTCAAAATTAAATTGCTAGCAATAGCAAATTAAAAAACTCACTAGTATTTTAATTTTGAATTGGTTTTGATTTTATAATATTATTACACATGTAAATGTTCAGACATTTATACATAAAAAAGTAAATGTATATTGTTTTAAAGTTAACTTTATTCATGCTGAATATGCTTTCGATATATTGTATATCATAATCATAGTTTTTTTTTACATTTCTATTGTTGGTAGTATTTATGTATACTTTATTATATTTAATTTCATTTAAATTTATTGTGTTATTATAATTTTATTTAAATCTTCTCAGAGAGTCCACTTCTTCGAGAGAAGGGTGCTTGAGTCTTTTTTATTTATCGTGACTTGATCTTTGGCTTTGATCCAAGTCTCATTGATTTTCCTCCCTTTTAGTACAGACATTCTCACTTTAGATACATCAAATTTATGGCCTGGGTGTTATTCATATTCTATAAATATGAGGGAGTATTCATTATTTCTTTTAGCCCTTGTTGAGAGATTAGCCCTTGATTCACCATAATAGGCATATTTGCAGTAGGCTTAATTACACATGATTTTGTAAACTATTTGATGAGTCAATTCAATGGACAATTTATATTTCGAATTGGTCAATAGATGATTTAAAGATGGGAGAGAACGAAAATTTATATTAAATTTCTCAAAACAAATTCTCTTTAGTTTTTTGGAATGTGTGGTTGGCTTATCCATTTCTTGGTCTTTGCAGGTTGAAGCTGAAATGGTTTTTTTCATTTTGTTGTAAAATCTGTCGATCATATTGTAAATTTTATTGATGTTATATTCCATGTTTTGTAGATCTTTGATATATGCGTCTGTGTTGTCCCCCCCCCCCATCTATTTCAAATTTACACAATTTTGTATTCCTGTGTAGAAAGCCTTTAAAACTGACATATTTGTGGGCCATGGGTAATCTTGACATGGGGTGGATGATCCCTCTTATGTTTATTGGTTTTAGTATCATTTTATAGTTTAGAGAATGAGGCTGTCTTTGGATATAAAGATCCGGGAATTTGATACCGTGGTTCTTGTCTTCTTTTTTGATAGTCCAGATTAATGAAGATGCTGGTTCCAATTCATAATGACCGCTTATGATTTGTGTATTGGTTGTACAATAACTAATTTAACTTTTGATGTTTGATACATATGTGTATGTGTTTTTATCTAAATAATAAATGCAGGATAAAAACTTTAAATTTTCAATACTTTCTAGTTGGCAGTTCTAATGACTAAAATCTTCTCCACTCTTTATCTTTTTAAAACTGTTAAGAAATAAAATATAATCTTTCAATAATGCATTATTATATATTTAATTTCTAATATATTTATCCTATACTATTAATTTGCTATGTGACGTTTCTTTAGCAGAAGAATAACTTGTATGTGTAACTGTTTTTAAATCTCAAATTATCTGTTATAAAATAAACTTCAAATGAAATAAAATCTTTAAAAAGAATTTGAAGTATAGCAAATAGATTTATATTATAAAAAATGTGCGTGTGATGTATATATATGTTCTCAAATAATTAAATGCGTGGGCAAGAATGTGTATATGCATTACGTTTTATATAAACTCATTTTACTTATTTAAAGATAAAATTCCTCCTACATATGAAATTTTCAATTTATAGATTTTGTTTAGGCAGAAAAAAAGACAAAAATTCTTTATTCTTTTTTTTTTTTTTTGTTATTGATTTTTTTAATATATATTTTAACTTTATTCTTTTGTAGGAAAATTGAAAAATATTGGGGTTTCCAATTATTCTGTGAAGCATTTGAAAGAACTTCTGTCTCATTGTTCTGTCAAACCAGCCGTCTTACAGGTTAGTGAAATAGTTTCGAATGATGTTTCACGAGTGGAACTTTAATCATGAAAAAGTATAGCAGTTACTTTTTAAATAAAAAGGTTTCTTCTCCTTCCTAGCCAAATGTTTTTATTGCTATTTATATTTTTATACGATTATTTAAAGAATATATTCATTTATTGTATGATCAGCTGTTCAGAAAGTTGCCTTCTCTATCAATAAATATATGCACGTATATAAATACATTCATATAATTAAATAAAATATAAAAATATGTTAAGTAGTAATGGAAGCATATGTGCTTATGTGTAACACATACTTACAAATATATGTAGTTACAGCTATCCTTCGCTATGACAAGTGAATGGAAATCCTTCCTAGACCATAGTATTTAATCTCTAAAATAATTTACATCAGCTCTAAGTCAATAACAAAAATAGAAATAAAAGTGTTAATTTTTTTTGAATTTAAAATCTATAAGTTTTATGATTGTAATCAGGCCTAGACAGGAAAATGTTGATACCTGAAGTCTACCTTAAAAACTGCTCTTTTAATATTGTTTAGAAGAATCGTGTAGTGCAAAGATAATGGATTTACCTTCCATGCCTTTGACCTGGAGTTCAAATCCAAGCCAAATGAGCCAACCTAAATAACCTTCCAACATTAATCAGTGAATAGCTATCTATCTAGCTATCCTATTGCTAGAGACTAAAACAATAATGGAAATTGCTAGAAAACTCACCACTCGGAAATTGTTAAATCTTTTGAGTGCTACTTTTATCTTTACTATTTCTTGTGATAGGCTGTTAGAGAGATATTTGCTTTCCAGAGGACTATTTATTATAAAGACCGTTCCCTATTTATTTAAAGCGGCTGTTTATGAAAACAATGGATAATAATAGGGAAAAGAATTTTATTCTTTAAGCATTTTAATAGTGATTAAAGCCTTGGAAAATTAAGATATAGATTCAGACTAATCTCAAATTTGGAAGAATATTTATCATACAACTGAGTGATTCCATAATCTCCAAACTTTTTGCTGTAATTTTGTGGGAAGTATTTTGTAGATTAAAATGGAAAGATAAAGAAATAAAAATAAATGGATCTTATCTAAGTTATTTAAAGCAAATAAAACTTTACAGCTTTAGGAAATATTACAAAAAATATATGATTTAAGCAAGAAAATAAATGTTTTTTGATAACTTTAGAAGAAAATAAATGTTCAACTGTTTTTCAGTAAAGAAATAATTAAGATTGATAATAATGAACTCTAAAAGTTAGCAACGGTAATTATCTTAATTAGATTATTACACGTGTGATTTTTAAACTATGATGTGCATTTTCTTGAAGAGCTTTAACATTAATGGGCAGAAGATCTCAAAATAATAATAACAAAATAAATAAATAATGAATCGACATTCAAAAATAATTTTTATGGAATTTTGCTTTAGTTTTTGTTGTTTCCTGAGGGTCTCTAATGATTTGTCAGGGAGCTAAATAAATAAGCAATATATTTCGAAATGTATATATAATAAGATTTATTTAATAACAATAATAATGCGTTAAAAACCACGTAAAAAGGTAATAATAGTCCATTAATGCGCTATATTTTCCTCTGGTGAAAATAGTTTTTTTTCACACAGGAATAATCCAGTTATTATATTTGTACTTTCAAATCAAATGTCTCTTGAAACACAAATAAGCATATCTAATTTCACGTATAGAATAAATATTAAAGTTCCTAATATTACTGCTTATATCAGTACACACAATTTATACATTATATATTAATAACCATCTCCGTTTCCAATTTGTCTCTTGCGATTTGGTTAAGCTTCAGTTGATTACTCTTCGCTGTTAATAACCTTTTCAATAAACAAATAACTAATTGCTTCTTGCTTGCCACTATTCCATTTTTGTCTTTAATCGTTGCTAGTCTATATTAGTCTGCTTATCTGTTATCACTTCAAATCAACACTAACTTTAACCAGTCTAACCATTTTAGTTGCTTCCTTCCTCTTCTTCATTTACCGGGAGATAAAAATATATAGATCAAATTTGTATCCAGCTAGCTTTATTTGCATACAAATTTTATTATAATTTAATCTATAATTTTGGGACGAGCTCTCCAGCGAATTTGTAGAATAAATTTCTCCAATAAAGGGAATGTTATTAAAGTGATGAAATCCGTGCTATTTACAAAAATAAATAATCTCATTTACATATACAGTTTTATATGCGCCAACATTTCAGTTTTTTATTTGCAAATGCCTTTCTAGTTTGCTTTCTAGTTTGATAAAACTCTCCTAAATTATTTTTCTAGGTTATGTTAAAAACGGAACATCTTTCACGAGGATTATTTGCTACGTAAGTAATTATAAATTGCAAGGTGAATAGCCTGAGGCATAATGTTTAATGCGTCATTCTGTCGTGAATGCTCACAATAAAGTGATTTAAAAATTGGAAAATCAAAATAATAAACATCAAAATAAAATCGGAAAAAAAACATTTGGAGATTTTTTTCAGATATCAGAAAATTTTTAAGTAAGCCTAAGATTTTTCCAATAGTCATCTCACTACCAACACAGATATATCTTTAGTAGTTAATAAACGAGCATCTAGCTGAGGTCCAGATTAATGGTCATAAATTAATTAGATATTATGCAAGGCATTAATCATAAAAAGTATAATAGTAATATGATGTGAACTGAAAATATGATTCTACCAAACTCTGGTTACATTCATAAATTTCCATTCAACTATTTTTATTTTATGTTAAGGTTTTTTGTTTTGTTTTTTAAAGTAGTTTGATTACTCGAATTTTTTTAATTTAGCATGGTTTAACCAAATGTAACTATGGTATTATTGTTATTGAGTAACAAACTGAAGTTATTTGTTTTTAAAAAATTAAAAAAATACTTCAGCATTAGAAATAAATTTTATACAGCTATTTTAGTTCCTATAAACTAAGAAGCTTTGTTGTCATTTAATATTATAATACGTGGTCTTTAAAATATTAAATATTCTAAAATTACAAGCATTCTACATCAGGAAATTTTATTAATCCATCTCAAACACAGCTCTTTAATTTATAATGACAGAAAGGTTATTAAATCTGAAAAGTTTTTTCTTAATATTTTTAAAATAGAACCATTTTTAAAATATAGTTCTATTTTAAAACTAAAAAAAAAAAGATGTATAAAAATAGCATTTTATTATTAATATATATTCATTTTTATGTTTTAATTAATTAATTAGTTATCATTTGAAAGTACTGTATAGCCCAAAATCTTTAGGCCTACAATCACTCCTCCCACCTGTGCTGAAAGTTACATCAGAATATCATCATAATGAACATCAATACTTACCTAACTGATTTCGACTATATTATATACCTGTACTGTCGTACTAAGATAGCTAAATAATTATTACATATCAAAAAATATAATTTTTATCAAATACATTCAAATTCCAATAGCCCTCCAAAAAGGTTTTTAGAAAAGGCTTACATTGCAGTGAACTATTTAAAGGCTGTTTTACATTATATATCTGTAATCCACTGATTTTATTAAAAGCTGAATCAGCCATAGTATCTATATGATGGCAGATGAAATTCAACAAAATATTAGTGTTAAAATATAATAACAACAGCAAACAGCCATAGACATGGAAGAACCCAAAGACTGCTATCACATATTTTGCCCATAAAGAGTTACTTTAACATGCATATGTTAATATAATAATATATTTAACTAAATAAAAATATCTACTCCCCTCTCCTTTAAATATGCATTTTAAAATCAATCTAAGTCTTTAAAAAACCTCAGTATATTTGTATATTACCAGTTCCAAAATTCCATATCAAGTAACATTTATTCAAATTTAATGGGAATTAAAGTACTTGAATAATGTGAAAAGATGTCACATGAAAACAAACACTGGATATTAATATTCTTGATAAAATTAATAAATTTATTTTTTTAAAAAGAAATTAGTTAATGTAGTACCTTTAGTATATTCCACTTAAAAAACAACCATAAACTTTTAATAGAAATATATTTTCACTGTGCTCCATTGGTTACTTAATGCTTATGTTGATTTATTGTAGAATAGAAAGGAAGAATATCCATATGTTGATTGATTGTAGAATAGAAAGGAAGAATATCCATTAACTACAGAATATTAAATATGAGTTAAAGAAATCCTTTTACTTCTTTTTTTGGTATTAATATTTAATTCATAAAGCACAAATTATGAATCATAATTTTTGATTTGAATGCATATATGTATAATATTTAATTACAAGTATGTTTTCTATACTGAACTTAATGACTTGAACTCAGTTTTCTAGTTTTCTACAGATATCCACTCCATTCTATACAACTGATTTACATGACCACATACATGTGAAAAAGATAAATAATCTCCAATATCCATATTTTGTGCTGAACCAGTACACATCAGTTGCTCCAGATCATCATCTGCCACATAATATTAAGATAGTAAATATTTAAACTTTAATGAACAGACTTCAATCATCTCCATCCTCCAACTCTTCAATCATCTATATAATTGAAAATCTGATGATAGAATGTTCATAGCCCGTGTTGAGGATAATCTTATTGCCATCCCCATGTTGACTTTAAGTCACTGTGACCACTCATGTATAAGACCTTAACATGTCCTTTTAAAGTGAGGGTTCCATCATCAGATTTTTAATGATATGGATGGCTAAAAAGTTGGAGGGTGGAGAAGATTGAAGCATGTCCATTAAAGTTTGAAAATTTGTTATCCTAATATAAGCTTAGCATTGATTATATATTTATGGGTGGGAAATGATGATGTGGGCCAATTGATGAGTACTGGTTCAGCACAAAATATGCATATTGGAGATCATTTATTTTTCTATATGTATGTGGTCATGTGATCAATTGTAAAAGATGGAGTGGATAGCTATAGGGAGCTTGAAAATCTGAGTTCAAATCTCTTTTAATATATATATACAAATGGAAATATATATTGAACCACATTGGCTGAAGAAGGGTTTATTATTGTGATGCTTATCTATATTAACTGGGTTTAAACTCTTTTTATATAATTTTAAAAACACAGGAATGACCATCCCTTCAAGCAGAGGCAAGAATACCATTGATAGCAGAGCCATCAACAACATCCATGATCAGATCAAGCTATTCAAAGCATAACACAATCACATTTCCAGACCATGGCCCACCTCAACTTTTGGATTCAAACCCTGCCATCCAAAGCATTTTATTTGTTTTGAAGATCAACCTCAGGCACCATCCAACCATAGGTTATAGTTAGCATTCTTCAGACAACAGGCACACAATCCAGTGCTTGACATATCCCATGATTGGTTCACACCCTGTCTCAGGATCCAGCACTTTTACTTAACACATAAAATAACTCTATGCAAAAGAGAAAAAATAGTTAAAATAATAGTTAAGCAAATATTAATATTTATTTATGCACACATAAAAACATTTTAAATGGTTACTTTAGGTTATAGTTATAATAGTGCATTAATTAAAGTTCATTCCATTTAAAATAAAAAAATCTACACTATGATCAGGGTATATTTAAAAGTATCTTTACCTAGGTTTTCATTTGCTTTATTTTCTAACCAGTTGACCTTTTGTTTCTCCATCTATGGCTTCATGTCTTTCCTTCCAGGTTTATGTCAAATAATGAGAGAGAGGGTTTGCAGCAGCATCTACTTTATCATTTTGGCATTAGTTTCAAGTGAAGGTTCAGGCAGGGACAGTTGATTTGCAAAGGACTTAGGAGCCTAAAGCCCAGTAAAACACTTCTAAAGATGATCCAGCCATGCATTTTTGCTAGATCTATGGCTTCTGTAATGATAATTTCCATAGCAATACTGAATGGCTATATCTGTTCTTGGATTTCTGGATCTCTGGAGCAATGAATAATGTAATGCATAAAATGAAAGCCAGATTGAATTCAATCACAAAATGAAGGCCAGAACCAAATGCATTAGATCAGCGTTTCCCAACCTGTGGTATGCGTACCACTGGTGGTACGCGAAAAATAATCAATAATGGCAGACATAAAAAAAATCAAATCATAAAAATATCATAGAAATGTTTTTTCCTATAATTCATAAAAATTATTTTAATTAATAATATTATACAGTAAAGTTGTTAATATGTACAGTCGATGATCGAAACTCCAGCAATCGATATCGTTTTTTTGGAGTGCATTTTTAAATTTAGCCGTTAGCCATTAGTAACTTGAGATATTGCCACCACTGTTGTCATGGTGCTGCACTCTTGTTCACTTCCCCATGCGGCTTACAAGTGACAGGTTATTGTTTGTGATTGTATCGTCTTTGTTTATTAAAATTTATTGATCCCCATATAACCCACTTATTCGAATTTAGACAAGAAGGACAGTTTTTTTTTTTGAAGACAATTCTTTTGATCTTTTTTCGAAATTGTATGATTTTGGTTGGCTTCATTCAGGTGATTGCATATTTAACTGATATTTTTTTGCAAATAAATAACTTAAATTTGACACCTCAGAACAACTCGATAACGATCTTTAATGTTAATGATAAAATTGAAAATATGATTAAGAAATTAGATTTTTGGAAGCAGTGTATTGAAAACAATCAACCGAAAGTATTCAAAACTCTACATATTTTTTTGTTTGAAAATAAGGTTAGTCTGTCTCAAGATATACGAGAAAATATAATAGCACATTTAACAGGATTAAAATTGTCTTTAATGGAATATTTTGCAAAACCCGAAAACACAAATGATAAGTGGATTTCAAACCCCTTCTATGCAGAACATTTAGAAAAAGCTACATCATTATCAATAAAAGATAAAGAAAATTTAATAGAACTATCGACACAATCTAATTAATTTTGGTTAAACATTAAAGATTATGAACAACTTTCTGAGAAAGCTCTTAAATTATTATTACCATTTACTAGTATGAAATTAGTAGAGAAAGAGCTTTTTCTTCATATATTTAAAAAAAAAAAAAAGTATTGAAACAAATTGAATGCAGCTGTAGACTTAAGGGTATACCTCTTTTGAACCAAATTTCAAAAAATTATGTTTTTCGAAACAAGCACAAGGATCTCATTAAATTTATTTTATAAAAAATATTTGATTATGATAAAATATATTAATTGTTTTTTTATAATTTTGTGTTTTTATTAAAACCATTTATTAGTAAACAAAATATGACAAAATAGTAGATAAATATGAAACTTTGAACAAACACACATATATATATCTTACAGCGAATTTATATTTTTAGTGAGTTTATAATCGTTTAAGCGTGTTTCAATGTAATTTGTCTCATTGTGATGTGAATACATGGTCACCCTATAATATTTATAATGCAAATAAAATAACACACTCGCAATAAATTTCACAAAATACAATCATTTTTACGAAGTGGTACAATTTAGCGTGATGTACTACCAAGTGGTACGCGAGCCAAAAAAGGTTGGGAAATGCTGCATTAGATCATGACAACTTTATATCCCTTTCTCTCTCATTGTTTTAATTTCTTATCATTATTTTCAATTTTGATCACAACTTGAATGTTTGTTTTTAATTATTACGTTTTGTCAATGTAATTGATTTTTACATTCCATGTTAATCTAATCTTTTGCTTAGATTAATCCATCTTGCCAATAAGATAGTTTGTAGATATTACAATTATTGATTATAACTTTATTATCAGCTAAAAAATCTTTTAAAGTAATTACTTTGTGAAAGTTTTCTTTTACAAACAAAATTTTATTTTAACTTTCTATATTTACTTATTTATTCTTTAAAAACAAAGAGAGAAATAAGTTTTAAATATTTTTTATTCTATTTTAACCCCCCCCCTATTATCTTTTTAAAAAAATCTGAAAACAAAAAAAATGACACTAAAAAAAAAAGGATATGATACTTTCTTTCTTAATAAATCCGATCATTTATTTTTAAATGAAAAACATGTAACATGACTATATAGGTGTATCTGACAACATATATTTTTCACTCACATTACACCACACACCCCTTTGTTTGAGATATAAAATGTGCCAATTTGAGCCATTTAGCTCTGAAAACTTATTAATTTTTCTAGATTTACTACTTGATTTTTTCTTTTTTATTTATTTTTCTTTAAAATGCTTTTTGAATTGTAGATATTTCCTTTTTTTTTACCTGTGGGTTTGTCTGATTATTTTGATTTGCTTATGTTCCGTCAGATAGTTTTTTTTCCTTTTAATCAATTTTAGTGGATGAGTGCTATAAATTCCTTTCTTCTCCTGACCCTTTGCCACAATAAATGCATTGTTGTTGTATTTGCATATTAAGGACCATCATAGATTGATTGGAACTTTTTTACATGTTTTTGTGGGTGGCTTACAGGGTTAATACTTATCATAACATTGCCTCCTATCATAAACATATCCTTTGCTTTCCCTTACCTCCTCTAACTTAACTCACCCATCTTTCTTAGCTTAAACTGCACTTGTATAGCATCCCTCTCTTTATCCACAAGGTCCATCTCCACTGATAGCTTAGTTTTAAATGAATAAGGTATTTTTCCCAAAATGAAGCTGCAAAGGTTCAAACCCTGTAGATTCATTTTTCAACCAATTTATCATGTTGATGATGCATGGAATTTCCTTAACCCACCCTTGATGATTGTTGTGTCTATATACTCTGAATAATCACCCTAATTCCACATGATCCTCTCACATGGATTGGACTGTGGGTTACAAATGGATGTGAGCATGTTTTATTTTATGCCTCTTAACCCATTACTTCCATTTCTTAGAAATGAATGGTGTTCCATGATCGGATATTACCTGGTCTAGACACTATAACTAGCTCTGCCCTGCTATTTTTAACCCAAATGGCATTTAGTTAAAGTTGTAAGCATGTCCATTGTACCAAAATGCAGTATATTTCTGATCATGGGGATGTAACTTGATTTGCCAGTAACTGGAAGTTAGATCGAGCATCAAAAACATTTTTTATTATAAAATTTTACCAATAATTTGTGTGTGGGTGGAGGAGCATTTGTATCAGAGATAGTTATTTTATTTAATTGTCTTATATCCAAACCTAGCCAAATGAACCATTCTTCTTCTTCACTGTTACAATGAGGTTGTTAAAAGGTGATGAGCACTTGAATATGATTCCCCACCTTAGTATTTTACCTATCTGCTCTTCAACCTTCCACCTATATTGATGTGGAATAGGATATGCCCTGGCCTGGATGACTAATCTCTCATGAATTTTATCATGTACTCATAACCTTGAATTACAGCAGGATCTTCTGAAAAAATGTTTTCATACTCGCTCAGCACTTACTCCAATCACCTTCTTTGACAATTGTTTATAAATTTCGATTCTTTTACTTTTTCATGTATTTCTAATTTTATCTCCACATTTTGTATGCAACATGTCCTAATGGGTTTATATGTTTTGTCTGACATAAATGCTAATACTTCATTTAATTTTATTTGATTTAATTTATAGTCCAACACATAGCACACTTTATGCATAATATCCAATCCTAATATGACTTTGTGGATTAATCCCTCTAATATAAGCAATACATGATTATACTCTTTCTCCACTATACACATGTTTACCCACACCTGCTTTGACATCAGTTTTGCCCTTTTATTATTGATTATAAGAACATATACTGTTTTTAATGGCAAATTTTTGATGTTAGAGTTGATGCAGCTCATTCTCTTAAACATATCCTGTGACATTACCAACACTTGACTGCCTAAGTCCAGCAGTGCTTCTGATATAATCTTCTCCAATACTATTTTTACTTTCAAGCAATGCTGATGCTAAAATTGGCTCTCTTTCATCCCAGCTGCACACTCTTTGTTACCTGAGGGTGGCTATTCCCATGTGACTATAAATAACCCAAATAATAAATTTATTTATCTCTCTGGATACTATTTTCTCTCTCCTTTTTAATTACATTATATTTTTTTAACTATTATTAATTATTTTATCAATATTATAAATTTGTTTGCCTTGGTCTATTTCTCTTCTCATGCTGCTTACCATTTTAATTTTTAAAACTATGCAATTTAGCATTTATTTTGAACTTTAGTTTCGAACTTTTTTTTCTTTTCAATTTTAAATAAAAAACTTTGCTTATTCTGAGTTAATTTATGGCATTTTGGCACCAACATTGGAAGGCATTTGAACCATGTCTGCTGAAAAAAGATTTTATTCTTGTGATGTTTAGATATATTAACTGGCTTCACACCCTTTTTGTATAATTTTAAAAACACAGGAACAAAACAACCCTTCAAGCAGAAGCCAGAATACCATTGATAGCAGAGCCATCAATGATACCCACAATCACATTGAGATATGCAAAGCATAACACAATCACATTTTCAGACCTGGCCTACCTTCACTGTTGGATTTAAACCTTGCCATCCAAAGCATTTTATTTGTTTTGAGGATCAATCTCAGGCACCAGCCAACCATAGGTTATAGTTAGCATGCTTCAGACAACAGGCTCACAATCCAGTGCTTGACATATCCCATGATTAGTTTAACTCTGTCTCAGAATCCAGCACATTTATTTAACATATAAAATAACTCTACACTAATTTACTAGTGATGCAGTGACATGATAAAGAGAAAATAGATAAAATAATATTGGCACTATTCTATTAGCATGTTGAAAATACTTGATGGTATTTTTTCTAGGAAAATACACATAAATATAATGTTACCGGGCACACCACCTTATTTGTGAAATAATAATAAGAAGAATAATCTTATGGGTTAATGTAATTCATTTATTTTCTTTAATAAATTACTGTAATCCTTTTTACTTCTTTTTTGTCTCTGGATATAGCTACAAGAAATTTTTTACACTCAGACATTTTATTATATGGCTTAACATAATTCATTGATTGATTTCCTTAATAAATTACTGTCAAATTTATTCAATTAACAATTTTACAATAATAAATTTAAACCTTTAACAAGTGTGTACAAATTTCATCTTAGTCCTGCAATGTGGGGGTGGTGGTATGCCTTTTCACATCCGCAAGAATTAAAACTTATCAATTAACAAACATTATTGCAAATATTCTATTTTAATAGAATTCCCTGTGTACACCAGTCCTTCACCTTGGGAAAAATACCCCCTCCCACAAACTTTAAAAAGTCTACTATCATTGCTTGAGAGATAACTAGCTACATCATGGTGGAAGAAATGAGACTGCTTTAATTACTGAACTGTATTTGACTCTCTTTTTTATCATTTTTGAAAAGGAAACTTAATCTTTATTTATTCTAATAGCTATCTTTGAAAGAATATGTGACTAAGATGAAAGAATATGTGACTAAGGTATGGTGGATAACATTAATGGCACACCTATTAATAACAATTAATAATTTTCCAACTCAATTGTTTTTGTTTTTTTTTATAATTAAGAAATGTATTCTTTTTACAATTTCTTTTTGTCTCTGACATAACTATGAGAAATTTTACAGACAGACATTTTAATTCTCATAGGTGTTCTCATGAACTATGACTTTTTTGGGGAGAAGACTGAAATTGTGGTTTCTCCTAACCTTTTCTAATTATTTACATCTTACATGTTGGGTTCGGAAGTTGACTAATGGGCTTATAATATTAACTTTTTAATACTACATTAAGTAAGTTGTAACATAATTACTTCTGTTATAATAGCAAAACTCTCTCCATACAGTAATGCCACTCTAAGCAAGACAGAGTAATCAATGGATGCCAGAAGGCTTGAGCATAAAATCCCTATCTAGTGCCTACTCATCCAATATCCCCAAACTAGTTTCTGGCTTATGGCCTTCGTCAGTGAGGAGCCTTGGATCTGAGAGCACTGCACAGATCCAAGGCTCCTCACTGACGAAGGCCATAAGCCAGAAACTAGTTTGGGGATATTGGATGAGTAGGCACTAGATAGGGATTTTATGCACAAGCCTTCTGGCATCCATTGATTACTCGGTCTTGCTTAGAGTGGCACTACTGTGTGGAGAGAGTTTTGCCTATTATAACAACAGTTATGAGCAAGCATGGAAGATAATGATCATATGATGTATTAAGGTTTAATAATTACTTCTGAATGCAGATTGCAATAGTTCTGCAAACTGTAAATCCACTCACACTGAAATGGTACAGCAGCAAAGTGTTAACATTGCTAAAAGATAGTATCGTGTGTATTTACACAAACTATGCAAGACAAAGCAACTTGTTAATTACAGCAGAAAAAAATAAAAATTGTGGCTATTTGGTTTGATTTGGGGTCCACTAAACAGCATATTTATATGCATTTGGATGAGATCAATGCCATCAAGTGGTTTCAACATGCTAATAGAATAGTACCATAATATTTAAGTAAACATTAATATTTATTTACGCACATATATATTTAATATAATATAAAATAACATAATAAATTTTACATTAAAAAATTTTAATAATTACTTTAGGCTATAGTTATAATAGTATTTTAATTAAAGTTCTTTTTTTTTTCAAATAAAAGAATCTAGACTGTGATCAGAATATATTTAAAAGTATCTTTATCTAGGTTTTTATTGTTTTATTTTCCAACCGGTTGCCTTTTTGTTTCTCCATTCATGGCTTTCCTTCTAGGTTTATGTCAAATAATGAGAGGAGGGGTTGCAGCAGCATCTACTTCACCATTTTGGCATTAGTTTCCAGTGAGGGCTAATATTTGTTATTATTATACATTTTCAGTGGCATAGTTATCCTGTAACCATAACAAATATGTTGTACTTGTTAATATTAAAAAATATCAATAAATCAATTAAAAATTCCTGTTAACTTTAAAAAATAGTAATAAATGTATAATAAATTTCACTCATTACATGTTATTAAATATTCCAAAAACTTGACCAAGTCAAGTCACTATGAAAAAGTATTTTTAAACCAAATATATATATTCTAACTTAATAGCACTGAGTTAACCTTCTGTGACGTCTCTCCAGAATCATAGTGCAAAATTAATTAAGTAACAACACCGGGCATAAGCTGAATATATACAAATGCAAAGTATTGCAATGAAAAATGTAAATTATAAAAATCAGATGTTCAATTTTTTTTTATTAAAAGACACAAGACTTCTTCCTCTTGATTGAATTCAGATCTCCTGCAATAATTCATGCCTCTTTGAACTCTCTCTCTTACAGTCATTCCTCTCTGTGCAAATGATATATATTTTTTAATATTGCATAATGTAGAAACACAAGTTTTTAAGCAAGTGAAAATACCAACAGAAGATAATGCCAGAGAGACTAATGAATGCTTTTTAATAATTGTTCCATTCAAAACAGTTATTATTCTTATGGATGCTATTAAAGAAAATGTGGTTGATAGATCTATGATTTATTCTGATAAATGAAAGACATTGAACAACATTATAAAGTGAATCACAGATATAACTTCCTGAAAATTCTCATACAGGTATTTTTTTTAAAAAAAAAATCCCTGTAGTTTGAATTATTAATTGTATTTTATTTAAAATTTATTATCCTAATTTTGTGTTATTCCTTAGGGTTACAGGAATGTACAATTAAAAAACATGGCCATCAACCTTTGTGTAAAGGATTATCCCACAGTACCCACTATTTATATAATATCTTGTTCTGTTATTTATGAATTCATTATTCAGAGAACCAATTAACTTTGAACAATGGATGCTGTCATTATGACTAATAAAGATAAAAGTCAATCTATTTAACTAACTTCCAATCAAAACAATGAAGTTGTAAACAATATTCCCAATGGCTAACCAATTGTCAAATGATGTAAGTTTTCAATTTTTTTAGATACCTAAATAACTGACAATAAATACATGGACAGATGGTTTGTTATAGGCCATATATATATAAAATCTGAAATGAAACCTGAAAAAAAATCCAAGTGTCATTCAACCTAAGGATTAAGAAATAAATGCATTAAAGTACTATACTATTTTTTTTGCCACATCAATCGTTAGTTAAGTTTATTATTCAATATATAATCTTCTTCAGTTTAGAATAATTTTATGAAAATGAAATAAAATTCACTAGTGATTTTAATAATATTTTTACTTTTCAAAGTAATAAGTAGTTATGCAGATATAGCTGAGTAAATCAGAATACTATCATAATCATTACCTTGTGATACCACAGTGATGTGTAATATCAAATTCATGACTTTCCATAGAGAGAAAGTTTTTTTATTGGTATGTGTGACCATTCAATGTATGCTATTTATAAAAATTTAGGAATTGTCTTACAAAATCTGGAGATAGAGATAACATCTGAAAAATATGTACATATAATTGTAATAATTTTTTTTTTCATAGAGCATTTGCATAAATAAATATATATACACCCACGTTGTGTTATATACTTGCATTATCTGTATTATATTTACCAAATAAATAACTTTTATTTATTTAACTAACAATTATTTATGTTACGTAGTAATACTTTTATGAGTTTCAAATATTTCTAATCAGTAAATAATTGAAATCTTAAATCTTACAACTGAATTAATTTTTCTTTATATTAAAACATGAGTGAAGTAATTATTTTTTCTTATAAAATGTTTTTTTTTTTTTTTTTAATAATTCGTTTTCAGATCGTTTAGCAAATGTTTAAAAGAGGGGGGGGTATTTTATTTGTAGTTTAATTACTTTTCCTCCTCCTCAACATTTTACTGTTAATATATGAAGTTATAAAGTGTATGTTGAAACAATATTTCTTAGCATTAATTACTGCACATTCCATTATTTGTCTAGGCAGATTATTATCACATTTTATTACTTTGGATTGCATAGATAACCACTAAACACTCTCATGGTTGGAACATCAAACGATTTTAATTATATTTTACTCATCTTTGAGACATTCTCACTTGATTATATTTAAAAGTAATTTACAATTACATTTTAAAATGAGTAGCTAATAAAATAAAATTTTAAATCGCTTATTAATATTTTTACACATCCGCAAAATTTTTTATAAAAGTATTTAAGATATACGATAAAGTTTTCTAATTTCTTTTGAATATTATTTTATAATTTCGTTTTATTACTATTACAAACTTAGGACAATAGCAGAAATATATCTACAAATACAAAATATATTTAGTAATAAATAAATAGTAACAACAATAATATAAATTAAAAACATACTTACAAATAAACCAATATAATATTGGCATTGACAACAGGAATTTATCCTAACCATTAGATACTACGGAGTGCTTTGTTTTGCTATGTACAACTTAATATTAGAAAATAATTAATTAATTATATGCGCTGCATTCTGAAAAGCTTAAAGAACAGATTAAATATTTTTGTATGTATACAAAAGCCTCAAATATTTTTGTATTTATTTTTAATAATATTTATTTTTTATTATAATCTCCTTAAATTTATTTAAGAATCTGTATGCTTGTTGACTTATTTTTTTTCTTAAATTTAAAAAAAAAATGCAAATATAATTCTGAGATCTATATTCAATTTTTTAAAAATGGAAAGTGTTGATTTCAAAATCTTAAGTCATTGAAAATGATTAACTCTAACCTGGGACAACTGCTTGTAAGGCAGCTGTTCTGACCACTCGACTTCTGATACTTTTAAATGAATTATAGCAAGTTTTGCAAATAGTATTTAATGTTAATATGTTAATAGTACAGAAGTTTTGTTTTTTTTTTTTGCTATTGGAAGAAAGCTTTATTGTCTATTTTATTTTCAAATGAAATAAAAATTATTTTGCATTTTAATTAATTTTTATAATTTTTCAAAAATATAAGTTTAAAAATTAGCCTAATCGAAAATATTAACTTTGCAAATTAAAAAAAAAAAAAACAGCAATAAATAAAAAAACAATATGGCCAAAGACAAATTTCTGTTAATGACAACAACAACAAAATGTTTAACAGAAAATGGATTTGGTTTGACATCCTATAAACATTTATTTCAATAATTTGTATTGAAATTAAATTGAGAGACTGCAAAACCTCTTGCGCTCATTACTATAACTGCCAATCACATCGTAAATACAAGACAGAGAATTTAACAAGAATAAGGTGGTCCACCCTATTCTTTACTTGTATTGAAATAAAACTATAATATAAACTTTGCATAAAAAAAAAAAAATAAGCATTGATAATTTTACAAAAAAAAAAAAAAACGTGAAGAAATTAGAAACTAATGATTTTGATGTTTTTTGAAAATATCACATTTTTTGTTTGTTTGTTTTTTTGCAAAAAAAAATAGTGTCACCTATAAAATAGAATTGGAACTAAAATCTACATTTTTAATAAACCATAAATCAGCATTTTTAGTCTAGGATTTGTTTGTTTTATTGTCATTATCAAATGTAATGAGCAAAACAAGAATAGTGCCATTTAGAATAAATGTGACATTGTATTCAATTCTAAGGAAAAGTTATTAGAAAAAGAGAAATGAAATTGGTAAGATTATGTTGTTGAAATAAATAAAAACTTAATTAATAATTGAATTCTAATAATTTTTTTTTTTTATTTTTCTTAGGATTTTTTTGACAGTTATTTATTTATCCTGCAGCAAAACGAAGTAAAATGATGCATTCAAATATAAAACTAAAACACATTATCAAAGTTACAATATAATTAGTCTATGTTTTAAATAACTGATTATTGATTACTATTAAATGTATGTATGTACCTTCCTATAATATTAAGTGATTTTTTTAAGATTTTGATACCATTATTTTAGACGTTAATTAAACCTTTTGATTAAGAATAAAGTTCCTATCAAGAAAATGATGCAGATTTCTGAAAACAGTATAAAATCATATGATTTTGTTATGTGTTGACATAGAAACTTGTTATATTGATCCATTATTAATCTTTTCATGTTTCAACATTTTTTGCAACATCTTCTAGTGGTTATTTGAGTTATAATTTATTTTTTTATTTTAGTATAAGGTTTTTTATTCTATACTATGATTCAATAAATTGTACTTGATTGATTAGAAATGTAAATTTACAAATGAAAAACATCCTAAAAATTATACTTGAAATTTAAAAATATAGAAGAAATACTAATGAGAACAACATTTCTTTTATTGTATAATTACCACAATACTGGTAAAAAAAAAAAAAATATCAAAATCTTGATTAACTAAATTTCATTTGTAAAACGAAGTCAATATTTAATGTTATGAAATTCTGTTTTAAAATTTAAAACGGAATTTATAATTAATAAAATATCACAAAAGTTCTGTATCATGGTACTTAGTAGTGCATTAGCAATTATAGTTTCATTTTTACAATTATCAAGAATATCTTATTTTGTATATTTAATAAAACATATTCAAAAAAATTTAAATGTAGTTATGAAACTATTTTTTAATAATTATTATACAAATATTTTGTAAAAATAATATTTAAATAAACTATAGAAAATATACAATGTTTTGTTACTTGCTAAGTGATATAAAAAATGGAATTTTTACATGATAAGCTAATCATATGATGAAGCATTGGGGAGTAAAGTACCAAGCCAATTAATAAAGAATGTCTGTCATTAAAAAAAAGATACTAAGTTTTCTGGCAAGAACCATTCCCCATTTATTAATGGAAAGTTAATAATATGGAACCATTTGTTCACAAATTTTTTATATGATAAATTAAAATCCCCTAACAGAAGAATTAGAAAAAGAAGTCAAAATGGAATTAATTGTTGGAATAATTCTATTTACTATAACAGACCCAGGAACCATGTATACAAGGATAATGTTTAAACTTTATACTTGATGCTTAACTGTCTTAATTAACAAATGTGAATTAATAAAAAGAATTTTAAAAAATTAAATGCATATGATTTAGCAATAATAGTACCCATTCTGTCTGATGGGTCGGAAGATGTTTTTGAGAATATAGAGAATCTATTATTATTATTAAGGTAGATTGATGGGTCAGTGTATGAATTATATTTTTTTGTTTCCATCAATCCTAATACACGAAGCTGTAAAATATTGCACCATTTTGACAATTTTAAAACTTAATACTCATAAAATTTAATCCTCTAACCTGAAAAGCATCTATTTTTGTGATCATAATTTATTCTACTGATATTTATTATCAACAATATTTATCATCAATGCCAATATACATATAAGGCACAAACAGGAACTAATTATTTGTATAGACAATTTTTACCAATATTTATAATTGATATTTATTACCATTGTCAATATGCATATAAAGTACAAATAGGAACTTAGTATTTGTATAGACAATGCAATCAAAGTGTCATGACAGTAGAAGTATTCATAACTCGACTAGGCAAAGTATTCTCCTTGTTCAAATTCTTTACTTAAGACCAATCTGATTCACTGCACACTATATCTCCTTAATGGCAATTGAGTCCTAATCAAAAACATATCAGAATCAGTCACTTGGAAAGAAAATGTTGGATTTAGCTTTTATATTTTGATATACAGTGGATAATGTATCTACATTTTCACTTGCTTTTTACCTAGTGAAACTTTAACTCATTTATATTGTAACTGTGTTTCATGACACACAATAACACAGTGTGTAGGCACAAAGGAAAAGTAGATATAAACACAGACAAAAATTTTTATAGATATTTTCTACATTTCCTGGAATAAAATAATAACTGTAAAGCTTAAATAATTATAAATTTAAAATAGAAATTTATTATAAATTAAATATTTAAAAAGTTCTAAATAAATATTTTCATTGAGTTCTGATTTTGAAATTTAAAAACAAGCATTGTTTATTTTTGAAATCTTTTAATTAAAATTTGTATAAAATACTTATTTTTTAATTAATGCTTATATACATTCTACTATATATTTTGAAAACTTGTTAAATTAGACTTTGATAAAATTCCAAAGGATTAAAGTAAAGTGAAAGCAACTTTTTCCAATCTCTTTTGATAAAACTTTCAAAGGGATTAAAGAGATAAAGACAGTTTTTAATTAGTGTGTTTTTGTCATGCCAGCAATCTGACTATAAAAGGCTGGATAAAAAGATTAAAATAGTTGACTATTAATATTTTGAGAAGAGTTGGCAGAATTGCAGAGTTGGTATCTGGAGTTGTACAGATATCTGCCATGAATCATTGATAGCTCAGGTAAATACAGGAGGGCTGCTGGTTTAGATGCACTTAGAAGGAAGACCCTATTCTCTGTCTCTATAATCTTAAATGTGGATAAGATAGTTTGCTGACCTGAGATCTATGTGGAACCAAGAGAAGGCCAATCTTACCTGGACTATACCTATCCTAATGAGGTCTATAAACCAGCAAGCTCACCAAGAAAATTCCTTAGCTTGATGAAGAAGTATTTATATGTATGCTGTTCCAGCTATATGCAGAGAAGCATAGATAAACATATACAATGGTGAATATTGTATAATGATAATGAACATGTAAATAATTTCTTTTAGTAAAATGACATTAAAACTATAACTCAAAATGCAACTAATAATTTTGCTTGGATTAAAAATAAAAAAATTAAAAAGTAAATGATTAATAGATAATTCTACATTCTAAAGAATGACATTATAATTAACCTATGATACTAATATATATATTTAAAACAATACTAGTTTAAATTTTATTTTGAAAAAAAAAGCAGGTCTTCAAAATCTTTTAGATTAGAAACTAAAGGGAAAAGAATAATTTGAAATCTAAGTTTAAAGACATTATAATTAATCAATCAAATCTTGTTAGAGTAATTTGTCAAAAAAATTGACTTTATTTTTTTTTTAAAAAAAAAAAAGAAAGCTTTTTATGAAAGGGTGTGAAGTTTATGTATATTTTCCAAATGGAATTAACTAAGAAAAATATAATATTATTATGACAAGTTATTATGTGGGATATAAATGCCAAAGTGCATGCACACAAACATATATGTTAATTACATGGTGTAAAAATTAATAATTCTATTATTTTGATTAATTCAAATATGTTATGTAAATAAATTAATATACACACTGATGTGCTATTATATATGTGTGTTTTAAGTAATATAATTATTTTATATCTTTAAAAATATAACTTAAAAATGTTAATCATGTATTTTTTATATGACTATTTAAATATGTTTATAAATTATTAGACCACATATCTGTATGCTAAATGTATAAACATATTGGAACATGTATGTAAACCAATGTAATAAATTGAATTTTGTATATTAATTAAATTCAGAAAATTTAATTTATATGTTTATAGCCTTATTTTAGAGACCTTAATTTCAATTTTTTTTATTGTTATTAATAAACTTGTATTTCATTATAAAAATTATTCCAGTGAACCTGATTCCAAATATTTTTAGGATATGTATTGCATCATCTCTTGGTCACAATATAGTGATAGAGCTTATGTCCACTGAGCTAGATTTGTGCATAATGGTCTGATTATATTAATAGGGATGTATTTTAGTGCAGGAGCATTTTAGTAAGACATTGTCATGATTTTGGCATGAGTATTATATTCTTCAAAGTTCATACACTATATTTTATTTTAGTTTAGTCTTATTAGAAATTAAGTTTATAGTTGGCTAGTATATTAATGGTACTAAGTGGCTCAAGCATTGATGGTGATCAGCATGTTTTAATATCCCAGCATTATTGTTTTAATTATTATGTATTCAGATGGATTAGCATTTAAGTTGGTGCATCCAAATTAATGGTTAAATAATTGCCCCAAGCTGCCAAAGGCTAAATAATTGATCTGGTCTACAGTAGACTCATTTCAAATCCAGTCACAAAATTGACTGTTGATTTATTTTGAGTATTGATCATTCATGATGAGGAATGGTTAGTTTTTTTTGAGTATGATGAATGGTTATTTCTTTTGAGTATTACTTGTACTTATTTTTATTTATTGTTAATGCTGCTAATGTATGGTTAATAATAATCATAGTCTCTCTAAGAGAGATTTCAGGATCTCATGCTCATATATTGTGACCCTCTGAATGGGCACAAGGAGTTGAGATACTTTGTATCTGTAGTGAATAGTTGCATTTTGATAAAAAAAAAATGAAATAGCCCTAAATTTTTTAAAATTTTTCTATTAAGTATCTCAAACCTTATTTGTGAGTCACTTATGTATTTTGATTAGCACTTTTACAAGTATTTATTATTATTCTTGGATTTAATGCAAGAAAAAAAGGTTGTTTATTATAGGAATTAGTATATTTTGTCAGGAGGATGCAAAGCTATTTTATGTTAGTGTTTAGTATTGGTTTGAATGGTTTCCTAATCCCTTATTCATTGATACCTATCCTTTTATCAACATTAATAGCCATCTCAATTATATTTAGTCAAGATAGTTTAATATTTAGATTGCAGTACATGTGCATGCATGTATGACTCTGTATCATTTTCATTTCATTTTCATCTTTTAATAACATTAAGCAATAGTACATTTAACATGAAGACATCTAAATTACAGTAATTATCGTTAATAATTTTACAAATATATTTTTTTTAATTTTTTTTATAATTAATGGATATTTGGATCAATGGATTATTTTACAAATTAAATAAATTATTAATCATTTTGTTTAACAGTTAATTAATATTCATTTATTTCAGGTTTGTAAAAGTTATTTTTATTATTATTATTTTTGTCTTAATTTAATTGTAAAAGTCAGAATGATTTTTTTTAAAAGAAAAGATTTCTTGCATATGTAATGAGCTTAAGTGCAAAAGGTGGAGTTACCCTTTTTTGAGTGCAGATGACCTTTTGATGGGGGGGGGATATCTATTTAACAAATAGTATTCATTAAAAATTGCTCATGATTGATGTAATTGCAGCCAGTATATTATTCTTCTCTGCTATAACAAGTACATATCTCTTCCATAAGTCAAATTGGTTTTAGAAAAGCTTTAAAGTAAACTTCAAGAAAAGCCATAGGAAATTGTAGTACGAAAAAAAAGTCTTCAATTAACATGCAAGGCTAAAAATATAAGAAGGTATATCAGTTTTTCATTTCTTTACTTCATTTAAATGTTTGAATTAATCATCTTTTGCTTATTACTATTTTTGAAATGTATATCTATAATATTACGCTTGCATTACTTTATTTATTTATCATTAAGAAGGAAGATAGAATGCATGAACTTTATAATCATATAACTAATCTACGTGTATCTTATAATATCTTCTGGAAATGTGTGCAGAACATTTTTACAGAATTTATTTTAATTTTTCAATATATATTATATCTTGCTTTTACAAAAGTTACATTAAAATTAAAGGATATGTGTATTTTGATATATTATGCCATACTTAAATTCATTACGGATGAATGACTTTAATTATTTATTGAGAATTCCTAAAATAATATGTGCTTTTATGAAAGAAATAAAATTTGAATTATCCCAGATAATTAAAGGATACTACTTATTAAATATGTACTTAAATTGGATGGAAGGATGGGAATGTGGTATATTTCTGTTCTCTTCGATATGGATGCATTATAAAATAAATTATTATTAATTGTGGAATTACCAACGTATTATGATATATTAATTTCCCAATGTTTAAAAATAACTATATGTATGTTAGCTTATAAAATGTCAGAAAAACAAATGCTATTTAAGAAATTTATTAAGAACAATTGCTTATTTAATTTAAAAACTACTACGGAGTGAATTAAATAATTGTTGTACAACTGTAGCTGAAAATGTCTTTCATATTTCCGTCATGATAAAGATTGACTACTTACTATGGTGTAGTAAGCTCAATTAGTTAAACTAAGAACATTTGAGATACTAGATCAAAATTTAAATTATGATTATTATTTTTTTTTTTTTTTGCCCTACAGAAATTCATTTTATGTTTCATATTCTTAATAAACATGAATTTAGTTTGGAAATCTATTTCCATGTCATTTAATAAACTTGGAGGAGGACTTTGCAAGTGAACTTTTTATTTTAAGTCAAAGAGCAAATGACTTTTGTTTCTTTATTTTTTTTTATTACTTGTCATCATCAATGTATATGATAGGCAGATAGGCATATTTATTATTATGTTTTGCTTATAATTTTGTGCTATTATAAACTTCTAGATCGTCTCGGAATGCGTATTCACAAATTGTGAATACGCTGGTAATATTTGATTTTATTCAAATATGTTTTATGTTTCTTTTAAGAAGGTAAAGGGAAGAAATATGTTTCTTTTTTCTCTTTCATTATATTGGTAAACAGAGGTGTATACTATTTTGTATATTTTCTTATCTCAAAGTGAGAGTTATGGCTTCTAAATCAACAAACATATATAATAGAAATAGTCGGATAGAGATGGTAAAGAAATCTCATTGGCAATATTTATGACTATTAAATTTTAAAAATAGCTTAAGGTTATTCGGAATTATAAGTTATATTTTAATGTATTATTTAATTACCGTGTTGCTTGCATAGTATATAACTTAGAATTATTTTTTTTATATTCTTATTTACGCATGTGTGTGTTTTGCGCAATTATTACATTTGCTTAATAGAGATATCAATTTATAGATATTTTATGTATAAATTTTGGATGTTGTTGTAGTCTAGAGAACTGAAGGAATTTGTAGGTTATCTGTATGTATTTATCTGCCAGCATATATGTAATGTTAGATATGTAGAAGAGCTTTTGGGAATGGAAATTACTCTGAATGCGTTCTATGTTTGTAGGGATAAGAGATTTTGCCTATATAGTATATTTTAATAATTTTTCCATGAGTAGAGCCTATTTTATATTGTATGCGCATTATGAAATGATAGTTTTGAAGTTGAATGATGTTTTCTTATGGTCCTGGTGAATGAGGAAAAGTCCTACACCAATAGTATATTTCACAATTAGATGAGTTATTGTTGAAGTATGAAATGATATTTATGAAGTTAAATGATGTTTTCTTATAATCCTGGTGATGAGGAAAAGTCCCACACCAATAGTATATTTCAGAATTAGATGAGTTTTTGTCAAAGTGTTAAGCAAAGAGTTTATTTGCTCCTCATGTTAATTTCCCTTGGAACATTTAGTTTGTATAATCGTGAAAATATAGCTCTATGTTATTTAGTATGTGGCCAGATAAATAGTTAAATTAAATTCTTGATATAATATTGGTGTCTTATTTTGTTGGTTGGTTTACGACATTGACCGAAATGAAGTAATTGTTTAATATTTCCTCAATGAATTGATAATGTGTAGAAAAGATTGTTTTTTATTATTGTTACTTAAGATGTGACACACACGCATAATATAAACAATATCGCGGATATAAAAGTATAATGTTATTGAAATTAAAACAGGAAATAAACGCTTTAAAATATGTTATATTCATTTAACATAAAGTTATAAATCATCAATCATAAGAAAGGATAAGATTTTATTGCTATGCGTGAAGAATGTATGTAATTAAAAATGATTATTTAATTAGTTTTAGAAAGTTGCTTTGTTGATGGCCAAATATGTTAATTTGATTTTTTTTTCATTAATTGATAGTAAATCCTCTCAAAATATTTATTGTACCAATAATACGATACATTATTTAGTTAATGTTATGTTTAGATGAAACGCTTAAGCAAAACAGGTATGCAAAGTCAGAATATTTAAGTTTTGTTTGTTAATTTTGCTTTCAAAAAGATATGAATAAATAGTGTATTATAATAGGAATAATCCCAAACTGATGTCCAAAGATTTATTTGAGAATTAAAATTGAAATAATTACGTTAAATTAAATTTTCAGTGTAATAAATGATTTGTTTATTCATTAAAAAACTGTGTCTTGAGTTATTCTTGTATACATTCGTATACTAATTTCCACATCTCCACATTTCATACATCTATTATATAATAAATATATTGTTTTACAGCTATGATATCAAATATGCTGGTGTCTGATAATATTGTTTCCTCAATCCAAACATTATAAGAAAAAAATGCCAGAAAGGTTGCCTAGTTAATGTATTGGTTAGATGATGATGTGAGATTAAAATATACCCTATTTCTGTCATTATCTAATTGCTAAACACAGTAAAACATTTAGTCAATTTATCTCATTACAGTTTATTATAAGTTAGAATTATAAATTATGGGCCAATGTATTTTCTTTAATTCAACTGTGTTTTAAATTACCTGAGATTTTATTGTATATTCCTTGATCAGCATTAAGGTAGCTGTTTAGATGATGATATGCCAAGTCATAGAATTGTTTAGTGATATATTTATATCAAGCTGGTATATGTTATACTTGGATGGTGGAAGAAATTAAGTTGAAAGGATATTTTAATAGTCTGTACAAATAAACATTGTTATTCTTTATCATGCAGTTAATTAACAAAAGAATTTATATTTTATTTAATGTTTTATAATATTTCTTCCTTTATTTATTTATAGTTATATATTTTATGAACTTCCTATAACCTCCCCCTGAGCTGAGCTGAATGTAGACATAGGTAAAGAGTCTCAGTAATAATTTTATATCAGATATGTTGTTATATATTGTTCTATTCATTAATAGAACTGGCACCCTGGGCATTTACTCATATAATGTATATGAATGGTGTTGTGAGCGTAGGTTATAATATATTATAACATTACTTATATATTTTGTAATATCTCATACTTTAATAATATTTTATTTTAATATAAAATTTTATATTTTGTTTATTTGAAAATCCATACCCAAGTCCAGATACCCCAACCCATTACAGTATATATTACTAGATGTTCAGTTTTTTTTTAAAGAATTTAGAATTTTTAAATATAATGAAATATAAATAATGTTATGGCATTTTTTAAAATAGAAACATCATTTATTATAATGGTGAAAATACTATTGCAAGTTAAACAAAAAACAAATACATTTATAGCTAAATTATTAATAACTCTTGAGCAATTAAGTTAAACCACAACATTGCTTACATTTTTATAATGTTCCATTTTATAACATGTTATGCATAAATCAAATTAATGTACAGATTTCATTAAACTAATATCTAAATATATATGGTGTTATTTCATTCTTTTCGTAACTTTTTGACATTTAATTAACACATCTTATAAGTTTAAAATATTTGTTAAATTTATATGGTATTTACTGTATGTAAATTAAACGAATTTTTATTCTCAATATCAGCAGCAGAAACCATTTACATATAGAATACATTCATCCATTATTCTGTTTATCTGATATTTTGTGATACTGTTTTTTAACTTCTGCAGAAGTTTTTTCTTTCTGAATGACTTTCTCTCCATTGCGCTTTACCCTCAACCATATCTTTCCAATAAGAACAATCAATGCTGCAATTCCTTAAAATATCGTTTGAAATCATTTTATAATATAAATGAATTCTGAATCTTACACAAAAATTATTCTTAAGTTCATTATAAAATATTTTTAAAAGTCTTTCATCATTTGTTTCACCCCTCCAGTTAAACAAAGATATGAGTTTGTAATAGTAAAATTTATAATAACCAGAAAATTAGAAAAGTGTTGATTGGTGTTATAATGTCATGATCAAGGCAAATATTTTTAGAATTTTATGTAGCATCCTTAAATGTAATTTTTCTAATATATTTATGCAACATCCATAAGAAGTAAATTAGATAAAATAACAATTCCATCTATAACTGATTCAGTCGTAGATAGTTATATCATTTTGATAAAATGTCTTACTTTAAAATTTGTTAAAATAGTGGTACATTGGAGTCTGTGCTGCCCGTCAACATCTAAGTCCATCTTTCTACTTAAAAAACTCACTAGATATTTGAATTGAATCACATTCTGGAGTTAATAACTATCCAAGCTAATACTCGGTGAAGATTTTTTTCCCCCATTACTGATTCTCAAAGAACTAGTTTTTAATTTTAATTTAATTATTAAACCAAAGTTTTTTTATGTTCTGCAAATGATTTTTTGAATAGGCAAGGATAGTATAGTCATCAGCATATTGTAAATTAAGAAGATAAAATTCTTGTCTTTGCTTTTAATCTAAAAATTCCATCACCAACCTGTACTATATTTTGATTTCTGATTCGTGAAACCGCCTATAAATAGTTCCAAAGATCACTATCATAAATTTTCCAATCTCATATAATGATTTCTTTTGCTCCATTATGTGGAAGCTGTAAAGTATAAATAAACTTTTGTAAACAACTAAGTAATTTTAAATATCTGACTAAATCAATAAATTCACTAAGTGAATCATTCTTTTATTCTAAACACTTTTTTTGCATTTACTTGGCAAAAAAACTATTCAATAAAATCTTTGACATTATCTTTACTGTTGTAATTAACAATGATATTTTACAAAAAAAGTTTCAGTCTTTTAAGTCTTCTTCATTTATAATAACTAACTGGAACAATAGAAAATCCTTAAATTCAGGTGCACAACTTCAAGGTTTTAAAACTTCTCTGGGATCTCATCAGGACTGCATTTTTTTCTGGTTTTAAGATTACAAAGAATTGGTTTAACCTCACTAATCAGTATATCTTTGTCCAAATATATGTAAGTGAATTAAAGTGATATAACATTAAAAGTAATGATTTTTATATCATATTTCCAACAATAATCGAAATACTTCATTCAGCTGTTCAAAATATTATTGTCATTATGTAGGTAATGTATTGATAGATATGAGATTATGCTATTGTTTTTCATGTCCATATGTTACTTTTAATACTTCAAAGTATGATCTGAAGTGACTATGACCAATGACTGTCTGTATCTTCTTCAGAGTTAGGCCTTTTTGTTAGTCACTGAACTTCTGTTTTTAATTTATTAATACCAAACACCTCCCACATTAAAATTTAAAGATTTTTAATGGCATTTTCAGTCATATTTGCAACATCTTATTTCTACAATTAAACCTTTATTCTATATCACATTTTGATAATTATTACATTATTTATTACAAATATAAGTTTACAAATGAAAGACATTCTAAAAGATAATATATAAATTTCACAAAATAGAAAAATAAAATACTCCGGTGAATAAGTAGTGGAAACAGTGCCTTTTTTGTATTGGATTGTAACCTTTGCTGATTTATAAAAATTATTGAATGAAATATTTTTTATTTGAATTTTATTTATAAAATTGAATTGCATTTTTGATTAGACATCAAAGGCAATGAAAGTCTTTTAAAATTTTAAATTGCATTCATTATTAAAATATTTCAAAAAAATTTCTGTACCTGCATTTATGAAAGGGTGAGAATCAACCTAACTTCCACTTTACTATAGTTACAGTTTCAATGACTTGTCTTCCTAAAAACAAGCATTTTTAAATAAAACATAATTGTAATCACTAATTTTTTTAGTTTAAAACAAGTATTTTACAAATATGTTGCATAAATAAGCATAAATATGTAAATAAAATATTGAAAATTACAATTTTGTTTCCAAAATAACAAAAGAAAAAAGCTTACTGTTGAAGCTTGAGAATGTGAATGGCATTCTTGATGTCTTTGTATTATAGTACAAATAATCAGTAGCATTTTGGCTTCTTTTGAATTTGGAAATGTGCATGATATTTGTAAGATATGTACTATACTGACCTCTTCAGATTTTTTCAACTAATAATTTTAGTTTTCATTTCTGCTGTTAAATAAATGCAAACAAAAATATACATTATAGATGACAAAATTGTGAAACAAAACCAAGACATTATTGGCACTATCAAAGAGCCTCAGAATGCACAGAACATTATATTGATTATGAAGCTACAGATTCAATTTTTTAGCCATTTTTTGTTTTAATCAAGTCACTAATATTAAAATAATTATCAGAAAGCCAGTCATAATTCGTCTTTTTAGTGAACCCAAGAAAAGATTTAAGTATTCTATAATACAATTTTTAAGAAAATTTTATGCCTGATAACATTGTAGATCTGAAAGTCCAAATTAATAAACAAGTTTAGTATTTAATAGCTGTTGAAATTTAACAACTGCTAAAGCATGAACATAAAAATTCTTTTTTTAATGTATATGTCATTTTAATATTGGAGCATATTGCATTTTATTTAATTATTAACACATTTTTTCAAAGCATAGGCCACTTTTTTTTTCCAAATTATAAAATTGCAGACAATGTGCAACCATCTTTTAATTTGTCTCATATAGGTGCAGCACAACAGATTATGATATAACTATAAATATATGTATTTATTCCAAAATCTTTCAGATCTTATATAGAAAAATATCTGCAGCATTAAACATTTTTTTATATTTCAAATATCACATCAATCTTTAAAGTTCTGAGATTAAGTATTTTTGCATTGCAAAACTTGTTATATTTGTTAATCTTTGAAAGAGCTTCTTTGCAGAAAGCAGAAAGACGTGATCAGCATTTTCACTGAATTGGGTAGAGTTGTTCCAGTCATTTACAATTCCAATGCCTATTTTGAGGGCCTAATCTTCCTGTTTTATTTTAGTAAACAGAGGATTTGATCATATTCTGTCATTTTTAATAAAATTACTCAGTTACTATGTGACGCCATTCTTCAGAATATAAGGGTGATTCACTTTTTCTAATAATTATCAATTGCTTTATTTGATGTGACTTTGTTATCGTGTTGATTTTATGAGCTAGTATTGGCCGTTTTTTAATGGCACAAATGCCTAGTTTAAGCTCTGATTTAAAATGCATAAAACATGTAGAAGAATCTAACAATCATATTGTAATCTGAAACATGATTGTCTAATATGTCTTGAATATAAAATGATAGGGCTAGACATAAAATAATAGACCTCATAATGCGGCAGTTACAGCCCAGACAGGCCACTTTCAAGATTGCTGAATTCTAATTTAGCAGTGTCAATCTTGGAATTTCTTTTAGGTTCATGGGTATATGAAAATAATTATTATTTTAGATGGTCATTCCTTAAGCAATCCAGATAACTATCAACCTTTGATCACTAAATAGTATATACCATTATTAGATCCCAAAACGGAATATATGATTATAATGTGATTATCTTCACCATGTGTGAGATGTTGCATAACGTCATTGAATCTGGAGATTACTTTTTATTTTCTAAATGTAAAGTGACCGATTCCAAAAAATCTGAAAAAAAAAAATAACTGAAAGCCAGAGTATAGGCATATAGTGGAGAAAGTGGGCTTACTAGTTATAATATGATAAAAGAAAGGGTATCAAGGCAATTCTATCTAGTAGAAATAGTTTGGACAAGGAAAGAATGTGTGGTATTAATGTAGTGTATAAACAGAAAATTGTTAAGAATACGTCGATTTTTTAACAATTTATTATTTTAGACCTAAACATTTACTTATTATATATAAACGGTATATAAATATACACATTTAATGTATAGGGTATTCGAATACATATGTAGGAAATACAACAATGTAAATATAGCTTTAGGATTTCACACACTTAAATGTTTATGCTGTGAAAACACAGTTTAAATAAAATCATCTGTGGAAAGGATTAACTATAGTTGAAACAGAGAATAAGTTATTAGAACAAATTGTATATTTCTTTATCATTAAAACAATTATTTATATTAAGATTTTATCTTCTAATTAATAAAACTAGAGTGTTTATTAATAAGTTAAAATATCGAATTTTTTTTTTTAGAAAGAATTTTTAATAGCTTCGCTTTACCAGTTATTGTCAATTTATTTCAATGCCTACAGTTTTCATTTCCATGGTAACTCATTCGCATATTTTCCACCTAGCTAGCATGAAGGTGTTTTGATTATTTTTACTGTTGATTGCAGCTTTCAACTCCCAATAATCTATCTGCGAATTCACGGCAACAGTTGTTGAAATGCTACACAATTTGCTCACTTTGAACTCTGGCAGAGTTTTTATTTCTTTGCACTTTAAAATTTAAATCACTTTTAACCCTTACTAAACTTAGTATGAAGCACAAAAAGTGATATTTTTATTTAGTAAAGAAAAAGGAAATTTATTTAATACTGTTTATGATATATGTTTATTAAATGATAAGTAAAACTTAACATTCTTGTAATCTTACAGTCTTAAATGTGTGTATATGTTTGCAAATTTGTACAACATTGGACTTTATTATCATTAGAATATAGCAAAATATGTTTTCCCGTGCATCTATCTCACAGCTGTTTTTAAGCTTATCTACTCCTTTAACATTTAAACCCTCATAAATCTTCTTTTTAAGATCACAAGTCAATTTTTTTCAGCTTTTACCTCTTCTTTCTCTCATCTTCTTTAGATTCTTCCAATATATCCTTCATAATCCTTCTGTTTCTAAGATATAATTCAATCCAGTTACTCTTCTACATAATAGTTTTTTTAAAAAATAATCTCTTTCCACTTAGTCTTTAATATTTCAACTTTGCAATTTCAATTTTTATTTATTTATTTTCTTTCACAAATCCCCTCTTCAAAAGCTTTGGTCTTATCATATTCTTTTTTTTTTTTTAACTGAATAAAAATATTTTTACGACTTGTAAACTGAGAATTCGACGATAATCGTTAGAGAGCTTATTTTTGTTTTCTTAGTGTTTAACTAAGTATTTTATTATAATTATTATTAATATTGCTGATAGAGAAGAAATAACTTCAATGCTAAACATTCATAAATCAGTGACTGGTTTAAGAAATTTTGAAGACATTAAAGCTGTATACTTTCAATGTGATACAGAAGGATTACTCTATTCTCATGAATTTTAACATCTGATAGTAATTCTAAATCAAGTACTCAAAAAACCAGCACTGATTCTGTTTCCATAAGAATATTACATTAAAATAAGACACAATTTCCTTTTTACTCAATCATAGTTACTGATATTGACCAAATTTCAAATCCAAAAAATAATGAATATGAATCATTTAAAATATGGTAATTATTTTTTTTAATCTAATATTAGTGGCAAAAAGACTACTATTAAATTTTTGTCTGGCTATGAAACTATTATATATACTTATTACTGAACTTTTTCAAGAGATATTCTGTGTGAAACATTATGAAAATCAAACTGTAACAATCTTGAATTTCTGATTTACCTTAATAATGATTAAGACAACTTTTTAATATAACAAAAATACTATATATATTTATGATTGCTTTTAGTATTTATTGAACACATCTTGGAATAAATTTAATGTGCTATATTTTCTTTATGGTCTTAAGATATCAGAAATAAAAGTAGTTTGAGTTGATTTAAGCAATATCTACAAACTTGTAAGAATTAATATATGTATTAATACAATGCTAAATGACAGACACAAAACTAATGATTTTTGCATTGAAGATTAACCTGTCATTTCTGATGATTAAATGTCATATGACCACCAGATGGCAGTTTATTCAATTTTTTTAATTAATCCTAAATACAAGTATATTTGAATTAAGCAAGTTTTTGTCTATCAGAAGTGTAAATTTTAAGCAATGAATAGATATAAAATGTCAATATTTAATTTTATATATTTCTATTTTAATAATATTTTAATGTACAATATGAATGAAATATTCTAGCATTTTGTAATTCTAAATATGAGTTTCTATATTTCTGTACTCACAAGTAATGTCAAATTGCCACTAACCATAATTAGCATTAGAACTCAAAAGAAGATCTTTCATTAGAAAACTTAACATGGTAATCTTAAAAAGATTAGCATTGATCAGATATGTGATAGGATATTTTCCAAAACTTTTTATAGCAGTTTTATAAGAAGTGTTTTGAAAACTAAAATGGGAAGCTAAGGGAATAAAAATGCATGAAGATTATTTAAGTCATCTATATTTTGCAGATGATGTTTTTTTCTCCCAAAAATACTTCAAAGCATCAGAAAATATTGCCACAATTATTAGATGACATTGAGAAAGTAAGACTAAAAGTAAATGTTAAAATGAATACTGTTTTATAAAATTTCTCAGAAGAATATAAAGATTGATGACCATGAAGTAAAAAAAATTAACAAGTACAAATATTTTGATAGATTATTAATAAAGATTTAAACATATTAAAGGATTAACAATAGAATTAAATTTGGATGGAGTGCTTATAATAGAAACAACTTAATAGTGTTTGAAAATGAAAGTTTTTAGTAGATATATTTTAACAGTTTTTACTTATGAATCTGAGACATAGGCAGTTAATTGAAGAGCATGAGATGGATGGATGAAATAAGAAAATGTGCAGGGGTGTTGTGGAGAAGAGAAGCTAAAGATCGGAGAAGATGGATTAAACTTGGAGAGACCTTCATCCTGCAGTGGATTGATAATGGTTGATGATGATGATGATGATGATGATAGAAACTTGTCTACTTAATAAAATATAAGCTGTAACAAGAAAGGACCAAAAGCAAAATACATATAGTTAACATTAAAGGAAAAATTATGAAACTGAAATGAAACTGGGATAGGAATTTTACTAGAAGAGATATTAGATGAACAGCTGAAGCCTTAAATTGGATCTAAGAGATTGTAGAAGATTTAGAACGATACTTCATGTGAGATTTCTGGATGAAGTAAAGAAATTTGTTAATGTGATATGGAGAGGCTATGAATCGGAGAAATTAGATTAAAGTTGAAGAAACTTTCATCCTGCAGTGTATCGATAATCGTTAAAAATGATGTATTGTGATGATTATATATATATGTATTTTAATAAAACTATTTTTATGCCGGTATGTGTATTTATTAAAAAAATGCGTTTCAGTTTTAAAATAGTAAGTAATAAAATGAAATACTTAGTAAGTTGGGTTTCCAAATAGAATAGAATATCCCAATTAAATACGATTTTTTTGGAAATTTTCCAATCTTTTCATTATACTTTATTCTTGTAATGATTGGCACCTGTTGTAATCTAAATCTTTTCAATGTGTTTTTTTCTTCCTACTTTTCTTTTAGATTGCACTTATTTTATTACTTTGAAAATAATTTTAATTAAAAGCAGTGATATTTGAAGAATATATAATTATATATATATATATGCTTGTTATTATTTTAAGAATCACATCCAAGGAATTAGCCCAGAGAAAAGTTAAATAAGAAAATAAAAATGCTGGTATTTTTATTTTTTACTGTTATGTACAAATATTCTTTATAAGTGCATCTATATGTGTATGCCAAATGCTAAACTCTGTCTGTCACCAATTCGGGTTCACAGTTAGAAGATGTAGAATAATCTTAAGATATAAAAGTTAATTAATTACCATCTTTTGCTTTGTTAAATACAAAATTGGCTGATAAGAAGCTAGGTAATGTTTTTGCTACTAGCAGAATTTTCTCTCTGTTTTGAGTGTATCTTTTATTCATTTATTCTATTTTTTTATTTCTATTTGCACTTCCTCCCCCTCTTACTGTTTCCAATCACTTAAATTGATATGCTCTGTCAACATGAGTTGTTATGTCATCAGTTATCTTTTTAAACTAACATTGACAATGAAATTGTTTATTTCTGCAACTACATTTTCATTCTTTAATTACATTTATTTGCAGTTTCCATTTTTATTTTTATTTTTTGATATGCCACTTTGTGTATTTAAAAAAAATTTTTTTTCAGTATTGAAAACATGTTTAACAGACTTGGAGTTCTTGATTAAGGTGTTTTATAAGTCAACAAAATCAATAATGAATCACATAGGAACTTGATCTGAGCTGGGATTTTTATTTTGAAAATGACTGTCTTTTTTCTCCACAAATATGGAAAAATTTAAAAGAAGTAACTTAAAATCAACTGTCATGCAATCTGATTGAACAATGGTATTAAGGCATGAAGTCTGGAATGTTGATGTGGTGACACTTTTATGTCAGTCTTCAAGAAAAATAAAACAGATCAACATAAGGCAACATTTTAAAATAAGAAAGTAGCATAATTCACTTTTTACATAACTGGTTTTAGTGAAACTTACTAATGTAAAGAAATGAATTTTAATTGAATAAATAACTCTTATTCAGTGATGGAAAGTTGGAAGAGGAGATTGGGGTGTCAGATGAGAGAATTTTGTTCTGCAAGTTAATGGAGAATAGAGTTGATAATGATATGGATGTATCAAAGTCAGTAAATATTGCATTGAGAACTTGTTGCCATTTTTGGGAAATTCATATCTTGGTAATTTTACCTTTTATTGCATATTTTGGCAAAGCAATTTGCTGGGTAAAAGGAAACTCAATAATATTGATACTTACTTTTGAGATTTAATTTGATATCTTCTATTTTTAAGTTTTCTAATTGTATCATTGAATCATTAATAAAATTAAAAATTGTTTTGCTCAATATCCAGTCTATTTTATTAGTATTTATGCTATAATGTTAGATTCAGACACTTTAGAAAAAGAAAATGATAATTTTTTCCTTGGATATTATTGTATCAGTCAATAAAATATTTTTTTTTTTTTTTTTTTAGAATCTTTAATTACATATTATCAAAAACAGTAACTTATGATATAAATGTACTTAAAATAATAACCAACTCAAACTTTTATCATTGAGTTTTGTTGAATGACTATAGTGAACAAAAAACTTTTGGTAGAAAAATAACTATAAAAAAAATTAACTTTTCAGCACTCAAGTCAATGGAAATCTATGGATTATGTATAGGTAGAAATCATAATGTAAACCAGTGTTTGGGAAAATCATATATTAGAATGTTTCAATGTTAAAATGGTGGTTGTATAGAAAGTAAATCTTATTACAAATGCATTGGTAGAAAATTTGATGTTAATTTAATTCTTATATTATTTTTAGTTTGTGAAAAACAACTACTACATGAGCTTGCAAATAACTGTTAAACATTAAAGCTGTTTAATCTATATTTTAAGTTATATTATTCATGCTTGAAATTATTTTAAAAAATCTATCTTTGGTTCGTAAAAAAAAAAAAACGGATTCCTGTCTAGTTTTTTTTTATATGTCATAGCATTGGCCGGGATACGAACCCACAACTGTCTGCAACCAACTAACTTGCTTCCAAGGCAGGTGTGATGACCTCTTGACAGATTCCCGACTAGTTACCTGCCAATGATTGCATTATTACAAATCTGATTAAATGAAAACTTGTCACTCTCTTCTCAGCTGATTAATAAAAAGAATATGATGCTTCATAGGCAATATAGAGATGTAAAAGCAGAGGTCCAATGAATGACAAGAAGATTAAAAATGATGCAAGGCTTAAATTGCAAAGAACACAAGATATATCATTTTCTGATAGGAGTTACTGTAAATATTTTTTTTGCAATAAAAGCAGCATATGGATGAAAAGCATTATCATATTCAATCAGTGGAGATCATTTTTTTATATAATGATGTTTTGAAAAGATGAAATACTTCTTTGAATAGCAATATAATTCAGATTACTGCTTTTAGTGAGATACTCATTCTATCTACTAATTTTATAAAAATTACAACTTGAAGAAGTTGACTCTGATATGATATATAAAAGAAATTTAAAATATAATGGTTACTATGCTGCTTTTAAATTAGTGGAATTTTTAAGAAATAAATTAATCTATAAAATCGTTTCCTGATTGTAATGATGCTTTATTGTTTCAATTTATAAAGAGGACCAATAATACTGCAGTAATTATTGTAGAACATTGAAGTCATACACGGCAATGAAAACATTTTCAAGGATTTTATTAAATATTTTGCAAGTGATTACAAAAGGCTAATCTCGCTTTAGAGAATCAAAAAGCATTTTAGTCATGACTTTCTTATCAGAAAAATGCAAAAATATGTGATTTATACATTATTTTTATGTATTTGGTCAAAGTATCTGACTCAATTAATCTAAAAGTTTGGTGAAAATGTTTAGAAATAGTAATTTATCTATGGAAATTATTTATTTTATAGAGCCAAACATAATATACATATTTAAGAAATGAGGGAAATATTAGATTAGTAATAAAAAAATTTAGGACACTTACAAATAAAAATTGGCATTAAATATGAATTATATTACATCCAAAAACACTTTCATTTCTAAGATAGAAAATTTTGGCATGATTTATGAGTGGTATCATGGAGCAAATATAAAATGTGATATTGGTTTGATCATGAGATTTTAATTTGATCTGTTATAATCAAAAATAAAAATTTCATGTTTTTGCTTCTAAATTTTTAATGTTCTATAGATTGTATTATTCTTTCCAATTTAAAGGATGGTCTACAGGAAAATCTAAAATGTTGAGTGCAACCTACAAGACTTCGGTTTAGTAATTAATATTAAAAAAATGACACTCATATTTTTTAAAGTGATATAAGAAAATTATTCATAAACTTTTGGCTTTATTATTAGTTTAACATTGTGGAATAGCTTGAATATTCAGGTTGCTTTTTAAATGGAAAAATATTAAAGTATAATATTTTTTTTTCTTCCTTTAAAATACAATTTATATTTATTTTTTTTTTTTTTTTTTTTTTTTATATTATTAAAAAAAATTATTTTTTTTTTTTTTTTTTTTAATTTTAAATATTTATTTATTTAAATGTATTCATTTTTTTTTTTTTAATAAAAAAAAAAAAAAAAAAGAAAAATTATACCCACCTTCAACATTTAAAAAAAAAAAAAATAAACAAAAAAAAATCTAAATTTACTTTTTTAGCTTTTACCAAATGCCAATATATTTGTAACGTATATAAATAAACGTCACAATATGGACACCAACATGATATTACAGCATTTAATGTTTAAAAAAACAATTTATTTTAATAAATTAATTTACATATGGGTCTTATTGTACCAAACTTATGCATGAAAATGAATATAGATCCCTTACTGATATAACAAACTCAATGAAAAGATTTATTTAAGGATGTTCCATCATATTAGTCCCTTTCCTTAAGAAAGATTAGCCACCTACTAAGCTCAAGAGTCTTAGGTCCATTTCGATGACCCCTCTGCTCATAAAATTTATTGAGTCTACCATCAAAGAATCACTAAAATTATTCATACTCCCTGCCCATTCTGCCTCACAGTTTGCTTGTAAGGGGTGATCCACTCTTGGGGCTCTGAAACCTTTTAAGATGACCATTGAGCATGTCAGGTGGTCTCGAAATGGCAGGTCCATTGCTATCCAACTAGACATCCAGGAAGCCTTAGACTCTGTTAGGGTCACCCTGCTCTCTAGTATCCTCAGGGACCTGAACATTCCAGAAGCCCTCCTGTTCATCTCCACAATCTCCTGTCCAACAGAGAAATCCTAGGGCTTCACATCTAACATATCCATCCCTCAGGGCTCTCTGCTGAGCACTTTGTTGTTCACTGCATTTCTGAATCCCCCTCTTGCTCAGGCTGGAACATGCCTTGCTTATGTAGATGAGGTGGTTGTCTTCTTTCCCCTCAGTCAATATCATCCCCAGGCTTCAACAGATCACCTAGTACACCGAAACATAAAGACTGGAATTTTAGCAGTGATGAATCTGCAGCCTGGCAACTATCTTCCGGTAAACAAATCTCTTCCACCTTCAATGCCAAGCCATACAACTTCCTCAAATTCCCTCTCATGCTGTCTCCTAAGAACATGAGGGTATGGGTTCAAACCACACTGTATCAAAGCATCATCCTCTCAGCACTATCACAGGCATCTACCTCTCCCTTTATGGGAAAGTCACCCTCCTTAATCTTCTAGTGTTTTCTAAAATAGCATATTACCTTCTTATTGTTCTACCTACACATTTCTTTATATCCAAAATCCAATTCCCTTTGTACCTGTTTTCTCTGGGGCAGAAAGGTGGTGGCCATCAGCCTAAAAGAACTTGGGTTTTTCTAAAAAAAACTCAATGGGTTGGGCCTGCACTCCATCAACACTTCTAATCCAGAGATATCACAACATTATCCTCACACTCCTAAGACACTTTCCTGTCAACCTTGTGCATATCATTATCACACTCACTGACACTCCTCCCAGTGGCAGGCCCAGGTCATGGACCTCACTTATTTCTAACATCCTACAAAAGGCTGGCTTTGTTATACTGTTCATCAGTGGCAAACTAAAGTACTGGGAAGTTTTCAATCAGACTGCAGACTTCTCCATTGACTCCCCTACATTCCTCAAACTTACCAATGCTCAATTCGCAAATTCAAAAGGTGGTCCCTTGAGGCAAAATTCCTTGATTTCCTTCTTAAAATCAACCTTCATTCCCTTCCCACAAATCAATTTTTGGTCAACTGTAGGGGGTTCACCAAGATCTCTCCCCTATGCCAGCTCTGTAAAACTGACAATGATAACCTCCAGCACTTCCTACTTAAATGTCCCTTTCTGCTTGGATTGAGACATGTCATCAGCTCCTGCCTTTCTTCACACAGGAACACCCTCCTCAATCTCCAAGAATCCATAGAAACAGGGGTCTTCACAACCACTAGACTCAGTTTTCCTTATCTATGCACTCTGGTTGCTCTGATGTGACATTATTTTGACCAGAGAGTACACTCAGTAAATCAAAAGCTATTGGACCTAATTCACTCTCTCAAAACCAGATATACCAAACTAGCCCCATCTCCACTTTTCACAGACACCTGGGTAATCCTCCAACTCTCATCCTCTCAGCCTCTGTCATAGGACTCAATCATTTAATGTTTGTGACTCATATGGCGCTTGCTCAATGAGACATGCATCTCAGACTGGCCTGGACTACACACCCATTTCCCATTCCCTTTTCACATGTATCCTTCTCATCTTAGCATGTTGCTCCTGAAATTTCAATTTACCATATAATCACTCCCTTGTAAACCTTTTTCTAATTGTACTTGTATCTGTTTTTTTTTTTATGAATAAACTTTCATCACTGAGAAAAAAATACTGATAATATGATGATGTTTGAAAAACAAATTGATATGTTTTTAGTTTGTTGGATAAAATGATGTTGATTAATAAATATAAGAAGTACATCTTGATGAAATTGCAAAGAAGAAGGGTATTTTATTGTGAACTTAGATTTTTATGGAAGAAGCCGACCTTTTATGCTATAAAAATTAGTGTGACATTTTAAACAGATGAAAAGTTATTGTTTTTATTAGGAGAATACAATTGATAATAAATTCATTGGAGAGCTACAATTAGACAAATTGTTATTCTAAATCCTCTGGAAGCACAATACTTGCTTTAGAAGTTAAATATATACATGTAAGGCCTTTTAACCATAGTACTATGCACCTTGAGTGCTTAATTTTACTATGAGAGGGACTTCTATAAATCTTAACATAAGATTATGACTTCATGAAGATAAGAGCATCCATCTTATCTTCGCCTATTTTCTAATTAGAAGTTAAAAGAAAATTAAAGAATCAGCATATTTATAAATGAGTGTATATGAGTGTTCGTATATATATATTTGCATTTCATGGATAGATTTATTAAATCATTGCAAATTTCATTCTTTTTATTTTTCCTGTTTGAAATTTAAACTACCATATTTATTTAACATTATGCTCTTTATATTATATGTATACATATATAGAGTATCCATCTTATCTTCAACCTATTTTCTAATTAGAAGTTAAAAGAAAAATTAAAGAATCAGCATATTTATATATGAGTGTATATGAGTGTTTGTATATGTATATTTGCATTTCATGGAAGGATTTATTAAATCATTGAAAATTTCATTCTTTTTATTTTTATTTTTCCTGTTTGAAATTTAAACTACCATATTCATTTAACATCATGTCTTTATATTATATGTATACATATATAGTTAAAAACCAGTCAATGCTTAGACATTTCCAATATCACTAACAATTAACAATTTCAAACTGTTGTCAAGTCAATCTCCTTTTAACAATAAAGATGGAATCTCACCTTTATTAATGGTCTAATATACTTATATAGATACTAAAGATTGCAACTTGACCCTAGAGATTGAAATTATTGATACAAAGAAGTTTAAATAAACCTCTTTGAACAGGTAAATATAATGAATTCTGAATCTAATAAATAGTCAATTATTTTATTACAAACTGCAATTATAAATTTCAAATTGCACCTGAAGTATTACTTATTACACTTATTATTTAGGTACTACTTTGGGTGCAATTTTAAAATTGTAATTGCAATTTGTAATGTGATATTGACTATTTACTAGTCTGCATTCAGAATAAATTATATTTACCTGTTTAAAGAGGTTTATTTAAATTTCTTTGTATTAATAATTTCAATCTCTGTAGCAAGTTCTAATCTTTAGGGTCTATATATTAGACCATTAATAAAGATGGAATTTCACCTTTATTGTTAAAAGGAGGTTGACAACAGTTTTAAATTGTTGATTATTAGACCATTAATAAAGGTGGGATTTCACCTTTATTGTTAAAAGGAGGTTGACAACAGTTTTAAATTGTTGATTATTAATGATATTGGGATTGGCTAAGTGTTGACTGATTACTTGCAAACTCATTTAGCCTTGAACATTATATATATATAGTTGCAGAAAAAAAATTGCTGTTAACTGAAAGGAGACCATTTTTCCCCCTTAGAGGTCTTAAAAGAACTATTTAGTCTTGAACATTATTTATATATATATATGGTTGCAGAAAAAAATTTGCTGTTAACTGAAAGGAGACCATTTGTTCCCCCTTAGAGGCCTTAAAAGAACTATCACTGCAGCTGTTATTACTATATGATTATTCATATAGTATATGCTCCTGGATGGGTTGCTCACCAACATTCATTAACCATCATGTTGAGTTTATTGGCTTTTTACCTCTGAGTTTAAGAGTGAAAATACCATGGTCTTTCTTTTCAGTTGCCTGATAATTCTTTACTGAAATCAGTTGAGTTTTTTAAAGGCAGAATGATTGTGTCTGTGAATGATTTTTTTCTCTCTAATAGATATCTATAATCATTACAGTGAAAAATAAATCATGGCCTATTTCCATGAGGCAGTAAAGTCATCAGCCAAAACAGCGGTCAGCATCTGGGGGTGATGACAATCTTTTATGTAGGTACTTATAACTGCAGATCACTTTGAAGTGAAGAAATATTGCAATAATTGGAAGAACTTTCTAATAGTAAATTGGACATTATTGGACTTTATGAAGTTAGAAGAAAGGTGAAGAGATAATGTATTTAAAAAGTGGACATGTACTGTACTACCAGGGCAAAAACATTGAAAGTACAAGTGGAGTAGGATTCATTATAAATAAGAAGTGGAAGACCAATGTTGTGAAGATTGATGGTTTATCAGATAGAGTGGCAAGATTAGTTATCAATTTAATAGCAGATATCAAAGGCAGATAATTCAGGATTAGGCACCAACAAGTTCTCATTGTGACAGAGAAGTAGAAGATTTTTATATGGATGTAGGATTAGACACCAACAAGTTCTCATTGTTACAGAGAAGTAGAAGATTTTTATATGGATGTACAAAAGGCTTTGGATCAGACTCATTTTAAAATTGTCATCGGAGACTTGAGAATTGATAAACAACTGAAAGATGAAAGAGTTGTAGAAAAATTTGGTTATGGTAAAAGAAATAAGAGAAGCCATAGATTTGTGGAATTTGCAGGAAAAGAAAAACTTTATATTATGACTTCTTTTTTTGAAAAAAAATATCAAAGAGATGGACATGGAATTATCCATACAAAGGCACAGCAGAATTAGATTATATTTTGACTAACAGAAAATGCGCATCTCAAGATTGTCTAATGTTCTCAATAAATTCAATACAGGAAGTGATCATCAATTAGTGAAATATAGGGTACATGTCGATGCAAAACGATAGACAAAAATTATTATAAAACAACAATATTCATAGCTGATACTTCTAAACTTCAGAAACATTCCAGTGAATTTACATTAGAACTTGCAAATCATTTTCAAATATTAACAGATTTTGAATATAATTCAGATTTGAATGAAATCAATAAGAAAATAACTGATACACTTGGCTGGTATATAAAAGTAGCAATTGACTAGTAAATTTTTTTACTAAAATAAGACATTTTATGAAGAAAAGAAAGAGTATGAAAATATATAAAAATGATGCATTAAAAAGATTGAACTAAAATAAGACACTTTATGAAGAAAAGAAAGAGTATGAAAATATATAAAAATGATGCATTAAAAAGATTGAACATCTCTAATTTTGTAAAATAGTGTGAAAAAGAGTTGATAATGATATAAGAAGATATAATTGTGAATTAGCAAGGAAAGCTATAGAAAAGAATAAAAGTCTCAAGAGTGTAAAACATCTTGGTATTGGTAGGAAACTTATTTTTGCAATAAGAATAAAAGATGGAATCATTATTAAAAAGAGAGAAGAGTTCTATCAGGAATTATATAGCAATAAAGAACAAGGAAAAGTATCTCCTACAATTACTATATCTTCTGAATTCCCTAGGATTTTTAATGAAGAAGTTGAGACATGCAATTAAATTTATGAAGAAAAGAGAAACTCCAGATAATGTTAGAATTATAACTGATATCTTAAAAGAAGCAGGTAAAAAAATAGAATTTTTTTTGACAAAGTTATATACCAAATGTTTAAATAATAATGATGAATCAGATGATTGGGAGAATACAATATTAACATTATCATTTAAAAAAAGTTTGTCAAGCATTGGTGGTCAAGAGGTCAGCGCAGCTGTCTTACCAGCAGTTGTCCCGGGTTAGCGGGTTCGCTTCCTGGCCGATGCTATGACACATGGGAAAAAAAAGTAATAAAGATGATATTAAAAATTACAAATCTGTCTTTTATCACTTCTATACAAACGTTTAACCAAAATAATTACAATTTGTCTACAGTACACTTTAGATTTTAACCAAACAAAAGAACAAGCTGGATTTAAAAGTGGGTTTAGTACAATGGATCATGTCCAGTATTGAGAAAAATTATAAAAAGGATCAATGAATATGAGTTACCATTATGTTTTGGATTTGTAGATTATGAAAAGGCATTTGATTCTATAAACATTTCTTCAGTGATTAAATCATTAGACCCTTGATATTGTTATATTCTGGAAGAATATTTATAAAAATGCAACAGTGACAGTTAAATTGCATGATGATACTAAAAAGATCAACACTGAGAAGATTGTACAATAGGTTGATTTCATATCCCAAAACGTTTTACAGCTATTTTGCAATAAATATTTGATAGATTGAAATGGGAAGTTAGAGTTTGCAAATGATGTAGTTGTTTTTGCAAATAATACTTTAGAGCTTCAGGAATTGTTGCAAGAGTTACCAGATGAAAGTAAGAAAGTGTAAAGGTAAATGTTAAAAAGTCTAAAGTAATGTTCAATGGATTTTCTCAAAAGAAGAAAATAAAGATTGATAGTGATGAGTTAGAATAAGTCAGATTATTACTACATATGGAAACATAACAGATGAAATTAATCATATATTTAAACTTGGTTGAAGTACTTTTGGTAGAAATAACATAAAATTAGATGGAAATATGCTTATATGTTTGAAAAGGAAGATTTTTAATAAATGTATTACCAGTTCTTACTTATGGATTTGGGACTTGGACACTTAACAGAAGAGCAATACAGAGACTTCAGACCACTCTACAAAGTATGGATAGATGTATGTAAGAAATAATGAGATTAAAAACAAAATACACAGGTGAGAGAACAAACAGGTGTTTCTGACATCATTGAAAAAATTAAGAGACTGAAGTGAAGTTGGGCTGGACATATTGCTAGAAGAGATAATAGATGGACGATTGAATCTTTAAACTGTATTCCAAGAGATTGTAAAAGATCCAGAAAAAGACCACACATGAGATGGATGGATGAAATAAGAAAGTGTGCAGGGGTGTTGTGGAGAAGAGAAACTAAAGATAGGAAAAGATGGATTGAACTTGGAGAGGTCTTTATCATGCAGTGAATCGATAATTGTTGAAAATGATGACGATAATATATTAATTCTATTTTTTTTTATTTTTTTTTTACGAAAAGATGTTAATAAAAATAAGAAAATCTAAAAGATAACTCTATTATGGATATACGTAAATAATAAATAAAATGTAATTTTAGAAATATTTATATTTTCTCTTCGTTTATATGTACCTGCTATGATGGTTCATTTTGCTTGTCAAAGAAATATACTGGTTAATAGACTAAAATTATATATATATATAATATTCTCTAATGGATATTAATATAATTGAAAGTTCTTTTACAATATCTTTTTAATTAAAACTGTATTCTGTGATTATTTAACAACTTAATATTTTAATATATTAAAATGAGTGGGTAGTGTACGTAGACATTAATAGAATATTCATTTTAAATAATTATATTCTGTGCATTTTTGTTTAAAGCGATTGAATTTAACATTATTATTATCATCATCATCATTATTATTATTATTAGTAGTAGTAGTAGTAGTGTAGAATCATCATTATCATCATCATCATTATTATTATTATTATTATTATTATTATTATTATTATTATTATTATTATTATTATTATTATTATTATTATTATTATTACTTTTCAAAGAACTTTATTAAGCAATCAAGGGTTACAGAGCTTATTACATATAGTATGATACAGGAATTTGATATATTTAATATAGTAACAATGGTGTAGTAACATGTACTTGAGAGATATACAAAGAATATGAATGAAACTAAAAAAAGATTACTAATATATATATATACGAAAAATTAAATGGAAACAGTCAATTACATTCTAAATTAGAGTACATACATAAAAAGTAGAAATCTTAAACTGCAAAAATTATAATGTTTATTCAAGTCTCTTTTTCATCATCTCACTGGAGTGACAAAATGAGACAATTGTCATTACTTTAGGCTAAGATTTTCATTCATTAAAGACCAAGTGTCTTGAAATACTTTTTCTGATGTGATGTTTTTGTCCCTTACTCTAATACTTCCCAATTTAATCAAAAAAGTGTTTGGATGTCTTTTAGGTTATTATTATACATGAATGTACATCTAGGCACCATAGTGCATATAGAATAAAAGTGCTTGCCTGAATTTGTGCATATATACCCTTACTGAATGTTTTAAATAAATAGTGCATGTTAACTTGAGTGTTATTGAATAGTCTATGGATTGCTATCCATATGTTGTCAAAGCATTGACAGTCAAAGAATAGATATGTTTGTGTTTTCATACCCCTCTGACAAAATGTGAACTGAGCATGTATTCTCTTGCAGTCTTTTATATTTATAAAAATAAAGAGTAGGGAGGCTTTCCAGATTAAATTTTACTAAAAAAAATCAAAGAATTTTGGCTCCAGCTTCCAAAACCTAAATTTTCTAATTATTTGACAGTTATTGAGACTTAAAACTGACTTACCCTCATCATTAATTGAATGTGGTCGAAGGAGGGAATGGACTTCCCAATATTTATATTTATTCATGGGAGGGTAGAAATGAAGATTATCAATGGAAAGCAAAGGGTCAATAAGGTTTTTCCAATAGCCTTTTTTAGGTATCAGTGGGTGTAATTTTAAAGGTAGGAGCAATTTGAGGGAATAATTTAGTAATAGATGAGATGAGGTTTAGTGTTTTTTGTATTCTAAATAAGTTAATTGAATGAAGTTCCATTCCATTGTGTATTAGTTGACACTGAAGTTTTCTGATTAAGATGGAAACGATACTTTGACCCCATAAAAGTTTTCTGAACATTGAGTAGATATATGTGAAAAAGGCTTTTGCATATATAACTATTGTAGTATAGTATATAATTCTTGTAATGATTAGCATGTTAAATAGTGATACTTTTGTGTAAACTGAGAGATAAGTTTCATGAGCGACCTTGTTATATTTTCAATTTTTATTTTGAGCATGTTCTGGATTTTTACTAGCATTGCTGCATTACTAAGATGGAATGGGAATCCCAAAAAAGGGGTAGGCTTTCCTTTAAAGAAAGGATGCTGGATAGGCTGTCCATTAAAAAATTTCCATGCACATGATTTATCAGCATTGAATTCAAGTCTATACTCTCTTGAGTATTTTTCCAATATTTGCAACAGCATTGGTAGATGTTTTTTATTTGTTAGGAAAACCATGATATGATCCATGAAGGCTAAGCATGGTATGTTAGTATTTATACTTGAAATATATATGCCAGGTATGCTTTTTTCAATTTTGTTCAAGAGCGAGTTTATATATATTGTGAATAAGATGGCACTTAATGGAGATCCTTGTGAAATGGAGCAGTAAGAGTTAAAGGAAAGTAAGTATTTTCCATTCATTGTAAGGTGCATTTCTTTATTAATAAAGAGGTTGGTAATGATGTATAGTATTATCTAGGAATTGGTGTATCTACTAATACATCAATAAGTTTTTCAATTGGAACTGTGTCAAAGATTATTATTATTATTATTATTATTATTATTATTATTATTATTATTATTATTATTATTATTATTATTATTATTATTATTATTATTATTATTGTTGTTGTTGTTGTTGTTGTTGTTGTTGTTGATGTTGTCGAGATCATGCAGTGTTCTATGACAAAGATCACACAATTAATTAGGATTGAAAACTCAGAGATGTAATAAGAATTTTATGGGGAAAGAAATAAAAGAATGATTTTAATAAAAGATTTTTCTTTTTGGAAAAAAATTATATTTATTTATGAATAATTTTAATTAATATTACTTTTAAAAAATCATGCACACTTTCTTTTAATTAATATTACTTTTAAGTAATATTACTTTTAATTAATATTACTTTTAATTAATATTACTTTTAAAAAATCACAAAAAGTTCAATACTGTGAGGCTTATTATCTCATTAATGAAGCAATAGTGCCTATTAATTCAAGTCTTAATTTGAAAACATTTAATCTGCTGAAAAAGTTCAGATGGTGGGGTCTGGAGCCAAAATATTTTGATTTCCTGATAAAAATATTATCTTTAATTCTAATTGTACAGATCCTTTGAAGATAATAATTAGAAAAATCAGAATGATAAAAGCAAGAGACAATAGAATATCATCACAAGATTTATTTAATAGCACATGGGATCTTATTGACATTTGAAGACCAATTTCTACCTATAGAACTTTAATTTGCATATTGTTTTTTTATACAATATTATGTATTTATTTATTTATTTTTTGGTTTAATAAAGTTTGTTTTTGATATAAAAAAAAATTAGTAATGTATAAATTAAATTTAATAAGAGCGAAATTTTCCTGGTGTTTTAATTTCTCTTTCAAAGCTGATATCAGACTATTTCAAAATCATCTTATGTTTTATTCTACTAATTTAAATGCCATTTTATTGAAAATTATCTAAATATATCAGCAATCTACTGTGAAATATTTTTCATTACTACAAAAGTTTTATCTATGTCGAAAAAAAAATTGTCTTCATATTAAAAAACTTTTTTCTCAATTACTTGCAGTAAAAAATAAGAAAAATATTCTAAAATATAAATTCCAATTATATAAACCAAAAAAAAAAGTTTTTTTAAAAAAAAAGAAAGGTTAACTATTCATTTACAAAATATTGATTTAAAATATAAAATTACTTCACAATAAATTTTAAAAGTTGTTATATGGAAATCTGTTTATTCAAAATTCCCATTTTGTGAATTGATTCATTTGATGTCTTAAAATTTAAAATGTTTTGGAATAAAAAAAAAAGATCTGTACTATATTTAAAATAAAATAAAATTATTTTAACTGATGTACTAAGGGTGTTTAGTTTATTCAAATTTTAAATGTTTGATATTTAAATAATATTAACTAGTTAATAAATTAAATACTATTTTGTTAGTAAAGTCATCATTGGAAGAGAAATCAATAAAAAATGAAGTAAGTCGTGGTTATAAATTATATAAAGTATGGAACTTTAAAGTTTATTATTATTTAAATAAGCAAAACATTAAACTTTTAAAATGTATACATATATTGGTGCAAATATGTCTGTCTGTCAGTTATAAATTTATTATTGGAATTTTATAATATATAGGGTATATGAGCACAGACTTTCACATGATCCACCACTATCCACTCTACCTCATAACACTGATATACTTGAACACACACATGTCGAAAAGACAAATAATTACCAATAGACACATTCCATGCTAAACCAGCAATCATCAATTAATCCAGATTATCATCTCCACACATATATGCAATAAGTGCTCAGATATATATTAAGATAGCCAATCTTCATACTTTAATGGACAGGCTTCAATCCATTCCACATTCCAACTCAATCATCCATCCAATTGAAAATCTGATGATGGAATGCTCAAAGGCCACCCTGAGGCTGAGATTTTCACCACACCCATGTTGACCATATTAAATGCTTTAAGCATTATTATTATAATAAGTGCTTAATCACAGATATATTTGCATTATTATTATCATTGTTATTTATTAATATTATGATTGATAACAGATAAACATATGTTAAATTTATTTTATTGATTAAAAAGTATTGATCAAATGTTTACATAACATCTTTATGTATGCAAACATTTAAACATTTGAATGAGAGATAAGTAACACTGAGGGAATTTTATCTTCAAGTGGTTCGAGTGTTTTTAATTTGTCAACCTTCATATTAGAATTAGCTAAATAATGATGTACCTTATTCATTAAGAGCACAGTCATCACAGTTCATTGTGAAAGATGTACGATAAACTGTTTATAAAAAAGGATCTGGTTTATTAATAAAGCTATTTGAATAAAGTCTCCTCCATCATCTAGCTCAATAGACGTATAGTTACTATCAGATAGACAAGATACATGTAGTATGGAATTTAGATATTGTCTTAAAAACAAATATTTTATCATAATATCGATAAACATTTACAGTGCATAGATGTAGCTCCTAACACCTAATAATTTTAAATAAAATGATTATTAAAAGAAATATGGACCATAAATCAATTCTAGAAATATTTTATAATGCCAAACCTTGCTGATACAATTTAAAATTAAAAATAATTTTCAGATGATTCACAAACTTTCAATAAATAGTGCAATTGTATTTTAAAATTAAACATACACATAGGTTATTTATTTTGTTTATTTGTTTATTACTTTGTGTATGTGTGTGCGCTAATTTAATCCAAGTTATAATTTTATTAATAAATACTATTTTATTGTTAATTAGTTGTGTTATAAGATTATCTTTATTTAGAGTCAATATGAAAGATTATATTGATTTGAGTTTGTGTTCAGATTGATTATTTAATTCAATTCCAAAATGAGATTATCTTTATTCAGAGTCAATATGAAAGATTATATTGATTTGAGTTTGTGTTCAGATTGATTATTTAATTCAGTTCCAAAATGAAAGATTGATATAAACATGTTTTCCTTGGGAATGAGGGGCTTTGAAATGTGTGTATTGGAAGAATTGTCAATTTACACAAATAAGATTGTTCAAATTCTTTTGCAAAAATTTTATTGTTATTAGATGTGACAGTAGACACATATGGATTAACTAATGGGTAAAACATATTAAGATGATTCTATAGTAAAGTACATCTTATTTTAAGACTGAATCTTTGCCCAGGGTTGTTTAGCATGAATTATTTAAACTTATTTGTTATTTATTATAATTTCATGTTTGGAATTCTCATTAAATGTTTAATTGATCTAGTGACTATTTACATAAAACATAATAAGTTGATGTGGGAAAATAATTGATAAAAAGAAATAAGTATCCTTACTCAGATAATAAATGGAAAACCACTTATTATCAAGGTCTATGATCATAAACAGTTTGAATTTTCATCTCTTTAAACCAGCTGTGGCCATTCAAGATCTATATAAGATCACAGACTCTGATATTAAGCAGCTTTCTATCTATTAGCTGACTGCTGTTTTAAAAATAGATTGCTAGTATTCTATTAGTTAATGTTAAGCATTGACAAGGGTAATATATAAATAATGATACTTTTTAAATAAATCTCTAAAAAATAAACATGCTTTAACAACTTTGCATAGAGAAATAGTAAAGAAGCATTGCACAGCAGAGTTTCCAATCTGGGTATGTCTAATATATATTCATTAATGAACAGTGGAGTAGGTTTTAAACAATTTTCCCAAAGTCCCTCTTAGAAAAAAAATGGAGAAGCAAATGCCCTCATCGAACTTGTCAATTATTTGTGATGAGAATTTGAGAACTTGGCCATCTTTATTTTACTGTCTAGCTAAGAAATAACTAGATACATTTTACTAATCAACATTTGATTTATCTTGATTGACACGGGTTCACTATCTGAAAGAAAAATGCTAAGCTTGTTGAAAAAATTTCTTACTCAACCTCGATTGTAAAAATGGTGTAAGCACTTGCATTAATATTACTCTGTAGAATCTACATTTTTAACTAATTCAAATGATTTCATTTTAAACCATTAAGCATCACATGATTACCATCTCTTATACTAGCACATAATTGTTTATAAACAAAGGCAAAACTTTCCATACAGTAGTGCCACCCTGTGCTAACCAGAGTAAACTAGTCTGGGGATATTGGATAAGTAGGCATTAGATAGGGATTTTATGCACAAGCCTTCTGGCATCCATTGATTATTCTGGTTGGCACAGAGTGGCACTACGTATGGAAAGTTTTGCCTTTGATTATAATTTCATTTCATTGACTTTATTAAGATTTGCTACTGTAATTAATTTTGTCACTACAATATATAGTATTCATGTGAAAATTTTCATCTAAAGTTTTAAAAAATATGCAATATTTTCAATTTGCTATTTTATTAACTATTAATTTAACTAAAAATAATATGCATTTTTATATTGCTTTTATATGACTTCTTACCTTTCTACAAATATATATATATATATTCTCATTTCAATTAAAGATATATTATGTTTATTTTTGTTTAATACTAACTTTTGATAAGTGAATAAATGACACCAGTAAATAGAGATTGCTTATTTGAATTAAAGCATAATGGCTTTTTAAAGCAGTAATGGTGCTTCACTTGGCATTCATGATCTTTCAATAGATTGCAACGTCATTTCTACATTCATTTTGAAAATATATATAAGCTTTTGCTCTTGTACTTTTTGCAACTTCATTTTACCAATAACTATTTTAATTTCATTTGATTTTTTTTTTAATATCACATTTTCTTGCTAAAATAAATTGATATCTGGACTATCTGCAAAAGTTATAGCATAGTGTGCATGGATATGTATATATGAGTACACTATTTGATTGTAGATAAAGTTTCTACATTTACTGTAAATATAATGAGACAACATATGAATAAATTTACTCAATTAATTACACCTCTAAAAAATTCTAATATGATACAATATGAATTGGACTTATTAAAATTAATATATCCTATAATGTTCAGTTTAATGCCAAAACTGGATTGATATTTAAACTGCAGGTAATCTAGTAAAATTGTGTGTGTGTAAAATATGTTAGTAAAGATAATATATAACTATGGACAATGCTTGATAAGTTTTGGTGTAAAGAATTATTAGTCAGACCACTTGAAAATAAATCTACAATTAGAGATTCTATTTCTAAGAATATTAAATGCTTTAATTTTCACCTGCTTACATATATATATATATATTAGTTTGTTATGAGGGAATAAACTATTGTTTAAGTTTTAATTGTGATTGATGTTTTCTTTGTTATAAATCTATTGATGCTTCCTGGTTGGTATTGTAAATAACACTCCTCAAAATATAGCAGATTGACATTGATAAAGTAGACTGATGCAGTAAGATAGTTTTTAAAAACTCTGAATAAATGGAAGCAGATGTTATGTGTCAAGAAATAAACCATACAATGAGGTAGAAAGTGAAGAGAATTTTTTTTAGCAGCAGTATATTAGCTCATTTACTATTGTTCTTTATAAAAAGAATGTTGTGGCTAAACTTTAACAAAAAAAATGGCATTGAACAATAGTTCAAAAAATTTTATCTCTCATATCCATCACTCTATCTTCACATTTAAGCACATCTAGAAAATGGCATGATTATGTTAATTAATTTAGATAAAGCATATACAATTTTATAGTTGACAACAAACAGTTGATGCATATTGCTCATCATTTGACTCATTAGCAGCATATACAATATGTATAAAGTGATTAGTGGGAATATAGGTGAAGATCCAATTGTTTAATATTTCTAGCTATCTAATTAGGAAACACTGTAAAAAGTTGTGCATAGTAAGAAACAATCGTTTGAGCTTTCTATACTGCTGGATAGTTGTGATATAATGGAGTTAAGATGACAGGTGCACTGATAAAAACCAAAAAAATTGAAAATGCATCTTGCAATATTAAATCCCCTCTTTATGCAAGTCGAAGAAATTGTCAGATTTATATGATATGTTTTAATTTTAAAGGATAATTTTTACTCATTCATATTTTTAATCATATCCCAATTTATTATATGATACTAAATTATCCACTATGCAAAGCAGAGATAATTATAGACTCATTTTGAAATTTATATGGATTTATTATCATTATAAATGCAAAACTGGATACATAAATTTATGACAATTGTATTAAAATATCAATAATAAATAAGAATGAATTTAAGCATTTTCTGCTACAAATTTAAAGCTTAATATCTTTAATCAATTCCTAAATTAAAACAAACAAATGGATTTCATAGGAGATTAGACTATGAGTGTACTCAGGATGAAATTTGATTGTAACCATGTAATATATAACATCTACTGTTTTACAGTAAATGATAGACATTAGAGAGTGATTACTTATTTATAATATTTCAGTGAAGCTAGCAATAGCATATATGGATGTGTGTGTATATGTAAAAATGATTTTAGAATGAAAACATAGTATTTCGTTTGGAAGTCTTTAATTTACATCTTCGAAGATATTGGCGGAGAATTTTTTTTATTCCATTCTTAGTGTATAAATTCGCTTGGGTTTTTTTTTTTTATATACATAATGGTTATTTTGTGAAATGTCTAAAGAAAAAAAAAGGTGGTTCAAAACTAAAGTAAGGACGTCTTCTTGGAACGTCTGCTGGTTTTCTCCATTTCCTTTACAAACTAAAGCGTTGATAGATAAAATAGAAAATGAAAAATGCAAACCGACTGTGTTGATCAATCATGAGAAAAATTGTTTTTCAAACTACTTCGCAGCTAACTTTTTATATTTACTTACTTCATCTTAAATCTTGTGTAAAAACGTTCAAATTTATTATTGAAATACAATATATATATATTTAATTATATATTGTTTATAGTGAAATATTTTATAAATATAAAAGATTATTTATAAAATCAAAAATACGGCTTTGGGGGGGGGGGGGATTCTTCTATGTTCATACTTTCTAGAAATAATACAATTTTCCATTTTGCTTTGTATAACCATTAAAGAAGTAATATCAACAAAAGTGATAAAGGTGTTTATATTAAATGAAAATTTTCGAATATACAGTATATATAGTATTTCAGTATTATTATTTTTTAATAATAAAAAAACTTTATTAACAAAATAAATATTTACAATTTGTACAAGTAATTAAACAAATGTTAAATTTAAATTACAAATTTATATATCAAAATCCCGAAGGATTTGATATATTCCACTGTTAAGGCAAGAAGGTTCCAGGCTATTAAATAGTTATTTTCAACTCAAGGGGATAGACTCGTATCAATAACCCAGGAGAAGTATTCAAACACATCTAGCAAGTGCTGACTGGGTGACAACTCAAATAAGCCAAACACGTGACAAAATGTTTGGTTAGCCTAGGATAAAAGGCAATCAAATAAATTTATCATTTCACTCAAGGCAAACATTTATCTCATAGCTTCACATAAAATCGATCCATCATCTTCCTTGGCAAGTATCTCAGACACTGGTTGAAGTAGGTTTTCCAATCACTATCCAGTTTTCTTAGCCAATTGAATTGCTTGTTATCGAATATCATCATACATCTTATTGCCCATATAATTTTATGGTTATGCACAATTACCATTGCATTGTGGGGGCTAAATTTCACAATGTTTGCCTAAGTAGACATTTTAAGTTTACAAATGACTTGTGGAACACTCTAGATCTTACCTGCACAAATGCCAGACATTCTTCAAATAGGTGCTGAAACATTTCATTACTAGATTTGCATAGTAAACAGATTGGATCCAAATTCATATGTAGACTTTCATTAATTACCTTACCCATTGGAATTAAGTCATTTACCAGTTTGAAAATAAATTTCAAGTAGGAAAGAGGGGCATATATATAGTGCAATTTTTTCAACACAATTTTTTTTATATATCCAACCATGCATTACCATTACATTTAAGATGATTTATTATGTCTTTATATTTAATACCCTCCAAACTGGACACATTCAAATCAACCCACAGATCCCTATAAGCAATGGACAGGTCAATTATAAAAGATCCTCCCTCATGTCTAATTTCATTTAGAGTGCCAGTGTGATTAACTGAAGTTCCTAAGAATTGACTTTTTTGATTATGTTAATATATAAACTTGCCTTGATGTAAGATATGTATAGTCCAGGTTCAACAAGGCCAAGACCTCCCTTTTCTATTGGCATTTGCAAGATTGATATTGGGATCCATTTTGAAGCCCTACTCCAGACATATTTCTTTGTGAACTGATTTATTCTGAGTATTGTTTTGTTATATAAAGCCACCCAGGGGACATAATATGACAAGATCTTTGATACAATGGCATTAAAAATTAATGCTCTTGTAACTTCATATAATTTAAGCAAAGAAAATTTACTTATTTTATCTTCAATTTTTGTAATAATAAATTTATTCAAGTATCTGTTCATCTTTGTCTTGGACATATATAATCATATCCCAAGAAGGCAAATAGGAGAGCCAAAAAGTTAGATGGCATTTTTTTACCTGTAGCTAATTGCCCAGCTGCAGACTTTATTGGTTGAATAACTGAGCCAGTTACAGCCTGAAAATTCTTTAGATATTCATCACAACTTGGATATTGTAGCTGTTTTGAAATATTATTATAATATCATCAATGAATGCAGTTATGGCTATCTGCACTCCCAAATGTGGGAGATAAAGACCAGGGATAGGGTTTTCAATCTTGTGAATGAAAAGGTCTATATAGACATTAAACAGAAGAGTGGCTAGTGGAGAATCTTGAGGAAGTCCCCTCTTCGGGATAAAAAAAATCAGATCTTCATGAAAGTTTTTAAGGAAAATTCTACTATTTCTAATATAATTTTCAACTGCATTCACCAATCATGTATGCTCCGGGATTAAAAAGTGGAGGGCCTGAATCAAATATGGCCAGTTAACTAGGTCAAAGGCAGGCCTAAAATCGATTTGAATAGCATAATATTCAGTTAGGTTTAAATCCTTGCTATATATAATGGCCTTTTAAATTTTTAAGGCTGTGTTTTATGTACGTCTATCCTTAATGAAATAGTGAGCAGATGATATTCTAGTGTTGATAAGGTGATGCAATTTCTTCAAGAGAATTCTAGACAGAATCTTTGAATCGATATTTTCTACAGAAATATGTTTCAGATCATCAATTGATAGCTTTTGCATTAATTTGACTTTTCTGAGGCTAAAGATTACACTGTTGATCATAAAGGGCCACTCAATTCTCTGACAACACAATTGATTACAAAATATTCACATTGCAAATTTGAAGCCTAGTCAAGCTGTTTATAAACAGAGACTGGGATTGTGTCATTAGCCATTTTTGAGGTTTTGTTTTGTTTTTATATTTTTTTTATTTTCAATTACTGTTAAATTTGATAATTTTTTTGATTGTGATGAGAGAGGGATATAAAATTAAATAATATTCGCACTTATGTAATTTTTAGCAATAATTTTAAATTACCTGCAATATACCTAATGGGAAAAACTACAAAAAAAAAAAAAACGAGAGAGAACAATTTAAGATTGTGAATAGCATAAATGTTCCGATGCTGCTGCCAGTATCTGAATAATGCCTTTTGATGCAGTGACTTGTATATCCACTTGCTAACTTTCTGGAGTTTAAACCCTGATTAAGTGAGCCTTTGAAATGTTTTCAGGTTATAAAAAGACAAAGTGTTTTTTTTTTTTTCAGAAATCCAACTCGTAACAACTCAGGTAAGAGAGCAAAAAAATACAATTCAATTTGGATTGATCAAATCAGTATTAATGTGTTGACTTGTTGCATTCACCATTAATGGAGAGATCTCTTAATTTTACACTTTTGATGTGTTGTTTTAATTTTGATTTTACTCTTTTGTTATCTAATTAACAATTTGACTCAGTTATAGAATGGCTTTGACTCAGTTATAGAATGGCTTAACTAGGGAGCTATTTTCATTTGACAGAAAAACAAAAAGCCTGATGTTCTCCCCTTTTTTTTAACCTGAAAACTATTCTAGTAGTATACTATTATAATAACTTTCCGTAGTAATCAATATGCTAGCATTATATGCCAATGACTTTGCCTTCAAGACAAAGTGGGCTTGAACGTCTTATAGGTAGAACAAAAGAAAAATAAATTTGGATCTTTTTTTTCCATACCTGCCTCAATTGTTTTACATTTAGAATAAAAAACAAGTTTAATAGGAATGTAGTCCATTATGGGTGAATATTTTTTTTAATATATTCATAAGTTCGGAAAAAGCACATGGTGGTAATAAATAAAGACAACAAGCTCTTGATACCAATTCATTTTTAATCAAAGATGCCAAAGAAAATATATTGTGGAGTTATTAGAAGTATCCTTTAAACAGCACAGAATGCAATAGCATAACTAGATTCATAAAAGTTATTAATGAAGAAAAGTTACTGTTACTACTATCTATTAAAAAAGCTCAGAAATAAAATATCTTTTTCATTTTATTGTGAGAAACAAATCAAGCCACAAACTTCAATATTTCATAAATATTATCAAATCATCAGAGATTCCAAAATGACAAATCATTTATTATGTAATAGAGAGCTATTACATAAGTATATCTAATGAGTCATTATAAGTTACAGATGATAAATTAATTCTTTAGTATTAAATGATGTTCATATGTCAGAAATCTAGAAATCTAAACTTTTTTTTCCCTAGAATCGCTTTTCTTCAGACTATGAATAAAGTGCACTCTATATGTTTAGCAAAGATCAAGATTATACATATACTCACACAGAATGACCATAAATTATCCTATAAATTGTTAGTATTATAACCAGTAGTATAGAGATGATAAAAAGTCAAGAATGGTTATTGTGCTTTTAAATATTTATAAAGATGGGTTTTCTTTTATAATAGAATTAGAAGTAAACCAATTAAAATGATAGAGGTCCTAACTAAGCAATTAAGATTAAAGACTATTCTGACAACCATTGAATCACCTTAAAGGAATGGGAAAATACTGGGGTAATAAAGATATGGATTTCGGAATACAATGGAAAAGATACGCTAGGAAAAATAAGATCAAAAATATAAAGATATTGAAAGAAATTAAGAGGAAAATAATTATTTATTGTGGAAACTGTACTGCACATTAACGTAGAGGAATTTATTATTTAATAGTGAAGATCATAAATGTGAAAAAAGATAAAAAAAATTGCTTTATAATTTTAAGAAAAGTTATCAAATAAAGGAAGAGAAATTTAACTATTAGGGCTATAAAATGATAAGGCGTCAACTGATATTTAGTCAATTTAAATAACGAATACAACAAAATTACATTTTAAAAAGATTTCTCTTAATATCTCAGAGAATGGGTATGACAATTGTTTGTGTTTATGTGTTAATATATATAGAAAACAGTGTGTCTGTAAAAGAAAATATTCTTTAGTTAGATCAGATTATAATAATTTTCTTGTTTTATAAACTACAGGAGTAACTACTTACATGAGATATAGTAAATATTTAGAAATTATACAAATTGAAAATGTGAACATTGTTTGATTGTCAAAATTATCGTATCTCTTGTCTGATTTTAGCGTTTCATAATACTTTTAAACTTAATTAATCTACTATTATATTTGTTGTTGTATTGTTCATCTTTGCATATTACTATTCTTTGTATTTTTATAATCATTATCAATTTATTTGATTTAATAAAACTTTAATTATTTACCTATGTCACATGGAGTATACTTAAATTAATATCTGCAAAGAACTTATGTTAATATGGCTGTGAATAATTGTGGATGTGCTAATAAATAATTATGTTTATACAACAGACATTTTTATATTCTCTGTTTAAAAGTTAGTATTCTTTTGAAGGTAAAGCATTCTACTCTTGGCAGTTCTGATCATAACAATGGGTAGCTATGGATATTTCAAAACTAAAAAAAATGAAATTTGGAGAAGATAGTTTGGCTTGACATGTAGCACTTGCCTTGGGTGGCTAATGATAATATGAATTACACCAAGAAATCATTGTTTTAATCAAGTTCATGACTTCTTAATTAAACTAGAATTCACTTGACTTCCTCATACATTTTATTATTACACAGGAACTAAAAGAGCAAGGATAATTTCATTTAATCATTGATAAATATATTCTGCAATCGAAAAACAAAAAAGGACTAGGTTGTTATTTACTTCAAACCATTTTTAAGATATTTTTTTAAAACCTATAATACTTTTACTGCTAAAGATGTTAATTATTAGTACTGAATTGCAACTTTAGTAAACGTCATCAAAATAAATAAATAAAACAATCAATACTAATACATTAAAGTTGAGTTTTGGAATGCCAGTACTTGAATGACAGCTAAATCCCCATTTCCCGCATGTTTAGTCTTTTTGCATATTTATTTGATAAAGTGTAGTGCTAGCTTTTAATGTTTTTTGCAGTATATAACCACTATACTTTATGTTAGTCATATTTTTCCAATGAAAGCACTCAATATTTACACGTTTTTACAGCAAAAACTATGTTCTCAAGTTTACCACAAAATACTTTCTTAAGAAGTCTATTATATTTTCATTTGTTTCTCTTATATAATCCAATGAATTATTTTGAAGTAGTCCTGTAATGCATCCAATAAATTGATGATTCTATACATTAGTTTTATGATCTTGGCATTGTATAATTTGAGTGTTATGAAACATCCCTAAATGATTTTTTTTTCTAGCTTTTTTATGTCCAGTAGGGGATTCAGATCTCAAATGTAACCATTATTTAGTTATATTGTACACATAAACTTATTTTTTTGACGTTAAAATTTAAAATTTCAGAAATAAAGATTTTTTTTTTTGTTAAGTGTGTGTAACCATGGTAACAAAATTTTAAGTTAAAATTAACGATTATTATATTTTTTTCTTTCGCGAAATTGTTGTGTAGGTCGGTATAAACAGTTTATCTTATTTATTTCATTAAAAATAATTGCTCGTTAATATATCTTTTCTCAACAAATTTAATTACTTTGAAAAATCGACATCACATACTTTTAATTAATCTAAAGTTTTGTAATTAATAAACATATTTCGTGTTTCAAAACTTTGTTGCTGTATGTATTTATGTACTATAAAAATAAACATCTGCTTTGTATTTACAATTATAAATTATTTTATTAAATTATACTTCTGATATGTCAAATTCTGAAGAAATTAATAAAAAATGGATTTATTAAAAGAGTTGATTGAGCAGATTGCTCATCGGTAAAATAATTTTCTATTAAGCAAAAGTTTCTCTTTTAATTTCCCAATGGGAAACTAAAAAAAAGTAATTTAGATGTTTGATATGAAGCAAATGCTCCAATAGATCGATTATTAGCCTTGTTAAATGTATACATTCCAAAATGATAGATCTAAGAGTCTCCGTGAATATCCAAAAATAAACTTCAAAAATATTTGGAATATACAAAGTTCCGATTATAGTTATTAAATTGCGTCATGCAAAATGACGCCTAAAAACTCTATTGTCGTTCATACCAACGCATTCTTACATAAAAAGAAGCTGAGCTTATAGTCAGAATTGCTGTGTTTTTAATTAATTTTTTTTTTTTTTTAATTGTCATAGCCTCGGCCGGGACGCGAATCCGCAACCCGGGCAACTGCCTGCTAGTGCAAGGCAGTCGCGCTGACCTCTCGACCACCAATGCAAGACTGTTTTTAATTAATTAAAGGTGAAAATGCGCTAACACACAATCTCATTGTCATAGTTAATGCATACAGTATCTTATGTATAAGAGACCCTTGATAATGCTGTGACTCACAATTATACGTAAGAGATAATATTTAAAAAAAAGAATGTCAAAAAGAGCACAGGGGTGAATAGAAAAAAAAACATTTTGCTTAGTTAATTTTAATGGGGCAGCATCTTATCCTTCAAAGAAGTAAACAACATTCATGATTAAGCACTTCTTACAGGGTTTTTTTTTCTGTTTCATTTAATCTTTATATCTGAAAGTTATTCACTATTATCCGGCTCATATGTTGATGCCATCATTAATCTGAATTGAGAACTCTTGTTTTTTATAAATATAATTAAATGAATTATTATTATATTTTTAGCATAATTTTAAAAACATGTTTATTAAATATTACATGCAGTGTCTGCAGATAATCATTAATAAACTTCAATTATATTCTGTTTTTTTTTATTCTTCTTAAAATTTTTCAAATTTTTTTTTTTTTTCTATTTATTCACTTCAGAATTTTCAATATTGCTAACCCTGTCTTTTTTTCCTTTTTTTATATATTTATTTTCAAATCGACATCTCAAAGGTCTTAATTTTTTTCATTAATTTTTTTAAAAAGTTTTAATCATTCATATTTCTGCTTTATATAAAATTACACTTCAGACAAAAATTGTAATAAATCTCTTTATCTCTTTTTTAATTCTAATTTCAATGTGATACCAAATAACCTTTTATCTTTATTACATTTGGGTTAAATATTGTAGTTTCCATCCTAATATCTTGGTTATTTTCTATCATCAGATAATTCGGGTTTTTCATCTCAGTTTTAGAGTTATCTCATAAATCTTATTAAGGTTGTGAACTAAATTTTTATAGAGATAAAATAAATAACTTATTTTCTATTCAAGTGTAATTTTTAATGTTTAATTACTTTTTTACAGATTTTAATCAATATTTATTAAACCTATTTTTAATAGGGATAACTATACTTCAGTAAAACTAATATCTCAATGTTAACTCCATTTTTATCAAATAACACTCCATAGTTAACTTAAATTCATTTATAAATTGTAAAATAGTTCATATTTAACATTCCAATTCGTATCTTTCATTTTCAAGATATTCTACAAAATGAGTAAATTCACTCTATAAAAAGAGCACATCTTAATTTGTAATTTATCACAGTTGTCTATTACATATTCTAGAATTTTATTTGTGCAAATTAGGTAAATTGAATAGGAGTTGAACTTACAACTAATATTGAATTTTAAGGCAAAACTCCAACCAACTGAACTATTCTGTCAAAGGCAACTAGATTGTTATCTCAGTTGGTTAGAGTGTTGCCTTGAAATTTGATATAAAGGTGTAAATTTGATCCTATGCCAAATTGTCATTGGTCATGCTAGCAATACCTAAAGAATAGTAAAAATAATACCATTCAAAATATTGTATAATTTACTAAACTATGTAGTCTATTTGTATAATATTACTAACAGTTGTTTGCATTTGAAAAGTTTTTTAGACATTCAGTCTTTACTGATAGATGATGAACATAGTCCAACATATTATCACAGGTAAATTAAATACTTACGAAATTCTGTATCAATAAACTTAGGATACATAGTTAAAGATAAATGACATCTGAGTATTTTTGTATGACCACAGCCTCATACTATTCTGTTTAATTTTGACTACAAAATCTTATACAGTATAGAGTTTTCCAAGAAATGGCTTTATGATATAATCATCCATATTTATATACTATTACTATAGCCTGAGTTTAAATCCAGGCTAAGTAAAACTTGGATTTTTTTGTTTCTACTAAGATTTAGTATATTTTTCCAACTGATGGTTAATATGTATCTGATTATTTTTAATTATCTGGTTGAACAAGAATTGAAAACTGCTTAAATTCTCATCAAATGGCAATCAGCAAGTCCATGGAGAGTGCTTTTTCCCCTCACAGTTTCTCTATAAAGTACTCTGAAATGGCCTTTGTTTTGCAATAGGCTATTTGCTATAAAACAAGTTTACTTACATTAATAACATGAAATTTGTGCACAGAGGAATAAAATACAATATTTTGGTTAATGTAAGATAAATTTACCAGAATTATAATTTTTTAATATAGATAAGTTTATTAGTAAAATAGTAGTCAACAATCAAGCAGTATTTCACCATTAAAACACATGCTGTTTATTTTTTAATTTTAATGTTTGCTATTATAAATGAAATATATAATTTCTATGAAGGCAAAGAGGACCCATGAGATGAATAATCTTAATGCAGATAATTCAAGTGTAAACTTTCTAGATGTGCATCTAAAATATCTTTAATACATATTCCATTATTACCCATAAAATTTAACATTTAGCATTTTGCTTTACTTGGAAAATAAATCTATCTATCCATTTAAATCACAAAATAAAAATATTGGCTCTTTTGGAGACATTAAAAGATTCATTTAATATCTGGCTAAGTTTTGTTTTGGAAAAAAAAATCAATGTTTTACAAATTGTTAAAAAAAAAGTAGAGTCTATTAAAGGTGTTATGTTTCATAATTACATAGCTTGCAAGTTCTATAAAATGTCTAAATATTTCAATCATTAAGGACAGTTACAATAGGAAAACATCTAAAAAAGAATTTAATTCTTATTTTGATAAGAGAAGATTTTAGAAACATAAGCTCTATAATTATATTTATATATTGGACTATTTCCATCTTCTAATATAAATATGGAATGCCTTTAGAAACATTTAACTTTACTTAAATATTCCAAATACATTCAAGTATTAGTAATAATAGCATATAGGTTATTATATGCACAGTGTTTCAAGAGGTACTATTCTCCCCTCTTCTTCTGGTGTTGCTGGCCTGATCAGTGACAGTACTAGCATAGAAATTGAATCTGAATCCTTAGATTCTTGAATATTGATTTTTAAGGTAATGCTCTAATTGAGTGAGTCATCCTGCCAAAGGCAACAGTCAGTAGAAATTTCATATACTTATCATGTTTGTCCGGAATTCTCCACTTTTTCCTTAAGTGCAAAGTTGATTAGTAGTTGACTTTTAGGGTTGTTCAACATTATCATATAAGCAGCTTCTTTAAATTTTCTTCTCTGTATCTTTTCTTTTCTATCCAATAGTTTTATATTTTCTCAATTGAACATATATTCATTGGTACATACATGGTCTGCTACCTTAGATGCATCTGTTTTCTCTCTTCTAATCATCAGTTTGTGTTCTTGCAATTGCTTTTCAATAGGGCAACTAGTCTCACCAATGTTCTTCCATTTTCACATGGTATTTCATAGATGCAGTATTTGCTTTTCAGCATTTCAAGTTTAGACTTTGTAGATGTTGGCAATTCCTCATAGTGTGGTATGGCTCTGGGAAACTGTTCTGATGTTATACTGAGTGCAGATTTTTCTTAATTTGTCCAAAAGCGATTGCAAAAACACAAATTGATGATTAAAAGAGAGAAAATAAATGTGTCTAAGGTAGCAGACCATTTATGTGCAAATAAACGTATATTCAATTGAGAAAATACAAAAATATTGAATAAAGAAAAAAATTTAAAGTTGCTGCTCACATGACAAGGATGAACTACCCTATAAGTCAACTGAGTGAGACTATACATAATGTATGGAAACCACTAATCAACTTTGCTCTTGAGAAAATGTGGAGAAATCAGGAGTAATCTCATAAATAAGTATATGTAATTTCTACTGACTGTTGTCTTTGGCAAGATGGGTCACTTCATTAGAGTGTTACCTTAAAATTCAATATTCAACTATCTAAGTGTCCTGGTTCAATATCCTTGCTAGTACTGTCACTGGTCAGGCCAGCAACACCTGAAGAAGATAGGAAAGTAATATCTCTTGAAATGTTGTGCATATACTAACCTGTGTGCTATTACAATAGTTGAATGTATTTGGAATATTTAAATAATTAGTTAAATTTTTCTAAAAGATTTTCCATACTTACATTAAATGATGAAAATAGTTCAATATATAAATACTGCTAAAATACTATCACCACAAAACTTCAGGGAAAACAATAAACTCCATAATATTTATAAAGATTTAAATTATTTTATATTCCATATTTATATTTCATTCTAATTTTTTTTGTCAAATATTATATGATTTAGTAGTTAGTTTTTTAATGGCAAGTTCATTGATAATGGCAGTATAGGCTATTCCTCAATTAATAATAAAAAATGTCTTGAAAGCATGGACAACATCCGAATTGAAAATATTCTACATGTTGATGTCAAACAGAGTTATGACATTTGCTTATGAAAGATTTTTCATTGATATATTGTGCTAAAGATTAGAGTTTGCCATTCCAAAAACATTCATATTAAAATGTGGTCTCAGCATTTTAAGTGATAGAGAACTGGTATATCTGTTGTGGGGATATATCTAAAATGGCCTCTTTTTTTTATGCATCATAGCGATTAAAATGCCAGTATATCTTTAATAACTGAACTTAATGATAATGTAATTTCACACATAATTTATTTAAATAAGTCAATTATTTTATATAGTGCAATGTTTTTTATAAACTATAATATTTAAACAGCATTAAACTGTTGCACATGCACTTTGGATTTTAAATATAAAATGAATGAATACTAACACTTCAACCACATGATAAAGTCTTTGGAAAAGATAGAATGGCTATCTATCTTTTCGTACCCAAATGCTTAATATCTTCACGCTTTCACTTTCAAACACTTAAGATTCGCTCATACAAAAGCGTTTGGTTACGAAAAGATAGATGGCCATTCTATCTTTTCCAAAGACTTTATCATGTGGTTGAAGTGTTAGTATTCATTCATTTTATATTTAAAATCCAAAGCGCATGTGCAACAGTTTAATGCTGTTTAAATATTATACATAGTTTATTGTGGTATGTCTAGAAATTTTGTAACTGAACCTGAAAGAGTGGAAGGAAGGGATTTATTTGTGAGATGATAACTGCCAAGAAGACTTATTAAGAGAAATAGTTGTGTCAGTAATTATGGGCTAATTAAAGGTTGTTTCTATCAAGTTTTGTTTTGCCATTAATTTTTGCTGCTGGTAATATTTATTTATAGTTTATATGTTATTTGTTTATTTTAAGCAAATCTGTATATTTCTTTTTTTTTTTAAAAAAAAAAAGAAATTTATATATATCCCCATTGTTTTTTTTATCCCCAGGCATTCCTGTCTTTTCCATCTGAAAATAATAAATCTTTTTTTATGATTCATAATTCTACATTTTGAATATATGTATTATTCTCATTGTTTTATTTTATGTAATAGATATTATTGTCTAGATTTTTTTCTTTGCATTAGTTCATATTTGCCGCCAGTTAATTTTCAGCAGATACGTATTTTAATTGAAGCATTCTCCATTTCAAAGATCTTTCGCCAGATAGTTAAAATTACTTTGTAATAAAATATTTGCTAAGTTTTAAAAAAAAAGTTTAAAGGTAGGAGGTCTAGATTATAAAATCTGCCATTCACTTTCAACTGTATCTTTTTTTCTCTTTGACTCAACACGAAATATTATCTTCTAAAGAGTAGAATACCGTAACATCGTTACAAATTAAGATAGCTTAAGAGAGCCGCATTTTTTTTTTTAGTGACGTTTTGATAATGTTATTTCTATGAATAGTTTTTTGTAATTTATTTAATGAATTTCATGGATTCCCGACTCCTTCCTCATATTATAGCTTCTTTTTTCTTTTAAGTTTACAAGCAGTGCTTTGCACTCATTTGGAATTTTTACCCTCCGGTTATGATTTGCCAACCGATATCGGATGGCTAGTTTGGTTATCTATCAAACATCCTAAATTTGTTTAGAAAAATTTTACCTACCCGAAAAAAATTTTAAACTTTAGCCGAGTTTGAACTCCAGATTATGGCCAAAACAAACTTACACACTAACCGAATTTTTATCTATTATTGACTTAGGTATTCTTAATGCAATTTTAATGAGAAATTTAAATGCAGAATTAATAAAACATTAATACTGTAGTAATGTTTTCAAAGATAAATTCTAACACTAAAATGATAGAGCAAGAAGACATTAGATTTGTAAATTGTATATTAAATTTTAACTTGTTTTGAAATACAGTATAGGGTGAATTAGACTTGAATTTTTTTTCAATAGGCTTAGAATTTTTTTTTTTTATGTGACTGACCCATAATCAAACCAGCTATTTATCTCATGGTGGTCAATAAATGAATACTTATCTAATCTTAACCATAGAATAAAATAAGGATGGAAAATCATTCAAACCATCTCCATCTGTCAATTGGAAATCTAATAACTACCATCTTTTTCTTTGTTGTTCCTCTGTGAGGGATTATTGGAGAGACCTTTTACTGCAGTAATTTGTATAGAAATAGACTTTTTTTCATGTGTATTTATTTAAAGAATAAAAATCTTTTTACAATATGAAAATGATTGGAGTTCCCCCTTTTTTTAGTTAAAGAAGTATTTTTTAAAAACAAATACATTTTTATATATTGATTAAGACCTGGGTAGCTATTATCCTAGCATTGTTTTTATTAGTTTTATAATAAAGAATAGTTCTGAAATTACAATAAATAGTCTTTGAAAAAAAGCCAGGAGAGCTTTGGCTTTCTTTGAGTAAAGGTTGTTCAGCGAAGTTCTGTTGAAGAACCAGTCAAGATACAGATGATAGTCTCTCACACCATTGTTTACTTCTCAAGTTCATTTACTGAATAACTTTGAGGGTTCACTTTTAATCTTATACTATTTTAAGCATAATTATAATAAGATGCATTAATATTTATAATTATTCTTAATAATGTATTATTTTCTAAAAAAGTTAAATGAAGTGGGTTTGATTTTTGAAATCATTTTTAGTGAAGAACTCTTCAAAACTTATTTTACTTGCTTTGATATTTCTTCCATGTCATGTTTTTCTATTAAAATTTTTTATTATTTAAAAGGTAAAAAGTATTTATTGCTGCAGATGTTATTTTTATATTTCAAAAGGAAATTTTATTCACAAACCATAAGAATCATTTACAAAAAGAAGGGCATTTACATATCAATCTCAAAGGAGACCAGCCAACAAAATCAGAGGTTACGCTTGTATATATAAACAAAAAACAAATAAATTCCATATTAATTACATTAAGACATTAGTTATTATCAGAAATTGAAGACATATAACTTCCCATTCCAGAAATCATAGTAGTGACCCATTTACATTAATCTGATCATGTATATCACATATATGATGGTGTTAGTCAATTCAAACACATATAAGTTTGTTTAATTTATGAACATGTGGACAATGATTAAAACCAAATTTGGCCATTTAGTCTATAGGGTTTTATCCTATCAAGTGAAGAGCATTTCCAATGTTTCTGTGTGTATTATTTAACATTTTAAATATCGAGAGATTAATCATTATGAATCATATATGAAAACCATACACTTTACTTATAGATCATGAGGTTAGCCAATCCAATATAGGGATTGCATTGATAAAATTTCTTAAAAGCAGGTTTTATTATTTTAATAGTTTTTTGAATTTTGGTTGGGTTTATTATATTTTACATATATAAATAATAGACTAATTGTTCATGGGAATATAACCCACTGACATCAGTAGCTGCATTATATTACGTGAACATTTTATACTTTATAGTCAGCACATTAACACTTATTTGCTTTATCAACATTGACCTGGAATTATTACTCCCCAGCTGTGTTTTTTTAATCTTAATGTGGTCTCTTGTCATTGTATTAATTTTATATCTGCATCATTAAGTGCTTAGTAATGTAAAATTATATTTCATTTAAAATAAATTAAGCATATGTTTAGCTTATCTTAATTTTCTAGTCTATCAGGCTATAGCTCGAAGATACCTCAGTACTTCCTAGGTCAGGATTTGGCAACCTTTTTTTCGTAAAGAGCCATTTTTAGAATTATATTTACCAAAATAATACTTATGAAGCCACAAGTCAGCAACTTTTATTATGAAATATACATTATTGAAAATTGAATCTAAAACATGTTTTTTTTTTGTTGCTATTGTTAAAATGAGTTTATTTGTACTTTCCTTAAAGGTGTTGTAGTAAAATATACTACAATTCAATTATTTATTAACAATGGTACAATAGTCATAATTATAATTATAAAATATAATTATTAAAGTAAAAAATGAGTGATTTTAAACATTCTTCCATATAAATTAACATTTTTTGTTGGTCAAATAATATGCTGGGATTTCATATATTTTATAATATATTTAACTTGTATGAATAATAAGATTAAAATATATACTTAATAAAAATATTAGAACAATATATAGTTTCTAATGAGAGTTTTGATGATGAATTTCTCGAGAAAGTTTGTAAAAATTCGGTAAATATGAAGTTATCTTTTATTTTCAACAAGACGGCAGACTCAGCTGTTCAGCTAATTTTTTAGTTTACTTTTAATAAAATTCATGTTCGAAAATGTTGCAAAAATATGTCGATCTGAAAATTGGCAGAAATCCAAATGCATAAGTTTTTAATTGAATATAAGTATCAGGCAGTAATATAAAATAATAAATGGATAAGTAAGTTATACATTTTGCGACGATAAAATTAATTCGTGTGTGTTATTACTCAATATCACCTGACGACGAATTGTGGTACATGAACCAAAATGCGTGCAGCACTTTCAAAGACTAATATCTTGTTATTGTTATTGTATATGAATATTGTTTATATATTCAGTGGAGAGTCGGAACAGCATGTTCAAAGAGCCATATGTTGCCAATCCCTATGCTAGGCGATAGAGAGTAATAAAATCATCGAGTGCTGAATACTTTTTCTGCTATCAAACCATTCTTTTCTTATATGATTTTTATTTTTGTTTGTTAAAAAAATGGAGATGTAAGTTAAAAAAGCCAAGTTTTACATAAACATAAGAGATTGGTTTTTATTTTATTTTCTTTATTCTTTTTATTCACTCATTAAAATTTATTCTTTCTTTTTTTTCTTTAATTAGAAAAGCCCCACATTTCTTCAAGTGTTTACGGGCCCCTTGTTAAGAACAATTACATTATCTAATAATAACTAGATACCCATTTATTGATCAATACTTAATGCTAGGGGCTATTGGAGAGGCCTTTTACCTTGTAATAAATCTTGAAGAACATTATTTTAGTTAAATACATTTTTTGTATTTCTATCATTAAAATTTTCTGACATGTTATCTATTACATTTTTTTTTTCAAATGCTTATTTTATTATTTTCAATCTCAGACCAATTTAAATATTAAACTTTTTTATTTTCTAGATCCAATTATTTTTAATAAATAAAATATAACAATATAAAGTTTAGATAATAAATAGATCCCTATGTTAATTTATTAATATGTGATATGATGTAAAATGGCTTCTTTTAAAACGAACTCATAAATTTTTGTAGGTAGTATGCCCAGAAACTCTATTAACAAAGTGAAATATCCTCTTCCTGCAAAACCTTGCAAACACAATAAACTCATTTATTTTTTACTTCTTGTTGCTAGTTTATTTCTTTGTCTCTTTCTATCATATGTTAATAAAAGCTGTTTCAATTGTTTCATTATTCTGTACTCATATTTTCTTAATTTTATTATATAGATCTAAAGTAAAAAGTCATAAAAAATCGCTATTACTTTCCGATTTTTTCACCTTGAAATTTCTCCCAATCTTTATATAATTTATCCCGATCCTCTTTCAATATCCTGCACTAGAAAAATAAATTTTCAAATTACTTCTACAATATAATTTCTTATTTCATTTTCATTTTTTCCCCTAGAATCTAAAGTACCTACCTGTCCTTGCATCAAATAACAATAATCTAACTTTAGTGTTATTATATTGAAGCAGATGATCTGATGCTCAGATCCTGCTTCACAGCCCACATCCAATCTCCTACCACCTAACTGTATTCAAACTCGTCCTTACGCATGTATACACATAACTAATAATATATTTCTTTACCCAATAGTATAAAATAATGTAAATGTATGTGTCTTAATTTAATATTTAATCTAATAATAATATTCTCATGTGTATGCGGGCGTAAATAATAAATATATATGTATATTTTAGCGTAGGAGATTGTGATTGAATTAATAGTATATTATATATATAAGATATTATATATGATACTTATTATATTTTTCATATATAAGTTTGTAGCCAGAAATGATGCAATCTTGTTAGTAAGTCTCTCGAAAAACAATAACCCGGAAGACCCTTTAGATTAAAATAGAAGATTACAAATTGGTAATAATAAAATAAACCCATTAGTGGAAATTGTCCATGCTAGCTTGTTTTAAAATCATAAGATTCATTTTAAAACAATCGTTCGAGAAACTGATAACAAACTTGCATTGTTTCAAACATCTTACCAGATAAGAGTATCCGGCCAAACGATTCCAAATGAAATCTAAGTGCTTAAACCGCCTCAGGTCCAGCAGTAGTTGCCTAGTTACAAATTCAAATTAAAAGTATAAATACTGCTGGATTTGAATCCACAAGGGAGAGGAGATCATTAAATAGCCATGCTGCTAAACATAATCCACGCCCGATGTAATTTTCACACAATGTGTTGTTAGTAGTAAATTTCGCCTTGTCCCTCCGTTCTAACATGCTGATCCCATGAACGAAGCTTCCGTACTCCGTGCTACTGAACTTTACATATGTCTTTCCAATGAAATGAAGTGCTATCTCAAATCATCCCGCTACCCTAGATCTAGTGACAATACCGATGGACTGATTCCTAGTGAAATGCTTTTCTCAATCATCAAGGTAAAGAACTCAGACCGCTTATAATTCCTAAAATCCTGCCTTCTATGTAATGTGTATATTTTAAACTATATCTTTTAAATGTCTTCAAATATATATAACTCTATATAACTAATCTATGCTAAGCCTCTTATAAAATGTTTTTCTTTTATTTTATTTAAAAGCGGCCAATAATTTTTATTAACATTTTTATGTATTTATATTTTAAAGTTAATGCCAATAATATTCTAAAATCGCCAGCATATAACTTATTTTGTTTTCCCCACCCATCATTTACTGGGTAAATAATTTATAATTGATAAAAACAAGTCTTATTCGGCTTGCCCAGATGCTCGCGATTTTAGAGAAATAAATTAATTATATTGTTCATGTTTACTGTTGAAAAACAGATTTGACATCTGTTTTTCCCATTCTCCTTCCTAAATAATGCGCTATCTTTTATCTTTCAACTATATTATATATGTAAATTTCATCTTAGCTATTACGACCACCCTTTTTATTTTGCAATCAATTAATGTATTTCCACAAGGGCATAAATCAACCAAAATTGAGATTTAATGTGTAAAACGTAATGAATAATATTAAGTAATATAATGTAAAGGGGGGAGGGGGGCCTTAACCTTTTATTCTATGTTTATATGTATAATTATTATCCCTGTTTGCTTAAAGTGAAGCCATGTCATTACGCTGAATAGTTCATCATTCGTGGGCAATAAATACGTCCCAATAATCTTTAATTTCAGAAGTATATTTATGTTTTATTATTAAGCGTTTCGTGCATAAAGGCCATTTCGTTTTATATATATGTTCGTGCTTCTTTCTCACATGGAGGTCATCGCACAGTCGAGCCCCATCGTCGTTCTCACTGTCCTTAAACCAGGCTGTAAAAATCACCTGGGGGACATCCACGGTCTTACGAGCATGCTTTATACGGGGATCGCTCTGGAAAAACCAGCCCGATAATGACATAGCCGGCCGCCCTTCATCTCAATACCGACCCTGCCTATGTTGCAGAGGAAATCGGTCAACTTCGTTCTCAGAATTCGTGAAGCACACTCCAGGATCCATAAATGGACCGACCCAATCAGCCACCATGCACGCACCGCTTTTCCCTTATCTTATCATTCGCCCAGAAGTATTCATAAGCCGTAATGAAATGATTTATTTAAACAAACATATGTCCCTTATTTTAATATAAGTATTAATACGATAAATTTAGTATCGTTTGTGTAAATTGTTCATTACCCATCCCGCGCATTAATTATCTAAAATTCCCAGTTAACCGTCATATTAAATGTAATCAAATATTATCTGTGTTAAAATTATTGTTTGAAGTAATCAAATGCTCTTTTCGTTTCTGGGGGTGTGATAGCGTTCTAATAATCTATTCTAATAGCGCTAATTTACTCAAACACATACATATATTATTGGCATAGCCGCAATTATCATGTTATTGTATAAAATGATTCAAATAAATATCTATAATAATCCTGAGGCTCACGTCGGCTAAATGACCCGACATAATTATTATTAATAAATCGTAAATATATATACATCAAACTCGAATCAGTGCTTTCTTTAGTTAAGATAAATATTAAGTTATTTCTTAAGCTTAAATATGACTAGATGATCTCCGCTCTACACATAATTAACATGCTCGTTATTAAGTTATTCTATCATGAGTTAGCCTTGAGTCTTTTGTGTCTCCGATGATCGATGCCGGCGGATGAGAAGTGGATTAATCGATGTCATCGGGATTGTTGCTCATAATGTTATAGATCTGGGGAATAGGCAAATAGGGCAGAATTCATGAGTGCTCCTGACCTGTGTATCTTGCGCATGATTGGATTCGAGGTACTTTTGCCTAGATGCTAGATCTTGTTATGTGAACATACAAATCCGACCGGCACAGATTTTTTTTTTTCTCCGGGTTTGTCGCATCAATGTAGGGCTTCGAATACAAACACCCATATACCTGAGATAGTAGTAGATAGTGATAGATATAACATATGTTTTAAAAAAAAAAAAAAATTTTGAAAAATTTTTTTCTGAAAATTTTTTTTCGGACACCCAGCTTAAAATTTTTTTTTGAATATTGGTACACACTCCCTGTGAGTCATTGTTAATATAAATATAAATATTTTCTCTCAGTATATATATAAAAATATGTTTCAAGTAAATAGTATGTCATATACTCAGTATTTTTTTTCCACATAAAAGTTTAAAAAGTTTTTTTTCGTTTTCACGAACCTATAAAATAAAATAGTGGCAGTTTTGTTTTGTTTTCTTTCACGTATATGATTTGAATAATGATAGTGTTATATAATGTTTTATTCCTTGTCCGTAAATGTTTATTACATGTATAATTCTCGTGAGTTTTTTTAAAAAAAGAAGTAAAGAGAAGTAACAGCTTTTAAGGGGCTTTTACTCTCATATTAATTAAAGATAAAGAAGTGGTTTCCCAAATAATGTTTATAGTTTTCGTATACATGTAAGTTTCCAGTAATATAAAAGAATGATAGCTTTTAAGGGGCTCTCATTTTATAAAATAAAATGTGTTTTTTTTTTTTTAAAGAAGTGAATAAGATGTTGCGTAATATTTTCTTTTTGGTCATAGACGTGAAATTACATGCAGGATGCTCGTAAATAAAATAATGTTAGTTTTAAAAGAACCTCCACAGATAATAAAATAAAAAGTATGTTTTAGATAGTGTCTTTATATAATATTTTCCATGAATGATTTTAATAACATAAAAGTATTTTCGAGTTTACAGTATGATAAAATAGTGTTAGCTTTTAAGGGGCCTTCACATTGATAATAAAAATAAAGTATGTGTTCTAAATAGTAGCGTTTATATATATAAAAGTTTCCATAAATGATTTTAAATAACAAAATATTTCGAATTTACAATGTAATAAAATAGTGATAGCTTTTAAGAGGCTTTCGCATTTAAAGATAGAAAGATAGTAAAGTAGTGTGTGCGTTAAATAATATAATAATTTTTTCTGAATGTTTTAAATAATGATGTTAAATATAAAAAAAAAATTTTTCCTTGTTAATACATCTGTTAAATAAGTATTTTAAATTTATAATATGTTCAAGTCTGAGAGTTAAATAAGTGACAGCTTTTAAATGGTTTCACTGTTAAAAATAATAAAACAAAGATTCTAATAATCGCAAAGGTGCAAAAGAAGAAATTTTTTTTGAAATGTTTTAATAATACTAATGCGTAGCTAACGGTTGTAAGTCAATGAAAAATAAAATGATATTTTGTGTTACATTTTCATCCTCTTATATAAATATGTGCTAAGGCCATAATAATTTTTTTGTTAAACTAAATGTATAACTATTTAAGTATACAACCCATTAATAGCAGATCATCTGGTCAGAACATATAGCCCTATCCCTTTGGCTGGTGCCTGGTATTAATACCAAAATAAATTTGCCAATAGGTGATCGAGTTAACTTAAAATAAAAAGAGTTTGAAAGCAATGGTTCATAAAAGTTGTATAGAGTTTTTTTCGGTTTAAAATAAATGTATTAAGTATATCAATGCAATCGTTAATTAATCATATTGTCAAGATGTTTCAGGTACTGAAGAACAACTCCCAAAACAGACCACGAAAGAAGACATAAAGAAGGCCAGGTAGAAATTATAATAAATTTTTTATATATTTTGCATTAAAGAGCAGTTAGAAAACTAGATCTAGAAACAATTAATATTAAATGATATTAAATAACAAGTAGGATAGCAATAATCAGTTTAAGAAATAAAACTTGAGAGCATGGGAGGGGGAGAGCAGAGTAAGGGAAGAGTGTAGAATGGGGGGAGGAGGTGTATCATTCCATAGGATAGAAAAATCATAGGACCAACTATCGTATTTTTTTCTGTATTGTAGCTATTCAGAGTCAGAAATATATGTATAACATAATGAGTTACCATAGCGCAGATAACCTCGAAGTATCAAACCTTGCACAATTGATCCAAGTAAAAACCTTTCAGGGAGAAGTGGAAGAAAATCTGATGGGGCACATTAACAGCCTGAAAGAGTTTTTCTCTTTCTATCCACTAGATCATGAGAGCCAGATAATAATAGCAAGCCAGCATCTAAAGCAGACCGCCAGGAACTGGTGGCATTCTCTAACAAAAAGACCAAGCACTTTCCGGGAATATGAGACAGCCTTGTTAAAAAACACTATTGGAGTGAAGAGAGGCAGGAAAGGACACTTCAAAACTTAACCGCTGAAAAATATTCGAAAAAAGGGGGCACATATACGCAATTTTTCCTCCATCAAGTGGCTCAGATGCGGACACTTACAGCATTCCCATATTCAGATTTGCACATTATCAAGATTATCCGATCTAACATGCCACCATGGCTACAAAGCATGATGATAGTTAGCAGAAACACTGATGTTGAGGAGATGATCCAATTCTTGACCTCCATAGCCTATGGATATGATCATCCACAACCAATCAAGAAGGCAGGGGGAGTCAACGATAAAGTGGACCAAGTAGACAATATGAGCAATATGAAAAAAAATAGATATGCATCAATTAATAGCATAATAATTCACATACAATGATCATACATGAAGGAGAGGAGTCTGTGAAAACAAGGGAGGCCTGCGTATTCCCCACCCTAAAAATGGATGCGAAGGGTCATGTTACGTATGCTTTATTGGACACTGGGAGCCAGGTATCACTGGCATCAAAATCATGGATTCAGCAGTTGCAGAAAGATAAAGGAGCATGTGTGCAGCTACCAATGCACCCTATTCATTTGGTCCTAGCAAATGGAAAGAAAACCATGAGCGAAAATTACCAAATCTGGCTAGAAATCAAATTTTCTGCGGAACGATTTGGCCATACCTTCTTAGTTGTCCCGGGGCTAGTATATGATGTAGTATTGGGGTCCAATTTTCTGACTCAGCATAATGGGGTCATTGATTATCCAGGAAAGATATGCCACTTAGGGAATGAACCCCTGAAATTTGAAGCAGCAGAATCACCAAAGACCGAGACAATTAGTTGCTTCATCCAACCTGTGAATCCAGGGATTATCAATACCAAGGTTAGGGAATCAGCATTGATAGAACCAAAAGATCAACAAACACTGAGGACAATATTGGAAAACCACGTCAAAGTTTTTTCCAACACCCCAGGGAAAATACGTGGATATACCCACCGCATACAAGTAAAAGATGAGTCATACGCCCAATCCAAGACCTACCCTATCCCATTCCAATATCGGGAGGAGATCGAGCAACAAATTTGCCAGATGATGGAATGGGACATAATCAAAAGGAGCCCCTCACCGTACAACAACCCGCTGGTAGTAGTTAAGAAAAAAAATGGAACCCTACGACTGTGCCTTGACACCCGCCGGCTTAATAGTATGACAATCCCAGAAAGAGATATCCCACCACCCATCCAAGACATTTTTGTCCAACTTGCAGGGAAAACGTTTTTCTCCACTTTGGACCTCACAGCCAGTTACTGGCAGATGGTTTTGGATCCATGGGACAGGAAATACACTGCGTTCAGGTACCAAGGGCAAACCCATGTCTTTAAAAGAGTTCCTTTCGGACTCATCAATAGTGGAGCAGGGCTAATGCAGTGCTTAAAAAGAATCATCTCTGAAGATATGCAGAAGCACATGGTTTGTTATGTGGATGATATTGTTATCGCGTCCGCAGATCTCACCGAACACATGACGTACTTGACTCGGTTTTTCCAAGAGTGTGCCAAAGAAAATATCACAATCAAACTCAAAAAAATCCAATTGGCGGTTAAAGAAATCACCTTCCTAGGCCACGTCATAAATGAGCATGGGATTAAAGTGCATCCAGAGAAAATTGAGGCAATCAAGAAATTCCCAAAACCAACAACCAGAAAACAGGTCAAATCCTTTCTTGGTCTGTGTAATTTTTATCATAGGTTTTATCCTGCATTTTCTAATGAAACCAGGAATTTAGTGGACCTCCTCCGCAAAGATAAAAGGTGGGAATGTACAGATGTGCATTGACCAGGACATGGAAAACATAAAAACTAAGTTCCTTCAAACTGTCATGCTCCATCACCCTGACTTTAACCACCCATTTTACATCCAAATGGACAGTAGCAAGAAAGGTCTAGGAGCGGTCCTGTTTCAGATGAGTCCAGAAGGACAACATCGAGTGTTATACTTCAGCAGCTGAACTTTAAAGGATGCAGAGATCAACTATACCACTACAGAGCAAGAAGCCCTTGCAATCATCTGGGCATGTCAAAAGTTCAAACAGTTCCTTTTAGGGTCCGAAGTTATCATTGTTACAGATCATAAATGCTTGGAATTTTTGAACAGGAGTTTCTTGACAAATGACCGATTAATAAGATGGAGCCTCTTTCTACAGAAATTTCGATATAAGGTGATATATTGCCCGGGTCCAGAAAATGTTGTGACAGATGTATTAAGTTGACATCCCATACCTATGGAGCCAAAAAACCCAGCAGTAATAGATCAGACTATAAAGATTATGATCATGACCAAAGATACCACTATGGACTCAAAATTAAAGAACCTGCGATACTGGCAAGATCTAAGTCCACAATATGGGGCGATCATCTGCCAGTTGAATGAAAACTGTACCTATGGGGCCAAACATCCCAATAGATGGCTCTCACAATACAGAATCATGGAGGGGGTTTTGAAAATCAACACGAAGAGTAAGGATAACCTATGGAAAATAGTGACTCCGAATCAGTTAAGAGACCAGTTAATAAGGCACATACATGAAGCCTTAGGACACTATGGACGAAGGAAAATTGAGGCATTACGGTGCCAATTTTACTGGCCAGGCATGTATGCCCAGATACTAGCACATTGAGGAAATGTGCTATTTGTGCCCAATGTAAATTCCCAAACCAATCCTATGCTGGGGCTAGCAAACCAGTGATAGCTATGGCTCCCAATGAGTTACTGGCCATTGATTCATTATGGTCCCCTGCCAAAGTTCCGAGGTTTCCAATACCTATTGGTGACATATGACGTTTTTTCTAAATATGTACAAGCATACTCCGTAAAAACTGCTGATTCCAAAAATGTCATTCGTGTTCTCCAAGACATACAATTCCAAAATGTAGGGAAGCCCCACACCATACTATCAGATCATGGGTCTGCATTCACTTCAAACACATGGAAGACTTGGATCTCCAAGCAAAAGCTGATGCACCGACTCATGTCCATAAGGAACCCGCAATCCAACCCGTGTGAGCGAGTCATGCAGGAAATCAATAGACTGTTCCATACGCACCTTATGACTAACCACCAACGTTGGGTAGACAAAACCAAAGAAGTGGTTGGCTACATCAATCATACGATAAATGAGTCAACCGGATTTACACCAAGACGACTACATTATGGGGAACCATGCCCAAAATTCTTTAAGGTACTTTTACCACATGATGATACCAACATCAACCCATTGCAGGATCAGGAGAGTGCAAGGCAACGTTTGGCACATATGGCCCAAATGCAGGGGCAAAGAGGACTCCCTTCACATCACAAATTTTGGGAAGGGGATGAGGTTTAGTTATGGAACCCCAAACCCAGCAACCCCACAAAAAAGGAATACAAAAAGTTCTTTTCGTTATATTAGGGACCTTATCGCATTGAAAGGGAATGTGGAGATAATGCGTTCTTACTGAAAGGAGGAAATGCGATCAAGGGGACTTATAATGCACAACAATTAGAGCCATACATACCAGCAGATAGAGGGAGAAATTAGAGGAGAAGCCAGACAGATAGAACCTGATGACCTGGATATGGAATGGTAAATGATCTTAGGATTCTAATAATTTCTATACGCTTTAGTTTTTTTTTTTAATTATTGATATGTTACTCTATTAACCAAGCAGTAAATAATTTATATATTATACCATAGTTTTGATATGTTATTCTATTAACCAAGCAGTTTTTTTAATGTAAGTGAATTATTTGTATATGTATAGCATAGTTCTTATATCATTATCATATTATATCCACAATCAACTAAGCAAGTTTTTTTAAGGCAGTAAAATTTTAATATAACAGAGAGTTAGTATACCACAAGTGCAAGGCATAAAATTCTTTAGATACATCGCCGATCCAAAGTTGTTCTTTAGTTACCTGTACATCAAGTAAAAGCTTTTTTTTTCTTTTTTAACGATTTTTCATTTTTTTTCGGTAAGTTCAGGAAAATGAAGCAGATGATCTGATGCTCAGATCCTGCTTCACAGCCCACATCCAATCTCCTACCACCTAACCATATTCAAACTCGTCCTTACGCACGTATACACATAACTAATAATATATTTCTTTACCCAATAGTATAAAATAATGTAAACGTATGTGTCTTAATTTAAAATATTTAATCTAATAATAATATTCTCATGTGTATGCGGGCGTAAATAATAAATATATATGTATATTTTAGTGTAGGAGATTGTGATTGAATTAATAGTATATTATATATATAAGATATTATATATGATACTTATTATATTTTTCATATATAAGTTTGTAGCCAGAAATGATGCAATCTTGTTAGTAAGTCTCTCGAAAAACAATAACCCGGAAGACCCTTTAGATTAAAATAGATTACAAATTGGTAATAATAAAATAAACCCATTAGTGGAAATTGTCCATGCTAGCTTGTTTTAAAATCATAAGATTCATTTTAAAACAATCGTTCGAGAAACTGATAACAAACTTGCATTGTTTCAAACATCTTACCAGATAAGAGTATCCGGCCAAATGATTCCAAATGAAATCTAAGTGCTTAAACCGCCTCAGGTCCAGCAGTAGTTGCCTAGTTACAAATTCAAATTAAAAGTATAAATACTGCTGAATTTGAATCCACAAAGGAGAGGAGATCATTAAATAAGCCATGCTGCTAAACATAATCCATGCCCGATGTAATTTTCATGCAATTTGTTGTGAGTAGTAAATTTCGCCTTGTCCCTCCGTTCTAACATGCTGATCCCATGAACGAAGCTTCCGTACTCTGTGCTACTGAACTTTACATATGTCTTTCCACTGAAATGAAGTGCTATCTCAAATCATTCTGCTACCCTAGATCTAGTGATAATACCGATGGACTGATTCCTAGTGAAATGCTTTTCTCAATCATCAAGGTAAAGAACTCAGACTGCTTATAATTCCTAAAATCCTGCCTTCTATGTAATGTGTATATTTTAAACTATATCTTTTAAATGTCTTCAATATATATATATATATAACTCTATATAACTATCTATGCTAAGCCTCTTATAAAATGTTTTTCTTTTATTTTATTTAGAAAGCGGCCAATAATTTTTATTAATATTTTTATGTATTTATAATTTAAAGTTAATGCCAATAATATTCTAAAATCACCAGCATATAACTTATTTTGTTTTCCCCACCCATCATTTACTGGGTAAATAATTTATAATTGATAAAAACAAGTCTTATTCGGCTTGCCCAGATGCTCACGATTTTAGAGAAATAAATTAATTATATTTTTCATGTTTACTGTTGAAAAACAGATTTGACATCTGTTTTTCCCATTCTCCTTCCTAAATAATGCGCTATCTTTTATCTTTCAATTATATTATATATGTAAATCTCATCTTAGCTATTACCACCACCCTTTTTATTTTGCAATCAATTAATGTATTTCCACAAGGGCATAAATCAACCAAAATTGAGGTTTATTAAATGTGTAAAACGTAATGAATAATATTAAGTAATATAATGTAAGGGGGAGGGGGACCTTAACCTTTTATTCTATGTTTATATGTATAATTATTATCCCTGCTTGCTTAAAGTGAAGCCATATCATTACACTGAATAGTTCATCATTCGTGGGCAATAAATATGTCCCAATAATCTTTAATTTCAGAAGTATATTTATGTTTTACTAATAAGCATTTAGTGCATAAAGGCCATTCTATTTTATATATATGTTCGTGCTTCTTTATTACATGGAGGCAACCGCAAAGTCGGACCCCATTCTCATTGTCCTTAAACCAGGCTGTAAAAATCACCTGGGGGACATCCACGGTCTTACGAGCATGCTTTATATGGGGATCGCTCTGGAAAAACCAGCCCGATAATGACATAACCGGCCGCCCTTCATCTCATTACCGACCCTGCCTATGTTGCAGAGAAATCGGTCAACTTCGTTCTCAGAATTCGTGAAGCACACTCCAGGATCCATAAATGGACCGACCCAATCAGCCACCATGCACGCACCACTTTTCCCTTATCTTATCATTCACCCAGAAGTATTCATAAGCCGTAATGAAATGATTTATTTAAACAAGCATATGTCCCTTATTTTAATATAAGTATTAGTACGATAAATTTAATATCGTTTGTGTAAATTGTTCATTACCCATCCCGCGCATTAATTATCTAAAATTCCCAGTTAACCATCATATTAAATGTAATCAAATATTATCTGTGTTAAAATTATTGTTTGAAGTAATCAAATGCTCTTTTCGTTTCTGGGGGTGTGATAGGTTCCAATAATCTATTCTAATAGCGCTAATTTACTCAAACACATACATATATTATTGGCATAGCCGCAATTATCATGTTATTGTATAAAATGATTCAAATAAATGTCTATAATAATCCTGAGGCTCACATCGGCTAAATGACCCGACATAATTATTATTAATAAATCGTAAATATATATACATCAAACTCGAACCAGTGCTTTCTTTAGTTAAGATAAATATTAAGTTATTTCTTAAGCTTAAATATGACTAGATGATCTCCGCTCTACATATAATTAACATGCTCGTTATTAAGTTATTCTATCATGAGTTAGCCTTGAGTCTTTTGTGTCTCCGATGATCGATGCCGGCGGATGAGAAGTGGATTAATCGATGTCATCGGGATTGTTGCTCATAATGTTATAGATCTGGGGAATAGGCAAATAGGGCAGAATTCATGAGTGCTCCTGACCTGTGTATCTTGTGCACGATTGGATTCGAGGTACTTTTGCCTAGATGCTAGATCTTGTTACGTGAACATACAAATCCGACCGGTACAATATATAACTAATATTTTATGTTTTAAATTGCACTTTATGCAAAAAAGTGAAGCTTATTATTATTAGAAAAGAATTATATGGCTGAGCACTTTCAGAGAACTTAAGTCTTTATATTCATAGCCTACTTTAAGCAAAGTTTAGCGGTAATTTATGCAAAATTTATGCAAAGTTTTCTTTCATAAAGACCATTTTCTGGAGATTGCAAAGCATGATTCTTTTCGATTTATTGCATAGTTGTCATTTGCAATAAAGCATGCCTTTTTAATCTTTCATTTCATATCATTATGATCAGTGCCTGTTGTTTTTTGGTGCTCAAAGAATATGGATTTGTTTTCAGTGTTAGTTAGAGCTCTCCTGTATAAATAATGATGTTGAGATGTTCTGATGGTAATGTTGGCATGGGTCTCTCCATAATATGCTGCTCTACATCCATTGATTAGGCATGAAATTTTATAAACTGCTTGGGCTATTTGATCAGAAGGTATTTTGTCTTTGGTATTGTTTATGATTCTGTTTGTTTTTATTCTTATATGATTCCAAATATTTTTTTATTTGTATTCATGCATCACTTTCTTTAACAATTTATCTAATTATTTTCCCCAACTCTCATAATTATTCATTTTCTATACATGTATCCTTTTTATAAAAATAATTTGTCTATGTATTAACTTTGCCTATTGTAAAAATTTTTTGTCTAGTGTAATTTTTATCTTCTCCACATAATCCAACTAAACATTATTTTTGTTAATCTACTTTTATTCCTATATAATGGTTCTCCCAAATATTTTAAATTTACTTTTAATTTCTGTCATTAAAAAAACAAGTCTATCCCATTTCACTCAGAATAATCTAATTTGCTGATACTATTTACTATCTAATTCTTATCTAACAACTTCTTATCTAAAAATCTCTGCCTTTTCAAATCAATACAATGTAATCATTTACAAATGCTAGAGAAGACAGCATTATTCCTTTCCAAATAATTTTATATATTTCATATTTATTAAACCACTAAACATCACATGATCACTATTCCTTATGCTAGCACATAACTGTTATTAAAACAGGCAAAACTCTCCATACAGTAATCTATGTTTGTTTTCTCACTATGCATTTTAATTTCAATCCTTTCTTGTTATGCTAAGTATACATATCTCCATAATTTACTCTGAGATCTGAAGTCTATGTATTGCTTTCCTTTTAAGTATCCAAGTTTCAGATCCATAAGTAAATACTTATCACAATCATTCCATTCAAGTTTAATTTTATGATTAATTTCATTCACTGGGTTTCCATCTTTGTTAATATTCTCACGAAAGTATTTATAATTATTAATTTCTAATTTATTATAATCAGTCTTTATTTATTTTTTTTAAAAAGCTATTGACTATTATTTCAATCTTTTTAGCATTATTTATCTTTAATCATTTTTGCCTAATATAGTTATTTTAATATTTCTCAAAGTTCTGATATATTATTTAATATAAATTGCTAAAATAATCTTTCTTTATTTTTATTTTTTTTAATTCCTATTTTAATTCATAAAATACTTTATTTTGGGGGTTAAAATTACTTTTCATAAACCTTTACGAATGTTAATTTTCTTCTGTCACTATGTTTTAATTTAATTACTCTTATTTTGAAATGTTATAATATGTAAAAGCATTGTTAAAATGCTTATAGACTTAAATGGCTTTTTATAATCTATAAAACTCAAAGAACTCATTGGTCCTTTTTATAACTTAATTCTAGTATGTATTCAATTGCTGTATAATCATCTTTAAATTCAGCTTATTTTTTGCTGGTTTGAATCCAAAGTTTTCTTTAGCCAAATTATATTAATATTGCTAATAGATTTGTAATTTATAATACCTTTATTTCTTAAAAATCTACATTATTCATATTATTCTTCCAATCACGTAATCTATTTTAAAATACCTTTCTTTTCATATTTCTTAAAAATCTATATTATTGCTGTTATTTCTCCAATCATCTGGTCTATTTTTATCATTTGAGATTTATTTTACCAGCACTTATTTTGTATCTTTAGTTGCTTCCTTTAACTTATTTACAATTAATTCCATCATTTTCCAGAGCTTTTTCATTCTTCATAGATATAATTGCAAGTTTAACTCAAAAAGAATTGTAATTGTAATGGCTGTTATGTTTCTTATTCTTTAATAACACTTTATTATGTTATCTCTCTTTTAATAATAGCATCATTTTTTTATTATTATTAAAATAACCTTTTTTCCATATGTTGTTTTTTTTTTTTGAGACTTTCATTTTCTTCTACAGCTTTCCACGCCAATTCAATCTCAAAATTTTCCTATGTCATTTTTTCAGAATTCTAAGCTTTCAATTCTTCTAAACTGATCGTTTTTAAATATTTTCATATTTTCTCTTTTTTGTATATTGGTTTGTCTCTATTAAAAATTTATTGATGAGGTATTTTTTTGTACCAGCTGTCTGAGTAAGAGTTTTTAGACAGTATCAGTTATGTTTTTATTGATCTTATTCAAGTGTGAGCCATTTTTAAAGTCTGTTAATAGTGATTTGATTATTTCTGAAGATTAAAGATATCAGCTATTAATAGTGTCCTTTATAATTTTTTGTTTACAAGCTTTGCAACAACCTTAGCTTATATTACAGCTATCAATGGTCACTTCTTGTTTCAAATCTCTTTAAAATGTTACAATCTTGAAATAAATATCTTCATGATTGAAATATAATTAAATTAATCTGCATTTTCATTTGAATCCTTTTATGTCCATTTCCTGTTAGCATTTTTTTTTCCAAAATAAGAATTCATTATATATATATATTTCACATGTCTTTGATCTTATATTTTAAAAGAATTGTGATGAAATGTAAGTTTGAAATATGTATATTAATATATGAAATTAAAAGAATATCTAAAGAAAAAAAGGGTTTGTATGAAATGAAATTACTATATGAGCTATGTATATCTTATGCACTTGAAAAAAAAAGTGAACCGGATGTTTCAGAAATATATTTAGAGTGTGAGAGGTTGATCTGAGAGATGGTTATGTTACAATTGAGCTAAGGTGAAAGATATACCAAGATAAGAATAAAATTTGAATATATATGTATTATAACAGTCGGGGGAAAGGTGGAATCTCATCGTATATGCCATACAAGGGTGCCACCAGGGTATTGGAACCTGGAAAATTTATATAGTAGGCAGATATGCAAGTTAAAAATCCAACTTTTATTTTATTAAGACTGTCAGCCCTTGCCACTAGCTCATGGAATAGCAGAGGTTTAAAACATATTTATTAAACTATACTTTTAATAAAAATTTACAAAAAATAAACTAGATCACTGCCAGTACTAATAACACAACAGATTTTATTTACGTATATATAAGTGACAACAAACAAACTTGAAAAATAATTACTATAAAAAAATTATGCTTTATGTTTCATTATTATTATTATTATTATTATTATTTTCTTTTAAACTTTAATTTTTAATCTTAGAATGTTGAGCATAGATAGGCCACCTAGATGACACACTTAAAATATTTTCAAAACATTTGACTCCAGGCTAAAAGTCCGCAGCCACACCAATGCTCGCTTCCCAATATATATCCACAACCAATGCAATGTGAACATGTTAGCATAAAACCACACTGACAGGAATGTGCATCTGATAGCGTGATATTATTTGAAGAACATGACCCTTGTCCAGTACAGGAATGTGCATCTGTCTGGTGAAGGAATCATGCATATAAAATAATAAAGAGAAATTGCTATGTATGGATGGGAGAGTGGTCTATCTTGCCAACTTATAGTCCCTATCCATAGAGCTGAAAGGGATCAATGTTGTGGGAAGTCCCCCATGTCCATTTCAATGCCATGGCTACATCTTTGGGGTCATGCATTCAGTTGGACACATTGCCCTATATACTAACACACTTCACATTACATTGATATAAACACCCATATATCCCTCCACCAGCATTGACACAACTATGAAACAAACAGTCCGAAATCAAAACTCCTTTAAACTAACATACTTAAATGAGTCTAAGCAGCCATCTACACCCAACTTACATTTAAGACAATTTACTAATTTAATTCTTTAAAAAAATATTTAGTTTGGGGTTCTAACTTATTTTAAAATCACACATTGTATTCAACTTATTTTTACCATAAATAATATATTTGACCTATTTTTAAAATCTAATAATGCACAAATAATGATATGTGTTTGGTTTTATCTTTAAATTTATGTTTGCAATCGCAAACTCCTATCCTATTACAAACAGATCTTATACTAAGCATAAATAAAAAAAATATAGTACATATTTTAAAAAGATTACATTTAAACTTTAGATGAGACTTTTAAAATTCCAAGTTTATAAAAAATAAAGTTCAGGTTTGATCAGGAGAGAAAGTCTATAGTTCATATTTAAAGGAAAATAAAGTTAGAAGATTTTAAATTAAAGAGAGTTTATAATTCATTTTTATCATTTATAATTTATACTTTCCTTTCTCTGGGTTCGTTCCATCGTGACGAAGATCTGAGTTTATTCAAGGGCCTTTTCTTGTGGACAATGATGATTTATGAAGATTTATGATGATTTCTGAAGACGGTACCAATGGTTCGATCCTGGGATCCATCGAGATGAAAGCTGCCATCGGCCGGCCGATACGAGGGAGTGCAACAGTGACAATAACTTTTTTTTTTCAGCAATGACAAACGAATTCAAAATTCTAATCTTCTCATTAATTATTTCTTTTGAATTTTTCCTTTTATAATCCTGAAGCATCTTATCTAGGAATGCACGGATCCATCTGACATATTTCAAATATGTATTTCATTGGTTCATTGGGTTTGTGGCTAAGTAGATTTTTCCACTGTGGTCTGTGTATATCTCTTTGGTGGGAAAAGCAAGTCTTTTGTTTCTATCTCTCGACTCTTATCTATTTCGTAGTAATCTTTTTAATGGTCATTTTGCCCTAAGGACCTATTTGTAATTTTATTTTTAAGATTAAAAGGTTTTTTATTATATTTATCTAAGATTAGAATCTTTGCTTCGATTCTAAAAAATTTTTAAACTTATTTTATTTCAATATTTAAATGAAACTTATTAATAATTCATTATTTGTGCATTTTGAACGTCTGTGCTTTTAATTCATTATTGAATATTTACAAAAAAAAAATTTAAGTACTACAATTTAAATGTAATGTATATATATCCCGTTACAATATATAGTATATTTTCTGCAAATAACATAAGTCTGTGATCTCATTTCTCCTTCATAATCAAATTTATCCACAACACTTTCAATTATTTTCCAACATTAGCATTAAATTTTTCCGTGATAATTTTAAAATATTGTTTGATGTATAAATGAGTGAATATACTCAAACAAATTTGTATATATAATAATTTTTACATTGTTAGAAAAATTAAATTATTTTTATTCTCAATTTTTAAAGAAAAAAAACATTATTTTTTTAGATTGAAGCCATCTCCACTTATCTTGTTTATAATTACAGCTGTAATGCCAATTAGGATTTGAACCATTCAATAATTTTCAGATCCTTTTCAGATCTTTTTTATTATTATCAACAATTTTTTCTACTCCTTGTACCGTCCACAGTATTGGCTTTTATTTATGTACGTTTTCTAAATTTCAGTGGTGCATCTGGTTATTATTCTATTTTATTATCAGGTATATTATTTCTTTTAATTTTTAATATCTTCTTTCATTTTAATCCGGATTGCTAATCAAATTTTAATTACTTATCACATGATCACTTATATATATAAACATTTTTAGTGCTTCAATGGAATGCTTTTGTAATATAATAAGAGTCTTGAATCTGACAAACTGCAGCTGGAAAATTATATTATCTTACTTGAGTGAGTTTCCATTACATAATTTTTTATTTTATTTTTCCCAATATATAACTAAAAAAATTTAGTCAGTATGTCAATTATTATTAATTTAACAATGTATGTATGCATTTGTAATTTTATCTGTAAATATATATGTATAAGAGATGTGAAGAGATTGTGTTAGTTTTGGATTAGACCTCTCAAACATTTTGAAGGGTCTTTTTGTGGTTGTTGTTGTTGTTACTAAGCTTTTACTGTTATAGTATACCCAGTTTGTATACAATATTATGAATGAGAGTATTTAAGCACCATCTAAATAATCAAAATTCTGAAATGTGAATTATGATAATTCAAAACTCATAGATCAGTTTAAAATAAACCCTCTTCATCATCTACTGCACCTTACAGATTAGTTTTAAAGCATACTTTATTAAAAACAAAAGATGAAATTATATTATATAATATATTTTACATAAACTAATATATAGTTTAACAATATTTTTGTTAAGGTCTAAACAAAAATGGCACATCAGAAACCATATGGTAAAAAGTATAAATGTTATTTGTATGTTAGGAGAAAGCTCTCTATTTATACTGCTTACTAAATAAATGAGAGATGGAATATGAGATCTAGTAATTGGAACTATTATGTTTCAGTATGTTTGCAATGCTGGACAATTATTAAGGAAATATTTCATAGTTTCTTCTTCCTTGTGACATAGAGAAAAGACATTGGTATAGAAAGAGTCTCAAGATTGATTTTAATTAAAAAGTCCAAATATTTTAGCTGTAAATACCAACATTTAAATTTTTGAATTATCTGCTTATTAGTAAGTTTAAGTCCAGATTATGATGGTTAATTAATTCTTCTTTATGTACTATTTACATATTCATCCCAATATTTAATTTGTGTTACAAATAATTTTTGATTTGGTGTAGGTATTTAGCTATAGAAGTGATTAATCATTTAATGAAAATATTTTTGATTGGTGGTGATGTATCCAATTAATTAACCAATATAAAGCTTAATACATCAGGCTACAAGTTTATCAACCTGCTGATCTCATTTATTGCTCTCTGGAGAGTATATTGAGATGCAGGGTAATGAGAGCCCATTATAGTTGAAAGAGTTGCATAAACCCTAATTTATCAAGATATTTATATGAATCTATTTTGGAGTTTACTGAATATTTTGTTTTTGTAAAAATGTAATGTATGGAGAGAATTGTGTCACCCAGTTTTTAATAAAAAAGAGTCTTTGAAATGAATTTATAATTTTCACATTAATCTCAGTGATGCTTATATTCATAATGGATTTATAGAGGTGTTTCTAATGTTAATATAAGAGGTCAGTGATTAAAAAGTGTGCATTTATGTGGTGAATCTATATAAATATTGTAACTAAAATATATACATTATCTATTAAATTATGTATGAAACTAATTAAACACCACTGCAATAAGACCTAGCTGTAGTGAATGACCCTGGATTACAGACAATAAGTGAACTAGCCCTAATTTTTTTTCCAGATTCTACTATTCCAATTAGAATTATTTCTGTTCCAAAGAAACATCAGTAATCTCATGAAGTTTTAACATTCCATTTCAATATTCCTTGGATTGGTAATTTTATTGAATCATTATATGAATTGTCAGAAATTCAAAATAGTTTTTTCCCCCATTTTTAAATTATTTATTGGAGAGTTGTTGCCCTTTTTTAATTTTTAGCATGTTCACTTCTGTGACATATATGAATTGTTTTTGTGTAAGTGGAAATTACTTTCAGAGTTTTTCCTAGTTCAATACACTGAATTAGTTTTTCCAAGAGGATTATCTTCCAGAGGTGAGTTATATTTGTTTGTGTGTATGTGTGTTTATGAATGTAGGGCATGGAGACCTTTGTTGAAAGTTTGTTTTTAGTGTTGAAGTTAATTTTTTGTTTATACATTGATTTAAATTCTTTATTTATTGGAATGGCATTTATTTTTTCCTTTTTTTATTTTTCTTTATGTTTTTTTTTTCATTACTAATTAGAAACTGTATTCTTTCCCTAAAGAGGTATTAAGGTTTTCTTACTTACTTGTGTTGTAATGCTTTTTCCAGTTATCCTAATGAATTAATATTAGAAGTTATCATATCATCCGGCATTATTTTTTCAACTTGTATTTGTTCCTGTGGAGTATCATTAATAATAGACTTCAGTGCATTTATTTTGGATGTGGCATTGTTGATTTGTGGTTGTTTAAAAGTTGTGTGATCTGTTTTTTCACTAGAAGAATGTAATTTAACTGTATTTTCTTGAAATGTCATTACTTTCCTGGCACACTGATGGGTTTTAGATTTTTTTAGCCCACAATTTTTACAAAATCTATCTGGGCAATCCTTGATGAGATGACCCCTGGATTTGCAAGAAAAGCATTAAGGGGTATACCTTTAAATGTTATTATTAATGGAAAGTTGTCTCAAGAGTGTAAAATTAATATATTTAGTAATTGAATGTTTTTATTTAGTAAGATGTTGAACAGTGCAGTCTTAGGACTGATAGTGTTGCTCTTTATTTCTAACATATATCTGAATTCAGATATTTTCTCATATTTATCAAGTATGCTTTGAATATCTTGACTTGTGAAATTTATATGACAGTTTTTAATCTGGCCTGTTGTTTTGATTTCTCTGTTAATGTTAATACAGTAGACAATTTTATCATTGACAAAGTGAACATGATTTTGGAAAAAATATTTTTTGAGTTAAGTTGATTAAACTCTAGCACTAAGTATCTATTATTAGAGTCATCTAATACTTATAAAGCATTACCCACATTTCCTTTTTAATAAGAAATTCACAAATGTCTTCTGTGGGAAATTTTATAATTGTAATGTTTAAATATGTCATTGCTATAATCAGTGTCTTTTCATTTATGGACTTTTGGAAAGATTTCAGAATTGTCATTGTTATATCTTGATATTCTTCATCATTTACAAGATTAATATTAATAATAATTGGGAATCTACTACACATGCACTGGATAAATTTAAACGTTTAATGAATATTCTATCCAAATATAAGATAAAGTCTTTTGAAAAGATAAATGAATCCACTCTATTATTTTAAGATGTAAATGTTTATATATAAGCAAATCTTAAGCATTTAAAAATGAGAATATGATGATATTAAATAATTACTTTCAATTCCTTTTACTAGGTTTTAATGAATGAAGCTTGCAAAATTTAATATCTTCACATTCTCATTTTCAAATGCTTAGGATTTGCCTATACATATACATTTAGGTTAAAAAGATCATATTTAGATACTAGTCCTGCAATGTAGGGTAGATGTTATGCCTTTTCACAGTTTGTAATAAATGTGTAACCTTGTGATCACATCAAATTTAAGCAAAATAAACTCTTCAGTGTTATCAGATCTCATGTGAAAACGTGTTTCCCTTTACCAAAATACAGTATTTTTTTATATTTTGACATTTTCAGTTATTGTCCAGATTTCTTTCTGACAACAGCTTTCATTCCAATTGCATTTCTGTTTCAGATAAGTATTTCTACATTATTTCTACTTCTGAGTTACTCCAGTTCATTTGATTTTAAGTGTGTAAGTATGTAGTGTTCATTTTTGTCCTTTTGATTTTCTTTTCATAACATCCTAATGCCAGTTAAAATCATTTTCACATGAATCACAGATATAAACTTTATGAATCCAGCACCTGGGGTTCACTGAAACAGTCAATCTTAGCTTAAGATTGTGCTTCATGTTTCCATCTACTAACCTATGTTTAAATCCCTATTTCCCATCCCACTCCTTTTGTCGTGTATATATATTTCATGTATATATTTGAGATGCGCGCCTAAATTATAAAATTTAATGTTTCAATAACATGTTTTAACATTATTATTAATTCTTTTTATTAATTATTAGTTCTTTTTTATTAAAGTATTATAGATGCGGCTCAAATATATACATAGGAGCAAAACTTACTAACAAAATATTGATGTTTTAAATATTTCTTATATGTCATTTTTAGCTTTTTCTTTTTAAATTGCTTGTTTTTCTATTAAGCTATATATTTTTTATAAAATCCAATATGGAAGATGTGACTGTTGTAATTGTCCAAAAATAATTAAAGGGAGGTATTTTTTAATTAAAGTTTTACTTAAAATAAATGGGATTAAGTAGATTAAAGATTTACTAGTGTTAGAAACATGTTGTCAAATCTATTTCTAATCTGGAAATAGATTTGAATTTATTTTTGGACGTTATCTTACAATTGCATCTTCAAAAACAACTGATAAAAGAAAAGGTATAAAATGACTGAATTTTGAATCAGGGGGATTAACTACTATTGAAACAGGGGATTAGCTACTTTTAGAGAGAGGTATTATAAACATATTTCATTTTGCTTGAAACTTACAAATGATGTAGCAATAAATCCACAACTCTTCAGCGGCCTCTGCCGCTACCGTAATATCCTGCTGCCCTGAAATGAAGAAAGATCTAAAAAGAACTTTAGAATGCTAATAAAAGTTTGCCATCACCAAGAAGAATTCATTTTGGATCCTCAATTTGCCATACATGAGCTGTACTTGGAAAATAGACTTATTAAATGTGCACAAGGTAACTTTTATGCTACTATTTGAAAATGAATCTAGCCTCACTAATCTCAAATCCTGCTATCAAGATTCTGACATATTGTACAATTTTCTGTCTTTTAAATTAATATGTTTTTTTATATATATAAATAACATGTAATTTGCTCTTCAATAATTTCTATAAATTTAATCCTATCCCATATGCTTTAACTTCTTTTTTATTTTGGTGCGGTCATTTATTTATATATATTTATTATTTGATTTATATATCTGCTTGTTTATTAATATGTCAATCTAAAACAATCTGACGAATTGAATTTTCTAAAAATCCTTTCTTCTTTTTAAGTAAACCTTCATGAATCAAGTTTATTAACATTCCCTTAAAATATAACGTATTGTTAATTAATATGTTCACCAGGTTGTTTTATGAATCAACATTTTAGGTTCGTTTTTAATATAAAAATTGATTTTTTTAACTCTGAAAATCCAGAACTTAAGCTAATTAACGCTTTGAAATCTTATAAAATCTTACATTATTTTGATGCGGCAAATTAAATAATTTTTTTTGTCGGTTTGTTTAGATTAATCGACTTACTGAAATGGCCAACTACAAAATTCAATGAGCTATTAACTTTAAATTCTCCCCCTGTTAATTTTTTTTATTATTATTTAAAAATCATTACAAGGAGACTTCCTTCCGTAAATTAATTAATAGAAAGCTCATTTAGTTTTGTACCTCATATATATATATTTTTTTTTATTTATTTGAATGATTGAAATTATTTTAAAAGTATCTTACTATTACCTCCAATTTAAAATAGCCCTGTAATTATTTCTGAAAGAATAAATAATTTTAGTGAATCAATTAAGTAAAATTTATCATAGAAATTTATCAGTATATATATTTCATACATATATTTTATTTGTCAGAAAATATTAAAATTATGATTTACAATTTATTAGTTTGATATTTAATGCCTGTCTATGTTAATTAAAGACAAGTCCTATTTTGTAATCTTCCATGATGAGTGGGGAAAACAATTTTATATTTTAGTTTTAATTCTTGCCTTTCTTTTTGTAATATAATTTACTATTCATTCATTAATGACCTAACGTTTCTGGGACTTTCCATTATATCAGGGAGCCAATGATTTTAATCAGGATTTATTATTTTGTTAATGATACACTATCTATCTATATACGTCTAAGGCATTGTGTATTTATAGTTACAACCATTTCTTTATTATTGCTATTCTTGCTTTGCTACCAACCTCTTAGGATCTTCGGAATCTGACCAGTCCAACCTTTTACACTCCCTCAAAGTAGACATAGTTCATACCAAGGGATTCTTTTTGAGCATTGCTATTAAGATGTATATGCACATCAAAATATTATTATGATTATTTAGAGACATGTTTGGCTGGAGGGCTAGCATTTCTCATCATCTAGTTGTATTTACTAGGAAATTGTCTGTAGTAAAGCCACCCAGAGGGTCAATAACAGACCTCATTTATTTTGTTGTAATCTATAATAGCATATTGCCTTCTTCATCATTTTATATCTTTATTTAGCAAACCTGAAATGCTCTCTGCCATGATGGCACGTCCTTTACAAACAATTTTTGTAATTATTTAAATCTGACTGTATAATTGTCAATTATTTATTTAAGAACTATTTTGCTTCCCACACTCATTATATAAAAATGATTTTAAATGTAATAGTGTTTTAAATGCCCATCTTTCATATTTTGTAATATATATATATATATAAAACAAATTTATTTGTAATATCTTATTTTATTGCTGATTGGTTTTTGGCCGACCAATTAACAAACTTTTACATTGTTTGTCAAAGCCACATCAAAACGAATTAAAGAAAATAACCAAGTTGTATAAACAAAGACTCCTTATTTTGTACTAAATTCTTTAATAAATTCCTATAATATTATCATTTAAATAAGCTTAGTTTGTCATTATTCCCAATCTCTAAGGTTAATTACTCTATTTGTTTATAATATTTATTTGATGTAAGTTCACTTCTTTATAATGTTGCCATAAAGAATTATAATTATTACAGTTCAAACCATTAGTAATCGATCAAATCATATCTGTACTGTTCTGCAATCATCAGAATCCATTAAATCATTGATTTTTCATGTAAACCCTTTATTATTTTTGAGTCTCTATGTGAACCATGACCTCCAGCTGGGACGGAATAAAACCAAGCACTGCTAGTGTCATCACAAACGTTATCCATTAGTCAGAGAGGCAATAATTTAGGCAAATAGGTTAGGATTCATCCTTGTCCTGACATATGTATTTTGTGCATGGTTGGATTCAAGGTACTTTTGCTTGGATTATTGGTCTTGTTGAATGAATACACGATTTTGACCAGCACAGAGGCTGCGGTTTTTTTTTCTAAAATAAGGTGACTTAATTGTTTTACATATATATATAACTGCTAGTTTTTTTTATTTATATACTCTTAAAATGTATGCTTAAAATATCAAATAAAGTACTTATATATTTCATTTATTATAAAATCCGAAAGTGGGATTGATTTATTTCAAATATCAGAAAAGGGATGGGGGTAAATCTTAATGTTTCTTTTACTAGGTAAAATCTTAATGTATATTTTATTAAATGAAATATTCTCTCTCTCTCTCTCTCTCTCTCTCTCTCTATATATATATATATATATATATATATATATATATATATATATATATTATAATTGCATGGCGCATTATAGTATTCAAACAAGGGTCATTTATTTTTAAAGCAGTAAAACTTTTCAAGGTCATTAGTGACATTTATATCGTACTGCATTCCTGACATATAGCCGATCTTCATGATTATATATCTGTGCTTCTTAATCTGGGGGTTATGACAAGATCGAACCCATAGATTTCTTCTCATTCCATAGATAGTTGATCTATCTGGAACCACATTTATTTCATATAAAATGCCTCTGGCAGTGATCCCGTAAGTTTGGCACATGCTATGCATATTCACTTCGTAGATAAAAGGGCCTCTCATGTTGGTTATACCCGCAAAAGTCTGGGCCACGCCATGCCTATCTACTTTTCTCTAAGCACTACCCAAGAAGGGGGTGTGAGATTTCGTTTTTCATCCAGAAGCATGACCTTTTCCTCTTAGTTATTTTAGGCTATTATGTCAGCACTGCAAACTTCTTCGTATTATTATTTCTTTTGCTTCATGACGCAGTTTTAATGCTCTAATATTAAAATTAAGCTTTGCTTAAAATATATATAAATGCCAACTAATTCTATTTTATTAATTAAATTTATTTCAGTCTTATACAGTCCCACCATCGTGATTTATATATCTATTTAAGAGTATCTATATGCCTTGGGGAAAATAAAGTGTTCGTCTTACTATTGTTTAAATAATTTTTCAATAAATATTTTTGTCATAGTTCAAATATAATCTTTTAACTGTCTTTTGTTTATTTTCACGACCTCAATGGTGTGAAAATAATTTATATCATATGTATATGAATCCCAGAATGCTCCCCTGAATAATGTTAGTCACCATGTTTCAGAACCGTAATCCGAAGCGTTAATAGCAATTTTGTGTAACTTTTTTCTAATGCTGATTGGCATTTTAATATTAGACCCACCAAAGATGTGTGCTTATTTATAATATATCATTTAGCTAATAAAGAGCATATGAGAAATAATAGCGTGAATGACACTATGTTAATTATCTACCGCTTGCTCATTCACGCACATACTAATGTACTTAATTTATAAATGTAAATAATTTTTCATTATATTAAACTATATTTTATTGTCTAACTTATTTGAGTAGTTCGAATTCCTTTTCCTCCACTTCCACATATTACAGCCATGCTTATGTATATTTTAATATAGTCATAGTAATTGATGTCTCATTGTCTTCTCCGCTCTCCTAGTCGGCCGGATTAAAATTAATTCTCATGTGCCATCACTATTATGCGATTCATTAGGTGTTTGATCTGGGGCTTAGAGAGTGGGTTCGAATCCAGGTGGGTTCCTGACCTAAATCTTAGGCTGGACTGGGTTGAAGTACATTTTGTGAGTTCCAGCTCATGTTAGATGGATAAACATGTTTTGACTGGCACATAGGATTTTTTTTTTCTCGGGCTTGGCTTCCCAAGTGGGGCTTCGATATAAACACCCACATACCCTGAGTACTGAAGTCTGTTTATATGTATTTTTTTAAAAAAAAGTTGTAAGAGATATAGCTTTTCTTTTTTTTTCCATGTTTGATATGTTTAAAATAATGTGTTCAAAGTGTAAAATTCACTGTTTAAAATTAAAACCCTTGTACTACAACCATAGTACATATGTATTTTTCTTCAATGTCATATATAAAGTTTTTTGTTCTTGAGACATATATGAAAAATGTATAAATAATTCATAAATCATTTATTACTCTGTATCAGCTGGCACCCTTATAAATAGAAATTTTGCTAACCAGTAGTGAGTCAAATGCAAAAATGTTGGAAATAAAGGGTTCGAACTCAGTTAAAAAAAAATTATTGAGAGCAATTTTTTTTTGATTTAGTGCTATAATGTATAAAAGTTTAAACATGTAATAACTAAACTATGAGTTTTCTTTTAGATGCATGGATTTTTTTTTCTTTTTCTTTCTTTTCCAATAGTATGTAGTATTGTGTAGTGTATATAGAAGTGTATGTGTGTGTAAAATTTATGTATTTGTATATGTAGCGCTGCATATATATGTACATAGGTGTGTATGTGCGATGTGTAGGAACAGATGTGTTTGAAAGTTTTATATGTATTGCATTGCTATATCTTTTCGTGGAAACCTCATAAGCCTGAAGAAATTGTGTTTTGCCCAAGTATAGAAATTTTTTTTCATTATATAGATGTGCAAATTTTTTTTTTCTGGATGTAACGTTTAGTTTTATATAACAAGATTGTGTATTGAATTTTGAAAATTTTCATCGTTCTGGTCATCACTTGAAAACTCCTAGTCAAGGCATTTTTTTTTTTTTAATGTTTTTGTTTTTTGTTTCATTGTATGTCCGGAGAAATGAAGCAGTCAATCTTAGCTTAAGATTGTGCTTCATGTTTCCATCTACTAACCTATGTTTAAATCCCTATTTCCCATCCCGCTCCTTTTGTCGTGTATATATATTTCATGTATATATTTGAGATGCGCGCCTAAATTATAAAATTTAATGTTTCAATAACATGTTTTAAAATTATTATTAATTCTTTTTATTAATTATTAGTTCTTTTTTATTAAAGTATTATAGATGCGGCTCAAATATATACATAGGAGCAAAACTTACTAACAAAATATTGATGTTTTTAAATATTTATTATATCATTTTTAGCTTTTTCTTTTTAAATTGCTTGTTTTTCTATTAAACTATATATTTTTTATAAAATCCAATATGAAAGATGTGACTGTTGTTAATTGTCCAAAAATAATTAAAGGGAGGTATTTTTTAATTAAAGTTTTACTTAAAATAAATGGGATTAAGTAGATTAAAGATTTACTTGTGTTAAAAACATGTTGTCAAATCTATTTCTAATCTGGAAATAGATTTGAATTTATTTTTGGACATTATCTTACAATTGCATCTTCAAAAACAACTGATAAAAGAAAAAGTATAAAATGACTGAATTTTGAATCAGAGGGATTAACTACTATTGAAACAGGGGATTAGCTACTTTTAGAGAGAGGTATTATAAACATATTTCATTTTGCTTGAAACTTACAAATGATGTAGCAGTAAATCCACCACTCTTCAGCGGCCTCTGCTGCTACCATAATATCCTGCTGCCCTGAAATGAAGAAAGATATAAAAGAACTTTAGAATGCTAATAGAAGTTTGCTGTCACCAAGAAGAATTCATTTTATTCAATTTGCCATACATGAGCCATACTTTAAAATGGACTTATTAAATATGCGCAAGGTAACTTTTATGCTACTATTTGAAAATGAATCTAGCCTCACTAATCTCAAATTCTGCTATCAAGATTCTAATGTATTGTACAATTTTCTATCTTTTAAATTAATATGTTTTTTTTTATATATAAATAACATAATAATTTGCTCTTCAATAATTTCTATAAATTTAATCCTATCTCATATGCTTTAACTTCTTTTTTATTTTGGTGCGATCATTTATTTATATATATTTATTATTTGATTTTATATATCTGCTTGCTTTATTAATTTGTCAATCTAAAACAATCTGACGAATTTAATTTTCTAAACCTTTCATGAATCAAGGTTATTAACATTCCCTTAAAATAACGTATTGTTAATTAATACGTTCGCCAGATTGTTTTATGAATCAACATTTTAGATTCGTTTTTAATATAAAAATTGATTTGTTTAACTCCGAAAATCCAGAACTTAAGCTAATTAACGCTTTGAAATCTTATAAAATATTATTTATTTAATTCTAAAATAAGGTGACTTAATTGTTTTACATATATATATATAACTGCTAGTTTTTTTATTTATCATACTCTTAAAATGTTGCTTAAAATATCAAATACAGTATTTATATATTTCAGTTATTATAAAATCATGAAGGTGGGATTGATTTATTTTAAATAGCAGAAAAGGGATGGGGTAAATCTTAATGTTTCTTTTACTAGGTAAAAATCTTAACGTATATTTTATTAATTGAAATATTCTCTCTATATATATTATAATTGCATAGCGTATTATAGTATTCAAACAAGGGTCATTTATTTTAAGGCAGTAAAACTTATCTCAAGTCGTTAGTGACATTTATCATATCGTACTGCGTTCCTGTCATTTAGCCTATCTTCGTGATTATATATCTGTGCTTCTTAATCTGGGGTTACGACAAGATCGAACCCATAGATTTCTTCTCGTTCCATAGATAGTTGATCTATCTGGAACCACATTTATTCCGTATAAAATGCCTCTGGCAGTGATCCCGTAAATTTGGCACATGCTATGCATATTCACTTCGTAGATAAAAGGGCCTCTCGCATTGGTTATACCTGCAAAAGTCTGGGCCACGCCATGCCTATCTACTTTTCTCTAAGCACTACACAAGAAGGGGGTGTGAGATTTTGTTTTTCATCCAGAAGCATGACCTTTTCCTCTTAGTTATTTTAGTTATTTTAGTCTATTATGTCAGCACCGCAAACTTCTTCGTATTATTATTTCTTTTGCTTCATGACCCAGTTTTAATGCTCTAATATTAAAATTAAGCTTTGCTTAAAATATATATAAATGCCAACTACTTCTATTTTATTAATTAATTTTATTTCAGTCTTATACAGTCCCACCATTGTGATTTATATATCTATTTAAGAGTATCTATATGCCTTGGGGAAAATAAAGCATTCGTCTTACTATTGTTTAAATAATTTTTCATTAAATATTTTTGTCATAGTTCAAATATAATCTTTTAACTGTCTTTTGTTTATTTTCATGACCTCAATGGCATGAAAATAATTTATATCATATGTATAATGAATTTCAGAACGCTCCCCTAAATCATATGTTAGTCACCATGTTTCAGAACCGTAAATCAAAGCGTTAATAGCAATTTTATGTAACTTCTTTCTAATACTGATTGGCATTTTAATATTAGACCCACCAAAGATGTGTGTTTATTTGTAATATATCATTTAGCTAATAAAGAGCATATGAGAAATAATAGCATGAATGACACTATGTAATCGATTCACGCACATGACTAATGTCTATTTAATTTATAAATGTATTAATAATTTTTCATTATATTAAACTATATTTTATTGTCTAACTTATTTGAGTAGTTCGAATTCCTTTTTCTCCACTTCCACATATTACAGCCATGTTTATATATATTTTAATATAGTCATAGTTAATAGATGTCTCATTGTTTTGCTCAGCTTTGCTAGTCGGCCGGATTAAAATTAATTCTCATGTGCCATCACTATTATGTTATCCATTAGGTGTTTGATCTGGGGCTTAGAGAGTGGGTTCGAATCCAGGCTGGTCCCTGACCTAAATCTTGGGCTTGACTGGGTTTGAAGTACATTTTGTGAGTTCCAGCTCATGTTAGATGGATAAACATGTTGTGACTGGCACATAGGATCAAAACATGTTTATCCATCTAACATCAGCTGGAACTCACAAAATGTACTTCAAACCCAGTCCAGCTCAAGATTTAGGTCAGGAACCAGCCTGGATTTGAACCCACTCTCTAAGCCCCAGATCAAAAACCTAATGAATCACATAATAGTAATGGCACATGAGAATTAATTTTAATCCGGCCGACTAGGAGAGCGGAGAAGACAATGAGACATGTATTACTATGACTATATTAAAATATACATAAGCATGGCTGTAATATGTGGAAGTGGAGGAAAAGGAATTCGAACTACTCAAATAAGTTAGACAATAAAATATATTTTAATATACTGAAAAATTATTATACATTTATAAATTAAGTACATTAGTATGTGCATGAATGAGCAAGCGGTAGATAATTACATAGTGTCATTCACGCTATTATTTCTCATATGCTCTTTATTAGCTAAATAATATATTACAAATAAACACACATCTTTGGTGGGTCCAATATTAAAATGCCAATCAGTATTAGAAAGAAGTTACATAAAATTGCTATTAACGCTTTGGGTTACGGTTCTGAAACATGGTGACTAACATTATTTAGGGGAGCATTCTGGGATTCATTATACATATGATATAAATTATTTTCACACCATTGAGGTCGTGAAAATAAACAAAAGACAGTTAAAAGATTATATTTGAACTATGACAAAAATATTTATTGAAAAATTATTTAAACAATAGTAAGACGAATGCTTTATTTTCCCCAAGGCATATAGATACTCTTAAATAGATATATAAATCACGATGGTGGGACTGTATAAGACTGAAATAAATTTAATTAATAAAATAGAAGTAGTTGGCATTTATATATATTTTTAAGCAAAGCTTAATTTTAATATTAGAGCATTAAAACTGGGTCATGAAGCAAAAGAAATAATAATACGAAGAAGTTTGCGGTGCTGACATAATAGCCTAAAATAACTAAGAGGAAAAGGTCGTGCTTCTGGATGAAAAATGAAATCTCACACCCCCTTCTTGGGTAGTGCTTAGAGAAAAGTAGATAGGCATGGCGTGGCCCAGACTTTTGTGGGTATAACCAACGCGAGAGGCCCTTTTATCTACGAAGTGAATATGCATAGCATGTGCCAAACTTACGGGATCACTGCCAGAGGCATTTTATACGGAATAAATGTGGTTCCAGATAGATCAACTATCTATGGAATGAGAAGAAATCTATGGGTTTGATCTTGTCGTAACCCCCAGATTAAGAAGCACAGATATATAATCACGAAGATCGGCTATATGTCAGGAACGCAGTACGATATGATAAATGTCACTAACGACCTTGAAAAGTTTTACTGCTTTAAAAATAAATGACCCTTGTTTGAATACTATAATGCGCCATGCAATTATAATATATATAGAGAGAGAATATTTCATTTAATAAAATATACGTTAAGATTTTACCTAGTAAAAGAAACATTAAGATTTACCCCCATCCCTTTTCTGATATTTGAAATAAATCAATCCCACTTTCACGATTTTATAATAAATGAAATATATAAGTACTTTATTTGATATTTTAAGCATACATTTTAAGAGTATATAAATAAAAAAACTAGCAGTTATATATATATGTAAAACAATTAAGTCACCTTATTTTAGAATTAAATAAATAATATTTTATAAGATTTCAAAGCGTTAATTAGCTTAAGTTCTGGATTTTCAGAGTTAAACAAATCAATTTTTATATTAAAAATGAACCTAAAATGTTGATTCATAAAACAATCTGGCAAACGTATTAATTAACAATATGTTATATTTTAAGAGAACATTAATAAACTTGATTCATGAAGGTTTACTTAAAAAGAAGAAAGGATTTTTAGAAAATTCAATTCATCAGATTGTTTTAGATTGACATATTAATAAGCAAGCAGATATATAAATCAAATAATAAATATATATAAATAAATGACCGCACCAAAATAAAAAAGAAGTTAAAGCATATGAGATAGGATTAAATTCATAGAAATTATTGAAGAGTAAATTACATGTTATTTATATATAAAAAAAACATATTAATTTAAAAGATATAAAATTGTACAATACGTTAGAATCTTGATAGCAGAATTTGAGATTAGTGAGGCTAGATTTTTTTCAAATAGTAGCATAAAAGTTACCTTATGCACATTTAGTAAGTCTATTTTCCAAGTATGGCTCATGTATGGCAAATTGAGGATCCAAAATGAATTCTTCTTGGTGACGGCAAACTTTTATTAGCATTCTAAAGTTCTTTTTAGATCTTTCTTCATTTCAGGGCAGCAGGATATTATGGTAGTGGCAGAGGCCGCTGAAGAGTGGTGAATTTACTGCTACATCATTTGTAAGTTTCAAGCAAAATGAAATATGTTTATAATACCTCTCTCTAAAAGTAGCTAATCTCCTGTTTCAATAGTAGTTAATCCCTCTGATTCAAAATTCAGTCATTTTATACCTTTTCTTTTATCAGTTGTTTTTGAAGATGCAATTGTAAGATAACGTCCAAAAATAAATTCAAATCTATTTCCAGATTAGAAATAGATTTGACAACATGTTTTTAACACAAGTAAATCTTTAATCTACTTAATCCCATTTATTTTAAGTAAAACTTTAATTAAAAAATACCTCCCTTTAATTATTTTTGGACAATTACAACAGTCACATCTTCCATATTGGATTTTATAAAAAATATATAGCTTAATAGAAAAACAAGCAATTTAAAAAGAAAAAGCTAAAAATGACATATAAGAAATATTTAAAACATCAATATTTTGTTAGTAAGTTTTGCTCCTATGTATATATTTGAGCCGCATCTATAATACTTTAATAAAAAAGAACTAATAATTAATAAAAAGAATTAATAATAATTTTAAAACATGTTATTGAAACATTAAATTTTATAATTTAGGCGCGCATCTCAAATATATACATGAAATATATATACACGACAAAAGGAGCGGGATGGGAAATAGGGATTTAAACATAGGTTAGTAGATGGAAACATGAAGCACAATCTTAAGCTAAGATTTTCTGCTTCATCACACACAAAACTATGGAGTTTAATGAAATGGTGAAATAAGCAGCAACGAGGCACATCAAGGCAACACCTCAACTCATACCTGGCTGAAATTATGTATTGTGTAGATTACATAAAAAATGATGTGTTCATTTGCATACTAAATGACGTAAAAAAAATTTCCACCCGGATGAAAAGTTAATAAAAGTGTTGTAATTTATATTTCTTTATTTTTGTGATTTTTTTTTGTTTTGTTTTTTAAAAAAATACATTCATTTATTAGCATTTTTGTAGAGAATCCTGTTCAGATGTTATGCTGCACAATCACGTGTGCAGTAAAACTCTATTTTGGGGGGAAATTTTTTTAGTTGAGATCTCCATTTTGTGTTTAAAATGTAAATGCCAAATTGCTTGTTTCAATGCAAAAATTCCTGTATTCTATTAGACAGTAAATAGTGTATGTGTATATTTTATGTTTTTTTGTAAATAATATTTAAAGAAATAATAATTTAGTGATTGTTTTGTCCATATTTAAAGTATTAGAGTAATGGCATTTTGTATTTTAATATTTTTGGGCCGAGAAAATGTACTTTTTAAGATCGGCTTTTTTTGTGTGTGAAATTTATATCTTTAGTCTTGTTATAAATTTTACAGTGTGAAAGTTGTATATATTTCTGTATGGCAAATCAATATTTATTTTTAAAATGTTCTTTTTAATATTGATTTACTATTGTTATAAATTTTAAAGTTTTTTGTGTAAAAGTCATATATATTTGTGTATGGCAAATCAATTTTTTCTTAAAAGGTTCTTTTCAATATTAATTTCTTGCTCAAATTATATATCTTTATTATTGTTATGAATTTAAATTCTGCTCCATTTACTATTGTTATTAGAAATTTTATATTTTTTCATGTGAAAATAGTATATAATTCCGTTCCATATTTTATACTTTTAGTTATGTGAAAGTGATATTTTTAGTCATGCAACATGAAGCACATATTAGATATGCTATGCCTTTTCACATGCATATTTAACCTGCCAGTAACTTTGTAAATCTTGTGAAAATATCATGTACAAGATCCATGTACATGTTATATTGGTCAGATCACAAGATTACAAAGTTATCAGCAGATTAATGTGAATGTGAAAAGGTGCAGCAGGTCTAATACTTGCTCTGTGTTGCAGGACTAATACCTAAGTACAGAAAAGATAGAGTGGATTTATTCTATCATTTCAAAAGACTTTTTGTTTGGAAAGGAGATTATTTATCCAGCTCATGTATAGTGGAGTGATCCCTAATTATTATTACAGATTAAAAACATAGTGCTAAATAAATAAATAACTCATATAGGATTATTATTGGTCAAGTTTTTAATCAATGAATTTGATTGATTACTTTTTATGAATCTGAATTTAAAAAACTCATTCATATTTTCTTGATTAATTTCATTTAAATTAGTTTCTTCTTTAGTATTAGTTTTAAGTATAATTGCATAAGTAGTTTTGTTTTCATTTTCAATTTTTTTAGAGATAATACTATCAGAGTGCCTGAAGTTAGTTATTGAAATAGTTAGATTTGAAGTTTCATTTATTGTTCTCATATCAATATCAAAAATAAAACTTGCTTTTTCAAATCTGATAAGATTTTAGGCTTATTATATTTTTATCTAGATCTAAATTAAGACTGGAATCTTCTAGAATTAAAAGTTATTTAGTATTAACTAATTTGAAATTTTAATTAGAATTTTCTAGCATAAAAAAAAAGACTTTTAATATCTATAATTATTAACAAAAATAGCTCTTTAAAGAGCTTACCTATTCTCTGATACAATTTTCGCTGTCAAACTCTCAATAAAATTGCTATAAAAACTGCTTCAAAGAAGAGTTGATTTGAAAGCTGACTTACTCCAAAAAGTGCTACCTAGTTTAAAAACATTAATTAAATATATATAATAATTAATTACATAAACAATAGTCTTTCCATATTTGCAAGGTCACTATGTAACTCAGGATATAAAAATTTATTACACAAAAATTAAAATAATTATAAATTTATAAATTTCATGGTCATGCCTACCTGCATTAGTACTTTATGAATCATCTCTCAGTCCACATCTTGCATTCTTAGTAGGCTCTTTGTTAATTTATTTCTGTTTTTTATATATAATTGTATTTTTTATTCTTTTATTAGTTATTTTAGCTGATATCTGCTACTTCAAATTGCTAACGATCATATTTTCTGATCAAAAAGTTATTTGATCTGTATGTTATGGCTTGTAATTTTAGTAATTTTCTTGTATTGTATTGTAATTTTATGTCAAACATGTATGTTAAAATGACAATGAATCTATATTTTAGCTTTTATTTTTGTTCTTAATAGATAGGAGTTAGAAAGAAAGAAATAAGCTCTGTAGTGCAAAAGTCAACTTGCAAAAATTATATTGCACAAAATAGCAGCATTTCTTAAGATTATGTTTGGAAAGCAGAAAAAAGTTTAAAAGATTTTCTTATTTCAAGATTGTTTTCATTATTTATTTATTTTTAAAATATTTTATATTTTCTGCCACCTCATATCTATATATATATATATTAATTTTGAGTTATATTATGTTAAAAATATATAAATACATCTTTAATCTTTTAAATCAGTTTTAAAGTTTTTTTTCTTTATCTCGAAGAAATCGGGATTTCATCTATTGGATTTTTTTATTATTTATAAATTAATTAAATCTTGAACTAAAATAAAAATAGATCTCAAGATTTCCTTTTACTAAAAGTTTTTTTTTTGTTTGCTTTAACTACAATTTAGAAATACATGGGTTGGGAGTGGGGTCACAGATTTTAGCAATTAACTCTATTCTCGAAACATCAGATATTAAAGGTATTTTATTATCTATTAGGCTAATTGAACCACAACTTTCCACTAATTAAAAAAATGAAAATGATCAAAAAAGAACTAAAAATTAAAAGTGCTGAAATGTAACTAAAAAAAAATCAAAGTGTAAATCCTGTTGTCAACAAAACGTATAAATTGCAGAATTTTATTTTGTTCAGATAGTCAAGACTTCTTCTATAAAAAGTGCTATTATAGATTGCTAGGAGAATGTTTCACTGGATAGTTGACATCAAGGACTTCCCTCCCAGGGAAAACATCTGCAAGTCATACCTGGAACTGCAGGAGTAATTCCCAACTAAGTAAATGATGAAGCTGCCAGCAAGCTGTGGACATGTTTGAAAACTAATAGACAAAAAAGATTTGCAACAGCAGTTCTAGACCAAAATCTAACAAGGACAGTACCCTCTTGGTGAAAGTTAAATATCTGTTTGACTGAGGTAAATATGAACTGTTACTTAATGAACTTTTATTAAAGAACTTTTCTTTAATTTTGGTATAATAGATCTAGACTCCATTAACTGTTAAATGTTTCAACAATAGAGTCTGAGACTATTAATGGGGATTTTTATTATGTTATTTTAACTTAATTGAAACAGGGGATATGGTGATAGATTTCTTAAATGCGTTCTTTTATTTATGTATATTTTTTATGCATTTTTTTGTTGTATTCAAATGTCAGAATTAAATTAAAGTTCTCAAAATGTTTACTGCTCAATCTTGAAAGACAACTGTGTGGTTGGGCAGCTCAGTTTAGTTAAATGTTCTGACAATAAGCAAATACAGAAACCTTGTGTAGGAACCTGGTGTACAGAAAATGGATGCCCTGATGGCTTTAAGCAAACAATGGACACTTATGCCATCCATTAAGGTTAAAATTTAATTATGTAATATATAGGGCTGAGGGTTTGAATGGTGCTTGATACTTCCCATTCTTAACTGTAAGGTGACTTAAAGACACACCTATTTGGACAGGTCTCCAGACTAAACCTGGGTCCTGTTGTTCATAGGATTTGTGTTGCATGCCTCAGGAAAGATATAAAATGTTAATGATGAACAGTATTAAAATGAAAATGAATGGAATTAAAATTAAGCTTGTATTTTGTCTTAAAACTGAGTTTGAGTCAGTCTTGAGGGCTTTCAAAAATGGGGATTTGAAAAGTATTTAGGTTTGAAAATGAATATAATAAAAGTTTATAACCATATTTAGGTGTCTCTGCCTTTAGTTTCATTATAGTTTAGTCATTAAGTGTCCATTTGGTTTAAACATTAAAGTATAATTAGTAATATCCATTTAAGATTTCATCTAAAAAAGCTATTTTGGTGACCATTGTATGTAAATAAATTACACTACAATTGTCAAATATATTTCATAATCTGGTGCTAGGCTATATACCTAGTATCTCCCTCATACAGTCATCATATTTTTTATAATCTTATAAATTTTATGACTTGAGTATCACTTTGTAGTGGCACAATACATATATTACAATTATATTATGTTTTAGAAGGATTTAAGCTTACATCATGGGAATCAAGGAAAAAAATATTCTAGATAATAAAATGAAGTTTTCTCATTAATTTAATTATATAAATGTATAACTTTTAATAATTTTTGTTATTTTAATTAGAGTTAATATTAATTTTATTAATAATTATTCTAAAACATAGATTTTATTTTGCTACAAACTTTATTCAGACTGAAGGGCACATAGATGAAAAATTAAATTTTGCTAAGTTAGCCTTAATTTAACCATGTTACATGGTTATTGAATGGATTAATATGAACACTTTTTTGCATTGTGTGTGTATATATTATCTATACTTTGCTATTATTCATAATTTCACTTGTTCATGAGAAACTATGAAGAAAATGCAACTTATATAAAAATTACTTTTAATATTTATTAAGGTATATTGAAATAAAGAAGCAATATATATTATATCTGCTCAGATTATAGCTGTATATCACAGTATCAAAAATAAAAATAAAGAAGTTTATTGATCTTATTTAATTTCATTTCACTTGATCTATGGATGATGGAGGTGTTGAAGTATAAATGTTAACTAGATAACAATGGTAACTTAATATTTTAAAATAATATTTATTATTGATATTAACATCAATTTTAAGAAAAAATATGAATAAATGAATAGATAAATAAATACTAAATAATAATCAAGTGAATAATAAAATAAATTTCTTGAATAAAATCATTATTATTACTTATTACATGTCCATTTGTTATTACCCTCACAATAACATCTTACTTATTACAAAATTAAATATTAATTTTCTATATATGTTTGTTTATTTATTTGTTTATTGAAGTATATTATTAAAGATATATGTTAAATTTTTGTATTAAAAATGAATATTCATCAGAAGATATTGTAAATATCATGTAAATTCTTTATTTTTAATTTAAAAAAAAAAATGTATTGGAATTGTGATAAGCTAAATTCAGTTAAAAGCTAGGCATCATCTTCCATGTGACTTAACTTCATTGGAAGAAAATGTAGGAAAGGTACCCCCACCTAAAGTAGTCTGCAATCTGCCTTCAACCAAGAACATGCATTTCTATCTACATCTGTCTCATCTGGAAATTCAAGAGAAGAACCAAATGGACAAAATTTGCTATTTTTCATTTACTTGGAATTGCTATAGACCCAGAAAAAGTACAAATTTAACCAGACCCATGATTAGAAGCATTAAGGAAGAAACACAATTGAAAACTGGAAATTGCAATTGGAAAGGTCTCCATAAAAAAGAAAACCATGGCTAGATGTATTATTTTTTATCACACTATTTTTGTTAATAAAAAAAAGATTTTTTTTTTGTTTTATAAAAGTAATAATAATTTGCTTGTTTGTGTTATGTAAAAACTCATAATAGTAAATACTTCACTAAGTTAAAATATTTCAAATTGTTAGACATTTTTTTGTTTTTTCTAAAATCTAGTCAAATTTCTATTACAAATGATGAAATAGTTTTTAAAGAGAAAAAAAATGTTGTAAAGCTTAAAAAAATTCCTTGTTAAGCTGAATCAAAGATTGTCATTCATGATTCTGAACATGTTGTTAATTAATTCTTAAATATTTTAAAGAAATTGAACCGATGATTGTTATCTTTGATTTTGGAAATATTGTAAAAAAAGCAGAATCGTAACTATTTTAAAGAAATAGTTTAGTGAATTTAGAATTAATCCATGACTAAAAACAACTGATTGATTAATATAATTTTATCAAATTGTATATTTATTATTTTTTTGATGAAGTGGATGTTTGAAATAACTACTATTATGTGATTTTTGTTGTTAATTAATTAGAAATTAAATAATTATTTTTTTAAAACTAAAAATATGGTTTTAGACTTAGTTTTTTTATTCTATCCAATTCCTGTTTCATGAATTGTAGTGTGTGTGACTTTATATCATGACAGCTTATATTCTAGGATTTATTTGTTTATTTGATAATCCCAATAAAACTATTTATTTATAAGTAGGAAAAGCCTATGATTTACTTAACATTATTTATTAGCTACTTTATTTATTTATTTCTCTCCTGCTCACAGTAATAAATTATAGAGTTCTTGCTTCCTAAGCTAGATTCATGCCTAATAGCTTTATAAAAAGGGGGTGTATATTAGTATTTATGGGCATCCACTTGATTATTATCTAGGATTGGTGCAAAGAGAATATTCTTTAAAGTCTATGCATTACATATTATTTAATTTAGATGTTAGTAGAAACTAAGTTTCTAGTTGGCCAGTGCATCGGTATGCTAAGTGGACAGAGTATTGATGATGATCAACATGCTTTAACATCCCAGCATTATTATTTTGATTACTATATATTCTGATGGATTGGCACTTAAGTTTGTGCATCCAAATTGTGTTTAAATAATTGTTCCAGGCTGGCACAGGCTAAATAGTTGGCATGGTCTATGGTAGATCATTTCAAACCTAGTCACCAGATTTACTGTTGATTTATCTTACTGTTGGTCATTCATGATGATGAATGAGTTATACTTATACTTATTTTTAATGTTGGTGAATATATAGTTAATTATGCACATACTTAGGGTAGTTAGCTGCTGATCTCTTAGAGTGATCTATCATGCTCATTATCATTTTAAACTAAATATTGACAGTTAATTTTATATTTATTTTGAACTGAGATTGATGATGATTTTCCATCACTCCAGGTTCAACTCTAAAAATAGTGGTAGTGTTACAAATGAATACCCAATCATGGGGCATTGTAATCGCAAGTTTTTGTCTACGAACCCCCCCCCCCAGTTTTCCATTAGCATTATAAAATATATTTATATAATAGAAATAAATGTAGAAATGTTTACACAGACTAATTTAAATCAGCCTTAAAATCAAATTCACAAGAGAGAATTTCTAAACATTCATTTTAATATTTTATTACCCCAAAATATTACATACTCAGTGTTGTGTAATTTTAATATTACATATTTACAATGAGTTAAGTTGTTTAATGATAGTTAAAATGAATATTTAAAGATTCTGTCTTGTAAATTTGATTTAAGGATAATTTAAATTAGGTTGTGTAAACAGGTCCATAAATTAGATGTTGGAATATTTATCATTATCTAAATAAGCTTTTATATTTTTATTATAGGCAGCAGTTGAAAATTGATTTTTTTTTATTTTGCTTTGCATTTATATATGATATTACAAAATTTTTAATTAAATTTAATATAAATGGAACTTTGGGAAGTTTATCATATCAAAATATTATATATTACACAGTGCTGTTTTAATTCTAATATTTATATGACTGCAAAAAGGAATGTGTTTTTTGAGACCTTAAAGAAATAAGGCATATTGTTAATGTTGACTTCATATGTTCTGGTCATGGGATGTTCATTACATGTTTTAGCCAGAATGATAAATTTACTGGCTTTTCATCTGTAAGTTTAAGAGCAAGAAACATCATGTTTTTTCTCTATTATCTGATAATTTCTAACTGAAATATCAGTTGAATTTTCTTGATAAAATGAATGTATGTATGAATGATATTTTTTATATTAATATTTATAATGAAAGATAGACAAAACTAAATTATAGTACTTAATTTAAGGAAGCTGTAAGTTATCAGCCAAAGCAATGGTTGGCAGCCAAAAAGGAGCATGATAAGAATTTTCTTAGAGCAGACCAAGATTGTCATTTCATGTTAACATTTTACTTAGATACCTATAATCACAGATCAGTTTCAAGTAAAGGAAGTTTGCATGAATGGGACATTATTAGACTTAGTGAAGATAGAAGAAAAAGCAAAGAGATAATAAAACATTTACCCATATCAAATTTATCTACATATTTCAGTTTAAATAAACACTGATAACTTATTTATTCCTGCATATTTTTGTTCTATAATATCTACTTTAATAGAAGTAATCCATTCTAAATTACTTCAGTTTGATATCATATCTGAAAGCATGATTATACCAGATGGCTTTTTACCCTTATCAGTAATAAGTTTTGAATTGAACTCATCCTTTAGAGAAACTATATTTCTTATATATTTGAAAATTTTAATAGCTTAAAGTTTGGAACTATAATTAAATAGAATGCTTTGTTTAGATATATATGTCTTCTGTAACACAAAAACTTTTCTAGACATAGAAAGTTTATATTCTAAACATTTAATACAAAAAAAAATAGATTTGTTGAAAATGATAAAATGCATTTTTTAAAATAAATAAATTAAGTAATCATTTATAAAGATCAATTTTCAAAAACAAATAGAAAAAATAATTACATATAAAATTATTAAAAGTAATAAAAACTACTACACAGTAAGGCAAACAAATCTGACATTTTTTTATAACATCAAATTATTAAAAATAATTAAAACTATAATACAATAAGGCAAATAAATCTGATATTCTTTCATAACTTCTTACTTAAATATTTTGGCACTATGCAGACATTTCTTATATCAAAATTGTACCCTCTCTAGAGGTACTTTGAACTAAATATACCTAGCATAGCATGGTAGCTAAAAATGAATCTAAATAAAAGAAAGCCAATAGGTATCATTTTCTTAATACTAATAATGAATTATTTCTCAACACTTTAGTTAGTTACTTAAAATAGGAACCTAAAATATTTCAGCATAAAAAAATGATGTGCCTATTGATAAGTCATCTTTTCTTAACTTCTAAATCACTATCTGACCATTAAGAAACTTAACTTACATTATAATAGTATAGTAATAGTTGTGATTATTCCAAATATAACTACATCAGATTAATATATTTTATGACACATTCAGTATCCCTGTCTAAAAATCATATTACAAGCAATAAATTCCCGATTATGAAAGATTTTGTAAATCAATTTTTAAAGAAATCTAAATCCAAACAAATATGAACAATTTACTATTTTAGAAAATCAGAAAATTAAATCCAAACAACATACTAAGTACCAAATGATATTCCAAATAAGTATAAAAATTTCTAGATAGTTTTTAAAAAAAACGTGGTCTTCAATAATTCTTAGTTCAGTTGTTAAACTTGAAATACAGCAGATTATACATATCTATGTTACTTGATTTCAAGTCTTGATGTCACAGGGCCGGATTTAAGGCGATTGGAGCGATTGGGCCCAATCGGGCTCCGCACTTGAAGGGACCCCGCATCACCACCAAAATTAACTAAAAGTTATTTTTCGAAATTTAAAGTAAATTGCTTTTGACGATAAAGGATAAATTATAAATTATTCAAATAATTAAAAATATATTTATTTTAAGTTCGCATTGATGGATGAGATTTATTATTGTGTTTATTATAATACATATACATTATAATATAGAAAACGGATAACCGTAAGTGTCGTTTTTGACTAACGTTTAATTAATCGGATTGTACTATCTAAATTCATATATTCATATTCAATGAAGTAAATTTATATTCAATAAAATGGAATTGTTTTTGTATTTTGTGCATTTTTACTTTTTAATGTATGTAGAAGTTTACCTATCTTATGATCCATGATATTTGATTTATATATATATATATATTGAAGTTGCATTTTACTTAAATATTTAATATATAGAGGGCCCCGCAAAAAAATCCAATCGGGCCCTGCACTTATTGGATCCGGCTCTGGATGTAAATGCTACAATTCATGAATGATAGCAAACCATATACAATATACATTTATAAAATACAAACACATATACACACATTAAATTGTTACATTTTGATTTATGTGTCAAACTTTCTACTATGATATTAACCACTTAAGATAAATACGTTAATAATTATTACTAATCATTTCTTAAACTAAAGAGTATCTCTAGTCCAGATGAAAAAAAAAGTAATAACAGTTAAAAGTTAATATGTCTTTTTTTTTTTTTAAACATTAACACATGGAATTACATTTCTTTTTCATACACAGTATCTTTTTTTAAGATATATTTAAAAACTTTAATGTTTTTATACATACATTCAAGGATGTATGGTTCAATGGAAGTTTTAAGGAAAGTAAATATTTTATAAGTATGTACATATATATTTAACATAAAGATATTTTATATGTTTATATATATATATACTGTACTATGTAGAAATGTACCATTAAGATATTAATAAAAGTAAGCAAAAAAAAAAAGTAATAATTAGCAGTTTTATAATTAATTAGATAACTACAGTCACTTTCTGTTTTTAAAAAAGTTTTTTCTATTAATAATATATATATATGTGAAGCATTGGTGGTCGAGAGGTCAGCGACAGCTGCTTTACAAGCAGTTGCCCCGGGTTAACGGGTTCGCTTCCGGGCTGATGCTATGACACATGAGAAAATATATACTCCCCCTCCCTCCTCTCTCAAAGAAAAAAGCAAGTATAATTATGTAAAACTAAATAATTTTTTTCTATCCCCCCCCCCTTTTAAAAAGAGATATAAAATTATATAATAATTAGGTATATGCATCTTATATTTTAAAATACTACACCCATTATACTATCACTTTCATCTTCAAACCAAAAAAGTAAAAATTTATTACATTGCATCCTTCTTTCCATGAAAATTATGATGAAATGGAAAAAAATAAATAGCATTAAATTTTAAATTTCAATCTTTGTTTGAATTAATTTTTATTATTTTATTTAATATTTTTAAAATGTGAACTAATAAAACTTTGCTTATTGAAAATGCTAATATTGTATAAACAAAGCATAGTTCTTTTCATTTCATCTCACTCAATTTCTTTGTACATAACAATACTATTCACCAAACATCATTCCATAAATAAATTGTTGTATTTTTTGTTTGTTTGCTTTTTTGACAAAAGTATGACATTTTAATTTATAATCAATATAGTGGATAATTTGGAATCTATTTAATCTATAAACTTTTATTTAAATTAGTTCACTCTACAGCTAAAAGCCTTATCAATCAACTATCATGTGACTTTGAAGTCGCTTTCCGTTCGCCTCCCAACACCAATAGACTGATAAATAATACCAAAAACAGGATCAAACCTGAACTCACCCCTCAAGTTGTGTACAAAATTACCTGCCCCCAAAGAAATTGTATGGCAACATATTATGGAGAGATCAAAACTAACATTGCCACCAGAGTAGCTCAACACTGATACCTTTACAATAAAACCAAAACAAAGTATGAAGGTAATTCGATTTTTGTCGAACACGAAAGAAACTCTGGACATGCTTTTCTACCTACCACAGCCAGTGTCGTTTACTCTGAAACAAACGACACCAAACGTAAAGTTAGGGAAGCTTACTTCATTGCGGCTGACCCATCGGCAATCAACAGAAGAGAGGCCTGCTATTCCCTATCTCGTAAATGGTCCACGTAACATCTGCATATAAACTTGCATAAAATGTGCATAGTTTTACAGTTATTAACAGAATAACTCGCCATGAATATGAGACTGTAGACTGTCCTGAAAGTGCTTGGCAGTAAAAATTTTGACAATTTATTAATAGCTTCATTAACTGTGCGCAGAGCACATATATATATATATATATTAAATTAGTTATATGTATTTTACATTGAAGAGCTAATTTGGTACTAAAAGTCAGTTGTTTATTATTAAACCTTTCTATGACAATTTATCATATATTTTAAAAAGAAAACTTAAATACCCCACACGCACGCACACACACATATATCTATAGTATGAAAGTTTTTATATAAAGCAAGACATGTTTGTCACAAGAAAATTTCCATAAAATTGTTTTTTATTGAGATGAGAAAAATTATATTTTGATTTAAGACCAAGTATATCATCATTTTCAAAGATTATTAATCCATTTGCAGGATGAATATCTAAATTTAATTCAGTTTCTCTAATTTCTAATCTTTTTTCTTCACCGTCACATTAGAAAATTTCCTTACTTCGTTTATCTATTTCATATGTGGTCTCTTTCTAGACCTGTTACAATCTATTCCCCTTTAACAATATGTCCAGTCCAGCTCTTTTTTTTTTCCAATAATATTAGTGATACTTGGTTGTTCTTTCGTCTATGTAATTTTGTTTTCAATCTATTCTTGTTACACCTAATATAATCTTTTCTTTTAACGAGTAGCCTGAAACTTTTTATTACTCTTCTGTTAAGTGTCAAAATCTCAGATCCATAAGTAAAAAATGATAAACACATCTATTAAAAATCTTCATTTTCAAATACATACTCATATTTCCTTTCAACAGATTTTATCCAAATTTAATTTATGATTAATTTTATCCATTTTGTTTCCATATGTAATAATAATCTGACCAAAACAATCGCAGTTACCTTGCAAGCAAGTAGTTGGTTGCAGACAGTTGTGGGTTCGCATCCCGGCCGATGCTACTACATATGGGGGAAAAAAAACATTTATATTTGTTAATTTTTTTGAAATCATAGTTATCAATCTTTATTTTCTTCTGAGATCATCCATTGAACATTTCTTCTATTTTTTAAGTAGTGATCTTTAATTCTATCTTCTTACTTTCATTTGATAACTCTTGCAATATTTTTTGAAGCACTGAATAATTATTTATAAAAACAATTACATTATCTACAAAATCTAAATGACATGAATAATCTCTATTTACATTTACTCCCTTAACTTCCCATTTCAATCCACAAAATATTTCTTGCAAAACTGCTGCAAAAACTTTTAGAGATATGGATCACACTGTTGTACACCCTTCTCAATATTTATCTTCTAAGTATCACCATGAAATCTAATTACTGCTATTGAATTTTGATAAACATGACAATATTTCAGGTTTATATCTTAATGATTCAATGTTTTAATCATCATAGAAATGCTCAAAGAATCAAGTCTTTAATGATATATAAATCCAAAGAATATTGGTAACCCATATTTATTGGTTGATTCTATAACTTCTCTCAATACTTGGATGTGATCTGCAGTGCTAAAATCATTCTAAAATCCAGTTTGGTTGATTAGAATTCAATAATTGCAATTATCTTGGTAAAGATTTTGTATAAAATTGATGAAAGACTGATAGCTCTGTATTTTCTAATAACCTCTTTATGACCTTTCATAAATATCAATGTTGCAGAACTGGAGCTGTATCACAGACCTTTAGTTCCAGAATCCATCGCTTTATCAACGCATTAAACCACAAGATCAATATATGAATCAATATATGAATGAGGTTAAAATTGAATCAGAGTATTAAAAAATCAAGGTTACAGTTGCATGAAGCTCAGGGGAAATAATAGTTGAATTACATAGAATATTTAATCATTATTTGTTATGAAACGTGAAAATATCATAAGAAATTTGTTGTATATATGATTAAATATGTTCACCAAAAGAAAACATTATACTGGTTCTCTAATAGCAATTGCATTTTTTGTGAACTGGTTAAAATGAAACCCATGGATTTTCTCTGATTGACAGAATATTAAAATAAATGTGGATATTCATAAGTAATATGGAGATTTAATGATAAATACCAGTGGCTGGCAAGAGACTTAAAAATGATTGATGAATTAAAACTATATGGGAGATCCATTTATTTTTCAGTCATGATTATTTTAGATGTTTTATAAAACCGTGAAGGCAAAATGTTGATTTTAAAATGATGATATCATAATTCTGTTGAATCATTAGATGGTACTGCTGTTTAAGACTGATATTTCAAATGGATGGAGAAACTATTTTGATCACTTTTCAAATAATGATTCAAGGTTTCAAGTACCAGCTGTTAATGATATATCCATCTTATCAATTCATTCAGATCATGGACAGAAATATCTAGCTTAATGAAGATAAAAATAGTCTTTGTAAACTGAAAAGTAGAAAGACTGCTGGGGAAGTTTTCATTTGCATTCAAAACTATTGGATGTGTCATCTTATTCTAATTTATAACAATAAAAAGAGTAAAAAAAAGACTGCATGGAAATATCGTTATCTGTTAAAGCAAAGGGTATTCAAATATTTTATTGAATAGATTGCTGTAGAGTTAAAATAATTTTTCAATATTTATGTATGGCAGTTAAAACTGTAAAAATAAAACTTTTTATTTATAAAAATTATCAAGTTCTATTTGGTTCTTGTAATTTTATCAAATAAGCTGCAGATATTCAGATGTTATTATTGAATTTGAAAACTGATTTCAAGATGTGTGAAAATAATTTTTTGCTATTTAGTTCTCCATATTCTTTAGATGTTGAGGGAGTAAAAATTAATAGACAAAGAACATATATATAGTAACGCTTTCAAAAGCCTTACTCATCCCTTTATTCCGGATCTTTCTGTTGGAATATAGAGTAATTATAGATACTGTATAATAGTGATATTTATGTTTATAGTCCCAGATTAGCTCCTAGCTTACAGTTTTTGTAAGAGAGAAGTTGGACTTGATGCTCTTCACCCCAGTAGTTCTTTTAAATTGTATTTTTACTAATGAACTAATAACCTAAAAGTAAATGTTTAATATAAACAGAGAAAATCATGGTGATGTTTTATAAGTGTAATAAAATTGGTGTTTTTAATTTTTATTATTATTTGCTAATACATTTTGTTAAAATGTGCTTAACAATATTTGTTTGCTAGTATAAATTTTTGCTAGCAGTTATTTTCACTCCTAAAATGGGTTCAAAACTTAAGATAAATTTAATAAACAGATATTCTATCATCTAACAAGCAATATTAAATTGTTTAGAATCCTCATCTCTCAAAACACCATATGTTAATAATGTTTTAAGATTTGCAGTATCAGTGTCGAAATCACTACGCAAACGAATCACTTTCACGAGGGGCTGAATGTGTCCATGAAGAATAGTATTAAATTAATTTTGAATTTTTATTATATCTTTTCTTAAAATTTTTAATCTACTTAATATTAAAATATAAATCATATGTTTCTTTTTTTTATCAATTTTTTTATTCAATTAGCAAGTATTCGCTGTTGATAGTTCCCATTTTTAATTGATTTTGCTATCTATTTGTTTAATTGTCATCAGCAGCTATTTACCGCCCATTGCAACACAAAGATTTTACCAGTACTTTTCTACAAAAGTCATCACTTTCTGTTCCAAGATGTTTTTTTTTTTTATCATACCAGTTCAAATAAGAAATAAACCTTTTATTTAGTCTAGAGTAATCCATTGATAATCTTTCCGCTTTCATTCCATCTTTATGTATGTTCTTTAATCTTAATGTCCTTAGTTATAATAGGCAAGAGATAATGATTAGAGCTTTTATTTAATTTAATTTTTTTTTTAACTTTGGCACACATTTTTAATGCTTTCCATGGGTTATTTTTTTTTATGTTTATTGTATGTATTTTGCTTGTTTTACTTGATACTTTATTATTTTTTTTAAAAAAATCAAAAAGTTAGATGATTTGGAGGCATAAGATATTTGAATACCAGCAATAACGGATTGAGTTGCAGTCTAAAAATCTATCCCACAATGCAATGAAATGGTTTATCACTCAACAAGTCATGTGATATTTGTGTGATGTTATTTTTTTTGATTGTTTGGAGGTCTTGGTAAAGCTTCATCTATTGATTCCAATAATGTAAACTTTAATTTTATAGTTAAATATATAAATTTTGATTTTTTACAGTTGTTTATGTAATCATTCATATTTATTTATGTAAGTATTTACATCTGTGTACCGATTTAATAACTTTAAATTTTATCTACTCGTGTCACTACTATACAGGGATAGTCTTCTTTTGGAAAAAAAAATCTTATTAAATCAAATCATTGAAAATAAAATTCGATAGGATGTGAGGTTGTTAATTTGACAAGCAAGAAAAAAATTAAAAATGTTTGGAAGTCAGCAATTAATGCTTGTGAGTTTGATAAAAAATGTTTCTAAAGATTTTTAAAAACTTCTTATCAATAAAAAAAAATAACAGTTTTAATTCTTATTAAAATGAATCGAGCTTTTTATAAACAAAGAAAAAATGTATGAAAAAGATTAGAAGCTTAATAATACAATGGAAATTAAAATTGTTAATTTTTGTTTTAATTAAAATAGTTTTAAAGTAACTACTTAATGTCTTTATATTATCTTTTCTTGATAGGGTGATGAGAAAAATCCTTCTAAAGTCTTCAATCATTCTTTATGACTGGAATTAAAAAATATATATTATAAATCTTAGGCTAATCATCATCTAACCACCGTCAAACTTACGATCATATAAGAGCACTCAATATTTTATCTTCATGCACATACATAACTGCTAAAATAATTACAGTAATAAACATGTCAAAAATACTGACATCATTGTATCCCTGCTGATCATCATCAATGCTGTAGGCCATTAGGCAATAGCTGTGTACTGGCAATCAATAAACTAATCAAATCTATAAAGTTAAGTATGTGGACTTTAAAGATTATTTACTACCTAAGTGCCTTCCAAATAATTTTAAAGAGAACTATCTGGATTTTCAAACACATATGTAACTTATATATATATAAAATACTGTTGTTGTCTGAAACTTGCTTGGAACCACAACAATCCTAATAATTGTGATTGTGAATTAGAGAAAATAGACATATTTAAAATTTAATCTATTTTACATTAAATAATTTCATTGGAATAACAAAAAATGATTAACAAATTTATTAATTTAGAAGTAATAATAAAAAACAAAACTCTGAAAGGTACTTTACATATAAATGAATAATTTTGGTTTTGATTTACATAAATTAACAACTCAAGCAATTAGATTTACAAAGATACATAAAGACTTACATAACACGTATGTAAATTAATACATCATACAGGCTTAAACCTTCATATATATATATATTTGTAATGTATGCGGGATGCGAACTCAGACTTTTACACGATCCTTAGCAATATGAATGGCATGGAGAGTTGAGGGTCGTATGAAAGTCTGAGTTCGAATTTTGCATAAACGTATGTATAAGTTTATACACATACATGCCCATGTGGTTAAAAACAAAATATTCTAATAATTATTAAGTGAATAAAGATTATTCTATTTTAATAATTTATAGTGAATGAATTTAGTTTACATGTATACATCTAAGTGTGCGTAGACACTGTGCAGAGACATAACAAAAATTTCAACCATTAATAAGCTAATATTCTATATGGGCAGAATATAAATGATAAATATGTATGCTTGTTCCAGTTATAAAAATAAACATTTCCAATTATTAAATTTTAATTTGCATTTAATATCACTTTTAATTAAACCTGTTTTGTTTACTTAAAAATGTACATCTATCAAAAAAAAAACACATTGGTCAATCTATTATAATTTTTCTAAATCTAAAACAAATATTTTCCAGATAACAGAAGTCACTTTAAAGTTTTTTTAATAATTCATGAATCAGTGTGTAACATATATTTTGATCCTATGTTTCATAATTGCAATTATCATTTCAATATTTTTATTATTATTATTTTTCAAATTATTATCCTTTATTGGTATACATAGCTTCAAGATATGAGCACTATATCAGACTCTTATATTATCCTTATTCTGTAACAAGAAAGCATTTTTGCTATGAACTTTTGCAATTTCATAAGATTTTTCATAAAGAGCTTTTATACTACATTCAAATATCAGCCTTTCAAGCTAATTGTGCATGCGCTTTCTGTGAGTGTTAATAATAAATTAATACTTTCCCTTCCAATACAAGATATAGTATTTATGCAGGAATAAAATGAATCCACTTATTCCTACAACTCAAATGCTTATATATTAGCAAATCTGAAGTACTGGCAAGGAAAGCGTGAGGATAGACCACTGACTTTAAATTACTATTTATGATGTTGAATGAATGACGTCAGTGAAATTGTCTAGAATTTACTAAACATCACTCTAACTAAAACTTAATCATATGTAAATAAGCATTTATTTTTATAGCGCTATATAAAAAATAAATGCTTATTTACATAAAGAGCTTTTAAAAATCTGTTGCTCAGGCAAACTGATATTGGGTGTCTTTGCAAAGACTTTGTCAGCTACTTTGAAAGTATAAAGTATGTGGCATTGTCTCTGCTTTCTTTTTTTTACCCACTCATAAGCCTTCTCTTGATCCGATTTTATTTCATATCCTCTTGTATTATGTCTAGCAGAGTTTTTATTAATTTGATGCAGATTTCTCAAAATGTAAATAGATAAGATCAAAACCAGTGAATTCATTCCAAATTCAGTTATTATAACTCATACTTGACCTGTTTGATTTACCCAATCATGATGGTTATTATTGGCATACAATCGGAATAATCACCCCAAATTTTTTCATAACTCTCTTACGTGAGTAATATTTACTGAGGCTATAACCTCGATAATATGTGTATAAAATGCGATAGTAGGGACCTCTACAAGTGTTTTAACCACAAGCTTCACGCTCGCAGATCTAACCACTTCAGCTTCACCTATTTAAATAGAAAGTAGGTTGAAGTAAGGAGGGGTTCCCCTCTTTTCTTCCATAGCGTAAGCTTGTGGTTAAAACACCTGTAGAGGTCCCTACTATTGCATTTTATATGCATATTATCGAGGTTATAGCCTCAGTAAATATTACTTATGTAATCAATGTGCATTTAATAAATTTATAATTACAACTCTTTTACATGGATTGAATTGAAGATTATGGATGGAGGCTAATATGTGTTTCATTTCCCTTTTTGTTATCCAGCATTGTCATTCTGCTAAAATAAATGGCATTCCATGACTCATTATATACTTTCAGATTTGCTTTGATTGTTTGCTTAAGTGATAGGATAAGCCACTATATACTGCAAAAAGGTATTGTAAGTTACACAAGATATCTCATTTTTTGGAATGCTGAGAATAGGTTCTAATAGTCCATCATGAGCATTTCATTGGGTTTCTTAGATAATATTGATAAATGCACTTTTATATAATTTATTTGAAGGTTTAATTTCCAGATATCCAACATGGAAATTATCTTATGGTATATCCCTGACCAGCAAAATAACAATTGTCTATCTTTCAATGTTCATAATGACTATAAAGCTAATAAAATAGATAATTAAATCTTTTCTAATCCCATAAGATATTTCTGTCCTTCATTTATCTTCTTCAATTTTACACTCCAATATTTCATTTCTAATTTGATACCAATATGCTATCATCTCCTGTTTTGTCCAAATGTTGGGCATCATTTCTAATCTCTCTTCAAAAAAAATAAAATATCCCTTTATATTTAGCATCATTTCACTGTAATTGTGGAAGAATTCTTAGATTATGTTACCACCAATTTATCAACTGTCAGATTTAGGATTGAAATACATATGCTCTCAGCACATAAATGTTGCTGGGCTATATAAATTGGATTTCAATTAAGTATATCAGCTATAATATTTTCTGATATCTTATACTATTATACTGAATAATATGATTCTTGCAATAACAAACTCCACTGAACCAACCAGCTGTTGGTTAGTTAGATATGGTTCAAGCATTTGAGGTTTTCATGATAACCTCAGAGCCTCGGAAGAATTATGTAAATTTTTGGAAAACCCACACTAATGCTGGGGATCCTTTTTCCATAACTGTATAATTCAATTCCAGGCCTTTTAGTAGATCACTTATAAAATGAAGAACTTCCTAATGGTCATTTTTCTGGGTTTAAAAAAAAAATTATCCATGTTCATATCTACTTGCTATATGTTTGGATATTTTGATGTTTTGAAATCAGGGTGGTGCAGCACAATAATATTGATAAATTTCATTTTAATATTTTCAAAATCTTGATCATGTTTGGGTGTCCATCTCCATGTTACATCTTTTTTTAATAACTGAACTAAGACTAATATTCAAAGCTAAATTTGAATGAAATCAAGATAAAAGTTCCACAGATCTCAAAATGATCTTATTTATTTTCATGTTCTAGGAATTTCAAAATTTTGTTGACTTATCACATTCTTTTTAACTATATTGTCTAAAAATACTACTTCAGTAGCCTTAAATTATTACTTTTTATATTAAAATGGATACCTTTGTCCTTACATTCTTTAAAGAAGAGTTCTAAGTGGATTAGGTGTATCTTAGATATTTTGATATTATCATCTACTTACAAGGTCACCCAAGAAATAACTTCTGAAAAAAATTGATCAAAGCACTTTAATAAGCTGGTCTTGCTATTTATTAATCCAAATAGCATATGTTGAAACTTATAAAAGCAGTCACCATAATGAAATATGTGTATATCTGATCATCCTAATGAAGTGCAATCTGCCAATAGCTTATTGAGTGATCAAATGTGATAAAAAACTTGTTTTTCTCAAAACTTAATAAGTGATGGGGATATTCTTATCAGTGATAGATATTTTATTGAACTGATTAACTTACAGATTTACCATTTTTTTACAACCACCAATGGTATACTTCATCTATTTTCTGTGTAATTTACAAGAGATTTAATACTAAAAATACTATGCATTCTGCTACTAAAATTGTTAAAAGAAATGTAAAAGTATTGCTTTGGAAGAAAAGTTAAAACAAACACATAGCTGGTGCTATGAAACTAAATACATCATAATTATTATCTGCACAAACAATGTAGAACATTGTAAAACAAAGTAAAATATTTCATGCGATTTAAATGAACAACAAAAGGCAGAAACAGATATTAGGATTTAAATAGAATTTCTATTATTTTGTACTGATAAGTTAATGTTGATTCCTAATGAATGTATAAATGGCACTGTAATATGTCACTAAAATTCATTCTCATAATTTTTAAACTTTTATCTCATTGACAGTGTTATTTACTTCTGAAACTAGGCTACTGATATGGCTCATGAGCTTTTGATATCATTGCCTAATTGATAATATTTTCTGTTGTTTATAAAGTATGATGATGGTTTTTTAAAAGCTCAAAACTGTTTTCATTACAATCTCTTCTACGTCAGCTTTGTCAGTCATTAAGACTAATATAAATCCCAGGTATTACGATCCATCAGTTAATGCATTAACTTTGCAAGTAGGATTGTATGTCTAATGCAATCCATGCTTTATTCTTAGAAATTCTGACGTTTTGAACAATTAATATATATAGGTAAAGTATGTTAGAAAATACATCCAAGCAAATGATATTCTTAATTATTATAGAAGATTGATGGTGCTACTAGTAATAACATATGTATATACATAAATATTACTGAAAGGAAAGGAATTTTAACAATTCTTAATTATTATTTTTTTAAAAAAAAGCTTTATAGAAGAATGTATTGTAATTGTATGCGGGTTCGCTTCCCGGCTGATGCTATGACACATGAGAAAAAATAAGGAAGAATTCTTTCAATATTTTTTTTTTTGTCTCCCTCACCATCTGCAATTTTGCAGTCAAGATAGCTGCTGTCATCTAGTGTTCAGGAGTTGAAATGAGGAATTAAAAGGAAATATAATAACTATAAAATACTGATAATTGGATATTTTTATGAAAGGGAGATACCTGGTGTTTTCTGATCATCTTTGATAATATGTAACCAAAGAAATAAATTCAATATAAAATTGTTTATTAAAAGATTGAAAAGAAATTATTTTCAAAATTAATGAAAAATTGCTGAAATAATATTTGCTTATTATTACTACTTCACTCTTTGAATGACATTGTAATAATTAAGTTAACTGTAATAATTAAGTTAATCAAATTAAGTCCATGATTTATTTCTAAAATTTCTATGCTTAAACTTTTTATAATATTTTATGTATACTTTTACTTCTAAAATGCCAAAAGATATAATGTGCTTCATACCATGTTATTTTTCAGCTTTTTAAAATATGCAGTATAACTCATATATATAGTATTAAGTGCTTAATCCCATAAGTTTCCAAATAGTCATTAAATTTTTCTGAAGTAAAACCAATACTATTATCTGTAATAAGCATCTCTGGATAACCATTTATTGAAAATATTTCACCAAATTTATCAATAGACCAAGTTAACAATAATTTTATCTGAACTGATATTTTTGACAGTGCAGTTATTCTATCCAGTGAGAATCTCCATTGACAAGCATTCGAAATGGTCCACGTGAACATTTTGCCATGGTTTTATAACTCAAGGCTATGTACTGGAATTCTTCTTAGACAAAGTCCAAGTATTTCTTTGTGAATGATTCAATATCATTATTAATTTCCTGCCACCAAACAGCTTCTAGTGAGTGTTTTTTAACAAGTTTAGAATTTTGATATATGCTTGGAGAGGAATAATAACTCTATCTCTGTTTAGAATGAAATTTTTGTATATGGATAAGTTTTCTCAGATAATGTCAAATTTTGCAACCATTTTACAGGCTAATCTTTGCTGATCCATTTTTAAGTAAGATGTATCTACTATTTTAATATGTCTACATGTTGTATTGCTCTGCCTTTCATGTTAGGAAACTCATAATCACGAGCAGATAATAGGGTAATCCTATCGAACATTTATGGACTACACTGAATTAACACATTATTTGCTAAAATTCCTAACAAAGGCTTATGATTCCAATGATAGTGGGTTATTGATCAAATAAGTATTGGTAGAATTTACATGAGCTGGATATTAAAATAAATGTTTCCTTATTGAATTAGGTATAATTTCTTTCTATATTAGATAATGTCCATGATGCATATGTAATTGGTCTTTTTATTCTTACTATAGGGAATGTTATCATAGCTTCAAGTCCAAAATCAGATACATAGTTGTCAAAATTATCTTAAATTTCTGCCGATATTAAAATTTTATTTGTTATCATAAGAAGCTTTGTTTTTTATTTTGAAAGCTGTTGTCTGAATAGTTGTACATTCCCACTTGATTTTTAAAAAGCATGTATAACAATTGAGCAATATGTCAAATTAGTTTATTAGCCCCCAAAATAACTGTAGTTCCTTTACTTTTTTAGGTCTGGGAGGATCTTTAACTGCCCTAATCTTTTCAGATGAGGAAGGTTTTTTTTTTTAGTTGGAGATAGTATGTTCTAAAAATTTTAATTTTTTTATTATTCACGATACTTTTAACCTTGCACTAAATTTTTGAGTGTTTTTCAGACATCAATTGCTCTCTCTATTATTGGGTTTTCCATATTTGTGATAATGTATCATTGAAGTTACCTTCGAGTCCAGTTAGTAGAATGTTTATCTTGTTTGGAAAACATTAAGTGAAATATTAATTCCAAATGAAAGCAATAATGATTAAATAATTTCATATGTGCTGTTATTGTTAACCTTTCAAATATTTTTTAGCTTATGGGTGTTTAGTCGAATGCAGTTATGAAATCTATCTTTGCAAAAAATGTCAACTTTTAGCACAGGATGTTTTTATAAAGATTCTACAAATTCACAGTTTGCTGATAAGGTTATTTCCTACTATTATTAGTGTGATATATTCCAAATTTTTAGTAGTAGTCAAAGTAATTTTTTAAATTAATTCATTAAGTGCTTTTTCAACCATTTGTTCGTGTTTGAGATACTTTCCATGCCTTGAAAATAACTAAGGTGGCGTTTTTTATCTCTATGTTGACAGCTATTTCTTACAGTTTTGAGATTTAAATAGGCTTAGACACTTACTATAAATTTTCTTCTTAATGTTAATCTTTTTAATAATATGAATATTGATTCAAAATGCTTTGAGCCAGTTTCATTCTATAAGCATTTTTTATGGACTATGATATGTTTGCAATTTCCTTAATCTTCAATTCATTGTCACTTAGGAATTTTGCTTGAAGATTATTGTTTTTAAGTAAGAAAAGATTTTTGAGCATTTGAGATTATGTATTTTCGGTTCTTAATCAATAAGAGAGAGACATCCGACATGCTAGTGTTCACCCTCAATAAGCAGTGGCAAGATAAATAATTTGTTTTGCTCCATCTTAAGTTTTAATTTTAGTATTATTTCTACTAGTTATGGCCCTTAGATTTGCAATTTTTTAAACAATTTCTTTTACAATTACAGGCTTGACATCCAGGTTTCTATATTAATAACAGTTAATTTGGCTATCTTGTTCATCTTGTTGTGAATGTGTTTTATGCATTGGATTAATTGTCATTTGAAATGTTAATAACTGGCTATCACTTGGATTAGCATTGATATATTCTTTGACCCAGTCCAAAACCACTTCATGGGAAATGCCTCTTTTCATAACTTTCTTGTATATTAAATCAGGGTCTGCTAAAAGTTGTTCTCAGAACTTAATGTCTGATATTCCCCACAATGTCTGTAGGTACAATTCTTTGTTAATTTGCAATGAGCTATGTCTTACACCTTAATATTTTTATTCTTTGGTTAGTTATGATTTTTTAAAATGTGTCTTGCAATATGTTTTAAGGAAAATGGGTAAAAGAATGAAGTCATTTTTTTACTACTTCATTGTAAGAAAAAATTACTGGTTTTGGCAGTTCAAACAAATGGTTTGCTATTTCTATAACTTTCAAGCCAGTGAAACCTAATAGCATAGCTACTTTTATATTGTTATGTTATATTTAAATAATAAGAAGTTGGCATGATGTGTTTTGTGTATAACAGATGACTAGCAATATTATTGATATCAAATTTTCCAATAAGGATTTGTATCATCATAATCTAATAGGTATAACAGTTTATAATTCGACTGTATTTATTGGCTTTTAGAGCTATATCTTATAGATTGCACCAGTTGTTTTGTCCAACCTTGGCAAATATTAATGCAGATTAGGCAAACACTATGAATTCGACACATCAAACAATTTACTTAAAGTAATATGTATGTTAATTATAAATATTTGTACAAACAGTTATATTACATAGCTAAGTAATTCCATAAGTAGTTACCAAGAAAAGATTAAATTATATTTCATTATTATTCACTGAGCAATACTTTTGACCTGGGAGCTCATAATCATAACACTCAAACTTATCAACTGAACTGGTATTGTTAGAAAACATGACATTGGTATTTCGTGATTAATATGTAAATTTGTAATTTACATATTCGACTTTTATGAGATCACTATACAAGAGTCTTCTTTGTTTATCACATAGGTGTTATTAGTGATAAACCATGCCTCTTGAATTTTTTTTTCCGATCATTTCACTCTGCATACAATATTTCAATATTCCATGGATAAAAACATGGGCAGATCTCACTTCCTGCTCCAGAAACACTGACTTCACATGGGGATTATTTTATGGGAGAATTCATACATTGATGCTGTTCCAGCCTAGTGGGATTGTTAGAATGTGATTCCCATAATAGATCGACTTGCAATTAGGCTCATTACAGCTGATTTTGTAAACAATCTGGAGTGCATGGTTCAGAGACAACCTGTCCTTCACATTCTTCAAGTGTTTATTTCAATTTGAAGGTTTTTAAAACTATTTAAATTAAAACTTTTTTCCCATGTCCTGATTCTTCTTTCATTAGGTGTAGTTTAATTTTTTTTTATTCATAATTCATGAGAAGTCTTATGAAGCATTAATTTATCAATATATGTAAATAATAATTTAAATAACTCAGATTATATGTAATTAAACAGGAAGCAACTGAAGCTTTTGATGAGTTATATACATAAATGAACTCTAAAAAACAAATGATACTAGCAGTCCTTTTAGCATTTATTATTATAGATGCTTAGTTTATGTATGTAATTTTAAACCAAGAAGTGAATTCGATATTTTGATTGTATATATATTTATAAAATAAATAATAAGAATCATCATTTTAATATTCAGAGGAAGAATTTATTTACGCATATAACTTATTGGAAGCTTCAGTTTCTTTCTAGTCCGTTATACACACACACACATAACACTTTCTCTAATATATACATACATACATATTACAAAACCAACATGTAAATTTTTTTTTTTTTTTAAATATAATGTTAAACATTGTAAAAATAAATGATTCGTTGAACTCATAATGAATTCTTGAACACCTAATATCTGCATGCATACTAAACATTGTATAGAATTGTTATATTATATTTAAACAATATTTTTATTGATAATATTAACAATGTATATTAATAGATGTGATGAAGTACTTGCATATTACACAATGCTTTACAGAAACAAATATTCTATTTTTGTGTCCTATTGTAGCTTGATAAAAAAAAAAAGTGGCTTATGAATGAAAAATGTAATAATTCTAAAAGGTTTTGACACTTGGCAAAGCTCTTCACTATTCAAGACTATAAACCAGAATCTAGTTCTAAGGATATAGATAGAATAGCATTGTGTAAGGATTTAATAAGCACTACCATCTAGTATTTATTGTTTATTCAAACTTACAACATATGGTTTAAATGGGATGGAATGAACGGTTTAATTAATTTAATTTTTATTTTACTTGTAAGGTGTTTAACAAATATTTAATTTTTATTGTAAAAATCAAAAATGGTTTAAAAAATATATGATTTATATAGTCTTGTCAGCAATAGATCTAAAAATTAGCCTTTTATTTAAAATTGTATGAAAGATATATATAAAAAATTATACCCAGAATTGTTGAGCTGTGATAAAATTATGTTAGAACTTCATTTTATGCTTTCTATAAAATATTCCCAAAATGTGTATAAAATTAATTATTATATTATGTGTTGTTTGTAATCTTTTTTATATCCTAATTTTAATGATAAAAACTGATGTCATTTAGTAAAGATCAAAGAAGGATTAATTTCTCTTGAATTTGTTTAGCCATTATATAAGAGTAGGAGAAGTGAAATTGAAAAAAGAAAAGTGCTGCATTCAGTATTTTTAAAGAAATGCATTTAGAAAACTGATAACTAATTGTGCCATTTAAATATCCAGAATAACAGGATATATATGATATAAAGTTAATTTGCTACCTCCAAAATCATGTTTAATTAAATTATATAAATTAGTTGTAATTAATATTTGTCTGAAGGTTTGTAATGATGGTATTTTATTAGATGTGATATGTTGGACTATTTCCATCATCTAAGATTGAATGTTGAATGTATAGAAAATTTTAAACTTTATTTAAATTTTCCAAATACAAACAACTTGTTAGTAATAACACACAAATAGACAATACAGGTTAGTAATTACACAATGTTTTGAGTAGTATTACTCTCCACTCTTCTTCAGGTGTTGCACAGGGACAATATTCACTTAGAAGTTGAACTCACACCTTTAGATTCTTGAATAACGAATTCAAGGCAAACACTTTACCAATGAAGCTGCATTTGCCTTAAATTCGATATTCAAGAATTTAAAGGTGCAAGTTCAACTTCTAAGTGAATATTGTCACTGTGCATATCAGGCCAGCAACATCTGAAGAAGAGTGGAGAGTAATGTTACTCAAAACATTGTGTAATTACTAATCTGTGTTGTCTACTTGTGTGTTATTACTAACAAGTTGTTTGTATTTGGAAAGTTTAAATAAAGTTTAAAATGTTCTATAAATTCAACATTCACTCATAAATGATGGAAATAGTCAAACATATCACATCTAGTTATATTTAACTGTCATAAAAATAATCATACATTTCTTGTATGACAGTAAGCAACTTGATGAGATTGGACATTTTAAATGAGTTTCAAAGATATTATTTTTATACTCAAACAAGCACTTTTTAAAGTAATAGTAAAATAATCATCTTACTTTTTATAGAAATTTGAGTCATAGTAAAATATAACTTCTTTTTGTGAATTCTTTACTTCACACTTGTCTGCTTCTTCAATTTTAAAGTGTGATAACTTTTTTTTTTGCATTATTATTATTATTAATCTAATAATTCATCAGATTCCAACTCCAATGGAAAGAGACATTCTGCTTGTATATTGTGCGGTCAATCAAATTAATATTAAAGTCATAGGATTTCAAAAGCACACAAGCAACTTGAAGATAAACATATAAATTGAATTATTTACTTCCATTTCTAAATATTGGGGAAATGGATCTGATAATTCTGATTAATATGCTTGTAACTAATGAAATTCTTAAGATTCTTATGAGTGCTATTATACCCAATTGAATGGTATGGTTGAATGTAAAGAAGTCACTTATTAATGTAATCAGAAACTCATGATTTATCTTTAGCATGTGAATCAAGTTATTGCCTTATATGATTTAGCTTTATATGGTTTAAATCCAATAGTAAATCTTCCCTTTGTTCATTGAGAGGATTTTAAACATATAATAGTGCTGAGCGAAGTAAGAGGGTTAATGCGGAGAAACATATTTTATTAAATGAGCACAAGTATTTCTCTTGGCTATGTGGCTGCAACAAGAGACCGCCAAAAACAATAACTCTCATGGTATATTCTAATGGTATTCCAACTGAAATTAATAGGAATGAAAGTGTCAGCACTTTATCATATTTGAAAAAAGATTGTTGAAATAATATATTAATTAAATCTATGCTCTCCAAATTTTATATTACGAAATATTAACAAGAATATCACATGATAATTTAAAAATATTAAATATATACCATAATTGTGATTAATTCATAAAAGACTGGACATTTGAGTATCAATATATTTATGTGAGTTATAATCGATTTACAATTTGTGAATTGCTTATTAATTTCAATTTTTTTATTTAATTACAATTTTTATTTACTATTTAACTTTAATACAATACACATTTAAATAAATTGAAAAATAATATTTAAATTAAAATATATATTTTGTCCTGGTTTTATGTATTTAGTTAATGTGGTAATTTAAAAAATTGAGAAAACCTAACATCTAAAAATTCATATAGAGAGATTTGTGTTTTAGTAAGCGAAATTAATGTTTTAAATATATGAGTTAATATTTTAAAAAGGTGGACAATAACATGATATGAAATATATTACATCTTCTGATGTAAAATTTAAGGTCTATAGTCATTAATTTTTTTTTTTTTAGAGAATCAAATTAGAACGAGTAAAAATCTGTCTTTGGTATCTTAGAAGTTAACCCTTTTATTCTCACTAGCTATACAAATCTTATTTTAGATTTAAAATTATTAAATCAGAAATGAAATTTGAATGAGGCAATATATGCTAAAAATGGATTGAAGGCAAAAATGATAGATCTGTCTCCAAGCCAAATTGCAATGGTTAAGACAAAAGAAGTAGTTTTTAAAAGACACATTAACCAAAGCTCTAATAATAATGAATTCAGTGGCCTCAGTGGAAACAATAACAATAATTAAGAAAATGCTACTACAAATAATAAAACTGAAATACTTGAAATAAACAAAGACAATGCATCCTTGGCAGATGATAATAAAACTAATAGTAATATAGACAATTAAGATATTAATCTTACAGATGAAAATGATGTAAACGTTAGAAGTATGCTAGGACAAAAAATCATTAATGCTGCAAAGAGAAAAAAACGTCACCTAAATATTTACGATTATTTTTTAATAATGTGCTGAAATATGTTCAGAAATTAATTAAATCAAACTGTACTAAAAAGAAAACTAATTTCTAAAAATAAACAATCCACTTTACTTATATGCCTTTAGAGCAGTGATAGTCAACCTGGTCCCTAACGCCCACTAGTGGGGGTTCCAGCCTTCATTGTGGGCTGTAGGGGTTTTGTCCAATACTGAAGCACTTTTTTTTTTAAAAATTTAACTGACTTCTTAAAAAAATTTCATAGAGATTTATATGCTTTAGTTTGCTGTAACTCTGCTTTATAAATTTATATTTCCCCATGGGCAGCAGGTATAAAAAGGTTAACTACCCCTGCTTTAGAGCATAGGTGAGCCCTCTTGTGAGCAACTGTGGATAACAAGTATATATACACTTTTGAAAATACTTACATTTGGATTTCTCATTGTTTTTATTTCACATACTACTGAAGAATGTGTCATACTATGTTTTAAAATGCAAATTATAATATACCAATGGGATTCTTGTAAAAAAGTTCAGCAACAACATTAATTTATACTAATTAACATATACAAATTTTAAAGTAAAAATTTTCACAGGAGAAAGATGTAAACATATATTTTGTTTTCTTCTATCTATATCCTTGCCTGCTGTTAACATTAATGTTATAATGACATTTTCATGGGATCATAACTGCCAACATCTAGATAGAATATGCCTTTGTCTGAACAGTAGGTAGTAGGAGCAAACCTACCATCATTATATATTATATACTATTACCCAGACAATAGTTGAATCAAACCTGCCAACATCTAGGCAGCATAAGTTACTTCAATGATTTTTGCAGAGATGCTGAATATAGAAAGGTGTTATATATATATATACAACATTGTTATAATTTTTTCATTCTTTCAAGTAGGTCTCAAAGATGATGGTTAAGTGCATCATCCTATCATGCCCAATGCTTAAGTTTTAAACCCACGCTGAGTGAATCAAATTTTCTTTTCAAATCACAAGCAGGTATATAAATTTTTTCATGAAATCAGCATCCAGATCATCCACTGGATTATCCAGCAGTCAACAAATAAATATGTAACCATTAGTTAATTGATCAGATGTGTGAAGAGAGATATACTTTTCTGGACTATTTTTTAATATCAAAAAATGTGTATTCAAAAAAAGATTGCAAACAAAGCTTTATTTTAATATATATCAATTTTAAAGCCATCTTTTAAAAAAATGTGTAATTTACATCTAATTATTTTTAATCAAAATTGTACATCTTTACTCTGGACAGTAAGCTCAATTGTTTTCCCCAAATGCCTCAAAACCAAAATCCTAGTGTAAAAAACAAGCCATTAAAATGAGTTCCTATGGGAAAAAATGTTACTTTATATTCAAAATATATAAAAACCTGATTTAAAAAATGATTAAATTTAAAAAATGTCTTAATTAATGAATAAACATTTTACTAAGCATATTATTAATAAAAACTTGACAACAATCTATGGTTAAATATAGTGCATAAAAACTTTTCAGTAGTTATAATTTTTTGAATTCATATATGAGGGGGCCCAAATAACTGGAATTGTTCTCTGGTAAGTGCACCATATGTTGTACATGTTTCTCCTGTTACATACCTCTTGCAGGAACACTTATGCATCAATCTGCCAAATTACATTAATGTATGAATTGTGGATAGCCCTTTTTTTTGTAAAATGTATTTTCCATATTCGACAATTTTTTTGTAACAATGGAAAAGTTAGAATAATGTGAAATTCTGTTTTCTTTTAGGGAAAACAATAGAAAAAAAAGTCGTAATGCTTAAAACATATTGCAAGGAAGCTATTCTGGAGAAAACACAAATTTACAAAAGATTTAATGAAACTGTTAAATGAACCATATCCCAGAAAAATGTAGCAAATGAAATCCAATGTCAAGATAATGCTGATATTTTTTTATTGACACAAACCGCATTTTTTTCTAAATTTGTTTTTAATGTTCATTTATTTTATTTGCAAGTTCTGAAACATTTGCATGATGCTGTAAAATATAAATGTCCATTTTGTGGCAAAGTGAGGAGTGCAAGCTTCATGACAATTCCTCTGCAAACAGACTTGAGAGTGAAACAATTTTTAATTAAATTCAAGATGACCCAAGTTATCTATCAGTCATATATGCTTGATCTCTAACCATGTGACTTATTTTTATTCTTCTGAATGAAAAAATGCCTCAATTTTTAATTGACTTAGAAGTGATGAGAAAAAAAAACACCATAAGCATTAAAAGGCTTTACTTTATAAGTGTTTCCAGGCTACTTCAAAAGGGAAAAATCATGTTTAGACTGGTATATTGTATTAAATGGACAAGACTTTGAAGCAGATTAAATTTATAAGACTTAAACATAAATTAACAATTTTTTATTATAAAATTCAGATTATTTTGGGATTCCCTCTTGTAATTTTTCATTGCCATGATGTCATTTTGCTTCTTATATAACCAGAGAAAATTTCCTAAATCATGGTTTGTTATATTAAAATAAAGCTTATAGAAAAAAAGATTAACTAAGCACAATGTACATTTTCAAATTTTAAAAGAAATTAACTTAACACTATGTCCATTATAAAATTTACTTTTGTTGTTCTTTCTGTTCAATTATCAATGTTTTTAGTTTTGAATATCTAAGAAACAATAAAACTTTGAATTTTTTTGTATCACTATTAATTTTTTTTCAAATACCATTTTGTGAATTTATTTGGCTTACATAAATGCAATCAAAATTAATAAAATTTATATAAAGATATATAATGTGTAGTTGATTGCTTTAGTTTTAATAATATAAACGATTAAAAAAATTGCCTTTATGGTATTTTTCAATGTTTTCAATAAAATCACCATTATTTTGAATTCAAGAGAAATAAATTATGAGATTATTGACTTAAAATTGAACTAAATAATATTTTTAATTTATATTTAAAAAGCTTTGTTATATAAAGATGATTATTAGCTAGATAATTGGATCATGCATGGAATCATTTTTCCAAAGGCAAAATATTTGTAAGAATTTTAATCCATAAAATTGATTGAATGAATATATTTTAGCTAATGTCTAGATTTTAAAATTTAATATTAATACAATTTGTTGTTGCACACAATCAAACTATGTTTTTGATTATTTACTGCACTTGAATTAAACTGATCATTTTTTACATTTGTAGGCATTTGTAATGATACTTTTTTATACTTCAGATATACCACAAATGAAAGCACTGATTACCATGGATAAAAACAAAATTGAATATTGTATATAGTGAAGCTTTAACTATAGTGTATCACTCTACATAATTTCATTTATATGTTATCCAAAAAAATGTAATCAAATACAAATTTAAATAAACAAGCAAAAAAAGGGTAATTTGATACATTTTATGTTACTCAAGCAGTCATTTTTTTTTTAAAAAATTACTTTTTGAAAATACATTTTACAATAAACCACCAGTGATTTTTCCCATCTCAGAAGGCCATGCATAATCATATTTATTAATAAAATCTTATAATTTATGTTGAAAGCATATTTATTTTATTCTTCCTTTATTATCCTTTCCAAATTTGATGCACAGTATTTTATATAATAAAATAATTTCTAAAATTAATGCTAAAAGCTTTACAAAATTTTAGAGCATACTTAAAGATGATAGTGGTTTAAAACATCAAAACAATTAAAGATCATAGTTTTTTAATAATAAGCCTACTGTTATGTTTCTATAAGAGAAAAACATTATTGAAAAAAAAAAAGAATATCTTCCAAAGCATATTTGGTTGTAATGAAAGTCAAATTTTCATTATTTACTTTATTGAAAAAATTAAAATATGGTACAATAAGTTGGTTTTTTTTTAATTTTTCGGTGAATAAAAAAAACATATGTATCACCTCAACTTATTATTAATATTTTAAAATTTTTTGTTTATATTATAATTTTAATCTATATATGCATACTATATATATAAGCATCTGTTTTATGACAGTGTGTGTTGAAAAATATTGTACTCTTCTATTTCAAATAACAGTATGTAATCTATTCTACTCAAAATTTATTAACAAAATGTAAGCTAATACATGATGTATATTAGGATAACTTAGAACAAAATATAATGGATATTATGGCTGCCCTGTACTGCATAATAAATTAATTTGGTACTGTACTTTTTAGTGCAAATAAACACCATTTTACTTTTGGATGATTTAACTTTAATAAAGTCACTATTCTCTGACATCACTAATGTTGCTAAATGGCCACCAATTTTAGGAAAATGGGGGTTGTTGTTTTCTTTAAAAAAAATGGAATAAAGGTGTATTTTCTAATAAGTATCTGCAAATGAGCAGATCTATTCTTTCAAGTATTTTGTTTGTATTAATTGTATTTTTTGTTTTTTTTTTCTTTTAGCTTTTTTTTATTTTTTTATTTCTGATGAAAAGTATACAATATAATCTTTTTTAGGTTGAATACCATCCATTTTACATTCAGCGAGATCTTTTGCAGTTTTGTCAACATGAAAATATTCATCTTCAAGCATACTCCTCTTTGGGAGGAACTACTTCAGAGAAACCAGTAGGTTATTTTTTTTTACTAAATTTCACTGTGATTTTTTTACATTAGCAATATAATTTTTGTATTTTATTCTAATATGTTAATGATAATCATTATTAGTTGTTACTAAAACTATTCAAAACTATTAGCAAAGTGTGCATACAATCATGACAACAAGTCTCATGGATTATATAGTGTTTACTCCATATAACTTTTATTCAACATTATAAACTTTATGCATTTGAAATATAAAAAGATTTAAAAAAAACAGAAAATATAGTGGAAAGTAAGACCGATTTTACTTTTTCCTTAAAATAGTTGGGTTCAATTCATAAATATTATTAAAACTAAATATTATTAAAACTCTTCCATCATGGCATACCCTTAGTTTTTGTGCAATTTATTAATGGATACAAAGAGCAATAACATAACTAGATAAAGTTTAATGGCAAGTCATTGTAGAGAATATCATGCAGAATAGTATTTCATAGCTTAGAATATTTTATGTTCAAAGATAGCATAAAGACAATGAATGTTACATGTGTACATAAATATCTAAAAGATTTTATATAAATTGAACATAGAGCCCCAAAGAACATCCACCTTTGGAGAATTAAATCCTGGATTCAGATAACTTTATTAATTATGTACATACACACACACAAACTATCTCATGGTGTAGTAGTAGAGATTTTATTTGCCACATTTATAATCATGGTTCAAATTTTGTACAGGAAAAAAAACTTTAAAAAAAAATTATTCAGATTATTTATGTAAGAAAGGATTTTTTTATCAGCTAAACAACCCATAGCTCACCTAGCTAATCATCAATATTACTAGTAAATAATTATACATATATTTCTATTTAGAGAATAAAGCAAGAATGGAAAAATTCTTAAACCCTCACCATCCAGAACTGGAAATCCAGTAATGCCTTTTCTTTTTCCTCTATGAGAGATGTTGGAAAGATTTTATATTCCTGTCTGTATTTTTAGAAGAGAAAAATAACTATTTTTCTTCTAAATGGCTGCTAACTGCTATATGGGAGATCAACAAGCATGTATAGTGATTGTTCTTAAAATAATAGAATTTATATATATGCACACACATGTAACCAGACCAATTCCTCTAAAACTTATTGTAATTCTGTAGCTGCCACCACCACCACCATTATTCAGTACAATAATTTTAGTGGATAAGACTATTAACCATTTTATCAGTTGTATATCTGAAAAAAATGATCAAGTTGGTTGGCAGATCTAATTTATCTTATCCACATTTTCTCTAAATACACATAAATTTTAATACTTACCTTTTAATTGCACTGCTGACTTACCTATGACTAGTAGATAGTCAAAGCATATGTCACAGAATATGTTATCAATTTTAGCCTAAAATATGCTAGAAACAATAGTAATACTAAATGAAAGATGAGTACTCAAGTGAGAATGTTTGTGACATCTCATCCACTTGCATTTGAGGAACTGCAAACTTCAAAACCAAATTCACAATGCCAAATCTTTATGAAGTGTAGCTAAAATTTATTAACATTTTAAGTAGATACACATCTGCATTTAGAAATTTGTTAACCATAATATGGTAATCAATTTGCATCAGTTTACATAATTTACATAGTTTACCTATAATGATTTTATTAAATCATGTTGCTTTTTCTTTATTTTGATCTTTGAATCTAATGATGATTTCCATGGGTAACAATCACATTCTTTTTTTAAAAAGTAATTGATTTAGTTTAGTTTCCACGAAAATATTTCTAGAATTTTTTTTTTTCCATTTTATTTTCCTCACTAATCTTACTCATGAATATCAACATAAAGGAGCAAACAAGTTATACCTCAATATACTTTAAAATTTTATTTATTTTTTAAACTGTAATAATAATCAGCCATTAAGCTAATGCACATGCACTTTGTAGATTTTAATTATAAATGAATACTCTCACTTTCCAAGCACAAGATAAAGTCTTTGTGAAAATATAGAATGAATCCATCTATCTTTTCAACCCAAACATTTTTAAGTATGGGTAAATCTTAAGCATTTGGAAATGAGAGCATGAAAATATTAAACAATCACTTTAAATTACCTTTACTATGCCTGAATGAATGACACTTGCAAAATTTATTAGAATTTACGATACATCATTCTTAATTGAAATTAAACATATGTAAATAAAATATTATTTTATATAGCACGATGTTTTTTTTTTTTAAAACTGTAACAATAATCAGTCACAAAGACTTTATCTTATGCTTGGAAAGTGAGAGTATTCATTTATAGTTAAAATCCACAAAGCGCATGTGCATTAGCTTAATGGCTGATTATTATTACAGTTTTAAAAAAAAAGAACATTGCGCTATATAAAATAATATCTTATTTATTTTTTAACAAAATTATTACTCTGGGTATATCAATTTTTTTCTTTTTGTGAATTAGATTTACTTAACCTCAATCATAGCCTGAGTTTTTAAGTTATTTTTATGTTTATTTTAATCTTTATTCCTAACGCTCCTCTGAAATGCTTTTTGATAAGTTCTGGTTAGCATTTCATTTATTTATTTATAATTGTGTGAAAGTTTTTTAAAAATATATTTTAAATTTGTGTTGTATGCTCATTGCACTTTCGTTTTTAGTGACAATTTATCAATTAAAAGCTTGTTTGAGCTATTGGTATGCTCTCTGTATTACATTTTTGTAAATACAAGCTTATAAAAGTAATGCCATGTTATATGTGACTTGCTTTTTTGATTATTATAATTTACAGTTATATGTTTTTTCAGATTTTTTATTTTTTAAAATAATTCTATTTTTGATTATGTCTTTTGTAAATTAAGTCTACTTGGACTAAAATTTTATTTAAACTTAGAGACAACAGGGTTGGCCCAATAAAAAAACCAGTATGGTTATCCTCAGCCTACTGGATGGGTAGGTTGGATCTCTCCACCGAACATGGCTGTCTTAGCTGGGTAACCAGAGTTGTGATTCGTACAGCTGGATATTCCCAGGTGCTCAGTCTGTTGCACTATGGGCACCCAAGGATAGTCCAGATGAAAATGCTGGCAAGATATATGTGGTGGCCTACTTTATATGCTGACATTGAAGCCAAAGTCCACCACTGCTAGCAGTGCAAGACAAATCAGAATATGCCAGCAAAAGACAAAACAGTCCAGTGGCCCAAACCTGAATGGCCCTGGTCTAGACTCCATCTGCACCATGTTGTCCATGAAAAGGCAAACTACTGCTGATAGTGGTTGATTCATTCTCCAAATAGTTTAAAGTTGTGTAAAAACTATCACTTCACTCCACAGCCATGATAGAAGCTCTGAGAAGGCTATTTTCCACATGAGGTCTTCTTAAAACACTAGTGACTGACAATGGCATAGCTTTTACAGCTAGTGCATTCAAAGCTTTTTGCACTAATAACAATATCGAACTCATAAACAGCCCTTCATTCCACCCAGAAAATAAGAAGGAACTTCAGTCCTTTTTAGGACTACTAAACTATTATGAAGGATTTTTATACCATAAAATGGAGGCTGCTGAACCACTCACTATACAGGCTACTAGACAAAAAAGTAGCCTGGAGATGGGACAGTAAGCATGACAAAGCATTTAAGATGCTAAAGAATCTAATATCAGATATTACAATACTGGCACACTTCAACCTGAAAAGTGTTAATGTGGAATGGGGCCAGTATTGTCCCATAGGAACAAAGATGGGACACACAGCCCTATTGATTTTTGCATCAAAGTGCCTCTCTAGAGCTGAGAAAAACTATAGTCAAATAGATAGAGAGGCTCTGGCTTTGATCACTGACATCAAAAAATTCCAAGACTACCAATATGGTAGACCATTTTATTCTTCCGACAGATCGTAAACCCCTTGTGGGAATTTTTGCATCTGATAAGGGAATCCCACAGCATGCATCACCACAAATGCTGCCATGGTTCAATTTCCTATCAAGATATGACACATGCCACAATTGAAGATAGTTATTCCAAAAATATCTCATCAAATTGTTGTAAAAACCTGTTTTGCTGTATTGTATTGTAAATTCTATTTTTCTTTTATTCAACATTCATGATAACGTAATTGAATTAAATATCAATTGAATTTTATTAAGGATTTTATATAGACTTAATAGCTTCACTGATTATGAAAACAATAAATGTAATAGGACTGAAATTTTCTTTCATTAATTTTGAAATTATTAATTTAAAAAAAAAAAATGTGACAAAGATTCCTATATAATGGTTATTTGAATAAATCTGATATGTCTAATGGATGGTGTATTCTGGCTATAAATATATTATTTTGTTTTCTTCGACATTTTCTAAATTTTTAAAATAATTACATAATAGGGTTCTACTTTCTTTAGTCCTTTTTTTTATATAAACTATCACTTTATATTACCTTTTTTAAAAGTCACTATTTTTTGATTATTTTTCTCAATAATAAATTTTTGTTATTGGAGGAATCTTGCATCTAGCCATTAAGTATTTACATTATTAGTTTTGTTTTATGGACTCCCATAATGGCTAAGAGGCTTATTCAAATAACAAAGGAAACCATAAGGATACCAATTTAGTATGCACATACCGAAGAGATTTGATTTTTTTGTTGTTGTTCAAATAATAAGCTATTTTTTGATCATTTCCTAATTAAGAAAATTTGCTAAATGTTTGTTTTTTGATATGCCACATTTTAAAAGTAAAATATTGTATTGTTTTTGCTAAATGTGTGTGTATATATGTACGTATACACAAAATATGTATTCTAGCTAATAATTATCAATGTAAAACTAACAGACTGCTAATTATGTATTATAAGTAATAAATAATATATTAACGCTAAACTAAAAGTATGTGCGTGAATGCCAAGGGCATTCACAATATTTGATAATGCATTAGACTAATTAAATAGTTTATAATGAGAAACTATAAAGTAATTTACCAAGAAGGATTAGATAATGTAAACAAAGCCATTGCTTAAAATAGACAATTCTAAAGTCGTGGCATTATCTAATCAGGGATCAAATAGGAACTAAAGAATGACCACCACGTGGACAGCGAATAGCCAATCAAGGGAGGCTTCTCTAAAATCAAGGTGTGAGGAGCAATGGATCTAAAATTGAACTGAGACCGAACACTTGATAAGTGAAGCTCTTGAAAGGCAGATGTGCCATTTCCTCGGGTGCTCCAGTCAGCTCCTTCCTTCACTTAGCCTTGCGGAGAGGTTTACCTCCGGACGTACCAAAGTAAACCTAGGGACTATGTAACAGATCGTATTGATCTCATTGTTATTTGTTATGCCTTCGGGCCCTTATTTATATATAATATAGCATGTGTATAATAGTCATATTTTGTATATATTAACAAAAGTGATTAACTCATATATAACTCTGTAATAAATTCTCATTATTTAAATCTACTTGCCGAGCTGCCTCATTATTTATTATATATTTGTGTTATTGATATTTGCAATCCAGCGTGCAATAGAGTGCCGCTGTACACAGCAGTTTTTAATTTTTTATTATACTAATTTTTCTTGTTATTTCCTAATTACTAATACTTGCTAAATTCTTTTTTGATCTTTGATTTTTTTTATTTTTGTCCATGTGATTCACTAATTTTTTTTGCCTTTTAATTGCTAATAATTTTGATTTGAAAGTTATTTGATTTTTTAGTCATAATGATTTTACTTATTTTTATCTAAGTTCTGAAATTTTTTTGATAAAAATTGCAATCTTTTATGTAGACTAGGTTATGCTCCTCTCCCTTTCCTTAAATAGACTAATATTTATGTAAGATATTTACTAATATAAAATCTGAAATACAGGCACTCTTCATATACCTGGAGCCTAATTGTAAATATAGGGAATTTGAACTTAGACTTTCAAGCATTTTTCAACTATTCACACTATCTCATATCACTGATGCACATTATCACGTACATATAGAAAAAATCAATAATTACTAATATATGTATTTCGTGCTGAACCAGCACTCATCAGTTTGTCAAGATTGCTCATTTTATATTAAGATAGAAAATCTTTATAATCTTTATACTTTAATGGACAGGCTTCAATCTACTCCAACTCTTCAGCCATCCATAACATTGAAAATCTGATGGTGGAAAACCCAAATCCCATGCTGATGCCAATATTGTTGTCAAGTCCATGTTGATTATTGATCTTTTCTAAATATGTGTATCAGTGATATGAGATAGTGTGGGTAGTTGAAAGTCTGAGTTCAAATCCCCTATATTTACAATTAGGCTCCAGGTATATGAAGAGTGCCCATCCCTCTTCTATTTATTTAAATAGGTACGGCTCTATACATGAGGGACCAGAGTGATTTGATGTCACCATGGGCCTAACAACAATATTGGCATCAACATGGGATTTGGGCTTTCCACCATCATATTTTCAATGTTATGGATGACTGAAGAGTTGGAGATTGGAGTAGATTGAAGCCTGTCCATTAAAGTATGAAGATTAACTATCTTAATATAAACTGAGCACTGATTATATATATATATGAGAGAGATGATAATCTGAGCCAGCTGATGAGTGCTGGTTCAGCATGAAATACATATATTGGTGATTATTGATTTTTTCTATAAGTGTGTGATCATGTGCATCAGTGATATGAGATAGTGGGAATAGTTGAAAGTTGCTTGAAAGTCTGAGTTCAAATTCTCTATATTTAATATAAAATCTGCATTTCTTGCAAAAAATTTTTGTTAAATACTTGTGTTTAATAAAACTGCATTTGAAAAAGTTTATTACATACAAGGTTATAACAAAGTTAAAAAATTATATATATATATCATAAATACATGATATAAAATTAATATTTTATAGTAATAGAAATGTAATGCTTTAACTACTATTGAATCATAAACTTTATTACTTCTAATCCATGAATTTTACTGAAATTGGGATAATCGTTATAGTAAATAACTTATTTTTGTTTTGCCTGTAAAAAAGTTAAGAAACCTAACTTATATTTTTGTTAAAGGGTTTTGTTATTCTTTTTATATGAACTTCAACTCATACTCTTTTGTTTATTATTATTGTTTTGAAATATTTTCTATAATTGTCAATCATTAATAGTACACATTAAATCATCTATTCCAAATCCATTTTAACCAAAAAAAATAAGTTTTTTATATTTAGCAATGACTTTCCAAAATAATAAATATTTAATAAAACCTTAATGTATTTTCGGTGCCGAACAGTCTTTCAAGAGCAAACGTTATACAAAAACTTAAGATAGAAAATATCTATTTGTGGTGGTTGGCTATTAAATTTTAAAACTAATAATAATAAAATACGTATTTTAATTTATATGATAAAAAGCGTTTTATTGCTTAAAATTATTTTAATGCAATTCTGTATTTGTCTTTTTAAATCTTTTTACAAACCATCCCGAATAAAATATTTATTTCTTATAAAATAATTTTGTTAAATTCCACAAGATGTCACTACATATTAAAAAAAACTAAAGCTAATAATTTTGATAGAAATTTTGAATAAACAATTTTAAAAAAATTCAAAAGATGGCGACTGGGTTGAATAATAAATTAAAAAAATAATTTGAAAAAATATTTAGTTACTCTATACATTAAACAGTAATTATTTTTTTCTTAAATGATTATTTCTCTCATGGGCACAAAAGCAGAGAAAAATAAACATTCCGAAAAAAATAAAAATTTGAATTAAAAATGTATGGTAGTGTAATTCCACAAAATAAGACTCTCAAATATATTATTCAATTAATAATTGTCCAATCATAAATTGTTTTGTTCAAATAGAAGATTCACAAGATTAGAGGTCAAGTAATAAAATGAAGAATTTTTTTAAAATTTTACTGAAATAAAAAAATCAGTTGTGAAGTGAGAAATTTGTTTAAAAGAAATCATTAAGTTTTTTTTTTTTATTTAAATGATTTATACAATTTTATACAATGAAGATTACATGAATACCAAGCAATGTCCATAGCCAAATGAGAAGTGGATATATACATGAATGTTGGATCAACGCTTCAGTAGTATTCTAGATTGGTCCATACTTTGTCCCAGTTGAACAATTATGTATGCCTCATTGAGCATTGAAAGGCACGTCCAAATTTATAATGAGTATAGGTTTATAGTCAAGATGTGAAGCAGAGACTAAGTGGGCTGGGAGAACACTGACAAGGTCATTGATTCACTCCCAATCCGTCAGTCCGAGCCCAAGCATCCCGAGATCTGTCCGTCACTTGCTTATAAGTTAAGCTATTCAGTTCGTGATTAAATTTGTTAACTTTTATTGTTGAGGTAGATAGTGTGATCAATCCACTAATTGGTAGTCTTTAGATAATATGGTAGAGTTCCCATATATATGACTGAGCTCATTTTGGTATTGCATTGATGAGGCGAGACTCATATTTGATCATTGATATCTTTGTAATAATCAGTGCACCAGCATGGAGGTGCCGGCCCAGGTTTGTTGATACATCCAATCCGGAGCAAGCATTTTATCTCTGATGATATTACCCTTGATGAGTGTTTTAAATACTTGAAGGGTACTGGTGTTCGCATTGCCCAGAACAAAACTGCATCTCGTTAGCCAGATGGCGAAGGATAGGAAAATTGCTAATCTAATGTTAGCAAAATTGCCAGCTTTAATTGCTTGCTGGATTAAGAATGTGTCTGTAGAATAGCGTTTTACCTTTTCGTCAATGAAAGACCCAAGAATGCTGAGTGATGGACAATCTAGGAAAATGTGTTCAATTGTTTCCTCATCCCTCTGACAGAGTTGACATTGAGAGCTAATTTTGTTAAAACCCCTCCTCATTACGAGGAACTGATTAGTGGGTAGTGATGAGAGGTTTAATTTCAGAAGAAAGTCAATAAATTTGGGTTCCAGAAACCAATGTTTGGCTTTTTTTGATCAATAATTTGTTGTTTAATCCAAGAGCATTATGGAGAGCTGAGGGACAATCTTTCTTTAGCCTATAAGTTTCCCAGTAGGACTTTTTTTCATTGAAAATGTTTGGAGTTAAGTTAATACAGCCATTGACATGTGTCCAGATGTCAGTCAACCATCCTTTACTATGGGGAGGTGCGTATCAGTAGGTTGAAATTCTTGGATTAAATTTGTATAGTCCATTTCCAGTGAATGGTTGTGTAGCAAATTTAGTGATTTTTGCAAGTATAATGTAGCAACCGAGTGTAGACCAAGACCGTTCAGTTCTCTAGGCATTTGGGCTTTTGCCAAGCTTATGGCCACAACCTTCCTTTTCCACAATAGCTTAGTACCTAATGAGCCCATTTGTTTACCGAAGATTTTAGTAGGCTTGATGATTGGTAGATAGTAATTGAGTCTTGAAAACACTAGCATGTTAAGGAGTGCGATTTTACGAGGAATTGAAAGCAAAATACTAGAGAGAGTGTTGATTGTTTTATTGGTTTTTTGAAGGATTGAATTTTGTATTTCTCTGGTCATGATAGTTTTTGTTTTTGCCATGGGGAATCCTAAAAAAAGCTGTGGCTTGGCTGTGAATTTGGATGGAATTGTTGTTCCTGTTTTAATTCTCCAGATGGAAGATTTGCTATTGTTAATTTGGAAGTTTAATATTTTGGCATGCTTGTCAATAATTGTGAAAAGTGTTGGAAGATGAGCTTCGCTGGGAAGAAAAATCGTAACATCATCCACATTGGAGATGTGTTTGATTTGTTTTTTGATGGCGGGAACATAAATGCCTGGCAGGATATTCTCTATGTCCTTGAGCATGGGGTTGATGTAAGTTATAAAACATAGTGATGCTAGGGGAGAACCCTGTGGAATCGATATGTGAGGTCTAAAACCTGTAGACAACCTTCCATCTAAAGAAGTAAATATGGAAACGATTTAGTAAAAGGTTTGCTACTATTCTGATGTACACATCGGGCACCTGATACTCCCGCATTGTCTGGAACAGTACGGATGGTATTACTGAGTCAAACGCTGAAGAGAAGTCCAGTTGTACGACCAGTGGCCTTGACTTATTGGTTTGTCTGATGTGCTCAGTTAGTAAAAGAAAGCACTGAACTGCATCAATGGTTGATGATCCTTTTCGGGCAAATTGAAAAGATGAAATATGTGAGTAGAGTTGGGGTTGTATCCGGTCCTTAACTAAGGATTCAATTGTCTTAATTAGCAATGGAATCATGGAAATAGGTCGTATATTGTTGAGACTAGATGGATTTTCTTGTTTTTTAAGAAAAGGGACCAGTGCCACTGGGTACAAATCTGGAATGTTCTGAAAGTCGTCGGCCAGCACGTCAATCATGTTTTTGATTATGGGGATTTAAAATTTACATTGTTTCCTGTACAAATCATAAGATATGCGTATGTGTAGTAAATCTTGCTCTTAAAAAAATGTCTTTACCAAAACCTCTAATCACATTTTTTACTATTGTGCTAATGTTTATCATGTCTAGGGTGCCAAAAATGCTGACAATAGTTTGATTATATGGTTATCTTTAATGGTATATATATATATATATATATATAAAGAATACCACAATTTGTATTTTAAAAAAAAAAAACAAAGATATTAGCATTTAAAAGAGAGGAAACTCTTCAATTAAAAAATAATGATATTTAAAACAATTTTAAAAATATGCAAGGAAAGGTACTTATGTATTAGACCTGTTGTCCATGTTTGCGATGGTACAATATCATAGTTCAGATTTTTTAATATGGCATTCTGCCATTGCAAATACCTTCACCACCCCATACTAGACAATGGTAAGGCTACAGTCACAAATATGGGCAGCAGGTCTATTAAATAAGTACCCAAGGAAGTATATTTGTGAGATGATAGGGTAGCTAGAGAATTTCTAAACATATTGTTATGCTGACTGACAAACACCATGGCACATGTTTAACATATGGTCATTTTTTACGAAGCTGCTGCTGACTTATGGAATAAGTTAAAAGCTTCTTTCATGAATTACATGTTGACTTATAATGTCTTACATTATATATATATATGTAATAATTATAAATAACATTATTTTAACTTAATACCATTTATAGAAATTTTAATGATCCATTTATGGCCAATGTTTGTAAGCATAAGTTAAATTAACTCAGATTTATATCTTTTTTAATTATATATATACAATTAGCATTATGTTTTAGTTGTTGGAGAATCCTGTAGTAATAAAAATTGCTTCTCGTAATAAGAGGTCACCAGCACAAGTTTTACTTCGTTGGGCTTTACAACAAAATATTGGTAAGTTTATATGTGTTTATGTAAGTATATTTTGTTTTTCATCATCATTATCTATAATTAGCTTATCATTGCATACAGACTTCTTTAATACTTTTTAAAAATTGTTATTGAAGAATTCTTTTTTATATTGGGGAAAATTCAAAAGACTTTTGGATTTTCTCATCTTTTTAGATCTCCAGTTAGTCAATTAATAATCCTTTTTTCTCAAATGGAATGCTTTTCTTTATTTAAATTCAAATTCATTTTATATTATTAATAACTACTCTAAGTAATGAATGTAATGGTGAACAGACCTTTACCAATAACAAAATTTCACTGTTAAATTAATTAAGCATTTTTTTCCAGGTCACAGATGCATATAACAATAAAATCCATATTATTACTATTATATAAGATGGCTCAGAAATTACTGTAATATTATTATCTTAATATGTTTATAAACAACATTTAAAAAAACTATTATATTATAGATAAAATAATTATTTTAAAAATAATATGATAGTAACTAGTTTTTGTACTTTAATTAATTTGTAGTAGTTTTTTTTTTTAATATTATTTTTAATCTTAATGATGACTTTTTCATTTTTTTTTACATTTTTATTAGCAGTTTCTTTTCCTCTATCAGTTTTCATGGAATCAAGCCAACTTAAAGCCTTGCAGATGAAGACCAGTTTAAGGGAATAATGTGGCTTCTTTAATCTCTAATCTATACCATTAAAAATGTTACCATTGTCACAACAAGGTTATGACACTTCTTAATTGTTTTAATGACTTCAGAATTAATACTTTAAATTTTTTTTTAGAAATTTCACTTTGTAATTTACAATTGTACTACATAATATTTATTAAGGCTATAACCTTAAGACTATATGTTTGAAAAAATGACAGTAGGGACTTCTGCAAATCTTTAACACAATATTTATTTAAAACTACCTAGTAATCTAATGCTAGTCTATGTCAAATATAGACAGCGCCACTCTTTTTAATTTGTGGCCCCAGGCACAAATATGGGGTGGGAGCCCCCAATAAATAAAAAAGTAAATAAATAAATAAAATCCGTAACTTTTAAAGACAAGAAAGGAGCACATACAACACTTATTCTTATCTAAATAATAATACTTAACTTATAACATATTAATATTTATATAAAAGAAAAACAAAATAAATGTAACTGTATTTTCCTTGCTTTAATTTCAGCATATTTATCTATTATCTCACTTAAATTTAAGTCTTCACATAATTTATTTTTTATAGAAAGCAATGTTAGGTTGGATAGTCTTTCCTGTACTATTGTGGATTTTAAATAGTTTTTTTATTATTTTAAGCTTTGACAAATTACCTTCAGACTTAGCAATGGTTATCAGAATTGTTAATAAAATTCTTAAGATTATACTTAAATTGGGAAATGCATTTCCTGTTGGGTGACTTTTTTTAAGACACTAGCCCTCAGGGCCCCAGGCATATGCCTTGTTGACTGATCTTAGGAATGCTACTGAACATAGACAACATTTCTTACTTACTTAGTTTAATCATTTCTAATTAATCATTTAAAGTAAGATGCTTACAATATTTATTCTTATCCCAAATGCTAAATACACAAGTCATTTATATACCATAAAATTATTAAATACTGTATTAAAAATATAAATAAAATATTAAGTATCTTTAATGAGATGGGGAAATCAGCAGCATCAATGAATAGTTTGACATTCCAAAAGAGAAAGGTCTTCGTGATAATTTTTATAATCTTCATTCTCAAATATTTATTATATTTTGTTAAAAATTATGTATGTTTATAATATAAAAACATGATAGACATATAAAAACATAAAATTATTGTTATATATGAAAGCCACTATTATGAGATACTGCTGTATATTTTCATGGGTTCAAGACTAGTATCTATGAGTTGAATAAATTTAAAGCATCATAGCTAATTGTAATCTTCATCTATGAGTTTCTAGCTTCCATCTATTAAGATATATATATATTTCATCTTTTTTTCTTTTATTTATTCATTTTCAGCACTTTATTAAAATATCGTTATTAGAAAGCAGCAATGTAAGGTAGGGCTAGTAGTAGTTATCATAATCATGTTAATAGTTGAACATCAAACTGCACAGAAGAAAGCAATCATAAACTATTTTTATAAATTATATGGAGAATTTGTAAATAGGCAGAGAGCCTTTTATATAGACACTGGAGGTTGTCAGCAATTTGATGGCATGGAATAATAGATACAAAATTAACAGTTCGTTCTTATATTTAAACTACATCATTGCAAATACTGGAAAAAACTATGTCAGGGCTTCCGATGAAGAATAAGTCATTAATTATAGATTAGATTCTGGTACAGTAATAGAAAAAAAAAAGATTAAATAAATAGTCATTGCCATGCACTTGTTCAAAGATATATTAAAATTAAATTTTCTATCTAGATTTAATTAAAATGTAATATTGTCTAATCTTATAAAGAATGATTAACAATTATTTATATATATTTTTTGGGAATTTTATTGTTGTGAACAAGTGCTTATTAAAAAATATACTTATAAATCTTATAATATATCTATTATGAAAACATTGCAGCCTCATGCCATATTTATAATACATGTGTGTGTGTGTGTGTGTGTGTGAAAGAGAGAGTGCTGTCAGTAAACTTTTTAATATTGTTTTTAATTAAATAATTTCTATATTCCTGAAATTTAATTAAATAAAAAAATAAATCTATTTTATTTATATATTCAAAATAAAGATAATTTATTTTCTCTCATAAATTTAATTAAAAATTATGTTTTTTAAGTACTGTTGTTTATTGTAAACAAAAGAAAATCATATAAGAATGTAAAAACCTGTTTTGTAAAAATTATTCTAAAAATATTTTTATAAACAAAGGATTGATAAACATTTCTAAATCTGACAATTAATAAGTCATTTGTAATAAGTATGTAAGTTATCAACATAGAATTATAGAAGACAGTTATTAGAAGAAGAGAAGCAGCTATAAAAGACCAGAATAAAATAACTTAGTTGACCAAAGATGTTGAATGATGAAAAGACGGAAAGAAGACCGTCTTTAGTCAGCTTTATGCTTGCCTCTGAAGTTTTCAAGCTTCTCTGATTTAAATATATAAAATAAAACTTATCTAAATAATGGAAAAAATTAAAGCATTCAAATTTCTCAAAGTATTTTTATTTGAACAGTCTACAATTCTTTAAATATACATTTTATTTATTTATTTTTAAAAATAACTTGTAAAAAATATACTCATTCAAATACTAATTATTTCAAAAATTAGCCCTTTATAATTTTTTATTATTATTATATAACAGCTTTTTCTTTTTTACAATGACTGTAATAATAGTTTTTACTTTGGTATAAAGAAAAAAAATCAAAAGTTGTCAAACATTGGTGGTCGAGTGGTCAGCACAGCCGCCTTACAAGGAGTTGTCCCGGGTTTGCGGGTTCGCTTCCCGGCCGATGCTTTGACACATGAAAAAAAAAATCGAAAGTCAGAATTAAAACAAAACCCCCCAAACTCTGTAAAACAATGAATAAATGACTTGGTTTTTATCAACAAGAATGCAGCTATTAAATATAGTTTGATCAACATTGTTTCTTTTATAGCAAGTATTAGCCAACAATCAACTTGTGTCTATATTTTCAGGATTTTATTTATAGAGTTTCAAACCTCTTTTTTATTTGCTATGGGTGATTCATATTTTTTAAAAGAAAAAGTATTATACAGTACAGTATTTCAGTATAAAAGACGTTATAATGATAACAAAGCACTAGTGATCAGTTTATTTTCTTTAAGATAATTTAAATTTAAAAAAATTGCTAAGGTAAACCATGCAGAATGTGTATGTGTATATATATAGTTTTTAGAAATTAGTTATATTACAAAAACATAACTTTTTGATCAAAAAAATGACCAGCAATTTGGATACACAACTATTGTGATACTCTGCGTGAAATTTCAGTGTCGCTGAGATTTGGTTACCTTTTCTTTGGTGAAGCCTAAGGTCACTAATCGCCATGTAGATGAGCGCAGCATCTAACAGGACAGTGTGGGCGATTGATCAGTCTACATGCATGGTGGCAGTAGATAATGACAACAGGTCATTTCTTATCCCGATTATTGATTGCATGGCATAGATTGTATACTCATTTTACTACATATAACTAAGTCTTGCATTTTATCGTTCCATTTACACTTTGTAGCATTGTACATTCTTAATAAATTATTGAGATAAAAATGACCAACTTATTAATTATGTTATTGAATCCTAATCATTAAAATAAGTTAACAAAAGAGCAGTAGTTTTTCAAAAGGATAAGATCTTCTTTAAAAAATAAATGTCTGCTAAAATATCTCTGAAGCTAAAGTGTCCTAAATGGCTAAAAAATGTATTACCAATTAAACTGAATGGAGATCTCAATCAACAAATAAATTCTTTTAAATTTAAAAAATACAATTAAATAATTGCGATAAGAATAAATTTTGGGTGCTAGTAGGTCCTGTATTCTACCCGTAGGATATAGCTACCATTCACATATTTAATGAAGTGAAGAAAAAAATTGATAAGTTTCACATTTTATAAATAAAAAATATCAAAACAAAAATATAATAATAATGTGTATTTAAAAATATGAAATTAATACAGAAACAAATCTGAATGTAATATATTTACTCATCAAACAAATGCACTCAATAAATGTAATCAATACAAGCACTCCATAAAAAATTAAACTGCAAAATGGAATGTGTGAGTAGGTGATTTTTTATTGTGTCAATGTTTTGTTTTGTTTTGCCTTTAATTCACTTTCCCTGTACTGAAATTAATAATCTTACACATGGTTTATAATATTGTGATAGAGGTGTTCCTTTTCATTATCTTTAAAATCCCAATATTTAGACATTTAAACCTACCAAATTGTCTCACATAATATTCCAATGTGCTCTTGTATATAATTTAGCTATATCATTTATTTAATAATTTCATTCATTGCCATATTAATTTCTTTAACTTCTGTGCATTTTTTTATAATCTGCTTTCAAATACATTCTTTATTATAATGAACATATATTTTTTCTTCATTATGTTAATCAGTTCTTGCGATAAAAATAATATTCATACAATATACTAATTCCCCCCTCCCATTTTTACTTCATACTCTTCAATTAATGGCAAAAAGGAGTTAACTATTAAGTGGGAAGAGACTTTTTGATTCTTCTTTGAGGACTTAAAAAAACTGAACAGGGCAAATTCATAATGTCCACTTTCTTGGCATTATAACTGCTATCCCATATATAAAATCCATGTAAATATAATGCTGTCATGTGTCAAATTCACAATCAATTAAAAAAAAGTATTACACTTGTCCATAACATTGTTGAAGGATGTAATTCTGCCATGAATAAATCATAATTTTTTTACAAAGCATTTTATGCAAAGGAAGTAATTTATTCCTTATACTTAAGAGGCTTAATTTGATTATGAGTATTTTATTCAAAGCAAGTAATTCCGCAAAACAAAAAAAAAATTGTTATAGCAACCAATTAAAAAAAACGTATGCCCTTTCCATAAGCTAGATAAAATTTCTGGATTTTAAAAAAATATGATATTTACATCCGAAAAAATCAGTACATATGCTTTTAACTGAATAGGTATATTATTTAAATTGGAAAAAAAAAGATTTACAGCATGTAAATTTATATTTGAAATGTGTTATTTAGTGAGGGAAAAAAATAGGTGCTATAGTACTGTATTTACATTTAGTTTTGATTAGCGTATAACTGAAGTCATGTAGTTTGATATTATGCACTTCATGGCTCTACAGTAATACTATGCATGATTGAAAAAATAGTACAAAAATGATGGCCTTTCTATAAGTCAATTAAAAGCTTGTCACTATAATTATTCATATAGTAAATGAATTATGGTTGGGCTGTTCATCAAAATGCACAGCCATCGTAATGAATTTGCTGACTTTTTTCTCTAAGTTTAAAATCAAGAAACACCATGGTCTTTTGTCTCAGTTTCCTGATAATTCTTAACTAAAATATCAATTGAATTTACTTGAAGGTAGGATGAATGTGTGTGTAAATGACTTTTTTTCCAGATATTTACAATTATGACAAACAAAACTAAATTATTTTATTCCCATGAGTTGTAAGGTTTCTAGCAAGGCAATGCTTGGCAGCCAAAGGCAGATGGCACTAGGAACCTCCAGATTGCAGATTGAGGCTGGCATACAATAATGATCTTTTATTTAGGTACTCATCTGAGGAATTCTAAGATTGTATGAAATAGGAGAAAAACTGTCTGTTAAATACAACATTGTTGAATTTGTTAAGTTAAAAGAAAAGTTAAAGAAACAATTGATTTAAAGAATGAATATGTGCTTTATCACAGAGGGATAAGTATTGGGAGCACAATTGGAGCAGCCTTCATTATAAATAAAAAGTGGAAAATTAATGTTGTGGAGATTGGTGATGTACAGAATGGCAAGTTTATATATTCAAATTAATTATTACGTGCAATTAATTCAGGTTTTTCTCCAACAATATGATGAAGAAGTAGAGGATTTATATATGGAGGTACAAAAGGCTTTTGATCAGACCAAACATTTTAAAATTGTCATGGAAACAATGTTAGAATTGGTAAACAATTGAAAGATGAAAGTTCTGTGGATAAATTTGATTTTCATGGTAGAAATGAGAAAAAACATAGAATTGTGAAATTTGTAATAAAAAAATCATATACTGTGAATTCTTTTTTTGAAAAAAATGCTAAATGAAAATGGACACAAAGGCATTCAAATGAAAGTACAGCAGAATTGGATTACATTTTGGCTAACAGAAAATACATATTTTGAGCTCATAATGTTCTTAATAAACCTGACACAGGAAGTGATTAATGAATAGTGAGATATAGGATAGGTCTTAATGTAAAACTAGAGAGACAAAAATTATTAAGAAACACAGTCATTGTTAATATCCCTAACTTTCAAAAAAAAATTTAATGAATTTAAATTAGAACTTTTTCTAAAGATGGTCCATTGACTGAAGTCAATAAAAAGATAACTGCAAGAATAAAAAAAAAATATGTAAAAAATTTTAAATGATCCATTATGAAAAATTGAATATTTAAAACTTTATAAAAGGATATGATAAAGAATTAATAATGATACAAAAAATATAATTGTGAATTGACAAGGAATATAGTCTCAAATATTTTCTTGGTATCAGAAGGAAAGTTATTTCAATAATAAGAAAAAATGGTGGAACTATTACTAGAAAGAGAGATAACATTAAGAAATGGATGAAAGAGTTCTATAAAGGGTTATACAATAATAAAAATAATAGAACAAAGTATCCCTTACAATTACTACATCTTCTGAACTACTGTTTTAAATGAAAAACTGAGACATGCAAGTAAGACTATGAAATGGGGGAAATCACCAGGAAATAATGAAATTATTATTAATATTTTAAAAGAAAGAGAAGAATTGTTGGCAAAAATGTAAATGATAAAAATATATTAGATGAGTGAAAGATTGCAATAGTAATGTTGACATGAAAAAAGTGATTAAAAAAGATATTAGAGATTACAGACTTATCAGTCTTCTCTCAATTTTATGCAAAATCTTAACCAAGATATTTACAACTTATCTATGGCAATTTTTAGATTCTAATCAACTAAAAGAATATGATAGATTTAATAGTGGTTTTAGCACAGTAAATGACATCAAAGGAATTGAGAGAAGTTATCATTATATTTTTGATTTGTAGATTATGAAAATATATTTAATTGTATAAGCATTTCCATGGCAATTAAAACTTTGGATCATCAAGATATAGATGCATGGTATTTTCAGATTCTGGAAAATATCAATTTGCACAGTAGTGATTAGATTATATGGTGATACTAATTAACAATACGCTGATGCATTGTGGTGAAACTTTTCTATATCATAATTTCTGCAGGCTTAGTGCTTTCAGAGTTTTGTTACTCCATAATCATAGCCTCTTTAGATTATTAACATCCTTATATGTAAATGTATGCAAAACTATCTTCTATATTATCCATTTTCTGGAAATGGCAAAACAAGTGTTTTGGTGATACTAAGAAGAATGACTTTGTAAGAGTGTACAACAGGATGATTCCATATCTCCAAAAAATTTTACTGCAGTGTTACAAGAAGTATTTGTGGTTTACAGTGGGAAGCTAAGAAAGTAAAAGTAAATGGAAATTATTTATTTCATTTAGATTTTTGCAAATGATAGGATTGTTTTTAAAAATAATATTTCAGAGCTTTAACAAATATTGTAAGAATTATCAGGTGAAAGTAAAAAAAGCAGGACCAAAGATAAATGCTAAAAAGATGAAAGGAATGTTCAATCGATTTTTTTCAAAAAAAGAAAATAAAGATTGATAATCATAAATTAGGGAAGTTAGTAACTACAAATAACTATTTTAAATTATTAATTATGATAAAAACATAATGAATGAAATTAATCATAAAATTAAATTTGGATTAAATGCTTTTGATAGGAATAATTTAGTATTAATATGCCTATGTTTTTGAAAAGGAAGGTTTTTGATATATGTGTTTCATAGAGAAAATGCAACAAAATACAAAGAGATGTATAATAGAAATAGAAAAAAGAGATCAAAATGCAGTGAGATTTGACTAACATCACTGAAAAAATTAAGAGACTGCAATGGAATTGGATTAAACATATTGCTAGAAGAGATGACGATAGATAATTGAAGGTTTAATTTGGATTGTAAGAGATAGTGTGGATAGTGAAGTGGCTTGAAAGTCTGAGTTCAAATCCCCTATATTTATATTGTAAGAGATTGTAAAAGACCTAGAAAATGACTAGATATAATATGGATTGATGAAATAAGGAAGTTTGCTGATGTGATGTGGAAAATAGAGGCCAAGGATAAGAAAAAATTGGATTAAATTTGGAGAGACGGTTGTCCTGCAATAGATTAATAATAGTTGTTCATAGTAATGATGATCATTCTTCAGTTAAGTCTTTATAAAATAAAACTGAAAATCAAAAAAAAAAATTTCCAATGTTAAAGTTTAAAAATAAATAAATCCATCCCAACTCCATTTTATCGATCATTTTTGTTTCATTCAAACAAAGAAATATTGCAATAAGAGATTTCTTTTGTCATTCGCTGGTGATTCATTTTATTTCCTGCCATTTAGCCTTGTTAATTAGCTTTTTGAATATAGTAGTCAATGAATAATGATGTAATGATATTTTATATCTTAATAAATGTGAGTTAAACGTGATTAAAGACTGAAACTTTATATATTTTTTATTATTAATAATTAAAGTCATGTTGTTGATATTAGCAATTAATACTAATTAATTGATTAGAATGAAAAACAGTTTTATTCTTTGTAACTTTTCCATTATGTAAATTTGCAACAGAAAATTTTAAAAAAATCAGTGTTATAACAATTCTAAATTTTTCATCATTTTGGGACTGCTTATTTGAAAGTTTCAAATTTTAGAAGTCTACACCAGGATTTCTCATCTGGTGATATGTTTGCCATTGGTGATGCGATAATTTTGAAAAATATAAATTTTCCACATTTAAAAGTAAATTATTATATATTCTCTTTGCCTGAATAGATTTGTTACATGATCGCTTATATAAACGGATATATGAAATGACAAGTTATAATTTATGTCAGTCACTCTAGTTAAATAGTCTTGATTTTTCTTTTAATATAAACATATATTAGTGGGTGGCAGTATGCTGTCTGCATTTTTGTGGTTACCTCTTAAACAGATTCCTATCATTAATTATATTCGTAGAATTAATCATTAATAATAAAATATTTAAAATGACGTTGGTAACAAACTTTTTTTAAATATATTAAAACATTGAAAACTAATGTATGCAACAGAGAGAGGTAAGCTCTTCAGTAATAAGAACCGCTAATATTATTTTAAAAGTATATTTATAAATAATTAAAAGTACAGCTATAGTAGTCTTACACACTCTCAAATGCCAAAATACATTGTACAACTAAATACGAGAATAAAATCCACATTAACAATTCTTTTGACTGGTACTATTTAATAGCTACAAATTTATAAGTTCATCATATTTGTTTTTTATTTACATTTAAAACATTTAATATAGGGTATATGAGCACAGACTTTCAGATGACCCATCACTCTCCACTCTATCTAATAACACTGATACACTCAAGCACATATATGCTGAAAAGATAAATAATCACCAATATACGTACTTCATGCTAAACCAGCAATCATCAGTTGGTCCAGATTATCATCTCCCACACATATATACTACAAGTGCTCAGATATATATTAAAATAGACAATCTTCATACTTTAATGGACAGGCTCCAATCTACTACACACTCCAACTCTTCAACCGTCTATCCAATTGAAAATCTGATGATGGAATGCTCGAAGGCCACCCTGAGGCCAAGATTCTTGTCACACCCATGTTGACCTAAGGTCAATCGGAACCCCACATGTACAGGACATAATTCATTCAATACATATGCAAGGATGGGCAGACATCTCTACAATGTAATAACTGAAACACAGGCTTATTATATACCTGTGTCTATATATATAATAACAACTGATGATTGCTGGTTTAGCATGAAGTACCTATGTTGGTGATTATTTATCTTTTCAGCATATATGTGCTTGAGTGTATCAGTGTTATTAGATAGAGTGGAGAGTGATGGGTCATCTGAAAGTCTGTGCTCATATACCCTATATTACATATATAGACACAGGTATATAATAAGCCTGTGTTTCAGTTATTACATTGTAGAGATGTCTGCCCATCCTTGCATATGTATTGAATGGATTATGTCCTGTACATGTGGGGTTCAGATTGACCTTAGGTCAACATGGGTGTGACAAGAATCTCGGCCTCAGGGTGGCCTTTGAGCATTCCATCATCAGATTTTCAATTGGATAGACTGTTGAAGAGTTGGAATGTGTAGTAGATTGGAGCCTGTCCATTAAAATATGAAGACTGTCTATCTTAATATATATCTGAGCACTTGTAGTATATATGTGTGGGAGATGATAATCTGGACCAACTGATGATTGCTGGTTTAGCATGAAGTACGTATATTGGTGATTATTTATCTTTTCAGCATATATGTGCTTGAGTGTATCAGTGCTATTAGATAGAGTGGAGAGTGATGGGTCATCTGAAAGTCTGTGCTCATATACCCTATATTACATATATAGACACAGATATATAATAAGCCTGTGTTTCAGTTATTTAAAACATTTGCAAAATAAAATATTCCATTTTTTTTTCCCATATGTCATAGCATCGGCCGGGAGGCGAACCCTCAACAACTGTCTGCAACCAACTGCTTGTTTGCAAGGCCGCTGTGCTGACTTCTCAGCAAGTCCATTGCTTCAGACTTCCAAAAGTATTCCATTTTATTGCTACATATTATACCACTAAAGATTATTAATATAAAAATTTCGAAAAAATGATAATGAAAACCAATATTATTTTGGGAGTTACATGCATCTTTCTGAAGTCAAATTGTTTATAAAAATATTTTTATTTTTAATATTTTAGCATTTAATTTTATTGAGGAAATATTTTAAAATGTTTTATCAAGAATAGGCATTTATGAATATGTTCATAATCATTTTTATAAATATTTATCAACATTTGTTTTATAAACCTCATGTATTGACTATATTAATGCAATGCTTTCTATCATCAAAATTAATCATGTATTGATTTTGATACCAGAAGGAAGATTTATCTCTCCAAATGTTATATATCTGTCAATGATGTAAAATTCTAGCGTTAAATAACTATAGATATATGTTGGCATATATGTGAATGATAAGTAGATAATCTTTTGATTTATGGAATCATAAAAAACAAAATAAAAATTTCCCCATCTAAAGATAGTTATTACATAATTTTCTTATCATATATATATATATAGCATTACTGAATTGATTGTTCAAATAAAAAATATATGGATTCTGGAGATATAACATAGTCCTATTGATCAAATGTTTAGAAATTCACCAATTGTCAGTCATTTCAATTGCATAAATCATCTTTTACATAAGTTGGATTTTTCTTTCAGTTTTATATTTATTATTAGCCATAATGCAAAATATGAAAACTTTTTTGATGAATGGAAAAAGGTATGAGATATATCATAATAGATGCTGAAATAGCAGAAAACAAATTAGACTATGACTATATCTCATATTGCAAATGTTTTGCTCTCTATATGTGCTGAGATTTATTTTCTTTTACCCAATTTATAATTGGGTTTACATAAGTAGAAGACTGGTTGATATACTACTCTTAGATATTTTAATATGATTTATTTATATTGATCTTATGTAAGCATCTTATATATTCCATAACTATAAAAAATACTTCAAATACAATTTATTTAATAATTTTTAAAAAAAATTTAGTTGAATTAGTTTTTATTAATTTACTTCATACATTCAAAAAAAGAAAAAGAAAAGCAAATTATAAAACATATGATGTAAAACTAATTTTTTTTTTTTTCTAGAGTTATTTGTTTAAGAAATTGAATCTAGAATGTTAGTCAACAAATGTATTTTTCTTGTAATCAGAATAATTTCCTCTTTAATGAATCTATTCTTTAATCTATTGTATTGTTTTGCTTCCTATCTCCATTATTCCAATATAACTTGTGATATTTTTATTTTATCCAACTCATCCAATACTTATCTTAAAAAGTTATCACTCCACTCTACTCCGTTTATGCTATTTCTATTATCTCCCAACAATCAAATATCAACTGTCTCTTCAACATTTCTCATTTTACTTGTATGCAGTCTATATTTTCCATCATCCACATTACTGTATATATTTATTCTTTTCAATTTATTTATGACCCTGTATTTGCTTCAAGCAGTTTTATTTTTCTGTCTACAAATCTTTAGTTAAGTTCACTTAAAGCAATTGTAATCGGACAAAACATTCCATGACTTTTTCAGAAGTTTTCCCCATCTTATTCCAAAGCCATGGACACTAGATAAGATTCAAATTTAACTTTTTGCCTTCTTAATGCTTTTTTTTTTATGAAAGTCAACATTAATCTAAAATTTCTGTGTTGTGGGGCTTTTTTTTCTTTCCCCTTTTTTTCCTTCTTTGAATTGCTATAATTATTTTTTTTTTACATCCAGTTTCCAATATTTTTTACTTTAGCAACTATCATATCATTTATTCATAACCTCTTAGTATTCTTATTTAATACACCTTTTTATTTATATCTAGTAAGCACTTTATGGCACTGTATTTTGTATGAAAGTTTTTTATACAAACCCATAAAAGCTGAATTTTTTCACATCTTAAATTATTCCATTACTGGTCGCAAATTGTCTTATTCCACATTTTATCTAAACAATTTTTTAAAAATCTATTTCAATGATCAATATTTATTTATTTTTTTGATAAAAAAAAAAAAGTAATAATTAAATTCTATGTTTCCAGCATTACACTTTTTATCAGAGTTTTGTAATAATAGATTTTTTTTTTTTTTAAATGGGATCCGATGACCTTTGACTTAATATTTGGGAAATGTAGCCAGACTTGAATTTTTCTCTCTAATGAGACTTATGCAGTAAAAGTACTGAAATCAATTTATAGAGAAATAAATTAGCACGAAAAGTTATATATAGTATGATAGTAAAATTATATGCTTTTTAAATTTTAAATGCAAATACTTTGAGAAAGTCCAGATGAAAGTTATTTGTAGATAAACTGATATTTTGACTTTATAACTCTTTTAAAGAGCAAAGAAGACTTTTGTTGTTATTATTGTAATATAAAAATGGTTTGTCACTTGATCTTTAAGAAACCTTTTCAGCATTATGTAACATTAAGCTCATATTCTTCAGCTAGTTTCCGTCATCGTTGAAAGGTTTTATTTTAAAATGATTATTTAATAAAAGGCAATACTGCAAAAAATAAGAGTCAGCATTCAATGATTTCTTGTGATTTGGAGTCAACTATCGTATATAAAATTTATATCGAAGCCTGTTTAAATTAAATGCTATTATTTTGTGATAATAAGGTTATAATATATACATATTCTTTAAAAAAATTTTCCCCAGAATAATATTTAAATTCATCTAAACAGATTTATATTTCTTTATCATTATTCATTATCGTATGCAGCCATTGACAAGCATATATAACTATTCTAGCAATCTGCCCTCTGTATTTGACCTAGTCAAACATAATAGCTTTGTTCAGTTTGATTTTTTTAAAAGCTATCTGATGAAATAGTAGATGATTTTGAAATATATTGATGGTTTTGGCTATCTAGGTTTGATATATAATTTATATATATATATGTAAACACAAACTTATCTGAATATGTTGTAAGCATCTGTAGAAGTAGATAATTTTTTTGTATGTTATTAACTGCCTAATTCTTATTATTTTATTGAAATGAGAACATGTTTGGTGTATGAGTTAAAGAATGCCCTGTGTGGTTTACAGCAGTAGCAGAATGATAGATTAGAGTTCATGGTCCATGGACCATGACTTACCTCTATCGCTTTTACTGCTTAAACTTTGTTTAATCTTTTGACTAATAAATAATTTGGTGATTTTTTTAAAATGAGGATTATTATCTTCCTAACTGAATATTATGAGTGAATTAATTATTATTTTTTCATTCCCTCTCCATTTCTTTTGTCTTCTTGTATCCAGTCACTTTGGTTAATATTGAGTCTATTTTCAGCAACATTTATGGCATTAGTCATCTTAACTGTAATATCAGGATCTCATATTTTTCAGTCACATTTTTTATTCTTCACTTAAATGCATAGAAATTTTTCTTTTAATCTTTTGGTTATCTTTGATTTCTAACTTTTTAGTTTGTCATCTTTATCATTTTTTCATCTGCATTTTAGGGTGATCACACTAGTTTATGAGGGTCTACTAATGATAATACATACATTTAAATATCTACAGCTTCATATTTATACTAATTTTTGTTTTTCACCTTTAGTATTGATATGGAATTATATGATATAATTCTAACACAGAATGCATTCATTTGTAAATTGAATTCTAAGTAAAAAGTTTCCATTTTATTACTAAATTGGATTTTTTTATTCCCATCTATTTCTTTGTACATTAAGTGACTACAATTAGAAATAATATTAATTTAAAAGAATTTAAGCTTAAATTAAAACAGCTTATGGATTAAGTCTGTCAGTTAGTTCTGGTTAGCATCTCATTGCATATCATGAAGCAGATTTAATTAATTAATCAAATGATTTGTTACTTGGTATTCAACTGAAATTTGAACTATATATAACAATATCAAGAACATTGTGTATCAGAGTCTGCACGTCTACTATTGGATTAAATCCTATTGGACATGAAACATATCAATATGGTAAGTGTAGTAAAATGTGTATGTTAACATTGCATATATAAATACAATTAAATATACATACATTTAGAGTTTTTGTAGCAGTTATCTCTAGTTATATCATCTTAGTTTTTATTTGAATTTTTTTTTAAAAAAAAAAAACTTTTTTAGATGGTCTTAATCTTGTTTTCTGTCACTTTTTTATTTCATATTTTCATTTATATGCTTTTTTTTTTTGCACCATTTTGATTTATATGTACACAGACCATTGTGAGGAATTCTTCTGCAATGTTTAGTTTTTCCCTATCCAATTTCAATTATCTTTTTAACTTTTTCACTTTTCAATTTTTCCAAAATACCTACCTTTTCCAAAATTCCAACCTTTTCTTGTGATGATGATGATGATGATGATTATTATTATTATTATTATTATTATTATTGTGTTTATATTCATTAAAATTATTATGTAATGTATTTGTGTGTGTATATATATATTCAACCTTAAAAGTATAAAGCTAAACTAGTCAATAAATAATCAAAATTACAGCAAATTAACAACTCAAACAGATTATCCAAAAAATAAATTCTAAAACACTAACAATGGTTTCAGTGCTGCAAGCAGACTTCTTAAGTATAAAGAACTACAAAATAACATATTTAAACTAAACATTACCCACAATTTTACTTACTTTCCATATTCCCTTAATATTAAAAGAACTTAAAATAAATTAATTGCTTAAGTATCATACATTTTTTTAATAATAAAATTTTTTATTTTTTATTTTATTTCATTTCTCTCAAAGAAGATAACCTTAGCTTCATCAAAAATAATAGTGTGGCCTGTATTTTTTTCATGGATATATAAAGCAGAATTTTTAACTCTATTTTTATGTACCTTTATTCTTTCATTTAGGTTCAAACTACTTTGACCTATATATACCTTCTTACAAAAACAAGGAATAATATACATTTCTCCAGGAATAGTCTTTCTACCAAAAATTTCTTTTGTATTATTTAATAAATTATTCAAAGTAATACTTTTTTTCCAAACAATTTTCTTATTTCCAAACAAATTACTATTTTTCTATACAATTTTATAAGGAGACAATTTAAATAGGAAAGAAATAAAATCATATTTTTCGTTATTCTTTACATCATTACAAATATTATTACTATTAAATAAAATACTTCTAACAAATTTATCAGAGTAGCCAATACTCAAATAATCTTTATAAAATTGAAGACAAAGCTGGCTAATTTGTCATTATGAAAAGAGGGTGAAAATGTATAAAGAATTAAATAATGGTAAATATATATTTCTAGAAAAAGATCCTGGTAATGTGATTAAAAGGAGTTTAAAAGATATGAAAAAAATTGTAAAATTAAAAAAAATTTAATAGAGTAGATTATTTAAAATGTTATCCTAATGACTTTGTATCAGCTAAGATGTTTGTGAATATTAAGACACACAAAGATGATTTTCCTTTAAGATTTATTTTTGATTTGCAGGTAGTATTGTGGAGGGTATTTCTAGGTTCTTGAATATTTTTTAAACAATTTGTTGATTTTGGTCATTACACAGTTTCTTCTTTTGATAACATTAATAATTTTAAAATGGAAAGTAATTAGGTATTTGGTAATTTGGATATTGAGAATATGTATCATTCTGTTAATAAATTAAGCAGTATTGATGTTCTTATGTCTGTGTTGATTAAACATAGATGTTTGTCAAAGAATAAAATTAAAGTTATTAAAGATTTGCTTTTATTATTGAAGAATTCTATATATTTTACTTATAATGGTAATTTTTATAAGATTAAGAAAGGATGAATAATATGTTATATTATTTCACCTTTAATTTGTTTGGTTTATATTAATTATTTGGAAGAGGAAATTATTATTAAGAAAGATTGTTTATATTTAAAGTTATTTGTTAGATATGTTGATGATTGTTTGTAGTTGAGAATGATAAATCGAAAGTGTTGATAAATGAGTTTAATTGTTTTGATCCTTCTATAAAATATGTTTTAGAAGGAGGGAGGTTAGCTTTTGTTAAATTAAAATTTTTAGATCTATTGGTGATTAGAAATATAAAGAATAATTGTTTGGTATATAGTCCATTATGTTAAGAGTAAAGAGTTAAGATCTATAATTAAACCTGATAGCTATCAATATGTATTCTAAATTATTATAGTATAATAAGAGATTAAATAATTCTTATGAGTTAGCTTTTTTTCAAAATGGTCAATTTTATAAAAAAATTATTTGAGTGTTGGCTATTCTGATAAATTTGTTAGAAGTATTTTATTTAAACCACTAAACATCACATGATCACTATTTCTTATGCTAGCACATAATTATTATTAAAACAGACACTAGATGGGGATTTTATGCACAAGCCTTCTAGCATCCATTGATTACTGTAGCTTGCACTGTATGGCACTATTGTATGCCAGAGTTTGGCAGTGTTTTAACAGATTGAACTTACATATATCTTAGATTCAAAAACTTCAAGCTTTGGACATTTTCCAATCTTTGTTTTAAAATAGTATATATCAGATTATTAGGCAATATTATCTTAAGTCTAAATATTACTATCATCATCTGATAAGTCCCGTTTGCTTACCATCATTTTAATGTAAATAAAAGCTCTAAATGGGCACATTTCATGATTTTCATACTTTTTTATTCTTGAATGAATAATCAGAATCCAATCTAATTTAGTATAGTACCAGTTGATTTACTGATAACCTAAAAAAAATTTAATGTACATAAATTGAGATGGCTATGTGTCATTATGGCATACAATAACATAGTAATGTACATACATTTGTATATTTAAAGTTAAAAGGAAAGGTAAAAATAAACACAAAACAAAATTTTTTTGTAGATATTTTCTATATTACACTGAAATAACAGTTAAGAATTAAATAATCTTGAATTTTAATTTTTTTTTATTATAAATTAAACATTTAAAAAGGTCTAATTAATATTTTAATAATTCTTATTTTGAAATTAAATCAAGCATGTTTTTTATGTTACAATAGATACACTGGTAATTATAAAATTTCATTATCTATTTTGATTAGATTAAACATTTTTTAAGCTTGTATAATATATTTTGATAAAAAATCATACAAAGTTGTTTTTAAAGTATTAAGGTGAATTAAAAAAAATCATTAACTTTTTTAATCAAGATAAATAAAAGTTTTAATTACTGTATTTTTTTTAAATTCCATTCTGATATAAAAAGATTGGGAAAAAATTAGATGAGAGGTTTACTGATTATGACAAGATTATTACTACTATGAAGTTATAAATGAAGGTAAGATATAGTATATCCAGCTGCTGCTAATGCAACAGTGCAGTTTTGATTCACATGGAGGCCAGGAATAGCTTTTATGTGGTTCATTATCCCATATATATTGTGTACTAGCTGGCTTTTTTAAAGTATATCAAATTTTATACTAAAAGGAGATGATTGAATGTCAGTTACCTGAATTATACCTTTCCCAAAGATGACAATAAGCCAGTTTACTGTTTAGAAGGAACCATCTTACCAAGAGATTCCATCAGCTTGTTGAAGTAGTTATATATATGTACTGTTTTATCTATATTCAGAGAAGCATAGATAAAGATACTGAGTCATATATATATAAAGTACAGTCGATGAGTAGAATATGTTTTATATATTGAGAATATTATTTTAAATAATTTTTTTAAAATGATAGTTAAAATTACAAGTTTTTAAAAATAAATTTTTGTCATGTAAAAGTAAAACAAGAAAAGAAAAATAATAAATGATATTTGTGACCAGAAGATTATTTGTTCCTGTTATGGTTGATAAAAAAAAAGAGAGAAAAACTCTGAGGATTTTTTTAAAAATATTAAAAATGAGGCCACAAGAACCTGACTTTTAAATGAAACTTTCTTTATTGAAAATGATTTTACTTTGAAATTAAAAAAAAAAGTAAACTCCAAAAATATTTTTAGATTAGAGAACAAAAGGACATGCTAAAATATTTTTAAAGATGTTTAAAATAAGTACCTGAAAAAGAAAAACTGAAGGATTATCAAAATATATATATATATATTTTAAAGAAAACTTTTACTTATCAATAAAAAGATAGGCTAATTAATAACTTTAATTCAGATTAGCTATATTTTTAACTACACACATATATGTGCATTTTACATTTTTTGACATTAAATTGATTATCTTTGGTGAAAATATATGGCTTAATAAGTTTATTGTTAACTAATGAAATATAATTAAGATATAAATATCTGTGCGTGTTCACATCTGAATGGGTACCCAAACATTAAATTGATCAATATTTATATATCAAACTTAATTCAGATTATCTACATTTTTTATTTACACACATATATGTGCATTTATGTTTTTTGCCATTGAATTAATTATGTCTGGTGAAAATATATGGTTTAATAAGTTTATTGTTAACTAATGAAATATAATTAGGATATAAACATCTGTGTGTGTTCACATCTGAATGGGTACCCAAATATATATTAAATTTATCAATATTTATGTATCATTAAAAATGAATAGAATGTTTTATGCAGCACATCGGTGCCTATTTATATAGATATGTGCCATGTAAGCATCTAAAAATCTCTGTAAATTGTTAAATTAATTTCTCATATATTATAAAAATGAATTTCATTTATAGGTTTATGACAATTCAAATATGTTCATTTTTCACCAGAACCTCTGTGTGTGGATCTACAGGAGTTTTATGTAAACCTATCAAGATATTTGTAAATCACAATATGATAGCTTATTTCTTTTTTGTATTAATCAAAATCAGAAGGCTTAATTTATATTTGTAGATATATATTACCGATCTTAATTCCATTTTAACTTTAACTGTTATTAATGAATTTATATTTCATAGTTGAAATTATTCCAATGAATTTATTTAATCCTAAAATATTATAAATTATTATATGCTATATTATATTTCTTGCTCATGGTTACAGTTATAGAGCTTTGTGCCTAATGATCTGTTATATAAAACAAGTTTATATTTAGTGTTTATGGACATCCAAATGACAATGATGCTGTATGGTGCAAAAGGAATATATTTTAAAGCTCATGCACTACATTTTATTTTAATTGTTTATTTAGAAATTAAGTTTATAGTTGACCAGTACATTTATGGTACTAAGTGGCCAGAGCATTGATGATAATCAGAATGTTTTTGTATCTCAGCATTATCTGACTTATAATTGTATTTTATGGATCTGCTCCAAGCTGTCAAGAGCTAAATAATTAGCCTGGTCTATAGTGGACCTATTTAAAATCCAATCACTGGATTGATTGTTGATTTATTTTTATTGATCATTCATGATGAATGATTATTGTTTTTGTGAAATGCTAGTGAACTTGTAATTAGTTCTGTGCTGATCTCTCATGCTCATTCCTCATTGTATTCATTTATATTTAATTTTATATTTAAATTTTGTATTAATTGGGGAAGTTGATATTTATTGCCATCACCCCAGGTTCACTCCAGATTTTGTACCATTATGGAATATATATATCATTATCAGTTATATCATTTTTAATAGCATGACTAGCAAAGTAAATTTCTTAAAATAAAGGGTTTATGATATATATATATCTAAAATTTTGGTTATGAATTTATTGAAGACTAGTCAGATTAAAGTTTGTATAGATACTGAAAATATAGATTACATGGCATTAATAGTCAACAATGATATTCAATTTATATAAAGAATATCTTTAACAGTAAATGCTATATACTACATAATATAAGGTTAAAAAAAGAATCTTGTAATTCTTGGTTGATACTATTACTGAAAATGTTTTATAATCAGGATCAATAAATTATGTATAGTGAAACTTTTATTCATCACTTTTTAAGAAACTAAGAAAATAAAAAGTAGATATGGGTAAATGATTGAAATGAGAAAATTTTTTTGTTTTTCCAATTTTCGAGACTAAAGAAAACAGATGAAAAATATGAGAAAGTCTAAATGCAGAAAGATGAATAGAGATTTATTGCATGTTTTTTTTTATTATAAAAAATAGAAAAATTTATTCTGTAATTTGGTTGCAACTCATATGATAAGGTTAAAATTATGATACATTAAATGGTATTCAAAGAAGAAAAGGTTCAGTGATGACATATTATGCATTACATAACCTAAGAGGATTACAGTGATCCATAGCATCAATGGGAAGGGCCCGGGGTTTGGTATCCTTTTTTTATTATTAAAGAATAAACTTTATTTCTGCTAAAATTGAGTACTCCATATGTTGATCAACTATATTTACATCATGTCAGTCCTGAGTTAATCGTTGTAGAATTCTGTTTAGATAAATTTAAACTGGAGTATCTGGTATTCAGGAGAACAAATAAATTTCCTTAGGGTAATGTTTCTGAAAAGGAATTGCTAGCCTTTATTCCTTAAAATTCTCATTCATTGCAAAAAGTTATTCATTGAATAGTTTCAGTCTTTCTTACTCATTTGATCAAAAGCAAACACATCTACTATAAAGTCATTTGTAAATAAACTATGCCAATTATCTTTATCACATGGCCTTGTCCTTGCCATAGTAATAAGCAATAGTCCCTTATCCACTAAGCATCAACAAGTCCTCTCTGTGATAACTGTATCCCAGAGAGTACCTTCTATAAGAACTTTTCCCTTAACAATACATTTTAGATATGACTGTTTAACATCACATACAATGTCTTCATCTGTTGAATCTCTAGGAGTATTGATCTCAAGACAAACTTTATCTTCACACTTTCACCACTTCCCATCAAGGGCACAAACAATTAGGTCATTATTTTCATTAAAGTAAGCCATAGATTTCCTGAAATCTGGATTGGTCTCACCTAAGAGTGAACTTCCAACAACATTGAGTTCTTTGTCAATTTCTATGTCACCTAGTTTCCTTCACTTTCCACCCTCTGAAGTCTTTCTCTTCTTTTCTACTATTTTTACTTAGTCAATAATTTCAGTGCTCCCAAAGTCAGAGAGCCCATAGCTTGATATTACTTGTAGTTCTTCTTGTTGATCCGAAGAGCTAACACTGTGGCTGTTTACTTTTTGGGGCAAATTTTTCCCTTGGTTGATTTGGGGCTTTTATTCAGTTTTTTCGCCTTCCTCTTCATGATTTCACTGCATGTTTTTAATGAGATTTGGATCTATATACAATAGTTTCTACATATTTATGGTCTTTGGTTCAAAACCTTGTTGTAGATACTAAAACTTGCAAATGATAGTAAAACTAAGCATTTTTCATGCTTATATGAGTGTGTTAAGACATGTCTACATATGTAGTTACGCACTTCATTGCATATACATTTACATACAATAATAACTTTCATAAATATGTTAGATTAATAGATCTAACTGCAGTGAATGACCTATATTTTCTATCTTAGTCCAATATATCAAATTCAGTTCATGTTCAATGCTGTAATTAATTAGACTGAAAATCTAAATTAAAAAAAGCAGTTAAGTTTTAAATTTTAAAATATAAAACTTGTTTATTTAGATCAGATTTAGAATTTGGCTTTTCACAAGATGCAAGGCTAACTTCTAATATGGTACTGTTTTAACCAATACATATGAACTAAATAATTAAAATTTATTTATTAATATTTTTTAATTCAATTTTTTTAAATTTTAATTTTATATAAATGAAAGCATTAACATAGATTTTGTGGTTTGGAGGATAATACTATACTTTTTTTTTCAGGTTCAAAGCATCGGCTGGGTAGCGAACCCGCAAAAACAGGACAACTGCTTGTAAGGCAGCTGTGCTGACCACTCGCCCACCAACACTTGACACTTGAAAACGTAGATGGCATGGATTCAAAATTTGTATAGCATTGATATTTATTTAATCTATTTGGATATTATAATTATCCACATGTATGAAATTGTCTACTACTTTTTACTATCCACGCAAAAAAAAAGCAGATTAGTTAGAATTAATAATGGAAACATTAAGTGTATTATTATTTGGTAAAAACTGGATATTCAATGGATATTAATCCCATACTTTCTTTGATAATGCCAGGCTATGTATCTGGAAAAATGTTAAGCTTATTTAAGAATTTTTCATTTATCAAAAAAAAAAAATTCAATTTCATTTTGTATTTGAACTAGAGAAGATTAGTGTAGCAAGCTAACATATTAACCGTCACATTTTGAGATCTTTCAAATGTTTAATATTTTTTTTTGATATGAATTTGTTTTATTATTATTATTATAGCACTTAAAAATATGAAATAAAAGTTTAATCCATTAAACACATATATATATATATATGAATTTTTTTAATAATCGCCTATGGCTGTAGCTGATGTGTTTGAGAGTAGTTTTATTCATTAGCGAAGTCTCACTGTTTCACCTGCTGGGGTTCTTTCTTTTTTTAATTATTACTTTAAATCAGTTGGATAGCATAAAAATAATATCAGTCTAATAAAGGTTTATAATTGAACTATATGAGTTTCTAGAAAAGTAAATTTAATTTTACAATAACATTTGAATTACATAATAACTTTTTTTAATTATAATTTTTTTTTTAATGAATTCCCATATTGTTAAACTTTTAACAGGAAAAGAGTGAATGAAGATCAACAGTGAGTGAAGTTATTGGAAATGAATTAAAACAAAATTAGAATAACTAAATAAAAGTTTGCTTTATTAAAAAATTATAAAATTGACCGTGAAAGTTTGAAATGCTTATATAAAATTTTGATTTTCATAAATGATTATTTTGATATTTTATTAAATATGGAAAAAAAGAAAAACTCTGTAATGTTTATATACATGAAATATATATATATATAATGGAAATAGTTATATTTTAAGAATATGAGGAGTTTATCAAAGTTCGTGATATGGTTCTAAATGCTAAGAGGATTAACTCTCTACCTAAAATTAGTTACATTTTCGCTTATTAATTAATGTTGGATGGCCTGCTGGATTGATTATATGCTTTCCAAATTTGGAAAAATATGTACGCTTTATTCAGTTTGGGTTTAAGCCAGGTATCAAGCATATAGACAAATGTACAATCCCTACATAATTAGGTCTTTAGTTGACAGGATAATGATAATTATTTGGATCAGTTTGCAATGCTATTATTTTTGCAGTAACACTTGAGAAAGAATAATTAAGAAATTATGAAAATTAAACTCATCAATTTAAAAATATTCTTTATTTAAAATAAGGCCATAATAAAAAAATATATATTGTAACCATCGGACAGTGATACTCTTAAATAAGTTAATTTCTAATATGACCACTAGGTGCTTGCAATGCTGAAGAAGAGAAATTCTACAAGTTTGAGGCAACTTTTGATAACTCAATTGGATGGTGCCAGATTTTTTCAGAACCTGGAAGATGATTTATATTAGGTTTATACTCCAATTATATTGTAGGTGTTGTCATCTGTTTCAGGTTTTTTTGATGTAATGAATGACACTGTGGCCAATATCTTCCGTTAACACCATAAACTAACAATAAAAAAACAATTTATAATCCTGATTACTTCTTCTTACCTTTTCTCCATTTTAATTCATAACCATCACATGACTTAATTATTTCAGGCATTAATCAGCAGATCATATTTCTCTCTGATACTGAATGAAACGTCAATAAAGCAAAGAAACATGAGTTAATATTAATTTGACAAATGTTGTAGCAAAATTTATTCCTACTGAAAAATATTTATAGATTCGTCATTAGTTGATAAGTCAACATTCTGAATTTTTTCTTCATACAAATATTTACATGAACTTGACCTTCATTTTATACTTTCTAAATGATTTCAAGTTTAAATATTTCTCTTTTCTCTAACATTAATTATATGATTGTCTTAATGTAAACACATTGCATTTATTATTAGGAATATAGCTCATGTATGTGTATGTTTATGAGTTCAGAGTACAATATTTTTTAAGTAAACTTTAATAACAAATCCCCTCATTATTGATATAATGTCTTGAGAGCAACTTTAAAAACTCTTAATATTTATAAATAATCATTTCCAATTCTCATTATCTTAATAATGTTACCCACACTGTATCATAATTGAAATTTATCAAAGTTGATATAACTCACAGGTGGAGTCAATTAATAAAATTACAAAGAAGGTGCATGATAATGTCATTAAACAACACTCATCAAATAAAATCACATGTATATATATATGAGCACATTATGAATTCTTAATCATAATGTAAGCCGTGTAAATTAACAACTAAAAACATTTTAGGGACACCTATAGTAAATAGAAATAACTTTATCATCAATACAATATTTATTACTCAAAAGTCTACTTAGAGCTCATGATACAATACTATATTAATTGCACATGAAAAACAAATAAAATAAATTCACGTTCAACATTTCTCTTGAATCATATGAATGGACATGGTTAATAGTAAATAGATTCATTATCATCTTATAAATAATCAGTGACATTAATTCCCACTGACTATAGCATTGGTGATAAAGTATAAATTATTATTATAGATAACATATATTCTCATTATTCAATGCCTCCCTTTTTTCTCGTTAACTTTATTAATTTAAATAAAGTGGGATTATATATAGTTACAGGTTTTCAAAATATCAACATATCTCATTCTGGCAATAATGTTCTACCAAAAGCATGTTTAGTGCAAATATACATTTTAAATGTAAATTAATTTAGCTTTTCTTAACACTCATTTATAAGGAGTTTATAAATATTACAGTAAGTAAAGAAAAGCAAAATAAATACTATTTAGAATATATCTCTTTTGTAATTCAACTGGAAATAATTTCCTTCTTTTCTGAACTAATGCAATACACGGTTGTTAATGAAAATATTCACAGAAAACGTAGCTTTATTACTGCTTTGCATGCTTTTAATATAGCATGTATTTTATAGTCATAACTTATGCTAGGCAGTAATAAAGCTAAATATTTTTTTAAAAACACTGTTTTCTGTAGATGTTTTCATGAATAGTAGTGTATTATATAATATATCTCTTTCAAAATTAAATAACCCATTTGCTTTCAAAATCATGTACTTTAATGGATTTAAATTTGCATTATTAGCATATATTCACATGCTACTGTTAACTAATTTTTATTTTTAGTAATTGAAATATCAATTTAATTCTATGTGATTTCTATAAAGCTCATTTATAATATTTATAATTATCCAAAATAAATCATTTTCACCTGAGGTTCATAATATTAAATAACATACAAATTTCAAGAAATTCAAGATCTTGCCTTTTCTTTACTTAATATTTGATTTCTTTAACCACAATTAAATCATTACTGTAAGTAGTTTAATTATTTTCTTTGCCTCTTTTCTTTTTAATATATCTTTTTGATTATTTTGAAATGCATTTTAACAATAATAAGAGATATAACATAATAATTATAAAAAAAACTATATCAAACAAAGAAACATGAGATTATACAAAAAAAAAAACATTAAAAAAAAACAACTAAGAACAAAATAAAATAAATTTATGGTCTGGAATCTATTGTTAAATCTTTAATAATAGACCCCCCCCCTAAAATTTATACATGAAAATCTGTGCAAAATATATAAATAACTTACAGTTTGCGTCTGTGGCTTTTTGATGTCCAGGCAATCTGTGAATATTCTATCAATCTGCTCTGAATTCAGCAGTATTTAATATATTGTCAACAATTTTATTGTTCTTGTGCAATGTATTAAATTCAATAAATGTCACAACAAGTGAATTTTCAAAAGTTAACTGATTCTTGTAGTTAGTTTTGGGAGCATGGACTTTAATATTTAGGATATCACCTTAGCTGCAGCAGACAAACTGAGAAAGATAAACCCCTATAGGTTTTTCTTTACTCATTCATGGCTTCTTTTCCAAGTTATCTCTGTTATATATCAAGAGAAAAATCCAAGATTAGTAACACAGTCTGGCTAATAAATAAAAAAAAAATCATTTTTGATCTTTATATAACTTCATGATAATTATTCTATTTTTCACATCTTGTACAAGTTACCAAATCCACACTTCAAATGGAATAATTATCTTAATTAGATTGTTTTTTACAAACATATTTAATTGGAATAGTTTGAAGCCTGTCCATTAAAGTATAAATATTGGCTATCTTAATATAAAGCTGAGTACTGATTATATATATGTGTGAGGATAATAATCTAGACCAACTGATGATTGCTGGTTTAGCATGAAATACGTATATAGGTGATTATTTATCTTTTCAACATGTGTGTGATCAAGTGGGTCAGCAATATGAGATAGCACTGAGAGTGGTGGGTCGTAGGAAAGTCTGAGTTTGAACCCCGCATATATTACATATATAAATGCAGGTTTAAGCCTGTACAACGTATTAAACATATTTAATCAAAACATTGATCTTGAATTTAATTAGTTACAATGTGTTATTTAAAAAATACATTTAATTATCTAATTAACACTTTGATTTTAAATTTTAAGTAATTACATTGCTTTCAAAAACTTAATAAAATAGATTTAATTAAAACTCTGACTTTGGATCTTTTAAAATTAAAAAAACAAAACATTTTTTTCAAATCTTGATTTCAATTTTATAAACCATTTTTTTAATTAGTTTTCCTCCAACATTTTGACTATATTGTATGCTTATTGTCAAGAATTGATTATTTTTATAATATATATTTCATGTTAATGGTTTGAGATTGGATATAGTGCATAGAAAAGTTAAATTAAATCCTTCATGTTTTGACCAATTCGCCCCCTGGTGAATTTTTTCATAAGTATTATGCGTTAAAATGCATATAAAACTATATTTTATTGTAATAATTTTTTTTGCCTAAAATTGCACAAAAAATTCAAAATTCCTGCTCTAACAATAGACATAAACCCTGCCCTGACATGTTCAGCCATTGTCTGTTGACAAGGCTGTAAAACATTTGGCATTTTTTGACATTGAAGTTTCCAATGATGCAAAAATGTGTTTATTTGTGAATTTATTATGGTTTTAGATATGTTTTTAAAAATAATTTACACTATATTTATTAGATATCAAGAAATATAAATTATTAATAACTTTTTTTAACTTGAAATACTTTATTTTCAAAAATATAATGTTATATTAGCAGTTAACATAAATATGGCCTGAAGGAAATTAGAAAACTAGCTTTGGTGTAAACAATCTACTTTATATGTACGAGTAAAGAAAATATAATTTTGTAATAAATATTCAAAAATATTAAACTTTTAAAGCATAATTTGTTAGGTATAAGAAAAATAAATAAATATTCGTTCACATTTTTAAAAATAATCAGAAATAAGAAATATTTCATTGATTTTATAAACTGAAAATAATCTTTCTAGAAATGATGATGTGTAACATCTTTGTTTTGATTGCAATTTCATTTTTTTAATATTTACAGAAACAAAATGTGAACTTTTAAAATTTATTGCAGTAGTAAACAAATATATCTATCAAATGAAGTCAAATTTATAATTTTCTGATAAGTAATAAACATTTTATCATATATTTTACATTGATATGTGAGACAAAGAAAATGTCAGAAAATGCTGAAAAGTAAGGGGCATTAGGCTGCATTTTGGAAAGGTTTTAATAAGAGAGATAGTTGACAAGGTTTATAGAAAAAAAAGTTAGTAAGAGTTATTAAATGAACATCCATTATTAAATGAAAATAAAGAGATGTTTCTAAGTATGTGTGTATATGTTGATATAAAGTCATATATAAAAAATGTTATATTTAATTAATATGATCATAAAAAATATATATACATCACGTAAATATAATTTGAGAACTTAAATTTTTTGATTGAACAAGATTAAAAAGAATAAAGAGAAAAGATTTTTGAGATGGTTCCTGTGTTAACTAGAGGTAAAAAGTATTAAAAAAAGACTTGGCTGAACTTGAAAAAAAAATTTTTTTTTACCTTACAAAAAAAAAAAACAGGAATAATTTATTAATGTCCATGTAAGCCTACTAAAGATAGTACTCATCCAGTATTTAATAATTTCAAAAGGTGTAATATGATTTCTCCTGCCAAGCTTACTCTTTAAAGGAAAAAAAAAAGCCTGCATTTTAATTTTTGGAAGGAAATGTGAAAAAGTTCAGGTTGATGACTATGGGGATTGTCTTATTAGCTAATGGAAATAATTTACCTGAATTTCTCAAGGAAAAAGAAACAAAAATAATTATAGCCACAAAATATACATATTTTGAACTAATATTTGACAAAAGAGTTCTTACATTTAAACACATTTTTCTAATTAGTTGTCAGCAAGGACTGTAAGTATAAACATTTTTATATCTGCTTTGGAACAATTTAATTATTTAATTTTAGTTCTATTATTGTAATTTTGTCAGCTTATTATAGATCGAGGTATTGACCAGACAACCTTACTATTAGTTTCTATTTATGGAATAGGCATTCTGATGAAGAGATCAAGGCTCTGAATTAGACCCAGAACATTTAGATTTATACGTATATAAGAGATGAGTTTAGTAAATTGAATAAAGTTTTATGCTATAGTATTCTTAAATAATGCCTCTTATAAGTCAACATCTAATTGAAAAATTAAGAACTCTAGTTTGCTCTATCAAACTGATAGTGCTTAACATATATATGGTACAGGTAGTACAATAAACCATCACAATATATATATAGTGACAATAAGCCTATTGATTCAATAGTGTTAAAAAGAACCAACTTAAATAAAAAAAATTTATGAGAACAGAAATTTTCAATTTATATTATAAATATGAATATAGCATTGTCAAAGATTATCAAGAGTATATGGCTAAAATTTAAAAATCGCGGTCAAAGTTTGAACAAAAACATTCATTAAAAAATTTAGGTCGCCAATTCCACATTTCACAGAGGTATAATTTGTGATTGACTACCCTGTAATAATATAAAGAAATCATTTGCCACGTAATAATAATTTTGGTGAATTATATTCGGTTTAAAAATATATGTAAACAAACTTTCACAAAACATTTAAATATGCATGTATGTATTTACACGTGTGCATAGTTTTTAGAAATTAAGAATATATTCAATATAAAGCCATAGGGATAACAAATAAGCATATACGATGTGAGACCCCCCCAATTTAGAAATTTTAATGTTGATTTTAAAAAAATCAGATAATAATCTATCATTTAATATAAATATAAATAATTGTATATTCTCGTAATAATTATATTTGAAATAATTTTTCTATTGTAAATGGTATTATAAATATGTTTGATTTTATCTCACATAAAACAACCAGGAGGATAATATCATCTGGAAGGAACCTGTTCTCAGGCCTACCTAATGAAAATTTCATATATAAAGTATAATTGAGTGGAAAAGGAGTTTGAATTTACATTGCTTTTCTATCATGGGTTTCACACTATATAAACAAGTGTCAACAAAATGCAGTGTTTTTTTCCTGTTGTTCTTTTGCTTGAAAGTTTCTATTTAATTTTGTTATTTAAAATTTATTATTACACAGCTTGAAGTCACAATGAGCTGAAATTGGAAACCATAAGATGTCTGCTTTCCATGGTGGATACTGACCTCTTTATCATTATCATCGATCAAAATGATTTATTACTAGAAACATAATTAAGCATTTAATAGCTGGAGCTGATACAATTCAAAAATTTTTGCTATGATTTTTTTTTAAACCATTGAATTATTTAAATTTATTGCTTAAGATTTCAGTTTTTTAGAATTACAGGATGATTAACCTGCCATGCCTAATGGAGCAGAATTTATTGTGTTAATTAAACTTTTTGCAAATCATTAATTAATCTCATCTGTGAAATTTCTGATGTAATCTAATAGCTTTGTTTTACCAATCTACGAAAGAAATTGAAATTATGGGAATATTAAAATGATGCAATGTCCTTTGTTTTTTTAATACAAATCAGAAGGAAATGTAACTGCCTAAGGAATTCCCAACTTAATTACTTTCTTAATGGTTTATTTTGAAAGTATTTGTGGCAAATAACTTTATCATTTGCTTTTAAATGAGGAACACCATGTCATGGATGGATAGATGTTACTAACGATATATTTTTTTATCTCACCTGTGTAATGAAGCTTTTACAAAAGGATCGCAAAAAATTTGCCATTTACTAGATACATGAAATTTAAAATTTACTAAATAATAATTAGATTTATCTGAAGGAATTTTATTAACATAAAACTTACTGGAAGGAATAAAATGTACACATCAACTTGGATAAAATTATTCATAAACTTTTGTGCGTAATGGCAATTATATGTATGATTTGTTTTAATTTTTTATTATATAATAAATTTAATTGTAAGCATTACAATTAATCAATGTTCTCATCAACAATAGGCATATCAAATAGTATGTTTTTCTTTGTTCAAACTAGTGTAATATTTGAATGTATTGTATAAAGATAGGTTGTCCTACTCGAGTATGAAATTCTTGTTTTTATATACTTCATATTTTATTGTCATATTCCCATGATATTGCAGAGTGTACATGTTAATATAAATGAATGAATAATGTTTATATGTACTTATAATAATAGTAATGCTAAACTTAATAAATAATTATTCCATGGCTATAGATCAAGTAGAAGGTTTCGTTTCAGACCTTAACCTTGTATAAATGGGATCTGTAGATGTTACACTTGTTTAGTGAAAAATAAATGTTACTAAATAAGAAAATTAATAAGATGATACCACTGTAACAGTATGAATATAGGAAATACTGGGGATCTCTAAAACAGGGAATAATCTTAAATTTAATAAATCTTAGGATAATAGGGATATATTAGAAATCCTACCCATTTACCTACAGACTATCTTCTTTATTGGTTTATGTATTTGTATAAACAATACTTCCTGTAACACATCAGTGCATCTATCTTCAATCTTTTCTTTAGAACAGTGCTTATATAAAGAACTTTGTTATGTAAGAACATTGTAGGAATATTAATATAATCATCTTAATTAAAATGCATAAGATAGAATAAGTAAAATATATAAATTATTTGATTATTTTTTTTAATAAAGGTTTTAAGTTTTACTTATCATCATCATTCTCATGGTTAATCTATTAAATTGGTCATATTAGTATAATTATATTTGTATAGTTTTAGTATTAATTTTTTGTTACATTTATTGCAGCTCATAAAGTGAATATTATTTGTGTTAAAATTGCATTAGAGTTCATTTGCATTATTTTCACAGCTCTGTTTACATGCTATAAGATATGTGCTGAATACAATCTTAAAATACCCATTTGTATCCCATCATAACTTGAAAACTATATCATATAGATATCTAAGAATCTTTATAGTATTAAAAGAATAGGAGAAATAACAGTTAGGTTTAAATATTACTTTGACATTCCTGATGTTATGCTAGCCGCATGTATAATATTTTATTGGTAGTGAGTATAGATTTATTAGCATATATTTAAATGTTAGATAATCCCTGAGATTTATTATTAATCTTGATATTCACATGCAGTAGTGGATATTATTCATGTGACAGATATTTTTGCTTATCGATCTTATTAGTATTTTTGAGAGGTAAGCTAAGAGTTAAGAAATTACTGCTTGTTGATTGGTGTATTTTCTTTTACAATATATATAAATATATGTTTACAAAGAATTTTCAAAACATCATGATAAAAATATTTTATTACATAAATTACGATTTTTTTAAAAACTTACTTCTTGCTTACTTTCATGTACCTACATCCTTTTATAGTTTTTCTTTTTATTTTAATTTTTTTTAAATTTACATTTTTATGTAAAATATCTTTCAATTATTATAATAGTTAAAGGGTATTTTATATAAAAATATAAATAAAATTTAAAAAAAAAAATCAAATGTAAAAGAATGTAGACACATGAAAGTAACAAGAAGTAAGTTTTTTAAATGTCTTCATTATGATGTTTTTAAAATTCTTTGTAATCATATATTTGTATATTTATAGAAATAACAATCCTTGGCAATGACCATAATGTTGGAGGAAACCTGAAATGAAAAAATGCTTGATGAAATAAAATAAAATAAAAAAACAAGATTTCAAAAGAAAAAGTATATTAAAGGATTTGTTTTGTTTTTTTTAATTTAAAATACATTAAAGAATCATTTGTAAAGAAAATGGTGAAATACTTATTATTTAAATCTTTCATAATGAATCCCAATTAAATCTGGTCAACAAACAAAATTAAAAAGAAATTAGGTTTAATTGTATGAAAAATAATCTATTTAGAATTTATTTAAAATTCAGAATTGAACTTAGATTTTTACATTATTTAAACCAATGTTGGGAATTTTAATTGTCATAATACTAAACAACCATGCACTAACAAATAATAATTTTATGTGTTTGTGGGCAGATGTTTGCCTAGACTTTCCGTTGGGCTTTACATTATTGCTCTGAAGTTTAACTAAAGCTTTACTTATAACCAAGAAAAAAAAACGTATGCTATTGATCTCCCCCCCCCCCATTCTTTTATTGCTTGATACTCTTTCCTTTGCCTGATTTTGGTGGCTGGTTATTACTGCAAATAAAATATCCACTTCAATTATACATATATGATGTATAATTATATTTAAGCAACCAGATAATAGTAATTAAATCTAAAAATAAATAGGAAGTAGTGTTATATTTAAGAGAATTATATCTGTACGTTTAAATAGAAAAGCTTTTAAAATCAATGCCTGTTTTAACTTATGGTCTTGACATTTTGAATTCAAAAATAAAGCAAATACTGCAAGTAGTACCAAGAAATGTGGAAAACAATACAAGTGGAAATAGCTAATTTTATAGTACATATCCAAGAATCCAAACTGATTGGATAAAAGTATATAGTAAAAAAAAAAAAAAGATAACCATTGGAATAAAGGAAAATTTGAAAACATAAAAATAAGTTGACTATTCTTTAAGAATACCTAATTTTAGATGAGATGATGAGGCAGAGAAATTTGGTGGATCATAATATTATCATGATGTTATTGCAGTGTTTAATAGAATAATTTCTTAAAACAATCTCAGAATTGATTTTTTTTTATATTTGGGGGCCAACTATTCCATTTTTCATAAATGGCCTATTAAAAAAATTATAGAATTTATAATTAACAATATGGTAGAAAAAAAAAATCATAAAATCTTTTATAAAGTTTGAATATAATCCATTTTCTGGCAAATACAATAACACATTCATTATTATCATTTATCTTTTACTTGCAGAATCCAAGCTTTATCCAGTTTCATCCCTCTATTTATGTCTCACTTTACTTAAGATCATTCATACATTGGTTTTTTTCTTCTCTTTTGCATCACTTTCAATTTTATAACTTCCATATCCATGAGAGCAGTCCAGTAAAGTTGTTGTTTTTTTTTACTCATTTAACTATTTTTCGAATCCACTCTTTTTTATACTTATTATTTTCAATCTTAGCACTCAACTGTTTTTTTTTAATAGATCAAATTATTACTACAACAGTCAGGAGATTCCTTCCGTAAATATTGAATATCTAAAAAGAAATTATAGTGCTTTTTGATTCTGTAGAATCACTCAGGGTCTCTGGTAAACATTCATATAAAGAAGAAAACTTTTAAATCATCACTATTGAAGTATTGAAGAATCTGATAATTTTTTTATTTCTCTTTGAAGGGCTATTGAGAAATCTATGTCTAATTTTGAAGAATCTTAGACTATGGAGTCAACTTCTAAAACTAATGTAGATCAAAGAGAATTTGTTTTTACAGTGAGAGAATAATATCACAGAAATTATTGATCCCTTGAATATTCAAATTCATTAGTGAACAAAAATATACAATTATTTCTAATTTAAAACAAAATACTTTGCACAAATGAATGTACCCGATTTGTATAAATCTCATAACTGAAGACAGAGAGTATATCTTAAATGTTATTTGTTCAACATAAAGCAATAGTTTGGGTTTGACTACATCACTGTTATTTACTTTTACACTTAAAGGACATTGGAAACATTAAATTTTAACAGAAACTGATATTATATTATTATTAGTTCAATTTTCAGTGTTATTGATAACTTTGTTATTATTATTTTAAATATTGTACATATAAATTTATGTAACTATTTTTCTGTATATTTGTATTGTTTTCCACAAACAGTTTTTATTGTCAGGAAATCTGTAACGTTTTGCTCAATTTATAACTGAAGAGTATTTTATACTATTTCTTAATAAATGAATAGGGTAGGAATAATCGTATAGTAATGATGAGAATAATAATTTTAAGCTTTGATTTATGTAAAATTATTTGATAACAATTTTTAAATTTATTCTGGTGCAGAAATGAAGTGTTGAGTTAAAAAAGTTTGGATGACTGAAAGAGAAATAGAACATCTACAGAAATAATTTTATAAATGAAAAGTCAGAACTTTGTGTTAGAATGAGAAATCTTCCATTTTATTTATTCATCATATAAATTTTTTATAGACAGCTTAACTATTAACAAAATATCGTAAAGAAACCTATAGAGATTCCAACTAGGAAATAGATTCAATACTAGCGTTATTAAGTCCTTTAATTCTATTACTGTAGCCATAGGTTCAGCATTAACTAGAATTACAGCATGAAAGATGGCATTCTTGTGAAGTTCTAAACAAATTTCTATTTTCACCTTCACTAATAAAACCAATTGGGTTTGATCTTCCTAACTGCAACTGGAATCTCATCAACCCATGGTCATTACTCTTATCTGCCTCATAGATAAATTTTAACAGCCACTGATCTACATAAATGTGCACTAACAAAGCATGACATACATTCCATTTTTTATGACCTTCCCATTAAAAATATTATAGAAAATTATAAAATTAGGAATATAAATCAATTTCTGGCATTTTTATTTATGCATATAACATATCGTTATCACCAATTATTTCCCACTTAGTAATATTGTGTACTGATTTTATGGTTAGTGCATCCACCTGCCATGTCCATAACCTGGTGTTTGAATTTTAGCCAAATGCACCTTATAGAGTTTAAGTTCACAAGTAATGACTTCATAAACAAATTAGTTAGCCATCAAAAACTATACCTAAATTGCATTTGCTTATCTTTTACTAAAGATTAAATATCACATGTTAATCTGATTATGATTATCAATACCCTAACTGCATATATTTTAATATGGCAAAGTAGATATCGTATTTAACTTTAACATTTAATATTTCATGGGAAAATTACAAAAGCACCACTGATATTAAGAAGGCATTGAAAGTCTCAAGGTTCAGGTAAACATTGTTCTATCATTATCTTCCAATAATAATCATAAAATACACCAAAGTTTCCTTTATCAGTTCAATATTTCAGCAATGGTAGAATGGAAAATTGTGGAGTGGTTGTCAATAATCTTGCAATCTTCTTCAGAATCTAAGAATATCTATCTATCTATCTATCTTTGTTTCTATTAAATAATAAAGAACATTGTGACTCTCTTGAAAAGACTTTTTTGGATTCTGAGAGAAGGCAGCTCATAGCTATCTAATTACATATATATAAATGGGGCAACCTGGCTATTTCACCTAGAGTACAAAGCAAGAATATCTTCTTTCATTAGCCCATAGCTATCTAATTATAGATATATAAATGGGCAATCTAGCTACTTCACATAGAGTACAAAGCAAGAAAATAAAAAATCTGTTCTTCTTTCATTAAAAATCTTGGTAAGCAAAAACTTTTTTTTCATTGGGTTTTTTTTTTTTTTGGAAAGCTATTCGATGAATTTTTGCTCTTTAACTATATAATCATGTGAAAGGAAATTGGCCTTCAGACATGCTGAAGATCAATTTTATTCCATATGATTATTGTTATGTATGTGTATAATTAAAATACACATACACATAAAGTAATAATAGTAAATGTTATAGCATCTGCGCCGGTATCATTAAAAATGAGTACAGTAGTGCTATCCATAATTTGCAAACCTAGAAAGGTACCATCGCTCAGAAGGCAAAAGTAAAAAAAAAAATTGATGACCTTATCAAGAAAGGGGTGTTGGAACCCACAGAAAAATCAGATTGGGTCACCCCAATAGTCATCATAACTAAACCTAACGGTCAAATATGCTTGTGTGGGGATTACAGGGTAACTGTAAATAAAGCATTAAACAAGAGCATATACTTTGTTCCAAACACTAGAGAAGTTATCGCTTCATTGCAAAAATCTTCTTTGCGAAGTTAGATCTTACCGCTGCATTCCATCAAATCCCAGTTACAGAAGAAGCATCCAGAATACTGATAATTACTACTTATCTTGGGCTATACAAATGTAAAAGACTGCCATTTGGAATAACATCGGCCCCTAGCATATTTTCAGTCGAAAATTGAAACCCTCCTCAATGGATTAGATGGTGTCATATCATATTTTGACAACATCCTTGTAACAGTGACCACACACAAAGAATGTAGAAACCGAGTAGATAAGATATGTGAATAGCTGAATGAGTTTGGTGCAAAGCTGAATACTGAAAATGCATTTGGAAAACTAAGGAAATTAAATTCCTGGGCTACATTATATCGAGATGCAGCACATCTCCTTCCCCCCAAAAGGCTAAATCAGTAGCAGAAGTACCAAGACCCACAAACATGCAGCAACTACAAGCTTTCCTGGGCTTGGTGAATTTTTTTGAAACTTTTTTAAAAGGAAAAGCCCATGTGACCACTCTTTTATATAATCTACTGAGGAAAAAACAGAAATGGAAATGGGACAAGCAAGAAGAAACAGCATTTATTCGCACTAAAATGCTGCTTACTTCAGAGAAATTATTAGTACATTATAACAGTGATCTGGAAATTATGTTAACCACCAATGCATCTGAATTTGGGGTTGGGGACGTGCTAAGTCACCCAGTCCAGTTGGAAGAGCGACCCATAGCAAATGCTTCATGCACATTATCCAATGCAGAAAAAACTATAGCCAGTTGTTGGACAAGGAAGCACTTGCAATTTTGTTCGGAGTGAAAAAATTCCACCAATATCTGTAGGGGAGGAAATTTGCTATTATAACTGATCACAAATGACTGCTGAGAATATTCAGAAATAAACATACACCTGATCATTTAAGTTCACTAGTGTTACATTGGCTTAACACTCTCATGGGCTATGATTACAGTCTGGAATACAAAAAGGGAAAACAAATTGGGTACATGGACATGTTATCACGCTTGCCCGATCTTGATGAAGCACCAGTATTAGAAAGAGAAATAAATTATATAGATATACTTCAGAAGCAAAACCTAAATAGCAAAATTGTAGTTCAATGGACAGAAGACGATGGCTATCAGTGGATAACAAATAAGATCTGAGGAGGATGGCCGAACAAACGTCCAAGTTTTCTCCACAAACAATTATGGAATACCCGCGAATAGCTATCCATATGTAAAGGATGCATTTTGAGGAGCAACCAACCTGTGGTGGGGAGACAACAAATATTATTAAACTTGCTTTATGAAGGACTGTGAGGGCAAAAGCCCTAGCCCGTAGCATCATATGGTGGCCAAACATCAATGTAGATATAGAAAGATATATAAAGAAATGTGAGAACTACCAACAGTGTGCAAAAGCACCCATTGATTTTTGAAACATGGCCAAAAGCAGACAACCCATGGCAATGAATCCATATAGACTACTGCGGTCCATTTGAAGGCCATTTATTTCTAGTTGTAGTCAACTCGTATTCAGGGTGGGCTGAGTATAAAATAGTGAAAAATACCAGCACAGAGGTAACAGTTAGCACTTTGTACAAGATTTTTGCTCATCACGGGTTTCCAGAAACTTTAGTCTCAGATAATGGAACAAGTTTCACATCAGAAACGTTTGCAGAGATAATGCAAGATTGGGGAATAAAACATGTACTCACCCCCCCCCCCATACTACCCCCAATCAAATGGATTGGCTGAAAGAGCAGTGCAAAGCCTCAAGTCAGCTATAAAAAAATGGGGGAAATGAAAATTGACAAAGCTGTATTGACTGCTCTTCTCCACCAGCATTCTACCCCAGTGGCCAAATCGGGAAAATCACTGGCAGAAATATATTTAGGCAGAAAACTGCGAAGAAACTTGCAAAAACAGTGACAACAAAAGAACAAGACAAACAACAGAGTTGTTCATATAAATTCCAGCTGCAAGAGTGTGAGTAAAGAACACACTAAAAAATCGATGGTTTCCAGGGGAAGTTATTCACCAGCTGTCAAAACAAGTCATGATAGTTCACATGATGGTAAGATATTAAAAAACATGTGAACCAGCTACAGAGAAATGAAAGTGACAACTGGATTCCAAATCTAGGCACAACAGAAACTGACGAGACTCTAAAAAATGATAATAAACTGGAAATTTGCACCACTCAAGAAACTGATCTTAAATTAAATATTTTGTCTAGAGAGAAGTCACCACCACAAATGGAAAATTCATGGCAATGACTAAAAAGGAAAATAAATCCTTCCAAATATTTAAATGATTATATTTTAAGTTCGAAGACTAACAAATAATCTTCAAACTTGGGGGAAGTATTATTATGTATGTGTATAAGTAAAATACACATAGACATAAAGTAATAATAGTAAATGTTATAAAATATTAATTTTTATTAAGCGCTTACAGCCTTATATAAGTAATAGTAAATGTTATAAATGGGGATTTAATATTTAAACGTTCGTACGTGTATAATTTGTCGCATATACATACGTAAGATATATATACGTGAAGATAAAAATACTTCACTAATTTAATATATTATACTTTAATAGTTGTGTTATTTTCTAAAACAGCAAGAAAACAAGTCTTTTTAGATAAGAAGTTTAATTAACGAAGGAACTTTGCAGATAAACAAGATAAGTAATTAAAAAGTAATCGGGCTGCAAAGATAATCAACCAAAGTAAGACTTAAGTCTAAATCTGCTTGTGCAAGTGAACTGGGAGGGATTGATCCGACCAGGATGGACAAGATTTGACCAATCAAATCCAGGAAATCAGGACTAGGGAAATGAGTGAAAGTATAAAAAATTGGACATTTGCAACTGGAAGCTCTACCGATGCATATGACTGTGAAAGGCGCTGAACGTCGCTTATTTAGCACGGTAGCTCCAGAGCAGACTGCTGGCCTCCGAACATCCAAGAGTCAGCATAGGGACTATAAAGTAGGTCCCATTCGATCTTTATTATTGTTTTGGTATACCTTCGGATTTGTTGATATAAATATATGATTGTTTTAATGTATTCGTGTAAATATGTATATATTAGTGTCTTGTAATTAAATCTGCTTTTCTTATTCTACCGGCGTTAGTCTTTGTGATTATAACTATTGTATGCATATATAGGCAGGGCAAGGTTAGCTTACTGTATAGATTGTTTGCCAGCGGGTGTTATAACTGGTGGACATAACAATTATGTTCACATCACTGAATATTTTCATTCAAAAAAGTGACTAAGAATTATTTTTGCAGGCAAAGGCAGTTTCATAATGAGACATTTTAATAAACTTGCACAGAGCATTGATAAATAAAAAATAAAATTATTTGCCAAGTTTATTTTAAAAATATATCGTTATGAGACTGCCTGTAAAAACAATTCTTAGTAAGTGTATGGAACGAGAGTGTTCAGTGATGTGATTATAATCTTAAATGTTACATATTAAAGTCAGTGCTAACTTATTTACATGCTATTGAAATTAGTAATACATGATTACATATATATAAATCGTTAAAATATTTATTACAGATCTTTCTTTAACCATGTATAAATCAAATATTTTATTTGTATAATGAAAATTTTCAATAAATTTTTTTTAATATCAGATGAACTATTACTTATTATAACGTCCTTTCGTGCGATCATGTTTTTAATTTATCATAATTACCTAGAATAATATAAAATTTGTCATATATTATTCTATATATATCTGATGGTTAGCTTAACATTTATATAATTTCTTATGAAGGGCATTTTTTTAAAGCAATATTTTGCAGGAAAAAAAAAGTACAGTATCTATATCTTGTAATCTCGACAATTGTGTATTATTTGATAATCCATTTGTATTCTGCACTTTTAGTTAGTATATTATTTAAGAATTCTGAAATAAATATTCCACTTTGTGGAAATAATTGATTGCATATATATATTTTATAGGAATAATTCCCAAAGCGTCAAGCAAAGAACATTTAGCAGACAATTTCAACGTCTTAACATTTGAACTGAGTGAAGATGATATGAAACAGCTCAACAAGTTGGATAAGCAGGAGAAATTTAGTTGGGATCCTGCATTAATAGCTTGATCAAAAGTTTTTCACCGAACTATGTTTCACATTTGCTTTTACTTTATTAAAAGGTGGTTGCTTTTGGAGCTAATTCCAATTATTTATTTTACGAACAAGTTCAATAATTCGGTTATAAATTTAATGTAAAGTCATGTATGCATTATTTTATATTTAGTTTAAACATTTTATCTTGAAAACGCTTATTATTTCTATCTCTTAGAATTTATTAAATTCTAGGTCAGGGGTTCCCAATCTTTTTTACGCCGGTGTCCCTAAAAATTTTAATATGTTCTAACACTTCTTAGAGTAATAATTTATTTAAGAATAAAAATGAAGGTGATCAAAAAAAATTTGTATAATTAATTTTTAATAATATATAAAACAAAAATAAAACATATGGAAAAGAAAAAAATATTATAACGAATTAAAAGTTGCATAAACCCTACTAAAAAATTAAAATTCCATCCATGCATAAAATGTCTTTAAAAAAAATTATAATTAATGTTCAAACATTCATAAGCCAATTTAAATTTAATAACACTATTGTTCCAGTTTATTGTATAAAAGTTTGTCAAAACATGGCATTTTGTTGTTGATAGCAAACCGCATGTCTGCCTGAGCGCCCAAGCGATTTCTAGATTTTATCTTTATTGACAAAAGGATACTAAATCCAGACTCACGTAAGTATGTTGTCATGAATGGGATGAACACAGGTAGTGCTTTTTTACAAAGTTTTGGAAACATGTCCATTGCCAAACATCAATATTGTTCGGAAGTTTTGCTTTTAAACTGCATTTCAAAAACATGATTTATGCACAGTTCAAAAAGATCTTCCTTCAGATCTTTATCATCTGACATATTATCCAAAATTGAAGGAGTATAGATTTATAATCCATTTTTCAGAAGTTTCTAGTTCTCTTCCTCCAAAATATCCATCAAATGACTTTGTTAGTATTTCCAAATGATCCACAATTTCTTCATACACCCTTGGACAAAATTGAAGGAGTATAAATTTATAATCCATTTTTCAGAAGTTTCCAGTTCTCTTCCTCCAAAATATCCATCAAATGACTTTGATAGTATTTCCAAATGATCCACAATTTCTTCACACCCCTTGGAATTAGACTCATCATCATCAACCACTTCTTTGAGTAATGGAAAATTTGATTCCCTTTTTTTAACTTATTGACACCAAAAATGTAAACTTTTCTTGGAAAACATTTAACTTTTCCCAGCATTTCAATATGTTTACATTTTCCCCTTGGATATAGATACACTCAAGTCATTCATATGAGTAAAAATATTTGAAAGTTAACATTTGGTTGAATTCTTGTGATTCCATTACTCCAGGCAGATCATAATCACGTTTCTTTAGAAAAGCTTTGACTTCTCACAGTTCGAAGAAGCACATTCAAGCTCTCCCACCGACTTCATTGTGGAAAACCAAAACTAAATGCTCACTTCCAAAATCTTCACAAAGCAACTTAAAGAGGTGGTGGTTCAGAACATAATCTCTAATTCAGTTGATGGTCTCCACAGAAGTGTCCAGAACTTTTTTCAACTTTGGAGGCAATATTTTTGATGCCAAAGTATGTCAATGAAGAAAAGAATGGGTACCTTGCAAGTGAGAACTCTTGTTTCATTAGTGCAAAAAAAAAAAATCCTGATTTATTTCCTAGCATAACAGGTGCATCATCAGTACACAGAGAACCAATAATTTGGGTATCTAACTCATATTTCACAAAGAAGTCTTTTACACACTGGAAGACATCTTTTTTTTCTGTGGTTGTTTTCAGATCTTGATAGAACAGGAAATGTTCCATTATGACACTATCATGGACATACCTCACTAATGCAATGAGTTGACTGCAATTTGCAGCATCAGTTATTTCATCCAACTGAAGAGATTTTCAAGGGACTAGTTCTAATATAAGTGATAACTTGATCCAAAATCACTAATTCAGCTCTGAATAACATTACTTGATATCAATATTAATTTAACTTTGCTTGAGGTTTTCCCCCACAGAACAATTGCTTCTATTTGTAATTCACACAGTTTCATCACTTCTGCAATTGTATGGGGTTTTTTGGATTTGTCTACTTTTATACACCATAAGGTATGAAGCCATCAGCAGTGGTTTGACAGCAGATATAAAACAAATTTGGAAGAGTTGCTCAAGAATCAAAGTGGGTCCTTTTAGTTTTCAATGGTTCAACATCATGGCCTGCAACATCTGCTCCATCATGCCAATTGTTGAAGTATTTCAGAAGCTTAGATGGCTTCATATTTGCATTTAAAAAGACATTGTCACAAAGTATGCACATGGGTTTTTACAGATTCTCATTTGTTCCGGTGCAAGTGTAACCAAACCGCACATAATCATCATTCCATTTCCTTTTCTTAGACATAATGAAGGGTTAATTATTAATTTAAGAAATTATAATCTGGAAAAAAAATAAAGATAGTTAGGATAAGTAAAATAACATGAAATATAGTCATCATTTATTAGAGACACAAGAGAAATGAGTATTGCATGAACACAGAATCAACAATGCACTGACTACCATAGCATAACACATGGGTTTATATACTCTGTGAAACATTTTAGAATATTATTATAATATATATCACATGAAATCATTGATTAATTCTTCTTAGTTCTGGAAGTTTCTCGAATCATGATCATGTGAATACATTACACAAATAAATGATAAATAAAAATCAAACATAATTCTTGCTGAAGTGTTATCTTGTACCCCCTGGAATGCCATCTCACACCCCCAAGAAGTGCCCGCACCCCTGGTTGGGAAGTCCTGTTCCGAGTCATAGGAAATGGAAAAATACATTTAGATATATCTTTTTTTTAAAAATTTTTTTTAGAATTGATGATAAATTATATTTTTTTATTATAAATATCTAAATTCTACAAATATATGGCAACTATAATTAAATACATTTTTTTATTTCTAAATAAATGCAAAAAGACAAAAAAATCTTTATGGAGTGTATTAACAACTATGATTACATTATTTGGTTGAAATATAAGTACAAACACCATTCCTAATTTTGCAAATATTAAAAAAAATATTTGCAGTAATAAGACGTTATTGGAAGCATAAATTATAAACATGCATTTTCAAATTTTTATCAGTGTGCCTGTATCTCAATTCCACTATATTGATTAAGTCTGATATCTCTAGCTCATCTAATCTGTGAATATTGCTCGAGAAATACAAATATAATGAAAGAGAGTGGTCAGAGTTTCTCTGCCAGTGAATGATTATGATTTGGTAGAATTGGGATGAGGGGTGTACTTGGTAACTTTTTTGAAAGATAAATTTGAAGGCTGAGATACAACAGACTCAAATGGGCTGCATTTAACAATTTAATAGAATAACTATAATAATGAAATTAGTTATATGAAGGGCTTTTATTTTGTTCAATTATTTAAAAATGGGACATAGATACCCTATATATCATTAAAAAATATAGAAATTTTATTTCAATACAAATCATCATGCTGATTTCTAGTAACAAATATCCTATTATAAAGGCCCAACTTCCTTGACTGAGCATATGAAAGGAATAAATGGCAATAAATTTTTTTATACAAATATTTTAGGGAAACTTGAGCAGTTTTCATAGAAAAGGTGGACCTCATTTACTTTAAAGACTTTCTAAAAGTCAATATTGCTTGCTTTCACTTATTAAAATAGAGAGAGAATAATATAAGATACAATTAGCATAATGTTGAAGTCCTTCAAAAAATAATGTGCAGAAATTAAGACAGTAGTATAATAATTAAAAAACCGACAGAAGAACATATATGTTTTGTGGTTTGATTCATAATCATCCATAAATTTATGATTAACTTCCTAATCTTGCTCTTTCCTGGCATTACAAGAAGGTAAACATAAAAGTGTTATAATAATTTTGAGAATTTATTGGTATGTTAAAATTAAAAGATCATAATTTTATATTATTTATTGGTCATAAGTCGGTTGCCATAATATTACATTAAATTATATGCTAATGTGCAGAAATTAAGACAGTAGTATAATAATTAAAAAACCGACAGAACATATATGTTTTGTGGTTTGATTCATAGTCATCCATAAATTTATGATTAACTTCCTAATCTTGCTATTTCCTGGCATTAAAGTGACCTCATTCACAAATACTATTAATAAAATGTCATGGAGGGAAAGAATTCAAAGGCTGGTAAAGCGGTGTAAGAAAAAGTATGAGTAAATGGATACTCAAACCAATATGTCCTTAAATAACATTCAATATTTTGTGAGATATTGTCATTCCTTTTCAAGATCTATGGATATATGATATAGATGCTAAGATACTATTTGAAAATTTGTTAAAAAAAGCATTCTCCCAATTCAGATCTAAGTAACGTATGTTACAAGTATGACAATAATGCATGTCAATTATAAAACTGATTACTAAATTCTTGATCAGATTATTAATTTGGCACCTCAAGACTTCAACTTATATGCTATTATAAAGTATGTAAAAATATATCAGGGAAAGCAATTGTATTTGAAAATGACCATTCTAATATAACTAGTTATATCATTCACGTTTTTCCCTTTCACTGATCTTGCTCACTATTTACATTAGTATTCTGTTGAACAAGGTGTGGAATTAATTCTGAATGTTCAACTGACCTATTACTACTTATGTCTTATGAAAATAAATTTGGTATTTGTAAAGTTTCCGAAATTAATGTGGAGTACTTTTCCCAGTCTATATTTAAAATAGCAGTGAATGTGTTCATGACTAAATGTTGCAATTTACGCAATGTTAAATGTTTGCAATAAAAAATTTAATCAAAAAAAAAAAACACAACTCGGAAGAAAAATTAAAATTATCAATGCATGTCTTAAGAGCCTGCTGACATTTTTGTTTTTAATGTGTATTATGGAGTTAAATTAATATTTATATCATTCAGATCTAATTTTATCCATATATTGTTTATTCCACTCCAAGTGAATGAATTTGATTAATATCAATTTTTTTCTCCCGATACACATACACAAAATATGTAAGGATTCTATATCTTAATCCTAAATGTTGAGCTTGTTCACCTAAGTCATTTAATCCTTTATAAAATGGTCTTGTAACAAATTATTAATGTTTTTACTATGAACAGAAAATAACCATTTATAATCACTGTGTGTTGCTTTATTGATTAGTCAATGTATATTCTAAATTCAACTTGTTCATGAATCTCTGGCAGATGTGTGGAGGTAGTGTCAATATCACATGCTTCAAACATGACTTTAATATTTCTATTATTCATGCACTACTTTGTCATGCATGGTTCCTGCAATATAGTGACAGACTCTGGAGCTCAACATCCACAGATCATGGCTTTAGTCTATTATTGCGATTCCATTTCTTATGAACTCCATAAAAACATTCAATTATTTATTTATGCCTTATTTTTATAATAAAGTAGCTGAATTACAAACAAGTTATTCATTACATATTTTCATAAAGATAATATCTACTCACGTTTTCTTAATGAACAAAAATGTCTTAATATCTTCCAAAATAATTTGTTTTCTCTTCAGTCAGATAAAAGTAAAAAAAAAATTATAAGAAGTGGATTTTTTTGCTCAGCGCAATCGCCTTGATGCAATGACATATGGGGGAAAAAAACTATACAAAATTAATCACACAATATATCACTATATAACAACCATAATTGTATATATATATTTAAAAATAATACTGAAAAGCTTTTTTCTGCAGATGTTTTTTGTCCTTATCAAAGTGGTGTAAACTATTTTAAAGCGTCAATAGAACCAATAATAATACAAACAATTCAAATATAAACAATACCCCCCCCCACCTACCTTGATTGCCTAATTAAATAATGGAAAATTATATATCTAGGGGTTTTTTCCTCTATTCATTTTGTGTGATTGTTAAACTATATATGATTGTTAAAATGGTTTAATTGGGAAAGGGTAAAGGAAAGAATGGGGAGGGGGGGCAAAAGAAAAAGGAATAATTTTTTTTTATCTTATAATATTTGCAAGCATTTGGATTGGTTTTTTAAATAATAATTATAGAGAATTTCATGTATAAAAAAATATAGATGCCGCTATGTATATGATGTAAATTGAAGCTTTGAAATAGTTCACATCACAATGATAAGTACAAAAAAATATTTGCCGAAAAAGGCTTTTCTGTATTATTATTATTAAAATAATTTTCATTATATACAGATATTTTATATTGTCTTATTTATTTTAAAATATATGAAAAAAATAGCGCAATGGATCCCCCCCCCCCCATTTTTGATGATAGATTATTATACAAGTATTTCTGTACTAATCTATGCTTTTACCTGTAAAACATCAAAACAAACTATGGCTGATAGTAATTTGATTTTTTCCCCCTCTCAAATGTATTTATATTATTAATTGTAATATAATCAGCAACTTTTTACAAATAAGAAAGCTAAATCAGGAACATTTATTTGGATTTTATGAACTATATTACTGAATATTCGTCGCGCATTTTCATATACTTGCTTGTAATTATACTTTTCATACGCAAAAAATACATCTAATCTAAATCAATAAATAGAAATAATATACAAAGTAGAAATTTGAATGATTAGAAAAAGAAGAGACTGATTTTGAGATGAAAATTCGGAAAATAAAAAAAAAAGGACATATACTCAGAGATAGAGAATTTGATGATTATATCAGTGGCCAGACAAAACTTACTTTTTGAATTTTTTATTGTCATATACAGCAATTACTCATAATTGTTCTACAATACTAAGCATACAATTTCTAAATGAGAACATTATTTGAGGAATGCAAGGCATAAATATGAGAACACATCTGAGAAATGCAAAAACAATTATGAATCTTTCTTTATAAGGGTAAATATGATTTACTAATATAGTCTTAAATTTTTTTTTACCAAAATATTTACCCCAAGTATTATAGATTACATTTGCTACAATATTTGGATATGAAAGTTAATATTATATAGCATAATTTATTTGTTTGATATATCCTATAATTATTCCTAGATGATTTGATATTAATAAAGTTTCTGATTCCCAAAACACACTTTTCAAGCAATTATCTCTTCTTAATTTGTTCTTTGCAATCTTAAAAATGGAAATGCTGTAGGTAGTGATAAATACCTGGGAAAAATTTAAAATGTTGGTTTAAAGGCTAACTTCAAAATTATTGGAAGTTTTTAGAAATATACGAACTCATAATGTTATGCCACATAATCTCAAGGATACTTACATTATTTAAAAATAAAATTCGACAAAATTGCAATAATTATTGTGGAATACCATTATCATCCACTGTAGCAAAGATAGATACTTTCAAGGATTTTGTTTGATACATTGCTTACACTCATTACCAGACTAAATGTAGTTTTAGGAAATTAAGAAGCACTGTAGACACAGATACTGTTTGTTGCCAGAAGTGTTGGGAACAAAAATGATTTATATATTGCTTTTATTGATTTGATCAAACCATTTCATTCAATTAATGACTAACACAAGCACCATTATTTAACAGATAAAAGTGCAATATCAGCTACAATGATTCCATTCACATAACTTCTTTATGAGTTAAAATGTCACTATTTTACATTACTTACTGCCTTTTTACACACATATAAATATATATTCATACTTAGAGAATTTATAAAATTCTAATATAGTTCTATTTTTATAGACAAAGAGTATATTTGTATAACTGATTAGAGAATTAAATGACAAGTGGAAAGATGTATGAACTGTTTGGACACATACAAAAATTCATGTAATTCTAAATGTATTAAGTTTTTTTGTATGAGAAAAAAATAGTATTACAATAAATAATAATAATAAAAATAATCTAATATTTTGGCTGGAAAATTTCATAATTTACAATTTAAACATAAAGATACATTAAAAATGATCCAAAGATTGTAAATAATCTCATACTAGCTATAAACCTCTTTAGTTTCTAATTAATTTTCTTATTTACTGTTTATGCATTGTATATTGTTTGATCATTTATTATAAAAGCTAAAAAAATAAATAAATTTAGATTTGTTTTTGATTAGTATAATTTTTTTTAAACGTACAATGAAAGTTAAATTTTTCGTCCGCACTTTTTTTTATCTAATTAAAAAAATAAAAGTAAAAATTGGAGAGAACAAAAGACACACAAATTACTAATCCAGATAAGCTAAAAGAAAAATATTTTTGGTTAATTAAAGGTGGCCGAAAGACTTGATAAAAAAGAGAACTTTGTAATTGAAAAATGATAAAGAATGTACAAGATTATAAACCTAAATGTCATAATAATAATAATATGTGCAGAAGCCTAAAAACTGGACCTAGAGTATAAAAAGGAAGAGACCGGTTAGATCATCCTGTCGTCTGTTTTTCCTTTGGTTGGTCCTGGATAACAAAAATATATCCAGACACTCTACGCTGAAATAATTCTGCATGTTGGAGTGGGCCGGGGCTTTTTCTGACATCGTTCCTGAAGATGGACACCAGAAAAGCTTTCGTAACCAACCAGTAGGATAGACCAAGATCAACTTATAACCGATGGCCGAGCTCAATCTCCCACAAAAAAAAAAAACTATGCATAGTAATCCACAAGCTTTGTGAACTCTCTAAACTTACCGGTAAGCTAAGATTAACTTTCCCGATTGTGACTTAAAGTTTGCAAACAACTCTTAAAAAAAAAAAAAAAGCTTAAAATAATCCAGATAGAGACTTTAATTTTATTGTTCAAGAGACTCTTGTTTACCCAAGAACTTTAATTGTTTAACTTATTTTTTATTAATGGATTCATGTCTGGATTAGTGTGTGTTCTCTCCAGTTTTATTTAATTAGTAATTTATCTTTAAACATTTTAATTTGTTAGAAGAAAAATATTTATTTCTAATATCAACTCTTCATTTGTATGTTATTGATGATTATTATTAAATTTATTAATTAGTTTAGTAAGATTTGAAAATATAATTTACCTTTGCCAATATGTGTTGACAAAGTTCCAGGAATAATAATATCTAGAAAATAACTAGTTACGGTAAAAATATGTTACCAATTCTTTTAAAAGCATTTTTCTTTTTAATTTTTGAGACGTGATGCGACGGATTTCAGCAGATTCTTATATGAATCCTGGCACCCTTATAAAAGAAATAAAAGCTGATTCCGTCGATAGCGTAAATCATAACAATTACTAGGTAGAGTTGATCAGGAAATATAGTTATGTTTTTTAGAAATAGGAATGAAACTTTCTTTTTCCATAACTTGATCAACTCATGCATTTTATGTGTAACAGAGACCTAGTCAGATGGGCAAAACGCTTCAATATATATATCCATTAGATCGATCTACTGTCATATTACTAAATTAAATTAAAGAGAATTTAATATCATCAACAAATTACATTTTTACAGTCAAAAATATTATAACACTACTTATAACTACTTAACCAATGTGTTTTTATTTAGACTTTAAAGAAATCCATGACACTTGACATTGCAAATATCAAGTGTTATTAATTATTAGTTGTTATTTTTTAGTATTAGAATTTTTTTTTTCAACTTGTATTATTCCTACATTTGAGTGTACAAGTATGTCATCAAATGAAAATTTTATTAGTTTAGAATCAGTAAATAAATGCTATCATGAAACAAATTTGTAAAACTTTAAACTTCATCACAAAAATGAAACTAATTTTAAAATAGTTGAACAAAATCCATCTCTGGATTTAATAGTTAGCTCTACACATTAACAGCATGAAAATATTTACATATTACAATTTAAACATCCTACATACACAGGCAAATTCATATACCCTATAAATAAGACATTATTCCTATTTCACAGATGAATCCTTTAATAATGTAATTACTATTTTAGTTTATGAAATAAAATATCAGTATTAATCGGTACACCAGGCCAGCCGCTTGGTGGCATTGTTTCTCTGCTAAAAACACACAATTATATCGATCCGGGCCCGACTATTTTTTAATTAAAATATTTTTACATTTTCTCCGACTTTTATTAAAATATTTTTTCCCAATTTGTCCGACTTTTATTAAAATATTTTTACATTTTCTCCGCCTTTTTAAAAATATTTTGACATTTGATATGACTTTTTTACTCATCTTTTGACATATGATAAGATTTTTTTGACCAATATTTTGACATTCTTGTAAATACTTTATAATACAAGATTTGATTCATATATTTGTATATTTTCTTTTCAAAAATGGCAAAATTAAAAACATTGCATAATACAAATAAAGCCAAAACAAAAATCACCGTATTTTAAAAACAAAAAAGAAAACCAAAGTTGAAAAAGTCAAAAGTTTTGATCTTAGTTTAACTTTTTTGGGCGCAGATGGAAAGAAATAATTTATCGTCACTGAGATAAAAGTAATTTTTGGTTTGTTTTTATTTTTAAAAAAAAAAGGTTACTAAAAATTGTTTTTAAAAGGAAAAGTTTTAGGATATCAGCGGTATACAAATAAAGCCGAAACAAAAATCGTTATATAGCCCCAAAAAAAAAGTCACCGTATTTTTTTTAAAAAAAAAACAAAGTTGAAAAAGTCAAAAGTTTTGATCTTATTTTAATGTTTTTTTTTTTTTTTTTTGGGGGGGGGGGCAAATAATTTGTCATCACAGATCAAACCAATTTTATGATTTCCAAAACTACGTGCAATCTCAGACATTTTATTTGTCTCGTAATGTATGTGGCTATTTGCATGAGTTCTGGGAAAAGGTGCTTTTGGCTATGACCTTTTGCAATTTTTCCCATCTTCCAAAATTTGTAGGGAAGCATGGCGACGGTCTTACAATTATTAGTATCAAATACGTCGGGTAGGGGGTAAGATCTTTAATTCGAATGCATATTACAACAGTTATGGCCACTTGAATTCCCTCCACCCTCACATCATACAATAGCAATCTCTTAAAAGTGTGTATTTGCATAGTGTCACGAAGCACATTAGCGGAGCGTAATATTGGTGTGCAACACCATATATGCCTGCAACGGCTAATATGAACAGTACTGTTCTATAGGCCATGTTTCTCTGCAAAAGCACAGAAATATTGGGCCATGTAAACGGCACATTTCTGTGTTTTTAACAGAGAAACACCACCACCAGACAGCTGGCCCGGCAGACTGATTAGTACCAAAATATCAAACTATCATATTTTTATAAATTTATGTCATGTTTTTATTTTATGTTTTTAATCTATTAATTTGAACAATCAACTATTTTAATTGTACTTAGATATATTTTCAGTTTTTTTTTTTATTATTAATTTTTACAGTCTATATATCACACATTTAGCATTTTTGACTATAATAAATAGATGACAGGCACAGAAATGCAAGAGTGCATTTATTTTTAAATTTAAACATATTTGAAAAATTTATTAGAATTTGTAATAATATTTAATCTATAAACACAAATGAAGGTATACAGAACTTTTTAAGGACTCACCATTAGATTGCATATTTAAATTATTTTTCAATGATATTTTTTTCTCTTATTATGCTGCTTTTTTACCTTCAGCTTGCTATCCCTAGGAGAGAATGATTTTTTGATTTTGTTTTACTATATAAAATAAATAAAGAAACAAAACTATATTTTTTAAATCAATTGTTTTAATCATTAAAAAAAAAAAATTTCCAAAGGAAATCATATTTTTACAAAACCTACAACCAAATTCAGTTTCTATACTGAATTAGCTGAAGCAATGACTGAGAATAAGCACCTTCAAAATGATCGTGCATATCTCTACTCCAAATCGCACTCCATTACCTCAATAACTTTTGAAGTTATAGAAGGATTTTGTATTCGTGTGAAAAAAATTAAACATTTTCACAAATGAAAAAAAATACATATCGTAAAAATAAAAATTACAATATAAGATTACTAAGTGATTTCACTTAAAAATGATAACAGGTCTTCTTAAATTTGCGAATAGATGAAATTTCTGATAAATATAATAGGTACTGTTTTCAGCATTTAAAAAACTTGCTTGTATCATTCCAATCACACATACTGAGACAATACATATATTTATTTGACTAATAGAAGTTAAAAATCAGAACAAATTTGCTAACTGCATAATTCATGTGTAAAAATAGATTTATAGTAAAGTCCATCATTCTATCATAAACATACAATAGGAGTGATATATAATAAATCACTCTATATATAATTTGAATAAATAAAATTGTTCACAAATATTTCAAACATATTTACATATGTTGAAAACAAAATATTTTATCAGAAAAATCAACTTAAAAAAGTATGAAAGAAAGAGGAAGACCGGTCTCTTTTTTTCACTCTTTTATTATTATTTTCATTTTTGGTAATAGGCACTGTACATAAAATTTTTTTCTCTTCATGGAGAAAAAAAATGTTTTTTTTCTCTCTGTCAAATAAACACAATTCTAATTGTGATTGATTCACAAAAGCCTTGAATGCTATTAGAATCAAGTTCACAAACAAACAAAAATTATTATTTTTTTTTTTAGATTTCTGAGCACAAAGTAAATATATTTAGGAATTTTACTATTTAAAATAACAAACAAACCATCATTGAATTATAATTTGCTTTTTCTAAGGAAGCTGGTATTAACTGCTGGATTTAGCAAATTAAATGAATGTGGACCAAATTTTATGTTGAAAACAAAAAAAGCAAAGACCAAAAACAAATACATTTTTTTTTTAAATAAAACAAACTATGGCCCACATCTATAATCTGTTTAATTATTAATTTTTTGTTTAAGCTACAAAACTAAAAATATGATGCAGAATAAATATATATTTTTTTCATCAAAAATGTTCAGTCTTATAATTCTTTACATTTTTGCAATTTTTAAATTATTATTCTGCAGTTTTGATTTAACTCCTTGTCATAGCATTTCGTGATGTTTTGAGTTTATCCAATCGTTTTTGAAGATGGGAATTGGCAGTTTCAAGTTCTTCTATTCTGGCTTGTGCTTCTCGATACTAGTAAAGCAAAACAAAAAAAAGTTAATTATAAATCAAATATATACAAAATTATGTACATATATTCTTAGAGCAGTATATATATATACAGATATAAAGTATAATAAACAATAAAAAGAAATTGGAGTTAACCATGTAAACGTTTATTATGCAAATATTACTTATATAAATAATTAATAAGTAATAGTCATCTCTACAAGCCTCAATAATAAATACGAATTAGTTTACAAATAAAAATTTTAACTTGCAATTAATTTGCTTGTGATTTGATCCAAATCTCCACAATTAGCAAATTTGTGTATATGTTTTTCTTTCTAAAATTATCCAACATATTTATAAAATATGATGCTTTATTTATTTCTTTTACTCAAATTATTTTTAATTTTCAAAATAAATAATATAAAAACTTCATTTCATATGGATATGTTCTGCAAAACTTTATTGGCTCATTTATTTTGTAAATTAAAGGTAAAAAAAATAATAGTTATTTTGACTCAGGAAATGTTAGCTCTAGAATCCATCATTCTATTACTACTGGGCTAAAATGCCCAAAGCAAATAATCAAATGGTTAGTCATCATGTGATGTTCAAAAATCAAAAGTAATCAATAGTTTGATCCAGGAATCTTTAGATCTTGATTGAGGCTGTCATTCTATCACTATACCAAAATACACAGAACAAATTTTAAGTGATTGGAAGAGAAAAAAGATTAAAGCGCATGTTTATAAATACGTTGGATTATTTAATAAATGGAAATTATGTTGTGAGGTGGCTATAAAACCATTAAATATCACATGATGATGAGTAGACCCTAGGTACAAACCTTCCTGTATCCATTGATTACTCTGGCTTGCACTGAGTGGCACTATTGTATGGAGAGTTTTGCCTCTGTGTAAGGTGGTTATAACTCAGTATATATTTATATAATTATTATTTTTTAAGGTGAATTTCAGTTTTACTTTATATAAATATAGAAATGTATTAAAAAGTAAAATAAAAATTGAAAAATCAATAAAATAAAATTTACAATTAATTTCTTATTTTTAATAGTTCAGTGTGTGTGTGGTTTGGGGAGTGGTGTTCATAAGTTTATAATTTCATCTTTTCCTTTAATTTGTTTACTCGATTTTTCAAATTTACAATTTGTCTTTCAGATAGCCAAATCACTTAACTATCTAATTATTGAACAGTAAATGAATATCTACAAACTCTAGTGAAATAACATCACATGATCACCATTTCTTATGCTTGCTCATAACTGTTATTAAAACAGGCAAAACTCCCTGTACAGTAGTGCCACTCAGTGCAAGCCAGAGTAATCAATGGATGCCAGAAGGCTTGTGCATAAAATCCCTATCTAGTGCCTACTAGGTGGATTGCTCTCAGATCCAAGGCTCCTCACTGATAAAGGCCACCAGCCAGAAACTAGTCTGGGGATATTGGATGAGTAGGCACTAGATAGGGATTTTATGCACAAGCCTTGTGGCATTCATTGATTACTCTGGCTTGCACTGAGTGGCACTACGGTACAGAGAGTTTTGCCTGTTTTAATCTAGTAAAATAAAATGAAGTCTATAAATATTCAGTCTTCAAAACTTAACTAGCCTAGTTGTATCATTTTTTTTACTACAATATATCTCTTATAAAATACGCAATATTCTATATAAAGACTTCTAGTTTTTACTTATAAACACCCAAAAAAATCATTATGTAAATTGTGAATATTTACGAATACTGCATTATTTATTTCTAATCACTTACGTTTTTTACTGTTTCTACAATTTTTTTTTGATTCAATATTATAAGTTTTGATCTTATTTCTAAAAAAAAAATACACAAAACATGCTAACTTTTTATTACTAGTCACTATTGCATTACTAATTCAAAAATAAAATAAAACATCATAAAATACCTAATAACAAAAGCTAAATTACATTACTTTTTCAAACAAAAGGAGTATTGCATTATTTTGGCCATTATGAATATTAAGAAGATTAAGCATCTTCTCTACTTATTCATTGACTTTGCATCTATTTTACAAAATAATTCAATTATATTTCTATTTTTGCATAACCTTGTTCATGCCAAGAAAAAAAGAATTTCCTTCATATAATCTTACAATAACACAGAAGCTAAACTCTCATTACAGTTGCATCACCAGTGCAAGCCAGAGTAATCAATGGATGAAAGAAGGTTTGTGCATAAAATCCCTATCTAGTGTCTATTTATCCAATATCCCCAAACTAGTTTCCAGCTTGTGGCTTTCATCGGTGAGGAGCCTTGGATCTGAGAGCACCGCACCTAGATCTTAGGATCTAATGAAATCCTCCAGCAGCCACCTTTTACCTTGTTAGCTAATTATAAAGCTTAGATGTTTAGTGATCTTACAATAACATTAGTAGCACTAATTTGGGAATGATTCTATTCATTTTTTTTTTTTAATTCTCTTAATCTAAAAAGCTTTCTTTCCACAGTTTTATTCCATATATGAATCCAAACAATATATATAAGTTAAATGTATTAAAAATAGTTTTCCTTTCAAATATATACTATGTATGATTTCTAGAAAAACATTTGTGATTTTAATTTTCACTACTTGATGTCACTACTGTCCATTTTTTCACAGGCACTTTTGAGAAAACAAAGCCCCAAAATATTAAATCAATTAGAAAAAAATAAAGTTAATTTGATGTTTTCTATTACCATCAAATATATAAAAGTTAAATTTGTGAAGAAGAAAAAACAAATTTTAATAATAAATGGTAATACAAATAAATAATTCAAGTTTATTTTTTTTGATATTAAATACTATTTAAAATGTAATATTATTGTCATAATTATGAACTATATTTTCTATCAATATCAAAGTTCAACAATCCAGATATAGCAATGTATATTTTAAGTACAGAATATAAACAAATAAAAACATAAATAATAAATTTTAATTCTAAATAAATAGTAATTCATATAAATAATTTTATTTTAATTTGAAGTGTTAAAGCATTAAATACATCACTCATTTAGACTTGCAAAATAAAGTAAACTAGGAAATAGTGATTAAAATAATTTAAAAATAATAAATGGATTTTAATAATAAATAAATATTAATGCAAATAAACAATTCAATATTATTAATAAGTCTATATAATTTTTTTTTTTCATTTTTAAATACAATAGCACCTCGGAGTGATAGTTTCTACTTAATGGCATTGATTTAAATTATGCATATATATGCTTTGTTAGTAATATGCATTTTTTTTTTTTTACAGTGTCATTCTTCTGATTACAGTTTTTGTATGTAACTCTAGTGATTTCCCAAACTTTATAAAGTTATTACATAATATCTATTGCATACATAATATTTTTGTGTTATCTAATGTCTGACATAAGTATATATAGTAAATTACTTTTTCATCTTACTTTTTTATTATTATTAATAGCACAATTCTCAAGGAAATTTTAGGCTATTTCATTTTCATGATATACCAGTGAGACAATCCCATGACTACGATATATATTTGGGAAAAAAAAGAACAATGCATAGAAAATTTGATGTAGGTTTGAATTAACTACACTTTTTTAATGTGTAATAACTGTTTACTATTTAAATATCTAATGTATTTGCTCTAGATTATATTAAGTATGCTTTGGTGGAAGATCGATTATTTGCTAAACAATGACATGTGTGAAATTTATTATTTAGCAATAAAAGCGATTATCTATCTATTTATCACCCACATATTTAGAAAAAAATATTTTTCTAAATAGATGTATATAATATAATAATTTACATCCTACAATCCTAAATTGCTTATTTATTCAGGATATATTATAATTTATCTTTACATAGAATTAATCAAGCTAAAACAATTCTCAGAAGAATGATACATCAGCTTTATTTATATATTATATATTTTTAAGATATATAACAATTTCAATAATTATCATATTGTTATGATTATTAATTGCTGTGTAATTATCAATCTGTTTTCTTAAGCTATATATTTATATAAACATTATCACTTAAGATGTACATTTTTTATGCAAGCATATACTATAATGATCATCAAAAATTATACATACTACTTTCAAAAACTACCTAATACTTTGCATATAATCATTATCAAATTATTGGCCAATTAATATGATATTTACAAAGCTTTTGACATTAATTTTTAAAATACAATTGTAAAGTAATATACAATTATTTATAAATATATAAAATATTGCTTAGCTAAGATGTAATCACAGCTACTCTCAAAAAAAAAAAAGAAAAAAGAAAATAATCAGAATAAAAAATTAAAAATTTAATATGTTTCAAATAAATTATACATTTATCTTTTTTTCTTAATTATAGTTGTATACACTATACAAATCAATTTAGATTGATTAATTTTGTTATGAAAAGCCAATTATCTTGAGGGGAGGAAATCTATATTTATAGTAATTAAAAAAACAATTTTTATTAACTAATGTACATCAATAACTTTTAATAGAAACATTTATTCAATATATTTAAAAAATTCTGTAAAAATAATAAATTATGGAACATATAAATAGAATAAATATTTTCATGCCATCCATGCCTTGTGATCATAAAAACATAAAAGTAATATGTAAATATTGTGAATGCTAATATAAATACAATTTCTCTTATATTCAATAGAGACAGTGAAACTACTTTCTATATCCCTGTGAAAAGTCCCCCCCCCCCGATATCCAGCTCTAACATAATTTAAACAAAATACACTAGAATAACTCTACAAAATTAAAAATGCCTATATAAAATTTAAAAATAATTTCTCTGCTATGGCCAATTTACGGCTTCTTCCACCATCCTAAGTAACAATACATAATTTGTATAAGTTTTTTTTTTTTTGGTATTTGTGAGTTTGCCTGAAAACCAAGATGGCAGCCTGTATTTTTGATAAATATATAGTTTCGAGGGTCATTGTTAAATTTAAAAAAAAAGGAATAGCCGATAAATTTCATTCAGAAACTTTATTTCATTTTTTTTTTTTACTTTAATATGAGAAGCAATAAGACCCTCTTAACAATATTGTACTTTGGTTCACTTCAGTGTGTTTCTTTTTGTTAGCAATTTTTTTTGGTAAATTGTCATAATGATAAAAATTTGGAACCTTCCTGTCACAGAACATGATGCAGTGGATTATTGCTAAAGCTATGGGATCCTGTCCTCCCGAAATGTGTGTGTTAATGGTCATGATATTGAAACAGTCGACCTTAGTTCAAGATCAAGTTTCACTGTTCTACGACAGCCCACGGGTCATCCTGCTTTTTTTTTTTTTTGTAAAATGTATATAAAATATACGTGTGTTTCTGAGAATCGTCTATGAGATTTATAAATACAAATCTGAAATAAAAATTGTCTCTAATTATTTTAAATATTAATTTTTATAAATGCGGCTCAGATATATACATATATTACAGGAGCATATATATAATTAAAAATACTAAATAATTTTGTGTCTTTTAAAATTGTATTTTTTTTTTACTTTTATTTTAATACTTTGTAATTACTTTTTTTTTGTCATAAAACTACATAAAAATTCAAGATGGAAGGTGCAGTCATTGACAGTCCAAAAATAATTAAAGGGGTGGGAAGTTTGTTTCATGATTCTAAAAGGAATTTGTAAATTAAAGTTAAGGAAAGTAAAATCTAAAACAAAGCTAATTGATTTTAGTTAGCTATTAACATTTTTATCAAATCCATTTCCAATCTGGAAATTGGTTTGAATTGATTTTGGACAGTTATCTCACAACTGTATCTCTACTAACAATAGAGAAAAGATTTTTGTAAATTAAGGATCCATTAGAGTCAGGAAGAATAATTAAAACAAACATACTTTGAGTGGCTAAAAACTGACATAAATAGGGCTAAAAATCTATTGTGAGAGTTTGGTCAATCGTTGCTAACCGACTTCACGTCCATTTAATTTTTGAGGGGCCTAAACCGCCTTCCTCTCCATCTTCAGCCCAACTCGTGCCGAGATGTAGCTCCTACCGCTCAAGAGTGACCATGCCGCCTGCCACAGAGGATTCGTCAATACTTCACAGAATCCTGAGGTAACCAGCTCAAAGACAGTATAATCGCATTAGCCAATTCTAATTTGTAATCTAATTTTAAAATTAATGTTTTCTTTATGTTTAATTTTTTAAAAAAAACTCGCTAATCGGTGAGTATGTTAATCTTTTTGTATCAATTCTCTACTATTCAAACTAATCTTTCATCCAACTCATGCTTCTTATTATTTTTATAATTTAGTGTGGTTATAATTTAATTTTAATGATATTTTTATATTTTTCACTTAATTTTATTTGTAAATGCCAATCAAACCTAGTCTTATGAACTTCTATATCCCACTGTGGAATAGAAAGGGGGGGGATTAATGGGTTCTTGTTATTTATTTCTAAATATCTCGTAAGATTGGGTTTGTACTTTAAATGAATACCTGCTTTTTTTAAATAAATGTTTTATCATAAATTTATACAAAATGTATAAATACTTTGCAATCTGGGGTGGATATTGGTGTCCGTTAATTTTATTAATTTCTTATTGATCATCATCGCCAAAAGGCTGGGACTTAAATCTATTTTGTAATTTGCATTTTAAGTGCATGAATTTTAGTTTTGTTTAAATATTTTAAAATATTGATTCAAGAAGGGGGAGCAATGCACGCTTCATTAATTATAGTTTAACTTATGATAAATGACTTTAGCTTACATGGGTCATTATTTTAGCATATCATTACGTATTTGTTAAACCATTTAAGGCTTTACTTTAATATTTAAATTAAGTGACTTTATATTATTATGAAAAGCGTTGCTGGCATATGTCAAATTATTAATAAGCCGCATAGGGCTTTGATCTGATTCGCCTGTACCTCATTCCAGGGAGTCATGATCCGCTTCATTCGTCATTCTTCTCCTCCAAGTATATATTTATATACTGCTTTGAGTCGCCTGTACCTCATTCCAGGGATTCAAAGCATCCCATCTTTAATGTCCTCGTTCATGATAGAAGTCTATGTCTACTTCTAGAACATGCAGATTAGAGTAGATGAAGCTCTGTATGGATGCGCCATGGTCCGGCCCATAGAAACTTCCTACCTACCTTTTCTTTCTGTACCACTCTAGCATGAAGCTGGCGTGTACCACCTTTAAAAAAATTGGAGAATGACCTTGTCCTGGCCAAATGTGCCATTTCTTCTCGCTGATATTATGCTAGCACCGCCATTTCTTATAGTTAGTTTTCTAGCCTGTTTAGCAAAATAAATCGTAATGATATGTGATAATAAAACATTTTTCTCTTTGTAATATTTTCCATTGGAGTTTAAATCCAACTTCTCATGAAGCTGCCCTCCCCTTTATTGAAATAAGCCATTCCCGCAATTATAGAGTTTCGCTATATTCTATCGTTAAATGCTGAAAATGTAAAATAAATAATGTTTTAGTCTACTTACTGATCAAAATGTATCCTTATTTTAATTGTTATAAATAAAGTCTCTAAATGAAAATAAACTTATGTATCAAATGCTAAGGGCATCATACTAAAATTGTATAATCAGCGAAACTCTATTGTATCTTTATAAATATATTTTTTAAATGTATAAAACGTCCACCAAACCACTCAGATAAATCCATTTTTGTAACATTGAATAAAAGCCTATTTTTAAATATACGTTCAGTATTGTAACCGCCGCACTAAATTAATATTTGTTGAAATAAAAATAATTGTATCAAGTTTCTTAAGTGTTTATAATGAAAATAAAGTTTTAAAAGCGTGAAGTTGATTATATATATAAAACTCATCTTGAATTTTGTCCAAATAAATATTTATATTTTAAACTTTAATCCAGTTGTTTGAATCTCCTTAATATATTTATCTTATGTTTTTTTTTTTTACTTATATCTCAGGTTCATTCAATCTCATCATCATCATCACCAGTTGAGTTCTCATGTAAAACGTTGTACCGGGCCGGGATATAATGAATTTATGTGGTATCACTGTAGGTGTTGTCCATAGTGTTATAGATTTTGGGAATGGGCAAATAGGTTAGAATTCATGATTGCTCCTGACCTGTGTATCTCGGGCATGATTGGATTCGGGGTACTTTTGCTTAGATTCTAAATCTTGTTGGATGGACATACATTTTCGACCGGTAGAATATGATTGCATGCCGCCGACATAAATAAAGTGTAAATATTATATTTATATATTTTTTTCATTTTCCTGTTAGTAAGTTAATTCAAAAAAAAAAAAGAGAATTTTTCCACAATGATTTCTTTTTTTAAAATAACAGCAATAAAAAATAAAATATAAATATTAAAAACACAGAGGCAAAACTCTATACAGTACCGCCATCCAGTACAAGCCAGAATAATCAGTGGCTGCAGGAAGGTTTGTGCATAAAATCCCTATCTAGCGCTTACTCATCCAATATCCCCAGACTAGTTTCTAGTTCATGGCTTTCATCAGTGAGGAGCCTTGTATCTGAGAGGACTGCACCTAGATCTTAGGATCTAATGCAACCCTCCAGCAGCCACCTTTAATTTTTTTAACTAAACTATAAAGCTTTGAGTCCAAAATGGAAAATTAATGATTTAGAAAATAATAATAATAATAGATTGTGGTTATAGAAAGCAATAGGTTGGTAAAAAAAAAAAGGTAATTTTTTTTTTTAATTTTGTGCCTAAGACTCTTGCAGGCCTACTAAATTCAATATCCTTTCTGTATTGAAGAGAAATGGGTCACAAATGTACAGCATTTATTTTTAAACCATGAAATAGTAATCTTCCGTTCTGGATAAGAAAAGATGGAGAATCAGAGGCAATCTTTTTTGTGTATGTTAGCTTGTGTCTACATAATATAGTATTTTAATTGGCTTTAATCGTATATGAAGACATTACATAAAAGAAATTTTAAATTAAAGTAAGTATAATCATTTCGAATACTTTTAACTGAAAAATAAAACTATTTATTAACATTATTCCATTTAGAAAATGTAATTATTTCCAGAAGCATGTTCACTAAATGGTATTTTCATTCATCTGTACATCACATAGCATGTACTTAGGGATAATCTATTCCAGATCCATACCCTAAAGGAAAATTACTATCCTACACAATTATTTAAATAATAGAAATGTAATACAAAATCAAAAATGTAAGTATAAAAATACATATAAAATTAGTTTACTATATTTAATTTTTATACACTGCACTCACAACTAAAACTGAACTTTTAAAAGCTTAAAAAATATTACACTAATATTTCCTACCATTTCCAGATTGTTAATTTAGATAAGTAAGTTTCTATCAGCTCCTTGATATTAAAAGGTAAACTGCTGGAATTTTTCTTCAATATCTTATGCACTTTTTCTATTTCATCATATTTTTTTTTTAAAAAAAGCATTCCATATTCAGAACATAGACCTCTGATAGTTTTATTGCTCTATAGCTTGAAAATCATTTCTTTCTACATGTTCACATTACTTCCATTTTTCTAGCACATCGATAAAATTATTATATATTATGTATGTAAAATATAGCATTTTCAATATTAAACTTGCAAATAAACAGATAAGAGAATTAAATTAAAAAACTCTTACAAAAAATATTAATTTTGGACAAACAAGCAGACCATTTCTGGGAAATATTTATTTTATGTTATTAAAACATAATGATAAACTTTTTTTTTAATTTTTTTTTTACAATTATGTCATCATTTAATATCTTTTTGATATTTCTAATGATAGTATTAAAATAATTAAATTTTAAAAAGAACTTTCTTTAAAGTGAAGACCACTTACATTAAAAATTATATAGTTTAGACCTGGATAATATATTTTATTTTTAAAATTAATTAAAGAGTGGACTATGGAATAAATAAATATAATATCTCAAATACTATATAAAATTAATTATTTGATAAAGCAATTACAATAATATCTAGAGATTGAAAAGTTCTGAAAAATGAAGTTAATAATTTAAATTAAGTGAATAAAATTGATGATTAAGCATTATAAAATATGTTTATTTTATGATTTGACAATCTTTGAATATTTGGTATAACTCCATTGTATATGCACATTTTTTTTTTTACAAATAATGGGTTGATGAAAATTATTAACAAATAAAATGCCAAAGATTCAATATCTAAGTGATATTAAGTCGATTATTACAATTTCAAATTCATGAATCTCATCAAGGGGTAGATCAGTTTTCTTCTCATTAATCGCTGAAATTAAAAATTTGTTTTTGAATTGAATTGCCTTTAGAAATTGAAAGATTATTTCATTAGAATAAACTACTGTAAATATACATTAGCTTTATGCTTTTTCCTTGAATTTTTTATTTTAAATGTAACCATTATCTATACAAGATAGATTTTCTTGTGAGATTAGAAGAAAGTGATGTCATAAAAATATATAATATAATGTGAAAATAAATATTTATATTTTTAAATCACCCATGGCTTTTTTTGTGTGTGTAAGTTTGAACACTGTTAATTCTAATTTGTGAAGCTGCAAAAAATTGTATTATGTAGTTCTACAATTAAATGCTCAATCACAATTTAGAAAAACCAAGATGAATGAACATTTAGTTAACGAAAACTCCCACTGACATAACTAAATGATTAATAATAATATAAAAGCCAAGGTATTTAATTTATTTAAAAAAAAAAAAAATTTGTGTAATTTTATAATAGTTAATATTAAACTTTATTAAATTAGTAAATAAAATAATCAAATAAAACAAAGAAAAAAAAATACTTTAATAAAAAATATTAATAATGACCTCTCTTTGAAGTTTACGTTTTTCAGCCTTTAATTCATCTTCAACAACATCAGCCTTGTCTGCTGCTGATTTATAACGTTTCACTTGACCATCGAGTCGATTGATCTTTATAAAATATATAAGAAATAAATGTAAAGAAGCAGTTTTAATAATGACAAATTAATAAAAATAATAAAAAAAATTGTGTAATATAAATAAACTCTTACATTGCCTTGTAATGTTGAGATGTCTTGTTCAGCTTTTTGTAATCTAAATTTGTACTCACTAATTTGTTTATTAGCTTCACCTAAAAAGAAACAAAATTTTTTAAATAAGATATGATGATGAAAATGTAAAATGTGATTAAAAAAAAGTTAAACTACATATCTTGTGATCATCTTCATCAACAACTTTTCTGTTATTTGCTTTACTCTACAAACAGTCATAGCTAGTCTCTTCCTTAAAACCATTTAAGTTCTTTTTCTCCTATTCTTATCATTCACATATCCTTGCAATATATCATTCATAATTATTCTACCTACAACTATATAATCAAATTCAATTTCTTTAGGACTTTATATTTTCTTCACGGTCTCTTTCAAATCCACATGTCAAAGTCTCAACTATTTTTTCTTCTTTTTTTAATTATGTAAGTCTCTGCTCCATTTAAAACTTTATTCTAAACAAAACAATTAAGTCACTTTTCTAATTTGAAATTTACTTAATCACAAAATAATATCCTACTCTTATTTAATCAATGTTTTTCACTCTAATACTCCTGTCAGCAATTCTATAATCAAACTACTTTCTAAAAGCTTTAATTTGTTTCATAACTTAATATTTAATGGACACTCTTTAATCTTTTATCATCTCCATCTATAATTACTAATTTAAACATTGATGTATTTATTTTCATCAACAAACTTTCAAGAAATTTAATCAGTCCTACTTAATATTGGCTAAACTAATTTTTGCATTTACAAGCATTGTTATATTATAAGCAAAACTGAAATAAATAAAAAAATCTTCCAATACTATTCTACTATTATAAAAACAGTACCCATTTAGCATTTCATCTAAATATTATGAAGACAACATTCTTGTCTTATATCCTTCTCCTTTTCTCATTTTATTATTGTTATTAGTGAGATTAATTTTATAAGCAAAACCATCAATCTATGAAAATTTCAAATTAATAAAGTATCTTCAAACTACAGTAATTATCTTTGCAGAAGTTCAACATTATAATTATTCACATGGTTTTATTTCTTATGAATATAATAAAACTAAAATAATTATTTATTTTTGGGGGGAAGTTAGTGAGTAAAAATTGAACTGCTTCAATTATACATAAAAAAATAAAACTTCATTACAATCATTAATAGAAAATGAAGAACTTCACAAAGAACTTCCATTTCTTTTTTTTTAATTCCATTATTTTGCTTTATGATTTTCTGTTATGGAATAAATTCTGAATCCATAACGTGAAATCTACATAATGAATTATGGCAAACAAAGATAATTAAAAATATAAATATTTCTTAACATGTTTAAAACTTTTTTACACTATATATAAATACAGTTATGAATAATAAAAAAAATTGAACATTCCCTTAATAAGTAGCAACTTTTATTGCAAATCCGAATTATTTAAATATAAACTGCTAAGCCAGAAAAGATATACCATAAAATTTAACTCTATATAATGCTTACACCTTTTTTTTATTACTTTTTTTTAGAATTTTTAACTAAACAGAAATATATAGAATTTATATGTATTCCTTAAAGAGCTAATAAATCATAATTAATAACTTTGGGTTTATCACAATACCAAAAATTCTATTAGTATACAACTTAGTTTATAGATTTGAAATTATTGACTATTAGAAATTAATTTTTTTAAATTTTAATTGCAGTTTACAAACTGTCAATTGACTTTTTATATACATTTAATAAAACTACTTTTGTTATAATACTTCATATTAAATAAGCATTAGTTTTAAAAACTTATATATATATAAAAAACCTAATTCAGTTTTTGTATTATTTAATTAATGATAACAAAAAAATTCTGATAAATAAAAATAACTACTCACGCTGAACTTCTAAAAGTTGCATTTCAGGACCATTTAATAATGTTTTACCAGGACTGAGACCCAATGTTGCGTTTTTGGTTTTTTCTTCTTCCAATTCGAGTTTTAACCTCCGAATCTGCAAAAAAGAATAAACACTTTCAATATAATTTTGCTTTAAAAGCAGGTTACAAAAAGAGTTTATAAAGTAAATAAAGCCATAATAATCAATCTGAGAGGATGAATCTCTTTATTATGAAACTGCATGACATAAAATTTTAATATCTGCTAAAACAATCTCAGAAATAGTTAATGTACTTAATTTAAAATAATTAATACAAAATGTATGAAATTTTTCTATGTATAAAAAAAATATTCTCTTTATTGCAAAATTGGACTATGATTAGAATTGACTTTCATTAATTTGTCCAATCTATTTCAAATATAATGGTAAAAATAAATACTGAAATCTCTGCAAATTAATAAAAATTATAAAAATGGAAGATAAAATTATAAAACACAAACACCAATAAATAAAAACATATACTAGCTTTTGGCCAGATGAAAAACAATAAAAGCTTTTGAAAAATGTTATCAATAACATGAATGAAATAGTAAAAAATTATACATTTTTTTCAAATTTGAAAACTATCATGTCTTTGTATAAATATTCCTTTTTAAAAATATTTTACTCAACTTTAAAAGAAATAATATTAGAAAATTTTATTTGACTAATATACAAGTAAGATTTAAAAAATATATATTAATACTGTATATTTTTCATACTATATGATTAATATGAGATATTTTACTGTAACTAAAAATTCTAATGTTTTCTCTTGATTTGATTTATCTTGTATACATACCCATAACCATCATTAACTTCATTTCATGGAGTTTGTATGATTATGATTTTAAAGAAAATATAAACTAATTTTTGCAAAAGACTATTAAATTGTCTAATCTGAATAGACAGAAAACACTATTATTATTATTTAAAGAGATAAAACTAAAATTCTTAATAATGAGGAATAAATGTAGTTAAAAAAGCTATTCAAGTCTAATACAACATCATAAAAAGATTTAATCTTGAAAAAATACATTTACAATATTCAACAAGATTATATACAAAAAAATATGAACTAAATCATAAACAACCCAAAATCTAACATTACACAAACATCTCACAAAAAAAAAAATTAAGAAAATGTATAGATAATGTTACAAGAATAGAAAACAAAGAAACTGTTGTTTCAATCTTAAACGAGATTGTCAAATTATTACAAAATAAAAAATAAAAGTTAATAAATCAAATATTACTGTCATATTTTTCAGTAGCAATTAAACTAAAATAACCTAAATATTATAACTAGATACATTTGTACCTAAACAGTCACCATAACTCAAATTGTATTAATGATTAAATTATTCAATAAAATCTTTTGTGAAGCTATATCAAATTACTTGCCTACTCATCAAAATTTTATTCTTTGGATAAATTACCATTAACAAACATAGTTTAAGCAATATCAGTGTAAAAATTGTGCAATGCATTTTAAGAATCGGTGATAGTGGTCACATTAATATGATAATTAAATTCTGTATTAGGAATAAAACTTGAATGCAAAAAATATTGATACAATTTTTACTAAATAATTCCATTATTTACATATTTTCAGTTACAAAAATTTAAATTTGATGCAAGACTTTATGACTAGTTTGTATTTGAACAATAGTATATATTACCAAAAGTACATAAAGCAGAATTTCCAAAAAGACTGGAAGATAATCCAAGAAGTCATTTCTTTCAATAATAGTGAAGGTTATATCATATTACAGTCTTGTCTTTGTTTTGTAATCAGTGCATCAACTTTCATCAATTAACAAAAATAGATAGCTAAGAATAGCTAAAAGATAAATCACTGATTCTCACTATCCAGAAATATACGATATGTCAAGAACTCATGATTTGCTTCATGAATATACCATCACACACAATATTAAAATTATCAACAATATATCATTTTTGTTATAGTTAAATATGGATACATAAGGATAGATACATTATCAGCAGTTATCGGTAAAGTGATAAATTTACATACTATTACTAAAATAAAATAACTTAAGATATTTATAAAAATATATATTAATTAGGGAATAAGTAAATAATTAATTGTTCAGAGGGTCCCATGGCATTTGAGCGGCAGAAGTAACAGTTGAGCTCTGATCTACAAGAGTCGACTCTTGAGTTTATTACTCTGCCACCGCACTGGGCAAAATATTAATTTTAATACTAATTCTAATTAAGTTGATATTTTATTCATTTCAATGTGTGATTAATTTCTAATATTATAATTCACATTGATTATCAGTTAGTTGTTGCATGTAATTTTTGAAATAATTATATTTTAATTGTATAATTAGATAAAAATTCCCATTTCTGCTAATCAATGAAGAGTTGTAAATTATTATATTTTAGAAGGTTTTATTATGTTTTGTCTTAGTATAGTATTATCCCTATCTAATTGAAATAATACAGCAGAAATGAGGATTCCAATATTTGAGTAGTCATTATTCTCATGTTCACAATCAATTAATAATATTAACTAAAAAATTTGTGTTAAGACATATCCAAAATCAATTTCACAATGAGTTAAATTTGAGTAATAACAGAATTAAAAAATATTTGATTTTAATCTGTTGTCAAAAAATTTAACATAGTATCTCACATTAATAGCTACTTGTTTAACAATGATTGTTTTAATGGTGCTGTTTTTAAATAATATACAGATGCTTTGTATTTGTCTGAAGGTTTGTAATAATGGTATATTATAAGACGTGATATGTTGGACTATTTATATCATTTACGAGTGAATGTTGAATGTAAAGAAAATTTTTTAAACTTTCCAAATACAAACAACTTGTTAGTAATAACACACAAATAGACAATACAGGTTAGTAATTACACAACGTTTCGAGTATTCTCCACTCTTTTTCAGGTATTGCTGGCCTATATGCACAGTGACAATATTCGCTTAGAAGATGAACTTGCACCTTTAGATTCTTGAATATCGAATTTTAAGGCAAATGCTCTACCAATTGAACTATTCTGTCAAAGGCAACATATAGTAAAAATTTGATATATTTATATATGAGTGTTGGTTCAAATCCTCCTGAGTCCTTCAATTTTTTTTTTTATAACAAGTCTAATTATTTTTTTTATTTTTTCCTAAGAGCAAGATTAATTAGAGTCATCCTATAAGTCAACCCAGTGTGGCAATACACAATGTATGGAAGCCTCTAATTAATCTTGCTCTTAGGAAAAAAAATTAGACTTGTTATAAAAAAAAAAAAATAAATTGAAGGACTTAAGAGGATTTGAACCAACCCTCATATATAAATACACCTGGGTCTCTTTTTACGCGGACTTATTTAACACGATTTTAAAGTTACGCGATTCGTGTTTTACGGGAAGTCAAACTCCGATAATGCGCTATTACTTTAAAAATTTTGAGCACTTACGTTATATTGAAAGTAATAGCACATTATTGGAATTCGACTTTCAACCTAGTAATTTCAATATTTTCAGTGCTTTATAATAGTAAGATTTTATGCAATAATGAAATTAAAATCATGATTTCCACATTTTATGTATACACACATTAAATTTTACAAGATTATAATGTAAATTTGTTCAAACATTGTGCGTGTTAATTTTGCATTTTAAATCACATTCTGTTTTTGCTTTTTAAAAAAGAACGTAATCAATTATTAATCATTTAGTGTCAGCAAGTTTATTTTTAAAAAGTGAGTAATAGCAGTGGGCGCAATTAAAATTGAAAATTAAAGACAAAAATAAGAATTTAATTTTTAGTTGTTAGATTAATTACTAATTACGTTGTCACCAGAAAAACATTAACACAACATGAGAGTGACGTTGGCGCTAGTTGTATTTTCTCTTGTGAAGAATAGCGATAATAATTAAAACGTGTATAAAAAAATGTAAATTACTGTAAATTATGCATAAAAATATATTATTTTGAATAAAATTAAATATTATAGTTAAAAAAAAGTTTGTCTTGTATCAATTTTTTTCAAATTTGAAATTTTTTATTAGTCATATTTTATTTCCTTATTTTTTTTTTTGCGCAAATTTTAAAGTAATTTTACGTTGGTGCTTTGCTTTTACGCGAATTTTGAAAAATCACAGACCGCATCCCCCCTTTTCAATGTAAGATACGTCTATTTTTGCACGATTTCGTTTGCGCGTGTTTTCTGAGGAACATATCTATCACGTAAAACGAGACCCAGGTGTATATCAAATTTCTACTATATGTTGCCTTTGACAGAATAGCTCAGTTGGTAGAGTGTTTGCCTTAAAATTCAATATTAAAGAATCTAAAGGTGCAAATTCAACTTCTAAGTGAATATTGTCACTGTGCATATAGGCCAGCAACACCTGAAGTAGAGTGGAGAATAATACTACTCGAAATGTATAATTACTAACTCGTATTGTCTATTTGTGTGTTATTACTAACAAGTTGTTTGTATTTGGAAAGTTTAAATAAAGTTTAAAAAATTTTCTTTACATTCAACATTCACTCATAAATGATGGAAATAGTCCAGCATATCACATCTTATATACAGATGCACTTTTCAGGAAAATGAGGTTGAGAACAGAGACTGAGAATTGTTTCAAATGTTATTTTCCTTTCAGAGAATTATCTTATTTATAACTTCCGTGCATATCTCTAGACATTTCCCAAACATTATAAAATTATGGATTGTAGTCTGCATACAATGTTTTTCTATTAAGTAATTTACACACACAAATATAATATAAAGAATGGCATAGATTTAATACAATATACAATAAATGTTATAATCATAAAAACTTATTTTTATAGTATTTACAAAATTGCACAGTATACATATGTATAGAAATTGCACAAATATTCTAAATTTTGTCAAATTTAAAACTGAATAATAAATCTGATAAGCAGTATTAAAATGACAAAAAGAAAATCATTAGCACTAACTATTTTACTTAATTTTAACTTCAAACTTATTTTACTTGTCTATCATTTTTTTTTAAAAAAAAGAAAGTGAAAGAGGATAATCTTCTTTCATTTATTAACACAAAAATGCCACCCCCCAAAAAGTTGAATAATAATTCAATTCAGTAATACAAAAAAAAAAGAGAAGATAATAATCATTAACTTTAAAATTGTTCATTATATGGTATCCATTATTTTAAATACTATTAAAAATATGTTTCAAATAGTGTCCATTTTTTTATTTAAAAAATAATATACCATGATATTGTATCAGTAATGGTTTATGTTCTTTCACACAAGTTAAAGAGGAAATTGTTAACCTTAATTTCTTTATTGTAGAAAGTCCATAATATTTTAACCAAACTTTTTCAGGATAATCCAAACATGGAGAGCCCGCTATCGATAAATGAGGTCAAACTCACTGACCTCCCCCCCAGAAAGGGTAACATTTGGTTACAGCAACAGGTCATACTTGTGACTAAAAATGTAACAATGTCCAATTCCCTTTTCAATGGGAAGCTTTCCTATTGGGACCCTCATGCTCTAATCAAGAGCAGCAGTCCCATCACTGAGAGTAGATTCCAGTTAGGGATCAAGCGGCTTGCGAGGTTAACAAAGTTCTGGAAGCTGGAGGCGAAACTAGTAGATTTTATAATTAAAGTTAACCTCGAGGCCCTACCAACTGCTGCATTCCTACACCACAAGCAGAGGTATAAAATGGATCTGGTGTGTCCACTGTGCAAGAAAACCGATGAAACAATTTCCCACATTCTTCAGGAACGTGATACCTGGAATAAACTATGCTATTTAACACTGCAAATGACCACAGATAAAGACTGGGCCTGGGTGGATATGGCAAAAGCTTTTAAAAAAGTCTCCTTTGGCAATATTAGATTGGCAACTTATGTTAACTTTGTCATCTGGTAGGCACGAAATAGAATAACTTTTGAAAAAGAAATAGATTACAATATTGAGTTGTTGTACTTCAAATTGCTAAATGATGCCAAGGACCATGACAAGAAGACATGCCAACCATGGCTAATTGAACAGACTTGGAACCAGGTTAAACTAGGGCCATGCCTTGCCTAGTGTAGAGTATACCTTATATACTAAATAAATCGATATATTAGTGACTAGAAATTATAAGAGCCCAAAGGACCATAAAATATCAGGATGATAATTCCTAGGAAATGAAGGTCGCTAAGGTTGAACAAATTAATAGAAGTTTAGGAACATATAGAAGGGAAAGTGACCGCCTTACAAGTGGTATGCCATGCAAACCAAGAAGCATATATATATATAAAGACATTTATAACAGAACTGTGAATGCTTAAATGGTGAAATAGACTTGTACAATCCAAGGACAATATTTCCACTGCAACTGAAATGGTTGCCTTGTTTCTTTCAAGTTTATGCCTCCTAAATAGTCATGAGTCACCAATAGAGGTCTTTTGAAAGTTTAACATTGCAGTTAATTTAACAAAATTTTGAATAACTAATGGAGAAATGGACATTGGTCAATTTTGTGAACAATAATTTAAGCATAAGAAGTTGGGTTTATGTGTGTGAGTCTGGAAGGGCAGGTGAATTTTGTGTCACTGCACATCTGGAACCATAAAAACCCGCTCACCTATCCATATGTTTATACTTGAATGTTTAAAAATCATATGCACTGAATCAATTGTATGGGTGCGGATGCACTTGACACACACCGACAGTCCCTAAATTTGTTTGTAACAATTCTTGTTGATTGCATATGTAAATAAGCATTTATTTTTATAGCGCTAGGTTTTATAAATTGTAATACATTAAAGACCAGCCTTTTCAAGCTATTGTGCATGCGCTTTTTACGAAATTTATTATTAACACTCATAAAAAGCGCATGCACAATAGCTTGAAAAGGCTGATCTTTAATGTTGATTGCATTGTAATATCCAAACTTATTTGAAAGTAATATTTTTTAATATATATATGTTTAATAAATTGTGTTAATAAAATATTACAGTTAAATAATTTTTGACTTACTCTATATAATAATAAAATTTAGGTTTGTCATTATGTGCATTTTTGAGCAAAAAAAAAAAAAGTCCAGCTCTTTTCTGTCATTATTGTGAAGTGCTATTACAGTGTAATTTACTATGTGAATAAGAAATATACAAATTTAATGCTAAATAATTTATTTTAAAAAATATTTTAATCATAAATTATAACTGAAATTAAAATTTATTTTTATTTTTATTAATACTTGCATCCCTCATCTTTCTGACTGAAAACAATAAAAAGCAAAGAAATGGGAATATTTGGCTATAATCATTTAATGAGAATATATTATAAAAATTTCAAGAAAACAAGTCATTTATATTTTACTGACTTCAATAATTTTAATTTTTATTTAATATCTCCAATACAATATAACATATCTTTTTTCTAGAGTAAAATATTTGCTAATTATTTTTTGTTTTTATTAAATAATAAAAATAACAGCACCTCTTTCCTTTCACTAACTAAAAACAATAATAAAAAAAAAAAGATTGGAAAAAACATTTTTAGCACATCTATATAAGTGCTTAAAGGTCATTATAAATAAAATTTTAATTGATATAGGAAATAATCTTCAATGAGTCTTAATTATTATGCCAAACAATGTAAAATACTTAAACACTTTATTAGTAAAGTATAATTATCTGTCGTAACCATAAACTGCAATCCAAATCTTGGATTTTTTTTAAGGTTCCAAATAACCCTAGAATTTTTCTTTCAAATAGCCAAATCACTAGCCACTGGGCAATAAATGGATATCTAATTATTCTTATCAAGAATTAAATGATGATGAAAAAATATTAAAAACTTCATTACTCAGCATGCAAGCCTAATAATAAAAAAAAAAAAGATTGGAAAAAACATTTTTAGCACATCTATATAAGTGCTTAAAGGTCATTATAAATAAAATTTTAATTGATATAGGAAATAATCTTCAATGAGTCTTAATTATTATGCCAAACAATGTAAAATACTTAAACACTTTATTAGTAAAGTATAATTATTTGTCGTAACCATAAACTGCAATCCAAATCTTGGATTTTTTTTAAGGTTCCAAATAACCCTAGAATTTTTCTTTCAAATAGCCAAATCACTAGCCACTGGGCAATAAATGGATATCTAATTATTCTTATCAAGAATTAAATGATGAAGAAAAAATATTAAAAACTTCATTACTCAGCATGCAAGCCTAATAAGTAGTGAATTCTCCAATGCTCTTCAATCTGCAGTTACTCTCTGCAATAGGTTATTTAATGAATATTTTATCTGCATGGAATAAAAAAAAAAAACTTTCTACAAATGAGTGAAGTTGATGAGTGATTAATTAAATGCATTAATTTTACTTTTTTAGATGGTATATTTGAAAAAGAAAAAAACATTCAAAACTCTTGAATGAAAATTTAAAAAAGAGAGACCATATAAAAAGAGAAGTTTTAAATAATATTTACAAATGAATAATAATTAAATAAAATAAAATAAACAATTGGAATTATTTGTTTCCTTATGAATGAATATTTTAATATGTTATATTGTATAATAAGAAACATAAAAGAAATAATGTGAAGCAGTTTAAAATTAAAAAAATTCTGAGAAAAAAAAATACTGGCAGTTAAAAAATAATAATTTATTAATAATTAAAAATAAAAAAAATTGTAATCAAATTTATATAGTATAATCATTTATTTAATTTATAACTACTGTATATGAAAACTCATAAATCAACATTTAAAAATAAACAAATTGAATTTTCCCATTTATACAATAACAAAAAAAAAATCATTGTACAAATAAAAGCACACACACACACAAACATAGAATAGTCATAATAATAGTAATAACAAAATAGATACTACATTTGTACTATTACTATATAAATAATAATACTTTTAAGGAAATAAAAATTAATTCTAAACTGTTTAATATTCTAGACATTTTTTAAAATTTATTATTAAAAATCTTAAATGGAATTAAGAAAAAGAAATGATCAATAACTAACAACAACAGCATTTTAAATTATTTTTAAAAAGCAACAATAAATAATTAAATCATATGTGGGGAGGAAATGTCCCTAATTACAGTTTCACAATATTTTAAAAAACTAAAATATATTTGAGTAAAAAATGCATTAAAGATTTTAAAAGAAAGTAATGCAAATTATGAACCAAGAATACAAAGTTCTTTAATAGACTTATTCAAATTTGCCTATATTTGTTCATATACATAATGAAGAAATTTCTTTCTTCTTTATAACCTAAAGTTGAGTGCACTTTCAGTGAATTATGCAAATTTGAATTATAAATACAAATGGAGGAAAAATCAGTATTAACGTAAAATTTAAAGAAACAAGGTCCCACATATAATAAAACATGCATACAATGAATTTTAAAGATGGTCAAAGAATAATGGATATGAAAAAAATCCTAAACTAATCATATAATGCTGACACCAGTAGAATAGTCAGTGAAAAGTCTGGATCTTACATATTTTGTTGTTATATTTGGGATCATTTGAAGTTGAAGACATATATGGAATAAATAAAATTGAAAATTTGTGTCAGTGTTCATTACTGAAAATATGCATCATTACTTCTGAAATCATCATTAATCATGCATTTGATTAGATAAAACATCTATATATATATTGGAAAAATGATAGCACATTGAACAAGTTTTGTAAATAAGGCCTTTTTTTTTCCATATAATACTGGATTCATTAAATTTCCTGAATTAAACTATTTACTATTAAGCAAGCATTTTATTATTAAATATGTGGGGCATATGTTAAATAATCATTTCAAGAAGAATCTAAAACAATATTTTACAGTTATTGTGAAAGTTGAAGTTTGTTTAAAATTAGAAATATTTTCAAAAATTATTCTAATATGAAATACATGCTTCTTCCAATATGTAACTAATAGTATCATTCTATAACTACTGTACTTATAGTATATAATTTACTCTGTTCTAGTCTAAATAAATTAATTAAATGGTAGACTAAGTGATATCTTCTAATCAGAATGTTTTAGAGCTATATTAAAAACTTTAATAAGTCCTTACAACATTAAGTTGGAAATATTCAAATTTCACAACCAATGATGAGTGTTCTTGTTATAATTTTTTCAGGACACTATACGATGTGAATATTCATCAATATGCATTTCACTATGTTGCTAAGATATGATCATATTTTAGAAAATGAAAACAAACAAATTACTGACCATGTTAAATGACAAAAAAAAAAAAAAAGAATTATAAGAAAACTGAATATTTATGAAAATTATTTAAAAAAAGATATAAATTAAGATATTCCAATGATGATTTTATTTACCATATGAAGTTCTTTTATGATGAAATTACAATTACTTGATGGCCTAATATAAAAGTGAAAATCATCTAGGCATTAATGAGCCAAATATTTTCTAACAGATACTATATGCAAGTATACCTATATACCTAGCAGACATAAACACACCAATTTTATGTAACAGATTGATTGTCTCAAGTATATCAATATTGAAGTCTATATTATCAATCATTTTGATAATAACAGCTTTTATTTTAGAATAGATCAAAATCTTTCCCCTGTAAGCCACCTCACAGTTTCTTGCCAGGATTGGGTTTTGAGAACACCACAAGATATTAAAATTAGCCAACTATGATCATAATAATAACTATGTCTATCAATAAAGCATCAAGCATCTAGATTGTTTAAATGATAAGAAGAATAGAAATTCAATAATAACACATATAAGCGGATAAAATATATTAAAGCTAAAAAAACATGCTACTAACTTATTTATATAACAATAAAATTTATTAACAAATAAATAATAAAATAGAACCTATTTATATACTGACATCACAATATAATGAATGATTATGAATTTACATATACATATTAAGGGAGTGAAGAAGAAATATATCCACACATACTTTATCACTTACTCCATAAACATTGATTATTATAATAATTTATTTATGATTATTATTCAATAATAAGTGCTAGTGATGTATATGTAAAATATATTTATATACAGTCATAAGTATTCTAATTATCCTCATACTTCAATATTATAACATTAGATATACAATATAAAAATACATATTAAAGATATCTTTTTGAACTATTTGCTGCAAAGATATTAAATATTGAAATACAAACTTATTCAAACAAAGGTGAAATTTAAATAAATAACAATCTTTAAACTGCTCCTAAACAAACATTTTTATTATACTTATACAAAGACAGATTAAACATTAGTCATTTTAAACTTCAAAACTCCCAACACAGATATATATACAAAAATAATTCTAGTGCATACCACTACATGAAATAAATATCAAATCATTTCAAATGTTAAGTAATTTTCAGCTAAGCCTGCTGGGAATAAATTTATTAGAGTCAGTATCTCAAAACAGCTTGTTCAAAAAAGGTACTTTTACAGCATATACACCTGGGTCTCTTTTTAAGCGGACTTATTTAACACGATTTTGAAGTTATGCGATTCGTGTTTCACCGGAAGTCAACCTCCGATATTGCGTTATTACTTTAAATAATAAATTTTGCGCACTTATGTTTTATTGAAAGTAATAGCACATTATTGGAATTTGACTTTCAACTTAGTAATTTCAATATTTTCAGTGCTTTATAATAGTAAGATTTTATGCAATAATGAAATTAAAATCATGATTTCCACATTTTATGTATACACACATTAAATTTTACAAGATTATAATGTAAATTTGTTCAAACATTGTGCGTGTTAATTTTGCATTTTAAATCACATTCTGTTTTTGCTTTTTAAAAAAGAATGTAATCAATTATTAATCATTTAGTGTCCACAAGTTTATTTTTAAAAGGTCAGTAATAGCAGTGGGCACAATTAAATTTGACAATTAAAAATTAAAATCTGATTTTTAATTGTAATTAACAATTTAAAAATTACTTATGGCGACTTGAAATAATGTGATGTGAAATTTGATTTTTAAACGGAATTGAAAATTAAAGACAAAAATAAGAATTTCATTTTTAGTTGTTAGTTTCATAAACAATTAATAAAATCATCATCTCAAAGATTAATTACTAATTACGTTGTCACCAGAAAACCATTGACACAACTTGAGTGTGAGTTTGGTGCTAGTTGTTTGCAAATGAATGTGTTTTGCGGCAAATAGCTATAATAATTAAAACGTGTATTAAAAAATTTAAATTACTGTACTGTAAATTATGCATAAAAATATATTATTTTGAATAAAATTAAATATTATAGTTAAAAAAAGTTTGTCTTGTATCAATTTTTTTCAAATTTGAAATTTTTTATTAGTCATATTTTATTTCCTTATTTTTTTTTTTTTGCGCGAATTTTAAAGTAATTTTACGTTGGTGCTTTGCTTTTATGCGAATTTTGAAAAATCACAGACCGCACCCCCCCTTTTCAATGTAAGTTACGTCTATTTTTGTGCGATTTCGTTTGCGCGTGTTTTCTGAGGAACCTATCTATCGCGTAAAATGAGACCCAGGTGTAGTTCAAAAAGATACCTTTTTTGAACTAGCTGTTTTGAGAGGTGAACTTTAATAGATTTATTCATAGAGAGCGTAGCTGAAAATTTCTTAAATGTTTCAGATGATTTGATATTTATTTCAGTTAGTGGTATGCATTGGAATCATTATTGTATATATCTGTGTTGAGAGTTTCAAAATTAAAATGATTAACGTTTAATCTGTCTTTGTGTAAGTATAGTAAACATGTTTGTTTAGGAGCAGTTTAAAAATTGTTGCTTATTTAAATTTCACATTCTTTGTTTCAAGTCCATGTTTCAATATTTAATATCTTTGCAGCATATAATTCAAAGAGCTTTTTTTTTTTTAATTGTTTTGAGATGCAGACTTTAATATATTTATTCACAAAAGGCGTAATTGAAAATTTCCTAACATTTGAGGTGAGATTTGATATTTATTTCAGGTATGCATTGGAATTATTTTTGTATATATCTGTGTTGGGACTTTCAAAGATTAAAATGTCTAATGTTTAGCCTGTCTTTGTGTAAGTATAGTAAACATGTTTGTTTAGAAGCAGTTTAAATATCATTGCTTATTTAAATTTCATGGTCTTTGTTTGCATAAATCCAGGTTTCAATATATATCTTTGCAGTTTATAGTTCAAAGACATATTTTTTTTTAACTAGCTGCTCGAGATACAGACTCTAATACATTTATTCAGAAAGAGTATAGCTGAAAATTTCTTAACATTTGACATGATTTGATATTATATATTACAAGCATTTTGAAATATTTTAAGTGTTCACATATTACAATATAGTCACTTGCACCAGCTCTTAAGTTTGATACTTGACCATATATTTGGATTGTCTTGGAATTTTTTCTTTACAGCAGAAAAGGTTTGTAATTTCTAAGGCTTTCCATGTATTTAAAATATTATTTTCAATAGGGCTGCCAATTCAGAATTTAACATTTTTGTGATGGTTCAAAGCCAAAAGACAACATTAGTATATCAACAAATTTTTCTGCAAAATAATCATTTTACCACAAAGCTCTATATTTCAGAAATTAGTTACATAGTCCAATTTATTGTTGCATTCAGCAAATCATAATGAACACCTTTAACTCAGTTAACAATGGACCTTTATGTGAGGGTTCACCATAGCAATCATCAATTTGCACCCACTATTTTTATTTACAATCAATTATTTGGTATTACAATTTTTAAAAAAAATCACAACTTTTTAAAAACAAACAAACACCATTTTTAAAATGATCATTTTGTAAAATTAATGACATCATAGAATAGTGACTTCATACTAAAGATATACAATAGACTTTATTCATTATATGCTGTAAAATATTAAGTTTTGATTATAGAATTAAAATACGATTAATTAATTTATTTAATTTTCATCCAGTGATTTTGCAAGTCAATCAGTGCTTTCATTTATGACATATCCAAAATAAAGGAAGATTTTTATTTTTTAATGATTATAAAATCAAAACAATGCCAATTTTATTCAGCACAGTAAGTAGTGAAAAACATACTCTGACCATGTACAACAAAGTGTATTAATATTCAATTGTAAAATGTGCTTATTAACTAAACTATATTCATTCAATCAATTTTATGGATTAAAATTATTATAAATGTTATTTTGCCTGCAGCAAAAAATATGACGATTGTAATAGTCATCATAATCTAGTTCACGCACTATGCAATTAATAATCAATTTTGTATAATCAAAGATTACTAAACATACATTTAAAATACTATTTGTTTTTTCAATTTTTATCAATAATCTCATAATTTGTGACTTATTCAATATAATAGCTGGTTTATTATAAACATAGATTATTAAAACACACAAAAAAAAATCTTAATAATTTGCATGTATTATTAAAACTATAGTAATAAAGTGTACATTATATTTCATTACATTTTATTTAATTTCACTGCATTTATGTACCATAAAAAAATTTGTGATTTAAAAAAATGATACAAAAATAAAAAAAACTCTAATAATTGAACATAAAGTGCATGAAAAATAAATTTTAAAATGTGAAAGATTTCACGTTGTTTATTTATATATAATATTTAGTGAATTAAATGTGGTGTTTTAAGCTTCATGCTCTTAGTTCAGAATGCTTGAATCTGGCTTATTTATATATAAATTTAAGTAGAGAAAAAGGTGGTTCTATCTTTTTCTCACATTTCTGGCTTGTGTTTTTGAATTGCGAATTCCATATGCAGTCATTATTACATCAGGTTGGCTATTGCATAAGCATTTTTAAAGGGTATCAGTCGAAGGTTTTAGCCTTTCACGTTATTAAAGTGTGCACTGTGTTAATTTTCTTTTTTTAATTTTAAAATGTGCATTGTGATTAATTTTTTGTTCTTCAGGTTTTATTTAAATTCAGAAAATATTCTGCAGCTATGTAAGATTGGTGGATAATCAATGGAAAAACTAATTTTTTTCATTTTAAAATTATAGCTATCAAAATATTTTTATATGGTATATTTACATACAAATTAATATTTTTTATTTAAAACAGGCAAATCTCTCCATACAGTAATGCCACTCAGTGCCAACCAGAGTAATCAATGGATGCCAGAAGGCCTGTGCATAAAATCCCATCTAGTGCCTACTCATCCAATATCCCCAGACTGGCTTGTGGCCTTCCTCAGTGAGGAGCTTTGCATCCATTGATTACTCTGGTTGGCACTGAGTAGCACTACTGTATGGAGAGTTTAGACTGTTTTAATAACAGTTATGTGCTGGCAAATAGTGATCATGTGATTTTTTATTTAAATAATATGTTTAGTAAAATGTTTACTATTCATTAATTAACTCTTTTTTTCAACTTAAGCTTTATTTTTTTATATTTTGAATTTAAATTACAACTTATTTTTTTCTCCATATAAACTCATTATAATTGTTTATTTTTAAGCAAGATTTTACTTTATGAAGCATTTTGGAAGACCAACTGTATGCACTAAAGATAATAAGAAAATCAAGTTATACATTGTGAGACTTAACTTAACAAGCTTGTATTACAAATCTAATATAATAAGCGTGCTAATAGCTCTAAACAAGCTTTTTAATAAATGCAATTGTGGCATTTATTGAAAAAGCTTGTTTAGAGCTATTAACACACTCATTATATTACTTCCGCTTCGAGTAATGGCTGGTAGTGCAAGTATCTTTCCTGCTTGATTTACGGGAACGATTGTTTAAAATAAAAAATTAAAATGGGGCGAAAGAATAAAAAGAACGAGAATACCAAAGTAAGTATTTGTGAAGTTAAAGATAAATTTAAAGTCTTAGATACTAATAATCTGGAGGAAAATAAAAATCATAATGAGAAAATGGCGTTTAAGTCTCTGAGAAAAGAAAGTAAATTAAGGAAATATAATAGTGATACTTCTTTAAATAAACGTAGAGAAGAAAATGATAATAATAGTGATAGTATAAATTTAAAAGAACATACAAATAAATCAATAAATCAAGAAAACAATATAGCACTTACGGAAAAAGCAATTATTAGCAAAAAAACTGAAAAAAGCCTAAGTAGTAACGTTGGCCTAGAAAATCCAGAGTGCATAATACTAAATAATAATAAAAAAAGGAAAATGGATAGCGATAATAATTTTGACTCAAGTGAAGTTTTGAGCTTACAATCTGATGCAATAAAACAAGCTGGATTGAGATCAAAATTAATTAAAAAGGGAGTAATGATAACTATGCTGATAATATAAGTAGCAAGAAACTTACAACAAAATCTTTCGTGAAATTAAATGAATACTGGAAAAAGATATTTGTAAAGTGTATGTCACCAAGTACATCAATTTTTAGCTTAATTATTCAAACTAATATAATAACAGGGGAACATATACTTGATAAACCAGATATCGATGAATACTTAAAGGCTCTATATTCTCATGAACTCATTAACACGGTCAAATATACTTCTTTTTTTGCCGCTAGAGGGTTCGTTTCGATTGACTATTTCAATAAAGAACAAAAAGATAAAGCTGAAAACATAATTAAGCAAATTCAAAATAAAAAAATTTACGTTACAAAAGATCCCAATCCATTGGTCTATGGAAGAATACTGCATACACCTCCAAGTTTCAATGTTGAATTTTTTAAAATCCAACTATTGGATTATGCTGAGATAATAAATTTGGAAAGAGAAATGACGCCGGGCACAGCCTTCCAAATTCCGTCAAACTCATGGACAGTAGTACTTAAATTAAAGAAAGGGGTAGCGAAAGAACAGATACCACATAAAATAACAAAAGATCAAATGCCCATTTCCATAATAATAAAGGGTAGATCACCATTGTGTTTTAAATGTAATCGAGTGGGGCATATTGCAGCAGGCTGTAACACTGCTAACTGCATGAAGTGTAACAAATTTGACCGATTAAATCACCTATATAATGTATCATCATCAATTAAGACATGGGCTAATATAGTTAGTAACACAGGAGACGAGCATTTATTGTATGAAGAAGAAATTGATAAATTAAAAAATATGGACATATTAGATGAAGTTGAATTGTTACCAGGCCAAAATGATCTATTGCAGGTTGGAAATGTCACAGGTATTGATAGTCTTATAGATTCATTTGATGAGAATAACACAGACTCGCAAATGGAAAATGAAAACGAAGACAGGGTTATGATAACACAATCGGTAGAACTTATCAACCAACAAGTAAATGATAATGAAGATAGTATCAAAACAGAAGAACTTAGCAACAAGCAAATAAATGGTAATGAGGATAGTATCAAAACACTCAAAAGAAATACACATCAAAAGATTAATAAAGTTACAAAAGATAATAATGGTGATAATCAAATAATGTTGAATATTAATTTGGCAGAATTAAACAATGACTCCTATGATAAGAAAGATGATGAATTAAAAACTAAGGGAAAAGATGAGGATGTGGGGTGTAATATGCTAATAAAATGATTATTAAATTATCAAGATATGAAGAATTCACTAAATATAATATCTATGAATGTTAGAGGAATGAATGCAGGTGATAAAGTGATTAAAATTATAGACTACATTGCTTCCCAAAAATATGACATTATAATCTTATCAGAAACAAAGATTAGTAGCAACACACCAATTTGGATTACTGAAAGACAAGGCAAAGGCAAATGTGTTTCTGTACAGAATGAATACAAAATCAGCACAGGGAGTTGCATTACTAATAAATATGAGATCAAATATAAGAAACATACAAATAATCATGTTACAAATAAATTTTATAGTGATTTCCTTTACCTTTTGTGATAGGCTTCATTATCTAATTGCAGTATACTCGATTAGTAAAGGTAAAGATATTCCTAAGCTAATTCATGGTATACAACATAAGTTAATGCAGAAGCCGGGCATTGTTGTGGTTGGAGGTGACTTCAATTGCTCCTACCGGGATATTCCTAAAAGTCTGGAAAACAAACTAGAAGCTCTTGCAGCATATCCATTGGAAATGAAAATATGGTAAGGATGCCTACACATTTTTTAACAGCAGGTATATGTCACTAATAGATTTGTTCTTTGTGTCAAATGGTAAAGTGAAAGACTCATTCATTGAAACTTCTCTAGTAGGCTTTTCTGATCACCTAAGAATACTATTGGAGATAAAAAATTATGATGCAATAAAAAATAAGGCCTATGTCTTTTCTATTAAAAAGAACATTATGAGTCAGATAAACTTTACAGTTGATCAAATGTCTAACATTTTGATAGTATCAAACTACTATACAAGCCAATCAAAGCTACCTCCATGTATTGCATGGAATAAAATGAAAAAAATTATCTCAAGCCTATGCCGTAATAACACAAATAATATGTTAACACAAAACCAAATGAGAAATAGAATTATTGAAATCAATAAAATACTATATCTGGCCTCAGAGAAAGTAATGATTTAGTGAAGAAGCTACAACTGGAATATAATGATATATATAAAAGAATGCAGGAAGAAACATATACACGAAGAATAAGAAAATTAATCCCAGATCTTAACAAAATAGTGAAGCCAACAATTAACTTTGTGAAAATATACATCCCTCATACCAATGGTATCCCATTGATGATGACAGCCGAAGACTCTGTGATATCGGGTGATGAGGTAGATCAATATATGGTTGTGAGATTAAAAGAAATCATGGGCGAACGAAGGATTGAGAGTGAACAATTCTCCATTCAATTAAGGCAAACTATGAATGGTTACATCTTGCATCAGGAGGTCTTGCTTGAAATAAAGAGATTAAAGTTGCAAACAGTATTAGCAAATGACGAAATCCCAGCATCAGTGTATAAGCAAATTGGTTATCTTCTGATTGGCCCTTTATTAAAATTTTATAATCAAATGTGCTCAGAGATTTTTGATTGGCCATATATTAACAACAGAATAATCTTCAGCATTAAAAAAGAAAAGAATATGAAAATGCCCCACTTTGAAGAACTAAGAAATATAACAATTGAGGATATTGATGCTAAAATCATTGCTAGAATATTACAAAAAAAATTATTTAGAAATGTCAGTGACAAGATATCAATGGCGCATCATGCAGTAAAGGGCAAGAGAGCAGTAAATGCAGCTATTAAAATCCAAGAAGCTATTAAGCATGCCAGGACGCATAATCTAACACAGTATTTCGCATTGCAAATTGATTTTAAATCTGCCTTTGACCTCGTGAACTGGTCTTATCTATTTAATACCCTTAAGGAGCTTATAGCGGATGATCCATTCTTATTGAATGCAATAAAAAATTACATTATGAATAATAGAATTTCTTATAAAAATTTCATGAGAAGATCAGAGTTTTTTGCCCCAGATAGAGGAATTCCGCAAGGATCACCTTTGGCAGCACTGTTGTTTGCAATTTATGTAGATCCCATGATAAAAGAAATAGAGACACTAATAAATGGAATTTACCTGTCCCAATTGGGAGTTTCAGTAAAGGTCACGGCATTTATAGATGATATTGTTATAATATTGATGTTGTAATGAATATAATCAGAAAATTTCAGCAGGCAACTGGAGCATTAATTCAAGTAAATAAATCAGCAGCTTGGCAATTGGCAACAGGCAAAAGAATTCCCAATGAGTTTGTAGCCCTACCTAAGTCCTTCCTTGGCCTTCCATTATATTTACCAAAAACTAAGATGAATGGACTATTAAACAAATTAGTCACAAGGAAAATTGAGGAAAGAATTAATGGTTTTATGCCTTTTAAACTCTATGAAATAACTAAAACCAAAATATTTAATGCAATTGCAATGGGAGTGCTAGGATATTATGGCCCATGGTTAAAATTATATAATAAATCAAACCTAAAGATTATACAGATGGCAAAAAAATTCATATGGGGAAAGAAAACTTATCTCCTCTCTACCTCGCTTTTACAGCTTCCAATAAATAAGGGTGGTCTCAATTTAATTGACCCAAAAGCTTATGTTCAATTTGTTACTGCTAAAGCTTATATGAATGTAGCCAAGGATCAGTCATTTAATCTCCCAAATGGTGACATATTTATTATTAATGGATTGGGAGCTGAAAAAAGATCGTATCTTACTGACATGTTGATGGCATATAAAGATTTGCAAGATGAACTTAATGTAACCACCCTAGATGGTATTAGATATAAAGATTTAAAAAAAGCAAATTACCAAAATGAAAATAATTGGTTGAGTTGTTCAATGAAAAATGTATTAAAAAAATTTCACTCAATATATATACCTCAGACATCAATGAGATTTATTTTTAAGTTAATCAATGGGATTCTACCTACAACTACCTATATTAATAAAAGACTGGGATTGAGTTTGAATGAAACCTGCATTATGTGTAAGAGGCACAATGAAACTTTTATGCACTTATTTGAAGAATGCTACGCCTTTAGAGAAATTAGAATGAAGGTCTTTCACAGGCCTATAATAAATCTCAAATATCTTATGAAAAAATATGTTATAAACTTTAACCCGCACAATGCGAATGTAATGATCCATACATTGAAATCATTGTGGGCAATAAGATGTTCACTTTTATTTGATAATAAGAAATTCAATTGGTTAAAAAAAATGGATAGAGATTGGGAGAACTACTTCAACTTATGCCTAAAATATTGGCCCCAAAAAACCTTCCAACATGTATGGGGAGGAATTGCTCTCTCCAGATGTGAAATCTGGGAGTAAAACATAAAATAAAGAAGGGTAATGTTGTTAAAGAAAAAGGGTCTAAATCGTAAACAATGAACAGGTAACAGGAGAATTAAGTGAACGTGTTGCAATGTGTATAATGGACAAGTGAAGGATAATACTGTTCTTTTTTTTTTTTTTTTGTCTGTACTAAAAATTGATCTTGTAATTATGTAAATATGTTGTGATTTAATAAAGTGTGTTACTTAAAATAAAAAAATAAAAAATATTATATAAAGATAATATATATTTGTTCCAAAATTGTCATAAAAAAGAATTAATTTCTTTTTTTATCATAACAGTTATAAACTCAAATGATTAACACTAAAGATCACAGCAATCTGATGAACTCTTTCTTAATTTAAAATAAGAATTTGTGAGGCTTCTCTATCCAGTGAGTAGTTTCTTCATTGAAACTCTTAATAAAAGCTCTTCAAAACACAAAAATTTGCCTTTGCCTTTCTTATAACTTCCTTATCAGCTCTGGCTATTATTTGGTACACCAGGATGTTTACAGCATTGTTACTAAATTGACCAGAGGTATTTATTTTGTTATTTCTTCTATTTAATAAGGTTTATCAATTTTAAAAGACAAAATCACAAACAACTAATAAACAACAACAACAAAAAATTAAATTTATATGGTATTAAACTGAATATTCTTAATTTGACATTGAAATTTACTAGTTGTTGCAGATGTGAGCTTTATATATAATCTGCATATTAAATTTATCATAATAATTCTTTTCCAAACATTTTTTCCCACCATTATTTCCAGAATCATTCATTTTATGCCTATCAAATTATTATACTTACATTTCCAAATGTAATAATATTTTTTTCATTATTTAAATTTTTCTTAATTTATTTATAAATTTATATTTAAGTGGCTCAGTGGTTTTAACAATGTCTATTCAAAGTTTACATATATGCAAGAACACATATATAAGCATACACGCACATATTTTGTCTAAGCATTTTGCTGCTAATATTTGTATTAATTATAACCTATATAATCTTTAATAATAGACAGTTTTTATCTATGTTAGAGCTCAAAATGTTATATTAAAATTATGGTGATTACATTAGTCACAGCCATCCATCCAAACATGCAATTATTGCACACAATCCCAAGTGTACATCCATAAAAAATTAATCTATTTTTGTCAAAGGGCAACATTAATATTTCTATTTAAATTCAGTTATTATATTACAAACTAAATAAAATAAACAATTTCACATTAGAGAAGAAAGATATTAGATTAATTAAGCATAAAAGTAAAAGCTTTATATGACAAAAACTATTATCAAATCAACCCCCCCCTCCCATCTAAGTTTGATGCCTGAATCTTAAATCTTAACACTGTGGACAACTTTTTGTCGTCGTCCCCTCCCCCCCTCCAACCGACTTGGCAAGATATTTTATCAATTAAAAATGACTTCTAACTTTTTTTTATTATTACAAGCACAAACAAGTGCAATTATAACATCTTTCAGCAGGAAACTTATTTTTTTATTTGCTTTTTGACAATTTAATGAGCACATACAGTTTAATCCCAGTGAAATTTAAAAATTTGTTTTGGAAAATAATGTCCTGAACAAATAGAAGTTTATTTAATCTACATAAACTGTCATTAAATTTTTATTTCCACTATACTTTTTCTCCATAAACCATTATATTGCTTTTGTATGATCTTGCAGTTTCAGCTCATTACTATTTCTTGTGTCATAACCATTGTAATGATTTGTATTTTCAAAACTGAAAACTATATATATATAAAATTAGTTTTTGAAAAATTCTAACTTCACATGAAAACTGTTTGTATGAATATTTTCTTTTACATTTAAATGGTTTTGATGACATACTGGAATCACAAAAAGAAAGTAGATTATAATACCTGTATATGAATATGTAATCTGATAATAAAAAAATGGCTATATTTTAAAATCTTTCAAATTTATGTTGTTGTTTTTTCACCAAGAGTTATTATATTGAATGAAAACTTAATTAAATAAAGATTTCTATATACATAAATTGATAATAATTTTGAAATATTTCCTAAACAGTTTATTTTATCTTTGGATTTGGTATTAATTTAAAAATGAATAAAAAAAAATCCGCTGAGTATTAGAGAATTGAATAAACACTTCAAATATGAAATAAAAGTGAAATATATTTTGCAAAACATCAATGTTACTAACTATCAAAACAAATATGCTACAATGTAATAAGTTGGGCTTTGAAACTGCAATTCTTTTGTTTATTATTTAGAGTTAATAACTCTACTATAAAAAAATCTAACTGTTGTTACATTTTTTTAAACCACGGATAGCATTTTATCACTAATCAAATTATTTATAAATGTTTTATTTTTGGCCATGTAATTGCCTTTATTTTTACTATATATCTTTTACAAAATTTTAATTATGCACTCATTATTTTGAAGTTCAACCTGATGTCATTGCAATAAAATGAGATACAGCTTATACATAAAATCTTTTAAATCTATTTTGTTTTATTTACTATGTTTTTCAAATATATTCTCCTCACTAAAACAAACTAAAAATTAAATTTGAACAAAATGAAGAATAGTAATTCAAACTGTCTTGCAGGCAGGTTACCATGTATACTCATTGCATAATCAAATGATAAGCATACTCACATCAATAATTTTTTATGCCACTGAATGATAAATATATGTTACAAATAGAATCGTAAACATAATAAAATGATTATTAAGTCATTTCAAAAGCCATAATTTTAATAACAAAAGTTTACAATAAGCTATTTCTACAGAAATATGTTAATTCTTTCATTATTGTCGAAGGATATATAGCCAACTCATCAACATTCATTTGACTAAATTTATCTCATAATTTTAATTCACCTAAAATTAGCTAAATAATCATTTTAACAATCAATAATTATATGACTAGTTTGATTAGCAAGAGAACAACTACCTAAAAATAAATCTTAGTTTTGCTTAAAAATTCTGTTATAGATATGGAAATGAATTCACTGATCACAAGGCCCTTATTAATTAGAAATCGAACTATGTTTTTTAAATAAATAATGCAAGAAAAACACTCTGAACAAGAAACAAATTATCTTTTATTTCTACTTTATTTTCCAGATATTCATGTTTATGAAAATGTTGATTTTTTTTTTTTATTCTCCAGTACTATTCTCAATTTGAATTGTGTGTAACTGAGAAAGTTAAACAATTATTCTATTTTTTATATTATTAAAAGCGTTTGATAGAAAAAGTTATAATAAAATACTATGTAATAAATATAAGGCTAAACTCAAAAGATATTAAATTAATAAAAGATGCAAGCAGCACACATACACACAACACACACACATATAAAGAGAATGAATAAGTAAAAATAAAAAATATAAGATATGAAAATGATATAGTTATATTTGCTATTTTACAGAAAAACCAAATCTTTGTAAGTGAATTAATCACAATTCACATAAAAAAAAATGAAGAAACTACATACAAGGAGGTAAAATAATACTGAAAATAGTGATATGTAAAAAATAAAATATCTTGAATACTTTGAAAAAACATTCTCACTGTACAAAATCAATATAACAAAGATAATAACTATTTTGGACAAACTAAATACAAAGTCAACAAAATTGATAGGCAGAATTGGTTTTAAGCCAATAGACATCACATGAACATCATTTATTGACTTAAAACCAAACCTGCCTAATAGGATAGTGGTGGCCATGGTTATTAAAGAACCAAAGACACCAAAATGTATAGGTACTAAACTGAGTTCAAACCTATATGACTATATAAGCTGGTGAGCTTGGGTTAAAAATATTAAGGTGTTTTCAATTTAAGACTCATAGTTTTGTAGTTAAGTAGAGATAAAAGGTGGCTGCTGGAGGGTTGCATTAGATCCTAAGATCTAGGTGGAGTGCTTTCAGATCCAAGGCTCCTCAGTGACGAAGGCCACAAGCCAGAAACTAGTCTGGAATATTGGATGAGTAGGCACTAGACGGGGAAGCCTTCTGGCATCCATTGATTACTCTAGCTTGCAGTGCGTGGCAATACGTATAGTGATTTTTGCCTGTTTTAAAATACTTTATCTGGCTTATTTTATTATATAGGTATATATAGAGTATGAGAATATAGATAATAAAATCGGTTAACAGAGGACACACAATTCTGTGGTTGGTATAACAAAAAGATTACTTAAACAAATTGGCATACTTTCGATTTATCCTTGAGTAAAAAATATAAAATCCTCATCTTACTCTTGGAGGAAAAACTATTAGATAAAAAAAAGGAAACAAATGGAAGGAAAAGGTAAATTGATAACTTAAACAAATTATTAAGTTCAGAATTAGGATAAAATTAATGATTCAATAAGATAATGAACAGTGAAGATTTCTGACTTTCAATTGCCTAATAAGAAGAAAAGATATATATAAAATATTCATTTTAAAAACCAATTTTTATTTGTTAGAGTACCCATGATAAAGATATGCAAAAATCTAAATAAGAACCATATACAATTTTCAGGCCCATAGTGATGAATTCTAATATTTAGACATATTTTTGTTACCATTTTAATAGAGTTGGTTTTATTTAATTTTCAGCATTTGATTTTTGCTCAAGTTTTAGGAGAAAATTTAGTACCATGGATAATATATGAGTAATGTTTAATAAACTTGTATTAATTGAAGTTAAGCACTAAACAAAAAAAAAAGTAGAAAACTAAAGAAAAAAATTTTAAATAGTTTTTGTCAGCATATGATAAATTTAATATTTTAAAAAAATATTATGTTATATACCTTTAAAAAAAAGAAGCTTTTAATCAAATGCGTTGCCAGACTATTGTGAATTATAGACAATTGATTCTAAAATTAAACAAAAATTACAAGTGATACATAGAACTATACAAAGACTTATGTTGAAAATAATAGGGGGAAAAAAAACAAATGAATCAATGGATTCGAGTCAAGACTTATCTTACTGATAGAAAAAATTTTTAAATGTCCCAGACATTAGAAGAGATGACAATCAATGACAAAGAAGCAATCATCGAAAAAAAAAAAAAAAAAAAAAATTTTGAAATGGGGAATGGAATAAAAGATTTCTGAATTATAATAGAAAAGGAAGGTTTGTGAAAAATCTTTCGATCTTTGCACTGCAATAGGCTGTCAATAAATGTTTAATAAATAAGTATAGAATCTTTTAAAAGTTTGATTTCTCTACCAAAAGATTTCCTTTGATTTTGATATGATTTTATTTTAATTATAGTATGACTGATATAGTTTTTCACTATTCATATTACATACATATATATATAAAAATCCATACAAACCTATATCAGTGAATATTTAAAATGTATCATAAAAATATGAAATTTATGAACATGGAAAAAAATACATATTTTTAAATGTAATGCATTTAATTTTGATAATACCCATGCATGCATGGAAATAAGCTTTCAATATGACACATGAATATTAACTTTTAAGTAACTTCAAATATAATTAAAAAAAAGACAAAAATCAAAAACCTGCTTTGTTTTATATTCTAAATTCAATCAGTATCTAACAGAAACTATTTCTTTCATGTGCTTAGACACACACAATGTAAACAGCCTTTAATTATCACATCATAGGCAAATGCATCTCCAATAATTTTCTCCCCCATGGAATAGTAAAAAAAGGTAAACATGACTCAATAAGAAAACCAAATTGCTATTGTCTAAATATATGAGTAGAAAGGTCTCGCTAAAAAAAAAAGATACTCCTCATTACACAAACAATTTTGAATGTCTATATGGGTTGATTATGAGCCAGCTGCCAGAAAAAAAATCCTAAGCATGATTGAATCTGAAAAAATTTCTATGGCATACTTGACTTAGATTTGACTATTTTGTGACCCTCTTATAATACCAGTTTATTCTATATATAATAATCAATCTAAGTAAAATTGAAACGAACAACTAATTATATTTACAATTATTTAATTATCAACCTGGCTTTCATCTCTTATTGAAATCTTTTCAAGATATAAAGTCTTTTATACATCACATGACTTATTAACTACATTTACTCCACCTATTAGACATTATTTTACCTTCAATAATAATTGACATTATACATATAAATGTATAAACAAATGACATAAAATAGAAAATACATTAAAAAAAAAATTAATTTAAAACTACAGAAGAGATGATAATAGATGGACAAGTGAAATCTTAAACTAGATTCCAAGAGATTGTAAAAGACCCAGAAAGGGACCACATATGACATGGATGGATGAAATAAGAAAGTGTGTAGTGCAGGGATGATATGGAGAAGAGAAGCTAAAGATCGGAGAAGATGGATTGAACTTGGAGAGACCATCCTGCAGTGGATTGATAATGGTTGATGATGATATTTTTATATATCTATATAAATAAATATTCTACTCCCCCTCCCCTTTTATAAACCCTCATTCACAATTCAACCCTAATTTTTTTACCATAATTTTTAAATCTTCCAATTATCTAATAATGCCCATTTTCCACCTAGTCTTGCTAGACCTTTAACTATATTTATACATGTAAAAAGTTTCATAACATACCCTTTTTCAATAATCTTTAACATGTTTTATATTTCTAATATTCTTCTCATACTCCATGTTATGACCAGTATCTAAATAATGTAAAGATCATCAAAAAAGGATATGTTATAAAACTTTATAGATCCAGAAAAATTTGGATAGATGTATAAATATAGTTAAAGGTCCAACAAGATTAGATGGAAAATGGGCGTTATTAGATAAGTGGAAGATTTAAAAATTATGGTAAAAAAAGTCAGGGTTGAATTGTGAATGAGAGTTTATAAAAGGGGAGGGAGAATTGAATATTTATTTATATAGGTACATTAAAATTAAAATATATATATAAGTATTTATATAGTTTTAAGTTGTTATTATTATTATTTTTTATGTACTTTTATTTTCTATTTAATGTCATTTGTTTATACATTTATATGTATAATGTTAATTATATTGTTGAAGGTAAAATAATGTCTAATCGGTGGAGTAAACATAGTTAATAAGTCATGTGATGTATAAAACTTTACATCTTGAAAAATTCTTAGTAAAGATGAAAGTCCGGTTGATAATTAAATAATTGTAAATATAATTAGTTGCTTGTTTCAATTTTATTTAGAATGATTATTATATTAAGTATATATCAATAACAACATTGTGGACAAATAATTATTTTTATATTGGATATTTGACCATTGTATGTATATATATATATATTAGTTTATTCCTACATGTATATTCAAATTAAAATCAAAATGAAATGTCTTCAAAGTAAAAAATAAATAAATACAATAGTATAGATGGAAAAAATATTTTACTTATTAAAGCAGATCAAATGATCTAATAAGTTTTCTTAATCTGGACATTAATGCTGCATAAGTTATAGAGAAAAATCAATAATACAATGGATGAGTAACTCATTACAGCAACGAATGTACTATTGAGAAGACTAAAGATTCTAATAAAATGAAAAAACATTATAGAAAAATGGCAAATAAGTCAAAATTATCTGTTTAATTATTATGAGTTCATAATAAATTATTATTATTTTTAATTAAAAAGCTACTAGTAATATGAATAGTGAGACTTTTCTAACAGTAAAAATTTTTTAGAATAAAAACTTGTACAAATATATTAAATATCTAAAGTACATTTTTAAATTAGTAATGTAATTATTTACACTCTACCTAATTGTATTTAATATAGTAGATTGCATTTCTTTGATGAATATTTGACTTGCACTGTCTTTTAAAATGATTGTGTTCTGCATTATATATTTAAACTTATTAATTTCAATAGAATTTGATTATGGTTGTTGAAGTAAGAATAAGAAAGATTGATTCAAGCAGTTATCTATTATGCAAATATGAAATGACAATATATCACAAGAAATATTGATATAGTAGTGGCTTAACAAGAACTGAGGACTATATTGATATACATCAATTCTTTTTTTAATTTTTTACAATTTATACTATCAGAAAGTATTTATGTAAAAATGAGAATTACAATTTGTTATATATTTGAATCTTTGGAATACAAAAATTGTTTTAATTGTAATTAAATTATATTTATGTATTAATACTGATATACAATTACTTATTATTAATTTTTGTCTCAATAATAATTGTGTTATAAATTTATTATAAATAAGGGTATATCAATGCTTAGTTGATGAAGTTATTTATATGAAAATTTAAGTCATGCATTTGGATTTTTAATTGTTTTTCAGTTGATAGACATTCAAATAAGTTTATTACAGTATTTCTAATTATTTTTTAAATGGAGCTTCATCATTATATTGTTTATTTACAAATAAATAAATAAATTATTCATTGCTTGTGAGATCATATGATGCTCGAACATCAGAAATAACCAAGAAGTTAGCTGTGATTCAAAGATTCCGCTTCTTCTAACACAACATTAACAATTCAGACAAATATATTATTCAGTGCTCATAAATTTTAGGGAAATTCTAAATAATCTTAAATATTTTAAAATAAAAGAATACACTTGAAAAAAATGAGAGAGCAACAAAAAAAATAACATGAATTGCAGATTCACTTAATATTTTTTTATTAAAAACTCCTGGAGTTGTTAATAATAGTAATACCTTTTCTTTTCATTCAAAGCTATTTTTGTAAGCATGAATAATCATTTTAAGCCAGTAACTTGAATAATGCAAAACAATGCTTCCTATTGAAAAATAAGTTGGAAACACGTCTGAGAATCTGTATGAAATTACAACTTGTATCCATTTATTACACATGCTTACTGAAATGGCTCTGAAGAAAAGAGAAAAAATTACTTCTATCAAATATAGATTAAAAGTAACTTTAAAAAAAATATGTGATCACATAACATCTTTAGCTTTTATTTAGAAGCATAATTGATTTACATAAGAAAAAAAATATATTGGCTAAGATTCAGTGCAATATAAAAAGCTACTCTAATCAAAACTATTATTTTTTATTATTATTTTGGTATGGATGTGTGTATGTCTTAATTAATAAAAATATATTCATTTTGGTAATATAATATGAAAATTTAACTTACTTGGTCTAATAAATCTTGTTTATCCTCAGCAAATTTCTTTAACCGTACATCTTTAAAAAATAAAAAAATACCTATTATATATTCTAGAAATAAAAGTAGCAAATAAAAAATAAAAAATTCTAATGCATAACTTACCCAGAGATCCATCTCCTGCAGACTCTAATATTTGAGCTGCTTCTGGAGAAACCAAAGCTGTTGGATTTCTTTCTTTAACTCCTTTTGGAGCATCTGTTTCATCCTCATCTATATTATTTATTTCTTCTCCTCCAACTAGCACCAAACCATGTTCCTTTTGATAATTAGAAATAAAATAAAAAATCTAAATATTGCAAAGGACATATATATATTTATAAAACAAATCAGTTACAGAATCTCAACATCATAAAAGCATTAATAACCTTTATATACTGCATTAATTCTTTATACGGAGTATATTCATAATTTATTATATACATATCTATGTTTTTACTGAAAAATATTAAAATGTGTTAAAAACCTGAAACTTTTCGACTATTAACAACAAAAAAAATATTTTACTAATTTAAGTCCTATGTTTTTAATTAACTGCAGTGTAATGACAATTTTAATTTTATATAATTAATAATCAATTTTCTTTTTTCCTCAAAACTAAAAAATATTTTCCAAAAAAGAAAAATTACTATATAAATAATAGTCATTATTAATAAGAATTTTAAGTATTTTTTTGTTAACTTTTGATAAATATATGTATTTTAAAATATAGTAATTTCATTACTTATTTTTCTCTGTAGACAATGTAATGTAAATGATCTTGAAATATAATTGCAAAAAAAAAAAACTTTTAAACCCTTCTACACTTAATAAAATGATATTTCAATCCAATTTTCTTTAAATCTCAAAAATTAAAAATTCCACAAAATGCTGGAAATTATTAAATATGTAAGTAATAATTTACTAATCATATAAATGTGAAAACAATATTAACAATAAAGCTAATATAAATTAATAATTGCAAAAACAAATGTTTTCTACTAAACACATTTAATTTGATGCAAAGCAAAAATGATTAGTTCTATATTATAGCAAGGAAGTAAATCTTATTCAATATTCATTTTCTATTTTGAGTATTTAATTCCAATTTCTGTCTCATAAAATCTCATACTTTAAATATAAATTAATTCTACAAAAAAAAAGAAAAGAATATCCATTATGAAACATCTGTGATTCTGTATACTAAAGAAGTTGCTACATTGCTAGACATTTTTATCTATTTAATAAAATCAACTTAAAAAATATTAATCTTGTTAAAGTTTCCATAACACATTTCACATGTGTAATATTAAAAAAAAAAAACTTTTTTTTTTTTATTTTACTTTATTATCTTTTTAGTGCAGCTAATCTATTTTCAACCTCCTCTTATATTTATCAGTTTATTTTAACAAAATAATAAATCTTAAATCATTTCTGAGATTTATATGCAAAATAGGGATTGATTTTGGAATTGTCACTAGATATCATTGTTATTTATAACTGTTAATAGCTAATATATTCTAAAACTATATATTTTTTAAATCTATACTTGTCATTCTTTTTGGTTTCATTCTAATTTACTACCAAGACCTCTATGACAACTTTTAATTAATACAAACTTTTGTAAGGAATTAGGTATTACCTTTTAATATAATCAAATAATTAGTCATGCAAGAAATCATGTGAATGGTGCTAAACTACACAGAACATAAATAACAATGATATCTAGTGACAATTCAAAAAATATTATTTTTATTTTTTAAAAAATAGAGTATTATTTCTATTGTAGAATAAAAAACCACACCTTATAATTTAAAATAACTATTATAAATTTTAATTTTTGAGTCAATTTCAGACAAGAGATGGGTACAGCTTTGGTACAACTACTTTCATTTTTCTTTTTTATAGAAATAATTCCGATACAATTGAGTGAAACTTAACAAACTTCTATGTAGAAACCTGATATATTTTAGTCTAATTAATTATCTTAATGGCAATGATGAATATCTGCCTCAAAAAGTATTTAGTTTGTAAAATTTTCATGAAAAAGTTATTTTAAATTTAATCAATTAAAAAAAAACTAAATCACTAAAATTATTATACACATTAAATTTTTCTTTAATTCTGATAAAAAAATCACTCAAAAAAAAATTTATGTTTTATATTTTGAAGATTTAATAAGCCAATTTTATTTAAATATTTATAAAATAAAATAAAAAAGTCTTCAATATGTTAAGATTCTTGAAAGATTCATTTGATGGCATAATTAAACAAAGAGGAAAGTTTGAAAATAATAATAATTATTCTATAAAATAAGTCTTAAATATTTATTTCTTGAAAAATGCTATTTTATACAAAATTAATGAAGAAGACAATTTTATCAATATTAATTATAACTGAGAATTTGCTTATGAAATATTTTTATATGTCAAGTGAAAAAATTTATTATCATGGATTTGCTTTCTTTTTCCATTTAATAAATTCAAGTGACTAGTTTGAGAAATACAAACTATCACCATATATATAACAAGCAAGCATTCTAATTCAAAATTAAATCACTAGCCAAAATCAAAATAATTCATTATCAATGATTTCTCTGCCAAGATTAATACAAAACAACATGAATATTTACTTTACTACTCCAGTTATCTTTATTATTAAAAGAAGTTTTAAACAAATTAATACTTTCCAGAATCATAAATCTTTATTAAAAAAGATTCTTACAAATGATTCTATAATCAAACATTAAAAGTAATACTACATTATTATTTTAACAAATATATATTTAAACCAACAAATGCAAAATCTTAACTAAAAAAAGACATCTTTAGCAGTATAGTCTTTCTAATAACTACTTTAGTGTTTCTAATTCAATTATCAAATTAGTAAAATTTAATCTTTAAGTGCTAAATCTCTTACAAAATATGTTTGACAATATCTTCCTTAGATAAATATATTTATGATTATCATATCATTTTTGGCCCAGAAATAAACTGTAAAATTAATTAAAGAGTACTATATCTACTCTTATTATAGATAAGAACATGATTGTGTTTATTATAAAAAATAGCAATATACAAGAAAAAAAATATTTAAATCAAAAAATAGATCTTTATTTTATAGACTAATAATTATTTTGTTTAAACATTAACAATTGCTTAATTACAGTTCCAGACAAATCTACTAAGAATCTCAATACTTCACTTAAGACATATTCAAAACTTCTAATTTATTATACCAGAGATAACCAAACTGCAGTTCACAAGTCACATCTAGTTCTATGATTCCAATTTCATGGCTTTTTTTTTTATCATGATAAACATATTTTTTAATTTCCTCTTGCAATTTGTGAATAAATATTTTGATGACCCTAGAAGAGGAAAAATCCACTTTATAAAATCGCTTTTATTAAATTCAGCCTTATTATAGAATAATAATTGTTGTATATTTGTATGGTGGACTTTTTCCATCATCTAATATTAAATATTAATTGTCTTTAGAAAATTTTTAAACTCTATTTAAATTTTCCAAGTACATTCAACTGTTAGCATTAGTCACAAAGGTTAGTATATATACAACATTTCGAGTAGTATTATTCTCCTTTCTTCTCCAGGTATTGCTAGGGTGATCAGTGTCAGTACTAGCATGTGAATCAAACCTGGATCCGTTGATCCATGAATATTGAATTTTAAAGTAATATTCTAAACAAGTGAGCCATTCTGTCAAAGGCACCAGTCACTAGAAATTGCATATAATTATTTATGAGATTCTTTCCGATTTCTTCACTTTTTCTTAAAAGCAAAGTTAATTGTTGGTTTCCAGACATTGGCACGTAAAGAAAAAAAAAGCTCTTCTTTGTATCTTTTCCTCTCTAGTCAATATTTTTATATTTTCCTAATCAAACATATGTTCATTGACACATACATGGTCTGTTACTTTCTATTGACTATTGCATTTGGCAGAATGGCTCATTTGGTTAGAGCGTTAACTTAAAATTCAATATCCAAGAATCTAAAGGTTCAGATTGGATTCCCATGTTAGTACTAACACTAATCAGGCTAGCAATACCTGAAGAAGAGAGGAAAATAATATCACTCGAAATGTTATGTATATACTAATCTGAGTGTTACTATTAACAGTCATATGAAATTGGAAAATTTAAATAAAGTTTGAAAATTTTCAAAAGTCATTCAATATTTAATATTAGATGATGGAAATAATCCAATATATAAATACAACTAAAATGCCATCAAAGCACACCTTCAGGCAAACATTATTGTACATGATGAATGTTTAAATATTACACATTTGTAAATAAATCAAACTGCCAAAATAATTTATTTTTATTTACCTTTTTAAGAGAATTTTTATTTTCTTTACAATGTATATGGATTCTATTATGTTCTATTACTAAAACAGATGTTCAAAATTATCCTCAACCATTCAGAAATTCATATTTTTCATGAATCAAGTGGGGGAGGGGGAGGTATTTAAATATTTAAACAAAATGGCTTTTCATGTTAAAAATTTGATTAACCCTGCTTTATAGACTTCAAACACATGAATAAATGCATCTGAATAAAATTACATATTATTCTGCTAACATATACAAATTTATGGTTAAAAAAATTATGTATATATATAATTTAGCATTTGCAAATGATAAAATAACAAAATTGCATTCATCATAATTTTTGATCATTTCCATTCAATATTATGTTTAGAAATTGTCAGACATCACAAATGATATTTATAATTTATTACAGTAATAATAAAATGTAGTTTTAATTTCAATTATATATATATCATTATTTAAAATAACAACCATGATATCATATTAAATCTCAATAAATATAAAAAGGCATTTTCATTTATATGACTAAATATATTACTGTTTTTATTGACAAAAGACTTGCTATAATGCTAAATCTAATGCAAACTATTTACACTTAATTTCTTTTAGTAAGCACAATTAAAAATAAATAATAAACATTATTTATAAGTCTACTTAAAAAAAGCATAACTTTTTAAAAATTAATATCAAGATTAATATTTAATTAGATACAAATACAACATGAATAATTAAGACCCTCAGGTTATAATAATAATTTGTTTCTTTTCCCATGAATTAATTAAAGAAATAAAATTTATAATAATTTGGTACATACCTCAATTAACTTTTCTCGCTCTTGCAATTGTTCTAATAAATTACTATTTTCTTGTTTTAATTTTTCATAATCTCGTTTTAAAAGATCAAGTTCCTAAAATATTAAAATAAAGAAATATTTTTATAAATGTCATTAATTTCAAAGAAAAAAAAAACAATTTTATTATATTCATAAAAAAATATACATAACAGAAAATAATTAATACAATGAAAAGTCACACAAGAACATATGACACAGAATAAAAATTAGATAATACAACATAATTAACACATGCATGCACAGGTAATCACTTTCCAAATCAATCATGCTATCTTATTTTAAAATACACATTAAATGCATTTAATATGTTTTTAAAGTAACAATATATGAACTTCTAATGAAATAAAAGTTTTAATATACAGTATTTAAATTTAATATATATATTTGCAAATGGCTCTCCTATTGACTGAAATGACATTTTTTAAAATTAATTTTTCTTGTGCAGTAATCAAAACTGTTATTAGTAAAAATTAATACCTAATAAGTATGATTGTACTCTTATATTCAGAGAAATAAAGTAATTAACTATTATATATGGGTTAAGGCAAAATGGAAAAACTATTCAATTCAGATTTAGAAAGTATCTTTGTATGTTTAAACTGTTATTAGTAAAAATTAATACCTAATAAGTATGATTGTACTCTTATATTCAGAGAAATAAAGTAATTAACTATTATATATGGGTTAAGGCAAAATGGAAAAACTATTCAATTCAGATTTAGAAAGTATCTTTGTATGTTTACTTCTGGTAGTCACTGAATGTTCTGACTACCTCATGTATAATTTTAATCTCACAAGGCTGTATTAATTATATCCTAATGAATCAATTTAGGTTGAAACTACTTTAAGTATGCTACAATATTTATGGTAATAATATATATATATCCTAGTATAACTATTAAAGATTATGACTCAATAATAGCTGATATAGAATTCTATCTTATAAATTATCCATATTATATAATAATTATTGGTGATTTTAATACTCCAGACTTTTTCTATAATCAACCAGAATCACCTAAAGCAGCAAGATTAAAGCACTGTATCAATCTTTTAAATCTAATGTAAAATAATTCTTTAAACTGCAATAATAGAACACTTGATGTGATTTTTATTATTTTAATGATATTACTTGTCTTACATCTAGATTTCCTCTTGTTAAAACTGATGTTCATCATTCTCCAATCGAAATTTTAATATCTATTCATAGAAAAAAAGAACATATCTACTTACTATCAATTAGAGATTATTATACAGCACATTTTTCTAAGTTTCTATGTCTCACTTTGTGATTGTAAATGGTTGGCTATAATTCAAAATCTTTAGATGTTGCTATGGATTATTTTAGATTATATTGGAATCTTATACACAGAAATATGTATTATTTCATATAAAAAAAAATTAAAATATCCTATTTAGTTCTCAAATAGGTTAACATTAATTGTAAAAACGAAATGTAGATTTCACAAATTATTTTAAAAAAAACTAGTTCCTATATTTATATTTCAAAACTAATAAGGGAATTTCACTTCTATCTCAATCTAAAGGATTTTGAAAAATTATAAAGGACTTTAATGTATATAAATCTTTAGATTCAATCTCTAATGCCTGATATTCATAAATTTTATGGTTATTTTTCACACAAGCTAAAATACTTTCACTGATATAAATGAGGTCAATGATGATAATAACAGTGAAATTTTAGATTATGATATTAGAATGGGATATATAACTATAGAGGATATTAAATGAGCTGTAAATCAAATAAATACAAAGTCTAGTCCTGTTTTTGATGGTATTCCTGCATTTTTAATAAAAGGCTGTGTGGAAATACTTTCATATCCATTTGAATATATTTTTAACCTTTCAATTCAAACTGGTATTTTTCCTTTTTTAAAAATTACTGAAATATTACCAAATATATAAAAGATCTCTCATTCAAAAATCTTTAATTATCAAACAATTTCAGTTTTACTATTTTTTCAAAATAGTATTATTGGTCAAGTAAATTCATTGATTCCATGTTTTCAACATGGATTTTAACCATGCAAATACATTGAAATAAATTTAATAACCAAACATGTTCATATTGCCATTCTATAAACAATTAATCCCAACTTGATATAATTCATTTTGATTTAAGTAGAGCTTTTGACTAAATTATCCATTCTAAACTTTTTTTAAAAAAAAGTCTGCTCTGGGCTTTTCACTAATATTGCTGAATTAGTTCCTGTCATTTTTTCAAAATAGACTTTCCTTCATTAAATATAAAACAACATCTCATATTTTTATATAAACAAATTGGGTGTTTCACAGGAAGTACATGGACACCATGGCTATTTGCAATATATATATATATATATAAATGATTTAAAAACTATGTAATGAAGGATTTTGCTGTCATATGCTGATGATTGCAAAATAACAGCTTCAATCTTATGCAGATGTTTTTTCTGAATGATGTCTTACAAATAATATGCATATAAATAAAGAAAATTGTTATGCCATCACTTATATAAGAAAGGTTCAATATTTTACTGACCTAAATCTATTGCATACAAAATATACGGTAGTTGTATACTTGGGGTATTGCAGCCGCTTGATGGCGTTGTTGCTTGCAAAAATAATGAAATGTAACATTACCGGGCTGATAATTTTTTGCTTTCTGCTCTCCGCCATTTTTTCAAAGTATTTTTAAAAAAATTTCGGAAACATTATTTTATAAATTACATTTTTTAATTATGTTATACATTTTAGTGTGTAATGCAGGCGTGCGTGGAGGAGGGAGGGAGTTTGATGGTTTTGATGATCCGAAGGATCGGCCAATACATGCACTAGTCTGAGCAAAACAAGCTTTCAGCATGGAACCCTGGAATGTGTGGGAGCTCAGATGGTTTTGCCGATACGAAGGATCAGCCAATACGTGCTTTAGTCTGAGCAAACCAAGATTATGATTTTCAAAACAACGGACAATGGCAGGTATTCTATTACTCTTGTAGTTGTTCTCCCACAAACATGCCTTTTTGCATGACTTATGTGAAATGCTTCAACGACCTACCCTTTTGCAATTCTTTTCACCTTCCAAGATGCCTAGGGAAACGCGGCGATGGACTTACAATTATTAGTATGTAATAATACATCAGGTAAGGTGTAAGTTCTTTAATTCGAAAGCACATAAAAATACTTATGGCCTGTTGAATTCCATACACTTTCACATCCAACAGTAACGATCTATGAAGTGTGTGCTATTTCCATAGTGACACGAAACCCAATGTGCAATGGCATTTATGTCTGCTAATGGCTAATATGAACAGAACTGTTCTAGAGGCTGTAGTTGGGCTGCATAAACGGCATTTTTCTATGCTTTTGCAAGCAACACTACCACCATCAAGCGGCTGCATTACCCCAAGTATACGACTATCAAATATACTATAAAGATCATGGAAAATGATTTAATCAAAATGGGTCTTTTACAACTCATGTTGATAAAATTATATGCAAAGTTAATAGAATAATGGATTTTATACTTCATGATGGCCATTACTTCAATACTTACATAGATACATTTGTTTAAGACTCTTAATATCTATGATAGAATTGGTTTAATAATATAGAATTCAGATAAATTATCATATATAAATAAATTTCAATCATTATATAGAAAATTTACTACTATAATTAATGCAAAGGATATTTTTATAAATCTATACCATCGAAGAGTTATTCGAGATATAAAAAATTTCTATCAAATATCATGGAAAAATCCCCTTACAAAGTAGTATTTCAAAGATATTAATAGGAGTATCTCATATTCATAAAGGAATAAATAATTATTTTACATTGATAAATAGAAATGTGAAAGTTTACATCTAATAGCATTATACAGACTTCCAAATCTTTATAATATCTATTTTAATGAAAATGTCATATTTTCTTTGGATCTAAATACTTTTATTAAGAGATTAACTATTAGCGTAGCATATAATTAAATTATAATAATGTATTTCTTTTAACTGTTGAAATCTTAATAAATAGATTTTTTAAAATGTACATTTGAAGAATTTAATATTAATTTCTAGCTAGTAAATATGTTCACATTAAGAAGTTCAGAGAAAGAGTGATATACACATCTTTGTTATTGACCATTCCATTATACCTGACATTCCTGATAAATTTATTCTGCATTTGCATTTATAGTTTTTTCATAATGGATTGATTAGTAGTTAAAATGAACACAACCTTCTTTTTAATATATAAATAAATTGTTATATATATTTAAGTAGTGTTTAATTAATTATATTTATAAAATGTATATAAGGATTAATATACAACATATACAAACATTTATGCTTCTGAGTTTAATTTGTATAATCATTAAAGTCATATTTAACTTTTCGTTCTTTACCTCTCTTCTTTTTTTTCCCATTGGCATCAGAATGGTCATATTTGTTTATAATGAGCTATTAAAAGTAGTAATAATGTATGGAAATATATGCATACATAGAAAATATAAGCATATATGCAACAAATAATGATTTATTAAATTATTACTATGACAATAGTATCACAAAAATTAGCAAAACCACAACCTGTTTAAACAAACATATAAGTGCTACATATTATGTAAGAGTGTAAAAATATATTTCAAATAGCAAAGATACTATACTGATTTATTCTCTTCAAATTAATAGAAATAAACTAGCTAAAATATTATAATTGAAGCTAATATACAAAATAAGTTATGTGTCCCTTATAAATTTGTGTTAGGGACACACATATCTGGTGATGAATAATTTCATAGCTCATGCACTTGTATTAGTATTTATAATTCACAGTATTGTGATTCTTTAAGTTAAATCAAAGGAGAAGAAAATATACAACTATTGGAACCATTCATGACTGGACATAAAATATATTTTAATTATTCAATGATTAAAAATTCATTATTGCATAATTTTATAATGTGTGTTCACAAAGCCAAGTGTAGAAATAGAGTTTATTATTTGTGTTAGACATACCTTATTATGCAGTATATAGTATGGTTTATTAATTGTATAATTTATAATGCATAATAGATTTTGGAAATAAAAAATCATTTCTTGAATTAATTCTTTAAAGCTATATTACACAATTTATTATTTAAATTTTATGTAATCCAATATTGTAAGATTGTACATAAAGATATGATTTTTATAAAAATGAATAAAATATAGCATAAAATCAAATTGAGTAAATTTGAAAACAAAAACAACCGAATCTTATAAAATTTTAATTAAGGAAATTTACTAATAACTAACAAAAACATCTTGCTACATTTGCTATTAAGATGAAATAAAAAGAAAAGTAAGCTACAAAAGACTGAATACAAGTTTAATTTATTATTATTTATTATTTCTAAAGATTCATCTAAATATAATCTTCTGCCACTACTGTATTAAAATCAAACAGTAAGCTAAATCATGAAGCAACTATCAATTCATTTAATCATGAAAAATACTAATCCAACATTGGGAAACAATAATTTTCATTATACTATCAATGCCTTAAAGTCAGGATAGAGCAAAAATGTTGCTTGCACTCTAAGTCCTTATCTTAAATGTGATTCTGGGAGTAAATAATATGCAATTGGAATAGTCTAGTCAAAAGCCCTGTGTGTTACAGAAAATATTTGCCATCTATTCTTTGTCATAGAAGTGAATCATAACCTATAATCCTAGAAATTAAAGAAACACATTATCAGAGAAAGTTGATTTACAATGAATTACAAAAAGCAAGCAATATGAAAGCACTATCTGGGATTAGCGTGCAATTATAAACTAAACAAGGGACAATACAGTACTTAATAAATTGTTTAGCTGTATCAAAATAATCAAAAAATAAACTAGTATAAGTATAGTAAAAAGTATTTTAATATGAAAATAAAAGACAACAGCATATTTTGAAGTGTGATTACATATATATATATATCATTAAACAAATTATCCTGGTAATGAATACTTAGATATGTTCATCTATCTAATAATATGTCTCTCAGTAATATGTATAATGGAGCTCCAACATACATCATATATCACATATAATAACTCAAATTTTGTTGATAGGTTTTGATTGATAAGTTTTGATAATAGAATACATATTGTATACTAACTGCACATTTTAGCATGCATGTATAAATCAATATTATAGGATAAACAAAATTAAAAAGGTAATAAAGTAATTAGTAATAATAAATTGAGAAAGAACATTTATATATATATACTGCATGTGTGTTCGCATTTTTCAAAAAAATAAAAGAGCAAAACGTTAGATTTTCATCACAATTAAAAAAGTTCTGAATGACATCCTTTTTTTGAATAACTTTTTTCTCCCAATGAAAATGAAATAGTAATCTTGTTATCAACAAACTATAGTCTCTTTACTTGTTTTTATGTTTTCAATATAAGCCAAATACATTTTATTATTAAATGTGATCACATATGGTGATCCAATTTGGAAAAATGGCTGAAACTATATGATAAAGTTTATTAAGTTTAAGAATTTTTGTTTCTATTTTTTGCTACTTTTTGGACAGTAGCATATAATTGAAATAGTATATATTAATCCAGCATATATTTATGGCTTCACAGTATGTTTTTAATAAAAATCTTTATGCACTTTATATTTAAAATCTAAATTGTTCTGTGATTTTAGATGTTTTTTGTTGTTGTTGTTGTTAGAAAGTATTTGTGTGGAAGTACTTATGATTGTTCTTAATATAACTTTTATTAGAGGGAATGGAAATATGATAAATAGTTCTTAGGTATATCTCATGCAACTGATATTTATGCATGTGTTTTATGCATATGGAATTATGGGATTTTTATATTACTTTTTTCTCAAAGACAATAATTATTATTAAACTTTAAAGTTAATTATTTTCAAGTCCAAATTAATATCATTCATTATTATAATGTTTTGTATTTCATCTAAAGCTGTATTTATCATATATATGCAAATGTACATTTAACAATTGACAAATCCAAAGTTACAATTATAAAAAGATAATGATGGCAAACTTTTTAAATGATGAAAGACAGCACCATCTAGATAATTTCCAAATTATCTGAAAAAAAACAAACAAACAAGGGCCACTAATAGCTTTTTTTTTCAGGCGTTAAGTCAGATGCTTAGTGTATCTTAGATTTATTTTTAATAGTTTAATGTGAGATATAACTACCATCATTTACTTTCCACATCAAGAAGGGATAATAAAATATATGCAATTTTTTTTATCTGTGGCATATTTTCATTAATCTTGATCCTGTCTAATGTATGTATATCCACATTGGTAGACAAATCATTAGCAATATTTTAATTCAAAAAACAAACATCTATTCACATATAATTTTCTCACATTTTTATATGAATTAGAATTTAAAGTATATCTAATTATTTTTAAAAAAGGAGGACATGCTTCTATAAAGCAGTTTTGTTCAATCTCATTGTCCACAATGAATTACTGAATATCGAAAATATAAGTTGCTGTTTTTGTGTTTTTTGAAACTGTATTTTGCAACAAATTCTTAAATTATATCTTATTTCTGAGATTCTTATTTTTTATTAATATAAAATTCTGTGGAGAGTAAACAACAATTTTATTGATATCAAAAAATAGTCATATGCTAATAACATCATTAAAAAAACATTTATTAATGCACACATTTCTAATCTTTCAATATTTATATTAAAAGATTCATAACTATAAAATAATTTGTCTCATATTATTCATATATTTTAAAAACTTATCTTCTAAGTTTTATAATTTAATCTTGAAATAATAAAATTTCTTTTTCTTTTCAGAATAATATAATTTTTAGCACAGTATGAAATCACTATTAGCTGTTTAATTAATAAATAACTCTTTATGATTCCTTGCTCTAACTACTAATTATAAAATTAACTATTTATAATAGAAAAAAACAACAAGACTTTAATTTTCTCTTTATATATAAAACTAATGTATTATGTGACTTAATGTCATTAGCAAAAACACTATATTAAAATATTTATTCACTCACCAACAACAAATCGCAATTTTATTAATATAAAAAAATGATTTTACAGGAGCAACGTTTTATTTAATTATCTACTTCCTATCATTTGTTAATACAATCCTCAAAGATACAAATCTTTAAAAAAAAAAGTTAAAAAATTTAAAAGTATGTATTACATTAAATTGTAACTGTTACTTGTTTTCTTTTGTTTATCAAAATAATAACAAACAAAAAAAGTCTACGAATTAATAACTTTTTCATTTATTTAATTTATCAGAATATCTGATGAAAACTCACCTATTGATTTGTAATATAGGATATAAAGCTCTAGTGTAAACATTATGGAAAATACAAATAAAGACTCGTCTTGAAAACATTCTAACTAAACATTGTCAAGAAATACCATAGAAATATAGGCAAAATATAGTCAGCTATTGGAATGTTTGGTAATATTTGATATTTTTGAAACTTTTGCCATTATTCTTCCACTAGCTCTTAAATTTGACTATGTGATCTCCTAACATTTGTTGTGAAACCTTTTCATAACATTCATTTTTAATCTGAACTACACTTTTGCCATTATTCTTCCACTAGCTCTTAAATTTGACTATGTGATCTCCTAACATTTGTTGTGAAACCTTTTCATAACATTCATTTTTAATCTGAACTACTTGACTTGGATAAAAGTCAACCATGATCATCATTGGAAGAACAAAATTTTGAGTTCCAAATTATTATAAAAATTTTGTAGAATTATAAAATTTGGCCACATGACATAGAAACAAAATACTATCATAGTATTTTTTTTAAATAAACTGTAATTAAAGTAAACTATTGCATGAGTGTACAATATAATGTAATCTAAGTTTGTTTTACAAGCTGAAATAAATTCATTATACTTAATATAGTGTTTATTAAACTTTATATATTTTTTTCTTTATTGTTATATATTTTTTCTTTTTTTTTTTCCTGTATCAAAGCGTCGACCAGGAAGCGAACCCGGGCCAGCTGCTTGGAAGGCAGCTATGCTAACCCCAAGGCCACCAATGCTCGACTTCTTTATTGTTATATTTTCATAATAAAAAAATATAAATTAAAAATATAACAATTAAGAAAAAAATCATGTAAAGTTTAATAAACACTATATATGTATAATAAATTTATTTCAAACTATAAAACAAACTTGGATTACATTATATTGTACACTCATGCAATAGTTTGCTTTAATTACAGTTTATTTTAAAAAATGCTATCATAGTAATGTTATCTATGTCAAGCACTAACATATGGCAACTAAGCAATTAACATGGCAATAAAATTTTATAAAATTTTCATAACTTTGTTCTTCTAATGATTATCATCATTGAATTTTACCTAAATCAAATAGTTCAGACTAAAAATGAATGTTATGAAAAGGTTTCACACTAAATGTTGGGAGATCACATAATCAAACTTAAGAGCTAATGGAAGAATGACAAAAGTTTTAAAAATACCAAATACAATCAAACTTTCCAATAACTGGCTATATTTTGCTTATATTTCTATGGTATTTATTTAGTAAATGTTTAATGTTAGAATGTTTTCAAGACGAGTCTTTATTTATATTTTCCATAATGTTTATACTATAGGTTTACAACTGATATTACAAATCAATATATGGGTTTTCATCATAGATAATCTGATAAATTAAATAAATGAAAAAGTTATTAATTCATTAAGCAATAATTTAAACTTGGATTAGTAAAATTATGATCCTCAAACAAATTAACAAACATGAATTAAAATACATGATGGCTGCTGCTAAAAGTGGAATACTTCTTGTAGATAGCACTACCAGTTATCATCTAATAATTTTTATGACAACTATTATTATAATTCATCTTAAATATATGCTTTCTAACAAAGCAAATACATGCAAAAAAAAACAACAAACCATTATCTATTATATCTTCCTTTAATTAACCATAATATTTATTAAAATAAACAAAAACTAGTATAATTAACATATAAATGTACATAACAAAGTAAATACTCTATTTCAACACATATATAAAAGTATGCAAAAAATATTAGAAGACAGAGAAAGATAAATTAGTTATTATTACTTACAAGCATTAATTTTAAATTCTTAACAAAATACTAATTATTAAACAATGTAATACATAAATAGCATTTCTATCATAGAACTTGCACTAACCATGATTTATTACTACCTGCCATCTAAATTTTCATTTTTTCTCTTATTCCAAACCTAAATAATCATAGCTATCACATACACCGTGTGACCTTGCTATGTTTTCTCTTAAGCTATTAGTGGGTAAATAGAGGGGCTAATACTGAAACAGTAAGATTTGCTTTACAAATCTTAGTTTCACCTTCACTCACTTCTTTCCTACCCTCATATCCTAGTTTAAACCTTAAATTATCGTAGTGTGTCTGTACTGCCGCTTATATGCCGAAATCCTGCCTAAATTAGATCACGAATGTATTAATGGTCATGATATATATAATTTTAAAGTCCTAACATTAATAAGTTATCAATTGTGAGTATGTGCATGTATACATATTCATTTTAAAAAGTAGGCTATATAAGTAAATTTACACACAGACTGTGACAATACATTTAAAACTTATATAAAATAATAGTCATTATTTAAAGTAATTTTTGTTTAAATCTATTTATTTTAGAAATATTACACTCATAATATTTGTTTTCATTTAGTCTTAAACATTTACAGTTTAAAAGTAAAATAATATTTGTTGTTTTTAGATTTCTAAGAATCATGCCACATATTTTCTGTCAAAAGTAAATAAGGGTTGGAAAGATCACAATTGGCTTAATTAGTTAAATTTTGTAAAATTCGTTAATTAGTTGCTTAAATATTTTATCATCAGATAAACAACAGTATGTCCACTGAGGTATTTTTTTAATTAAAATATTGTTAAAATTAAAAGTTCTAATCCGAATATCTTAAAAGTAAAACTAATTATAAAATCCCTGTTTTCAGATATTCGGATAAGATAAGTAGGCAGCTTTTATTTTGCATCTATTTTTGGCTCTACAGTGGCCACTGCGAGGTAGTTCCATTGTATGCTGGTTTGGTATTTATAGGACCGATTTTATTAATTGTTATTGTTGTGCTATTTTAGTTCTATGCTATGATATTGTTGTGCAAGTGTTATGCTATGATATTATAATCTATTGTAAGTTCCTTTGCTTTAAATATTTTATGTACTTAATATTTGCCTTCAACCTGTCAGTTGAGATATTATTTAAAAATATTGAATTTAACACAGTTGAATTTAGTGAAGCAAGACTATTGAATGGAGAATACCTGAGTAGAAGCCGGCGGGAAGGCCCTCTTCCTACTAGGGGAAAATGGCCAACCTGCGGTGCTGCTGAACATGTATCGGATTTAATCATGAACCAAGAAGTTGCCACATCAAGAAAATGCTGCCTAACTTCCATTGAAGTTTCAAATTAACACCGGAGAAGACCAAAATGTGCATGAACTGCCCCAAATTGATATGAGGTAACTTCCATTAACCCAAGAGCTCTTGTGTTGTCTATTTCCCCTTTTAAAGCTAGCTAAATTCAAGTATATATTTTTTTATTATAAAACTGTCTCTTTCTGTAAAATATTTTGTAACCCTAACCTTTTCTTTCTATCCTTGGGTTGATATTTTCTATTTTATATATTTGCTAATTTATTTCTTTTATTATAGTAGTGTGCTTAAACAGTCATCGAACCAGCAAATTATTTCCTTCCCTTTTATTAGTGTGCTGCCATATTATTGCGGATTAATTTTATAATTGACCCCTTCATAAATGTCTTCTAAAATCGCTTGTTTGAGGGTTACTTTATTTTATTAATCTCCTAAATAATTGTTTTCAAGAAAGGTATATTTCGCATTTTTTTTATATAACGCGAGGATATGCGCGAAATTGATAAGAGAACTTTATAATGCCATTTACGAACTGCAAAATTGAGGTCGAGAACTTGCGGACCATCTTTAAATTATATAGGAATTGGTTAAGCGCATTTACTTACTTAGTTAACCCTTTCATATATTTGTTTATGTTTATATTGTGTGTTACTGGTGTAGGCATATGGGCTGTTGAGACCTTGCTTTGTTTCTACAGGGATTTATGGCTCAGACCTTTCCCTTTTTCTCCTCGCGGTTTCCAGATATTGTATGAGCTAGAAGCCATACCTGGGAATATTATGCTTAAGTCACATGTTCATGGTACAATGCCAAGCTTGTACTGTTTGTGACAAACCTTCTATGGAGTCCATGGTGAGACACCATCCCATCTATTTTAATTTTATTATTTATCACTTTATACAAAGCCGCGGTTTTAACTTATCGCACTCCATTCTATATATTGATCCTCCACTAGTACCATCATTTTCTTTTAATATTAAAATATTTTATTCAATTGCCCGTGTCTTAACCATTTCCACGCCTCTAGCTCGACGAGCTTTCGCCCACACTATTCTTGATTTTAATAAAAGTTCTTTTCTCAAATGTTAAATGTATAAATTGATTTAAGCAAACACTTATTATATTCACCATAGAACTCGTATCTTTTGAAATCAGCCTTTCTTTATGTAATTGTATTTTTGCTTAAGCACATTATTATGATATTATCTTGCATTGACCCAAGGTATAGAGAGTATGTATAAATTAACAAGCCATTAATGTAAATGGCACTGTATTAATTTATTCCGAATATATATCTATCTTTTAATGAGTTGACGGCACGGTCTGGCTTATTCAGACAATGCTATTTTATAATGTTTAATTAATAAACCGTATTTAAATTTTAATTAGTTTGAATATATTTATTTATTTTCTGCAATCCACACCATTACTCTGCTCTATTTCACCATTTGTATATATATTTGTACCATCCATAGTCTTTAGTTAGCGAAACTAATGATGTATTGTAATGTAGTCTCTTGCTTCTCCCTGACCACTGGCACTGGCAAGAAACTATGCTATTAGTAATGACAGATGCGTTATCATGTAGGTGGTGCTGTGGAGTATAGACTTTAGATTCAAACTTAGGATTTCTATAAGGCAACCTCTCCTAGAGTGTTGAGTTTCATGTCTGGGGTTTGAATTCTGCAGTGTGTTAGTGAGATAGACGATTCTGACCATTACAATACTTAAGAAGCTAAAAAGAGACTTGAACCTGACTTACAGATGTTTTTTTATTTTAGAGATGGCACTTTAATCCACAATATGTGATATTTTTAAAAAAAAAAAAATAACATCTAGAGTGGCAAAAGGTAGACACTCTCTGTATTTACAAATGTTTGATGAGAATGCTGGTCAGGAAATATGACTGAATACTCAATTTGATCATCATTAGTTAGGATATTAAGTTTTAAAAAATATTCTATTGTTATTCCTAATACCCATTAATCCCAGAGTTTAAATCCCTACATTCTGATAAAGAAAAGGGTTGTAAAACTGTAGGCCTCTTACATTTGATGCCCAACATGGGTCTTGAATACATTTATTTATCACTCTCTAGACCTGAGATAAGCCACTTTCATTTGGCAAACTAAGTGTAGCATGAATAATACAATTTATCTGAAATAATAGTACTTCATTTGGCAACCAATGTGCTAGGCACATTTCATTTGGTGCCAAAATGTGTGTCCACAACATATATAACAGAAAAATAATAATTAGAGTTTAGTTAATGGAATGAGAGAAATTTGGCACTAGAAATGAAATTAAGAAAATATTGTTAGATGTTAAGAGAATAGAGGATAGGGATAGGTAAGCAAAAGGATAGATAATTGACAGGGTCATTAAGTAAGACAGTGACAAAGGCAGACACTAAATTGGAGGATGTGGTATAATAAGGATGTATACTTGTGTATTAATTTTTTGTGCTAAGTTTAAATAAAATATAGTTTTGCATTTTATGTAATAGAATAAAAAGTAAATAAATAAAATCCCTTCTCAAAATTAAAAAAGAATAAAAATTTTTATGCTGTTCTTCCATAAAATAATAATAAATTCTTTATAACAGCTAAATAAATATCAATAATAATTTTTTTTATATATTAAAAGCCTTTTTCAGCATGCATGTAATTTATTTATTGCATTATTATCACATAGTCAATTATTTTGTAATTACTGGATTTATATATGAAGATTTTGATTTATTTTAACGATTTAAAATGTTTGTTTTAATTCCATTACTGAACACTAGATGGTTTTATGTCTGAAATAGTTTTTTTTTTTTAAAAAAAAGAAAAAGAAAAATTTATTGACTTTGTTTATACATGAACTACATTTTTAACACAGCTTGAGAAAATTTACTCTGTATTGCTGTAGAGTGGCGGCTTGAGGTGACGGAGTAAGTTCTATGATTCTTCTTCTTCTATTAGGATGACTTTGGACCATGTTTCTTTATACAGCCAGTCTGGAGCTAACATTCTGTCTCTAATGCTGATGCTCTTAATCAATGTTTTGAAGGTATCCAGGATATTGGTTGTCGTATTACTAATTACATGTTTGCATCTGGTTAGCCAGATTGCAAAGGAGAGAAAGATTGAGAGTCTGATGTTTGAAAAATTTCCATTCTTGATTGGATGTTGAATCGAGAACAAGTCTGCATTTTGATTTCTGGCTTTATCATTAATAAATGTTTTTAGTGAGCTGAGTATTGGATAGTTATGAAAGATGTGTTGGATCGTTTCATCCTCCATAGCACATAAGTGACATTGCGAGTTAATTTTGGTAAATCCCCTTTTCCACACTAGAAAATGGCTGGTGGGCAATGAGCACAGATTTAATTTTATAATAAAGTCTATATATTTCGGTTCTAAAAACCAATATTTTGCTTTCTTAATCATTATTCTATTGTTGAAGCCAAGAGCACTTGGGAGTGCAGTAGGAGTGTTGATCTTGAGTTTGTACACATCCCAATATGACTTTTTGCTATCAAGTGTGTTTTGTGCTAGGCTAATGCAGTTATTGACCTGATTCCATATTTGTGTCATCCATATGCTGCATTTAGGTGGTGGAGTGTCCATGGGTGGAATAGTTAGTGTTATATTCAGGTGGGCAGATTTCAGGGAGAAGGCACGCAGTGCTGTTAATGATTTTTGCAGGTATATTGTGGAAACTGAGTGAAGGCCAAGGCCATTAAGTTCTTTGGGCATTTGTGTTTTTGCAATGCTTATGGCAACAACCTTTCCTTTCCATAGTAATTTAGAACATAGTGAGTTGACTGCCTTTTCAAAGGTTTTGGTGGGTTTAATAATTGGTAGATAATAGTTTAGTCTGGAGAACACTATCATATTGAGTAATGTAGCTTTGCCTGGAAGCGACCGTGAGATCCCAGAAAGTGATTTCACTATTTTCTTGTTTTTTTCGAGGATTGTGTTTTGGATTTCTTTGGTCATGGCGAATTTAGTTTTGGCTATAGGAAAGCCTAAGAAGTGTTGAGGTTTTGATGTGAATATTGATTGAATTATAGTTCCAGATTTAATTTTCCATATTGATGATTTACTGTTGTTGATTTGAAGGTTTAATTTTTTTGTATGTTTATTGATGATTTTCAGTAGTGTTTGCAGATGTGATTTATCAGGAAGGAAGATAGTGACATCATCAACGTATGAGATGTGATTAATTTGTTGTTTTAATGCTGGCACATATATGCCAGGCATGTTGTGTTCAATATCCTTTAGCATTGGATTTATATATGTTATGAAACAGAGTGTAGCCAGAGGTGAGCCCTGGGGGATTGAAAGATGTGGTCTGAACCCAGTAGACAACTTTTCATCTAGAGAGGTAAATATCGATCTATTTAAAAACAAGTTGGCAATTATTCTGATATACACTTGAGGCACTTGGTACTCTTGCAGTGTTTGAAAGAGGATTGAAGAGATTACTGTGTCAAATGCTGAGGAGAAGTCTAATTGGATAGCTAGTGGCCTTGACTTTCTGCTTTGTCTAACATGTTCAATTATCAGGAGGAAGCATTGCATGGCTTCGATGGTTGATGAGCCTTTGCGTGCATATTGATATGTTGATATGTGTGTGTAAAGCTGGTCTTGTATTTGATCCTTGACTAAGGATTCGATTGTTTTTATAAGCAGAGGTATCATTGAAATGGGATGTAGGTTAGTAAGACAGGATGGGTTTGCTTGTTTTTTCAAAAAAGGGACCAATGCCACTGGATACAAATCTGGAATATTTTGGAAGTCGCCAGCAAGCACGTCAATCATCATCCTCAGTATTGGTATGGTGAAGTGGCTGAGGTGGAGAAGTACAAATCTGGGTATTCCATGGAGTCCGGGATGTGTGCTTTCCGGGTATGCAAGTAGCTTTTGAAGTATTTGATTTTCTGTAATGTTGTGGTTGGAAAAGCTGCCTGTGTCTTTCCAGATGTTACCTGTTTTAAAGTTATGCTTTTGTAGTTTTTGTTTAAAGTGATTATGGATTTTGGAGAGCATCGCTGGACTACTGTAACAGTTTTGATCTACTGAGATCATCAGTGGTGTAGGCCGCCTTGTTGTTCCCAGTGCCCATCTGATATAACTGCGAGTCCAATTGTGCTTGTTTGCAAGTAATTTTGAGTCCAATTGTGCTTGTTTGCAAGTATCTTTTGAGTTTTATGGTAATGGATTTTGAGATCCAAGATGTCTTGTATGTTTTGTGTCTGTGAGGGAGAGCATACTCAACTTATGATTGATGGTGTCCAATTCTTTTAATAGCTGATTAGGCCCTTTAGTCTTCTTAGTATGGTGGTCAATGAGTGAACTCAATATTCCTACAAATGTTGACCATGCTTGAAGAAGTGGAAGTGTGAGAATTTTGATTTTATTGAAAAGGATGTAATCCTCAGAGAAAATCCATTCTGGAGTTGCTACTTTATTTTAGAGTCTTATGGTGCTATTATAATTTGATTGAGTTATGGTAGAGGAGTCCAAGTGTAGTGAGATTAACATGGCCAGGTGGTCAGAGAAAGGTACTAGTTGTAGTTTTGCATTTAGATTAAAGTGGAGTTCAGATGAGTAGTAGAGCAGATCTATCAGGGATTTTTTATGTTTTGTGTAGAAGGAGAAAGAATCAGGTGGAAAGCAACCCTCCCCACAAAGCAAGACTCTGCTAAAGAGATGAAGGTGTTTCATCGTAAATTGGCGATACGACATGTTAAAATCACCAAAGCAAATTATAGGTGAGGCATCAGACGAAAATATAGAATTGATTTTGGTTATTACTGAGTGAATTAAGTCATTATCTTTCCTGAGGTAGAGATAGATAATGTTAATTGTGTTATTGGCAATGTGTATATTGATTATTAGTAGCTCTTTGCTGAGGTACAGAATTCTAAGTTTTTGATAAGACAAATTTTTGTTGATTAATATAGCAACTCCAGATGAGGCCGTAGTTGAGGGCAGATATTGAAACAGGCCATATAGTTGCATGATTTGTTGAATTCGGTAATCAGATTGTAAGTGTAATTTTGTCTCGGATAAACATACTACTTGGAGGTTTGTTTTTTCAAGCCATCTTCTTATTGCATGGACACGCTCAAGGGAGTTGAGCCCCCTTACATAATTTCCCCTATTTTTAGTTGCATATTTGAGTGATAAATGTTGTGATATGAGTTGAGGTGGTTCATCCATAAGAAGCTTATCCTTTAGGATAGGTTGTTCATTCGGATCTTGAGTTTCTTGAGGAAAGCTATCAGAGGCTAGAGACTTTGTATTTGACTGTGTTTGGTCTGGTGCACTGGTTGTCTTGCTTTGATTTGAGGTAGTGGTGTTTTGAAATTGGCATTTTGTGATTAATATATTCTCTGGTGTGCTTTGTTCTTGGATGATTTGAGTTTCAGTTAGTTTGGATCTTTTCTCTTTTTTTCTTCTCTGAATGGCTGCTTTGTTTGTAGTATGTTGAGAGTAATTTGAATCGTAATCTGATTCAGCGGTTAAATTATTTAATTCATCTGACTGCGATCCGGAAGAGTCTTGAGTTTTCCTTTTATTGTTTGGAATTTGAAATTCAATTTGTGTTGTATGCATGGAGTGTGTTTGTTTCGACTCTTGTTGTTTATTTGTTATGTGTTGCGATTGCTGTGTTTCCAACTCTGATGTTCCCACAGTGGTTTTGGATAGCTAGTTTAGCATAGGTGATGAAGTTTGTTGAAGGGTGTTACACCCCTCCTTGGAAGCTTCTGTGGATTCAGCAGTAATATCTTGTTCTGTTGTTTGTGAGGTTCCCATCTCAACTTCAATGGACAGATCTTTCTCCTCCTCTAGAACTTCATGTGCTGATGAATATGATGAGTGTAGTAAGTTTTGAGAGCTTCGATTGCATTTGTGGTTTCTAGTTTTCCTTGTGTGTGTTGCAATCTTCACATATCTGTTTCGGACATGATTTCATAAGGTGGTTACGATCTCCACAGGAGAAGCATTGTGGCTGTACTCCTGATTGAGATGTAGATGGGACATTTTTTTTCCTCAAGTGTTAATGGTATATCCAGTGGAGAGTAATCTTTATTAAGTTTGAGAGTGAAGGCTGCATTATTTGATGGTAATTCAAGGTCTGCCCTCTTTTCTTTGAGATACTTGAAGGTTGTGATGGTACCATACTTGGCAAGGAGTCTTTGGAGATCTAGTTCATTGAAATTTAAGTAGCAATTGCGTGCTAGGCCATGGATAATTCTGGGTCTATTCATTTCTATTTTGATAAGGTATCTATTCTTTAACGAGAGTTGATTCTGTTTGAATATCCCTTTTTGTAATATGTTGTTAAATTCTATTATGAAGTACCTTTTGTTTGGATGATGGTAAATTCTTTTTATTGCTTCTCCTAATTGGTGATTTTTTAGAAGCTCAAAGAGATCAACTGTAGGGAAAGTAAACAGATTACAGTTATCGTTGGTGGTAGTAACTATTAAGGTGTGTTCACTATGGTAGTTTAGAAAGGAGTTAAATAGAAATGGAGGTATGCATGAGTTGAATTCATTGCTAATTGTTTCGTAGTTATTTAAGGATGTTTGAATGTCCTGAGATATGAGTTCTTCATTGGTATGTGTGTAGTTTCCATCATCTATACAATCAAGTGTTTTGACTTGAGATGTCTGTTCATCTGGTTTTATATTTTATGTTTTGACTCTATTCTTGCAGAGTGCAGTAGCGTAAGTTTGATAATTTGTTTGGTTTGAGAAATTTTTTGTGGCTTGTATTTGGCCACAATGGGTTGCTGCTTGATTTGTTATTGTGTTGCTTCCAGATTATGTATTGTCTGTTTTTAAACTAGGCATAAGGCAAGGAAAGTCCAAGCTGAATGTATTTCGCTCGTTTCGTGGGTTTTGCATTTGTGTTCGATTTATTAAGCAACTGTGTGTAAACTCACGGTTATGTGTATTGTGATCGGATTCATAGTTTTTGTTCAATCTTTGATTCGGAGGAAGACCTTTGTCAGTATGGGGTTTGGACCTCGTTTTTTCATCTGTTTCTCCACTGTGGAATTCGAATAATAATTCTTTATCGCTTTTTCCTTCATTTAAAGTTTCTTTATGGTGAAACGTGGCTGCTTCCGGAAAAACGCCACCTGCATTTTTAATATTTTTTGAATTTTCAGTTTCGTAAGTAAGCATTTGATTTTTTGTTTGAGGTAATTTTATTTTAGATGTTTCACTTTGATTTTGATCATTTTTTGCTTTGATTTCATGTAAGGACTTAGTTTTAGTTGTTTTAGTTTTGGGAATCAGTGTTTTTTCCCGATTTTTTGCGTAATAGTGTCGACTCGATCGTGTCAACCTTTTGATTGGAATTTGTGGGTATTGTGTTTCTTTGTTTATGATCTATATCCGAGTCTTTTTGCTTTTGAGAGACTTTAACTGAATGTTTATTTTTATTTGGACCTTCCCGATCAATTAAACTAGGTTTGATATTGGTGTGAATGCTTTCCACTCATTGTGTTTGAGGGTCTGTGTAAAGCTTACCTAGAACTTTCCTTATGTTAGAATCGCTTTGTGATCTTGTGATTGGGCTTGCCCGCTGTGTTACCAGGTCAAAGAGATTAATACCTTTGATCATTTTATATGTTTATTACTAAAATACAAAAAAAAGCTTACCTTCTGGCCTTCACCACTCAAAATGGGAAAAAGTTTTGAGAAAACACTTATAATTTATGTTTTTAATATTAACCAATGTGCAAAGATTGTCACTAGTTGGCGCCATTAGTAATATATCTGAAATAGTTCATTAACATTAAATAGATTATTAACATTTGAAAAGGGCACCAAACCAGGCACTGAAAAAGGTTTTAAATGTATAAAAGAAATTATTATCGATATTGAGCTATTATAATGAATTTATTATTATTTTCTGATTATTATAAAATATTTTGTACTAAATATAGATGATCAATAGAAAATTTTAAACTATAATAAAGGAAAGAATTTAACAAGTATAGTTCTTTATAATTCAATGATTACAAGATCGAAATTAAAGGAAATAGGAACAGATTTAAATATTGAGAAATTGGTATTGCAAGAGATGGAACAACTAACAGTTAGAGCTTGAAAATAGAGGATGCCAACTTATAGGAACTACATGACCAGTTATAAATTTTAAAATGCTGTATAATTTGATTTTGGAAAGCCAACAAAAAATGGATTTAAAATTGCAAGATATTCAGGAAAACCTATACAAAATGAGACAAGATATGAAGGAAAGCGAATAGAAAATAAGGCAGCAAGATATGAAGGAAAGCCAACAAAAATGTATGATAAAATTAAGAGAAATGATGAATGCAATAAAAGGAAGAAAACCAACAGGTGATGACAAGGTTAAATGAAGTGTGAAAAGAGATAATAGTTGAGAATCAAAATCTGACAGAATCTGTATGTAGAATTTTGAGAGGATTTAGATGGATTGAAAGAAAAACAAGAAGAATAGAAAAAATAAAACTCCAAATAAAAGACAGTAATAGGGAAAATATACAAAAATATCGCAGATATCAGAGAAAGTATAGATGAACTAACAATAAGGATGAAGGATTTAAAAATGAATGTGGAAGATAAAGAATGTAGTAATAAAAAATAATAAAAGATTATTGTATAGAAAATAAAGTTTAAAGCAGCTATAATACACAGATTAGAAAATAGAAGCAATACAGAAAGGTTTACAAGAAAACACTTGGAGTATATATTATACTGAAGAAAAGCCTGAAAGGCTAGATGTAGAAAAATTAATGGGGAATGAATCTTCAAATCCCAATATTGAGGTTTATAGTAAAGTCCATCAGAATTTGAATGTTTTTTAAAAGTAATATTTATAGGCCAGGTTAGTGAACCACCTATAGAGCCTTTAAACACTTTTAAACAATACTGTAATCTTAACTAAATGCTGGAAGAAAGTAAGTCATCTAGAATTTGCAGTAATGCTCATGTTTGGATTTATTATTTGATATAAGTAATATATTTCAAAGTTGCAAAATAGTTTTAATAATCACCTTCTTTAGAGAACACCAAGAGATAGATAGAAAAAAATTCAGGTCCTTCCAAATGAGGATACTAAGATCAGTAAATAAACATCTGAGGAAGAGAAACCTCGATACTTACATGGATAATAAGTAAAGCCAAATCTCAGTGATGACCTAGGATATGTTTAAAAAATTCGTGATTTTAAGAAAAATATGCATATTTTAGGATGAAAAATAAAAAAAATTATTTGTTATTAATGTTATTAATATAGTATTAAGCAGTAAGGATTTTTCATCCTAACACAAGCACTGTATTATTTTTTAATAATATCTCAATGATGACTTGTTGAGTATTGAGGAAACTCAAATTAAGACACAGGTTAGTTTTGAAAAGAGCAGCCATCTTATCTTTAAACCTACTTTCTAATTATATTAGTCTAATCTAAAGCATTTCAGTTTAAGAGCATGAAGATATTTCTCTGTTCAATTTACTTCTATTATTTTCTTTCTGCATATTAATATTAACTCTCACAAAATCTTTAGATTTAATATGTGTTAAATACCTCAGAAATATTAGAAATTAAATAATAAAGCAGTAAGAATTTTTCATTCTAATACATGCCTGTACTGTTTTCTCAATACTTAACAAGCCATAGATATTATGAAAAACCGGGAAGCTTATGTTAGAATAAAAAATCTTTACTGCTTAATTACATACTATCTCTGTGCTAGTAAATAAAATTAAATATTACATAATTTCTAATATTTCTGAGTATTAATGCATAATAAATCTAAAGATTTCACAAGAGATAATATGCTGAAAAATAACAATGAAAGTGAACAGAGAAACATCTTCATGCTCTTAAAGTAAGATGCTTTAAATTGGCCTATATAATTAGAAAGTAGATTTAAAGATAAGACAGTCATTTAAAGATAAGAAATTTTGAAATTCATAATCTTCTTTGAATTAAGGATACCTGAATAACAGGAGAGAAACTGTAATACATTAATAAAAATAAAAAAAGTAATATTCTTGCAATAAAACTTGATCTTGATAACATGTAAAAAATATAATATCTAATTGATATTAAATTATGACATGTAATTTTAATCACATATTTCTGGCAGATAGATGTAGTCCTATGCAATTAATATGATGTTTTGCAATCAATTGCAGCAACAATGTAACTAAAAAAATAATTTATTTTTTCTCTTATAAATTTTTAATTTTTTTTCTTGTTATTATTATTTTTGGATAGTAGCTATGTTATTCAGCAGATTTGAGACAGCGGATAATCCAGCCTCACTCTACATATATAAAATTTTCAATACTAATCTTATTAAATAATATCTTTAATAAAGTCATAGTCTTAAAATACCTACATGCTTTGTATATGTTTTCATATATATAATAAAATCAGGCATAAAAGCCATGAATGCAAAAGAGTAAAAAAAATAGTGATAGATAGAATTTCCAATAGTTATTTTCAACCATCCATACTATTTTAGAATTGATTATTCTTTTTCTTTATTAAACAAATTAAGGAAAAGATTGGATTAGTATTATATATTTTACTTTTATGGTCTCTTGTAAACAAGATTTTACATTTATATACACAATACAAGTAATGTTAAATTTCATAATTTAAATGAACAATGAAAAGCTAAGAGAGATCATTTATAAAGCAATAATAAAAATAAAAAAACTCCCAACATGATTCATTTTTTATGACAAATTTAAATTGCCATCTTTATATAATATAATAATTAACTTGAAAATTGAATATACACGTATATGTCGTTGTTTGTACATAAATGCAGACACACATTATATCTTAGTCATAGTAATTTAATAGTTTAAATTTGTCTTCAGAAGAGAATTTTGTATATGTACAAAACAACAACAAATTACAAAAAAAAAAAAAAAACACTTTAAAGGAAAAAAAAACGAAACATTTTTAATTAACAAACAGCAGTTCATCTTATCATCAAAAACATATCAAAGAGCAGTATTTCCTTCTTTAAAAACGATAAAATTAATAATAGTAAATACTACATACCCTACATTTATCTTTGTGCTCTCGTTGTAATTGGACTGTATTTTCCTCCAACTCTTCAAATTCATCTTTAAGAGTTTCTACTTGGTAAGTGAGAGTGGTTTTTTCATTATCTAGCTGGGCATTGCTGACCATAGCCTTCCTAAACTTCTCTTCTATATCTGACAGTTGAGCCTGAAAAAAAATCATAATATCATTTGAGATGATGCCGTTAATATCCATTTACTCTGTGGAAAGAATCAAAACAACAGAACTTCCTCCTTAGATCAGAAACTAAAGATTCACATTCCACCACCAAGCAATTAGAAACCTAATTAAATTATTGCTTTTCATTAAAAAAAAAAGAACACTTATAATACTTAAATAAACTGAGAAAAACTTTAAACATAATTCATATATCTTTATACATTAAAAAATTAGTATTAAAAATTATTTCTGAAAATAATAATTAAACATTAATTTAAAATTATATGATCATTTATAATAAATTTTTCAATTCAAACAGAGGATTTCCATTAATTCTAATTTATGAAGGTATTTTAATATATAGGGTATATGAGCACAGACTTTCACACGCCCCATCCCTCTCCATACTATCTCATAACACTGATACACTTGAACACATATAAGTTGAAAAGATAAACAATCACCAATATATACGTATTTCATGCTAAACCAGCAATCATCAGTTGGTCCAGATTACTGTAAATTGTTAAAAACTTATTGTTTTATTTTAAAAATACAAATATACTTATGTAATGGTCAGCCTATATGGTGATCAATCATGAACTTTATCTGAGAAATGTTCTAATTCTGGTCTCTCATAGTACCTTCCACCACTATGAATATACTTACTTTAAAGTTGGCTAAATCAGGAAGAAACATGAGGTTCCTTCCATTTATAATTATAGTCAAATAAATCAAACAGACAACAAACAAGTAAATCAGTTAACACATTTATTAATACCTAAATCAATAATATATTTTAATAACTCCAGAACTAAAAGGATAGATTGATTACTCATCTTAGTAGTGTTAAAGTTAAAAGAAATAAATTAGTAAATAGGATGAGTGCACTATGATGCATTCTAACAAATTACAGAACCAAATATTCCAAATTACTATTTGATTATAAAATATAAACTTTTATGAAATAATACTTTTGACTATTTTGTTATAATGACTTCACATTAATTTCAATGTTGTAGATGAACCTATTCTATATCATGTTAGTATTGCTTATTAGCTCATTGATCTCTATAACACTATTATTTAAGTCTATCATATGGACATGAATGCACATAATACCACCTAGTCCATTACTCATTTCATTTACGTTTAAACAAGAGTTACATCCTTAGACAGGGATTTAAAATCAATGACCTAGTATACTTGAAGTTGTGTACCATGTATGCATAGGTCATGTAATATTATATATGATATATACGAGAATATTTACTATCAACAATATTATAACTTATCTTGAATCACTCAATTCTCTATAAAGAGGCAAAGATGAGACTAGTATGAGACATATTTACATAAATCATAACATTTAAATTATGTTTTAGGTGGGTATGATTTTGTATACTTGTTATCAGAAGATCACAACATAAATATGTATATTTTTAATATAAATACATCTGCAATTCAGAAGCATGAATATACAGTAAATTAATCATTGTGCACTAGACTTCCTCTGTAATGTAAGGAATAATATTAATAATATACAGACAGCAAGCATGTGTAACATTATTTAGCATAAGAGCAGGAATAACACATCTGCATCCATATACTCAAGGCAAAACAAAAATATTGACAGAACATTTATTTCAAACTTTAAATAACTAAAGATATTCATACCTGTCACTAACATTGGTTATATACTAAAACAATATTAAATACATACACAACACATCCCAAACTCAACATCTCCATAAATAACAACATTTAAATCAATACATTCAACTTACTTAACTGACATTATTTTACAACAAAATTCCAGAAAGTTATAGCAAATATTTAATCATTTAACATATATAAAAATAAACTTAAAAGAATTATTTAAATTTAGGTCATTCATGCTGTCTAATGATACTAATTGTTTATACACTGTCATCATTGATTCATTTATCATATCATTAATTTATGTAAATTTATTAAGATACTCATGGTAGAATTGTTTATTCTTTCTAACTCGAATTCTGATAAATTTTATCAACAACTAGTTTATTCTTTTAATAGCATTAAACATAAATAAAGTCAATCATTATCTAAATATAAAATTAAAATAGTATCAAAAACCTTAAATATTTGAAGTGTTAATTATCAACTTATTACTATAAAATATAAACAACTTATAAAGTGCATTATTGTGCATGAAATAATAAAGTGATATATTTTCTATATTAAAAGTTCATCTGTAACTTTAAACACTTTATATTAGAATTTACTTACAATTTACAAATGACTTATACAAAAATGGAGGTTGATAATATTCAATTTTAATTTAAACAAGTTTATTTTCAGAGCTCTATTAAAACATTTCCTAAGTGTAGAACCAGGTTCGTTATTCCAGTAGCACCCAATTTTTTGGTCCATGTACCACCCAAAGAATATCAAATTTTCTCTTTATACAAAAATTTGGCAAATAAAAAATATGTATTTTAGTTTTTGTAATAAAAGTTAAATATTTAATTTATTTAGAAACAAAAATATTATTACTAACATTTCCAAAATTATTACATATATATATAAAAGAATCAAAATATTTGAATAAATTATTTAAATATAATTTTTTAAAAATAGTTTATCTTTTGTGTATCATCTGTAAGAACATCACATATCACTGATTGTATGCATTTTATAACTTGAGAATTTCTGCTTTAGACTATTGTTTTCAGTTTCATATAGGATATTCGATCTTTTTAAATATAATAATATTTTTTCTTCTATTTTAATTTGCTAACAAGGGTTATGCATTCTATATTTTTCTCAAACATTTTAAAGATATTCTATACAAAGTTGGTTCCTATATCCAACAAGAATTCTGGTAAGTTAGTCTGCCATTGGTTTTCAAATTTGCACAAAAACCGGTTTTATTCTAGACATTTGTTAAAATTATATTTTAGCAATAACAATTTTAAAATGCTTTCAACTACTGAATTCATTATGACAGTGTTAGAACACTGAATCTATTGAATTCCTTATGGAAATGGCAATTTTAGAACACTGAAACTATAAATTCTTTAGAAATACAGCTTTATGTTATTTTCTTTTCAAACAAAGTCAATTACAACATGTAATCCACATGTGTTAGGAATTAACTTACCTTTTGTTATGTGTTTTATAAGTTTTAAAATATTAATTGTACATTATTTTTATTATTAATATTACTATTATTACTCATTTTTAATAATTAAACTTGAAATTATCTTACGTGATGTTAAAATTATCTTGCACAATATTTTAAAGAATTCTTACAATATATATATATTTATTATTAATTTATAAATAAACAGCAAATACTATATACACATACATGCACGTATACATGTGTGTAACATAATACATATCTATTTAAGTGTTATACATGGTTTGATTTCTAAAATATGTTTTCACTATTGTATTCAACCACTTTCCCTTGCTTTGCCTAATTTGTCTCGAAAGAGTAAATGCCCTATGCTGTATAACACACCCTATCTCTGCCTGCTATAAAATAATTGGTGACTATAATCACCTGAAATTATTACATCATGTCAATATATATGCACATCCACATATTTTTATTCATTTAAAAATTTGCTGTATTTCTAATATATAGTAGTAATAATAAGTTCTATAATTGTTTATGATAATACATCTATAAGTCATTCCTCAAGAAAAAAGAATCAACATTTAGTAATATAAAAAGTTTTTTTCTTTTCATTTTGTCCCTTTTTTAACTTTATTTCGATGAGAAGAGAAAGGGGAAAAATAAATTGTTAATTATATATGAACATTGTTGCTGGAAGTTTATATATTCAATTATTAAAAGTTATATTCCAGAGGTTAGGACATTCAGTAGTTTCTGTCTTATTTTCTGCATGGCAATTATAAGAAAAGTTCTCTGCTTAAAGGCAAGTAAAGCTTGTAATTAGACAATACAATATTGTGTGCTACAAGCAATAACACTTGATCATCATAAGTGATGCATTAATAAAATTTATTCTAGTACTTCAATTTTAAAACTATAGCAAGTAGTTTAAATGATCTCTTACATCATTATGCAAAGAATAACTATTAAAGAAAGTTTATTCATCCTAAGATATTTTTGAGATTTGTCATTAGCTAGGCTACTGTTATCATAATTACTGTGATTACTATACCATAGTCATTCCATTTTTAAAATTCCAATGTTGTATTTAAAAAAAAAAAAAAAACTCAGTCATGATGTGAATCAAATTTTTTTATTTATACAATTTAACTAGTATTTATTAATGCCTTTACTTTTTTTCTACTCTAGTATTATCTATAATCAGTGGTTAGAAGATGGTAATGCAATTTAATTCTGATCTTCAAACTAGTTTTTGGCTTTTGTCTTATCACTGAAGACTTGGTATTCAAAGCTCAAGTCAATGCAGATATGCAACTTGGCCTAAAATTAAAAAAAAAAAAAACATTTTAAACTTATTATAATCTGCTTTCATAATTATATAGATCTGATGCCAGGTCATTAAGTATATATTCCAGTAATTTGTTTTATTCTAATTGTAGACACCTGGAATAGACAAAGAAGAAATGCTTTTATTCAAGTAAACTGAACGAATCAAGTGATAATTGTATTACTATTTTCATGTTTCTTAATTCAAAGACTTTATAAAAAAAATCTTAAGAATCTTTTTTTTAAAATGTAGTTATTTACTATAAAATGTCTTTCATTAACTTCATTAACTATTTATTTTTATTTTCCATCAAACTGACACAAATTTCACAAGCTGCACAATATTTACTTTTATTCACTTTTTATAATTTTTCATGCAGTGGTAATTTTTTGTTTTCTAAATTTACTTTTAAACAATCATAAAAAATAAAAAAAAGCATATCTCAAATCTATAAAACAGACTCTAAATTATGACTCCATTTAATACTGAGTTTGATTTACTTAAAAGATCAAAAGACTATGATTACGAAACTATCTGCTACACCAATTCTCATGAATTATTTTGCAATTATTCTCTAGAAAAAAAAAATAATAGCAATACCAACAACATGAATGGAGAAACAAAAATTCATTCAGCATTAAATTATATCTATTAAGTGCAACTTCTATGGTAGATCTAAGGTTTTTACCTTAATCAGAATAAATAATATTTTTTAATAGTACATTGTCTCCAATTGTAAAATTCACTATCACACAGAATTCTATTTTAAATTTCTTTCTTCAACTAATTTATTTTTAATAATAATAATTTTTAAAAACATAAAAATAAAGAAGTAATCTACAAATACACAATAATGGTTGACTATGCTGTCAAGCTGAAAGTATAAACATTTTTTTGCTGTATTATGGTATAAATAATTTTCAAAATACACTCGGAAATTTTATTAAAAATGTTGAAAGACTAGAAAATAATGTGACAGTTTTATTTTATTGATATTTGTAGATAAAACCTGTTTGTTTTTTCCAATTATCATTACATTTGCAATTTTTAAAAAAAAGTCAAATATAAGTAGCAAAAATACATGAAAGCTACTCTCTCTTTCTCTTATCTTTCCAATTTCATTTTTACCCACTTTCATCCTAATATTAATTAAAAAGTAATGTATACCATCAGTGAAGACATTTGAAGCAGCTTGTAAGTTGATCATGATGACAATAGAATTTTTCTCTTTTTTATTTACCATAAAAAGCTAGTTATGGTAGATGAAATAAGAGATTTTTTAATCAAAATTAGAATTTAGATATATATCTTAAATTTTTGTCATCATTTATTATTTATTTCTTACTTTAGAAACATTCTAACTCAACCTCTTATCACACTATCACTCATCTATATATTCTTCTTTAAAAACATAATAGTATAATTCAACTAACTCAAAAAAAGTAATGGAAGCTTTCATCCTTGTGTTATTTGTTGAGAAAAAATACATTTCTGATTCTATTGAAAAAGAAATAGAATAATGTTATAACATTTGTTAAATTCACTGAGGTTTGATATAACAAAGACTTATAAAGTGAATAACTAATAAAACAAAACTTTTTCACACTAGATTAAGATTTAAAACAATAAATGCAAAAATATACAATAAAAATGCATCTTTGCCACTTAAAATATTATTGTCAATTTAGTTTGCTTACTTTTTCTATTTCTAATAATAAAAATGTTTTATGTATTCTCCTATATTCATACACTATAAAAATTGTAATCATGAGCCATAAATGCAGAATTTCAAAACTAAAATATGGTAAAGCGGCAAACATCTAAATGTTAAAACTTAATTATCAGTTTAGTTTGTTTACATCTTTCTATTTCCTATATGTTGATAACATATTCTCCTAGGTGTGTAAATGTAATAATTTTAGCCATGAGCAATAAAAGGAGTGACAACAACAACAACAATGACAAAAAATTCAAAACAAAAATACAATAAAAAGTCTTGCATTGGTGGTTGAGAGGTCAGCGCGACTGCCTTGCCCTTGCAGGCAGTTGCCTGGGTTGCGGGTTCGCGTCCCGGCCGATGCTATGACACTTAAAAAAAAAATACAATAGAATGTCAGAAATCTGATTACTAAAATTTACTTACCAATTTAATTTACTTATTTCTTTCTATTCTACAAGTAAAAATGTTTCACACATTTTTCTTTAAAATTATTTTCCTAGGTAGATATATTATAATAATTTTAGCCATAAATCATAAAAGGAGAATTTAAAAATTTATTGACGTTGTCATCAATAAAATAAAATAAAGTATAGTAAAATAATGAAAATCTATGTGGTAAAACTAATATGAAAGTTGATTATTGTTTGATATCAAAAATAAAGAATAATAATAATGAACGTAATATAAAATGATGAAAATCTAAATATTAAACATGCAAACACTATTAGCTAAAACAAAATATTACAAGTGCTACTGACTTTTCAGAATGTTTAATTTGTGAACAAAGCATGGATATCTTTATCATGTTCTGCAAGCTTACTTATGCCTCCAAATACGCACATTTCAATCTAAGATACAACAATCAGATGATATAACTAATGGTATTCTAAAAGCAATTAATTCATTTTAAGATTTTATTGTATTTAACATAAGTCCTTCATAATTCCAAAATGGAAAAAGTTTTTTGAAGATTCAAAATGAGTAAATTTCACTCTAAACTTCACTATTTTTGACATAATAGTAAGAATTTTTATTTTTCAATTGCAATGCTCTATTTCACTTTTCTGTTGAATTAACCATAATTATTTTATCTCTGAAATTTGTGTCAAATAAAGACATTAGCTCATCATATTACATATAATTTCTTTTATAGTCATACTTTAAGAAAAAATTACTTATAAACTTTTAATACAACAAACTTTATTATGACTCTTCTAAAATACCATTTTGTAATTTGCAATTGGAATAAAGTTAAAGGGATAAACTTTTATACTGTGATCACTTTCTGATGTCTATTATATAATATCATTAATTATAATTATTCACAGGATTTTAATGTATTTCATTTATAAATATTTTGTAAATGCAAAAAAAATATAATTACTTAATTACACAAAGCTTATTATTCTACATAAACTTAAATGTATTAGGCAAACTTTAAAGTTAATTAGGCAACTTATAAGTTTTGCTTCTCTAAAGGAACTTATTTAAGTCAAGTAATGATTAACACCAAAATGGCAAGCTGAGAGCATAACAGCCTGGTCAAATTGATATTATTACTTTCCTCATTTGGAATTGATTCATAAAAATTCAGCTCTATAATGTGCCACTCCCACCTAATAAATCTTCAATATATTTAGTGTTACCTTTTAAGTTAATAACATATTAGCAGTAGAAATTCTTGAATAATGTTTCACAAATGACAATTTATTTATTTTTTTTAAAAAAAAGTCTAATATAGTGATTCATAAGCGCTCTCTCTATTTTTTTTATATATAGTATAATGTGTGTGCACTTTATATATATATTTAAATTATAATTGTTTAATAAAATTATTTTACATTTAATTAGTTATAGTGGCAATAATAGTTGTATCCTTTTTTTTTTTTGCTTACTATATCAGTTAATTATTCAATAGTAGCAGGTTTTTCAATCAAAATAAGGTTATGCAAAAAAAAAAAAGAAGAAAAAAAATTCACTAGAATTTAAATGTATTTTAACTTTTATTCTCATTGCTTTTTTGATACTAGGTTCATTTTAATTCAACTTATCATGTTGTCCCTATCCTCTATATTCTTTTTTAAATATTTTGGTTTCTGTTAAATTTTCTCTGTTATATATTAGTTGTAGCTGTTTACATTATACAGCTATGATATTGATAAAATTTATTGTTCTATATATTTTATATTGCAAATTATATTGAATTCTTTTACTTTTCTGTAATACATTAGTTTGTTTCATCTTGAGAAAATATCCAATATTAAATCTGAAAGCCAAACAAAATATACTGCAAAAAAAATATTAATAATGAAATTCCATAATAATCCTTTTTTCTTTTTTATTATTTTCTTCCAAATTTAATAAACAAAAATGATTTTTATTATTTTATGATATATTTGGTTTCCATGAGAAATATAAGTAAGATTTTTCTTTGCTTCTTTTAACTTTTGGTGTAAAACAATAAAAATACATTATAAAACTTACAGATTATTTTGCTCACATTTTTAAAATTGAAAACTAAAAACTAAATACAGATGTTCAAAAATCACATTAGACAGTTGTTATACAAAGCAATGTTATATTTTATTTTCTTAATAAAATTTTATAAAATTTTAAAATTATAAAGCTCACACACACATAGTTTCATACACTGTATTACAAATTAATGATGGTGTAAACTATATTATATTTACATATAAAAAAATGAAGAAAAAAATAGTCTAAAAAAATTAATAATCATTTATCAAATATTATTCAAGAATTACTATTATTGGAATGTTGGCTTAAAAGTTAATGACACTGTACAATATTTTACACTTATTAAGTGGGAATGGTACATTTAAAACTGAAAATTTTCTGAATCAATACCAAATGAATAAAGCAATATATACTATGTATCAGTTTATTCGAGCTGTAGTCTTCTCAGCCTGTCACTTTAGTATTAAGCATTACTTGATTTAAATAAGTTCCTTTAAAAAAGCAAAGCTTGCAAATTATCTAATTGACTTTACATTTGCATAAAAATTTAAATGTATGCACAATAAATTTTATCTAATTACAAATAATAAAGCTACCTAGCAAAAACACATCATTATTTAAAAACTATACATTTTTGCATGACAAACTGAATTATAAGTGAAATACTTGCATTACAATTAAGAAATTGATCACTTCGAGTTTCTTATTTCAACTTAAATTAGACAATGATAACTTTGAAAAAAATCATGATAAAATCTGTTCTACTAAAAATCTAAAACTGTAATCTTTGCTAACAAAATCCGCAAAATAAATTTACTACTAATAAAATATGATGGCTAATAAAATAAAAAAAAGAAATTTCATGTTATTATTATAAGTATTATATCAAAATACTTGTTAAAAGTGGGAATTACTAATAGTTGTCATTTGAAATATATCTCAATGATAAAAATCAAAATCAAAGAAATTAAAATCATTTAATAAAATCATAATAATAATAATAAAGCTTAAGTCAACGGAAAAGTGAAACAGAATTAAAATCAAACAGAGAAAATTTGTTCTTATATTAAGAGTAGTGAAGTTTAACATGAAATTGTTCATATAGAATGTTTGAAAACCTTTTGTCCCATTTTGGAATTAAGAAAGAATTATGCCAAATATATCATCATTGTTTCAGCATTATTAATACACAGAGTCAGAAATGCACTTTTTTCTCTATAAATAAATGTGTTTACAGACTAATAATGAAATTTTCAATTATATAATTTGAGAATATTGAATTATACTGTCCATGTTTTACACAAATAATTTGCAAAAAATTCAAATCATAATTAATGATTCAATATCTGAATAATGAAAATCCTCATATAAATAAAATCACTATTTATCATCTGTCATAATTTTTTTACTTGACTGCTCATCTAAAGTTCTATGAAGAATTTACTTAAAATTCAAACTGCTGATGATTAAAAGTATTCACCAAAATATTTATCCAAGTAGATGCTGACAAACTTGTGATTGCAGAAAATTTGATACTTGTAAATCAAATTGTAATAATTTGATTACAACTTTATATATACAGACATTACTGTGTATTAAAAAAATTAAACAATCAGTTGCTAAGGAAGTCAAGTGATATTCATGCACCAGAAGTAACAGGTAGAGTTTCATTCCAAGAACCTTCAATTCTCAATCTGTTAATTTATCAATTGAATTATTGTCTAGTAACTTGATAATTATAGCTAAGAATATAACTGATAAGACTTTGAAAGGCGAATGATTGCAGCAAAAAATTTGGTCAGTTTGCTTTCAAAGGATGTTGAAAATCATACTAAAAGTGTTAGTAATAAGATTTTTAATAATATTTATAATCTTTAAATCTTTTACATACATGTATGTGTTTTTATATGCATCAAAGTAATAAACAAGTTTCAACAAAGAAAAATATATTCGAGATATTTTTTTTGATGATGTTTTTTTCTTCACCAATATAATCACAAAATCAATTCAACATTGATTAAAATTTAGTACAACTTGTAATATCAATTTACAATTTAAATAAGAAAATAATAATAATAATAATATTAAAATTGTTAAAATATTATTTACAAAATACTTTTAAAAAAAAAAAAGGATAATATATTTTTAATTAGTTTTTCAAGAATTATAATGTGTGAAAATTTTGAATTGTTACAAGCTAATTATTACTTTCCTTATATTTTTCCCAAAGAAGTTCTAAATTTAAGTCTTCAAAATATATGTTGATTAATTACAGTGAGTGATAAAGATTTCCAATCACTTTCTATTTCAATAATATCTTGTTTCCTTCAATTATTCAACATTCTTGATAACATTTAATGTGAGAAAATATTAATTATCTAATATTCTTGTCTACTATTTCCTGAATATGCTAATACAATTAATATTTTTATGGAAAATAAATATATAGGTATTTAATATGAAACAGTAATACAAGTTTTAATTGGAAAAAAAAAAAGTTGTTTATGCATATATTAAATTCTCTAATCATATATTTAATAATTGAAAGAGATCATTAAGTTTATGATATAGCTTTTATATTAAGACATTAAATGTGTAAGGCAAATAAAAAACAATATCTACAAAAAATATAAAAAATGTATTTAAAATTTAATGATTCAGAGTAATTCTTATCAAAAAAAAAAAAAAACAAAGTTGATATAAAAAATGGATTAAATAACAAATATAATATTTAAAAAAATGCAATATTCAAACACTAAATATATACAGAGAGGGATAAAATAATCAGAACACCCATGTCATATTAGCATTATATTTTAAATATATCTTAATACAGAAATGGAAATACTAGTAATGTTTATAAAAAAAACTTTTTACAATACAATCCTAAGAGATGACAATAAATAGGCAAGAAATAAGAAAAAAAAAAGACTAACTTGAGTTTAACAGGTCAAATGGTTAAGTTTATGTTTGGTCATCAACAAAAAATGAACATCTATTCAAACTACCTGCCTGCATAAAACATATTAAAATGTAAGGATTTGGAAAGCCACTGTCAAGATGTGTCCAATATTTTATTCTATGGTTGCAGCCTAGTTAATAGATATTTAATTGGGGGGGGGGGGTATATTTAGCCATAATACTGTTTCAGATAACCCTATCATTTTCCAAGATAATAATACTCCAGTTCACTCAACTTATCTATTCAAATACTATATTGAAAAATGCAATACATATTTATATATATTCTCTCATGGTCTTTCCAAGAACTTTATTTAAATATCAGTGAATTCCAAATACTCTTAAATAACAATTGAATCAGATATCCATCTCAGAATATGAACCTTTTTTATCCATAAGAACAATTTACAATTTCTTTGAAAACCAAACATTGTAATATATAATTCTATTTACATACAAAATATAAATAACTCTGAATCCAAAAAGTGAGCATAGGTTATTTATTATTTTGTTTACGAGTGAATCCTTTACATGAGTAAGTTATGCTTAAAATTATAAATACGGTTGTAATAGTTTTTTTAAAACATTAAAAGTATTATTTTTTAATAAAAATGATATAATATGTAATTTAATATATACTGAACTTTATTTTTCCTGTAAAAGAAGTTTATTTATACCAAAAACATATATTCGATTATTACGTAATTATTACATAGAATTATTCAAGAAAATATGAAAAAAAATTCATTTTTCAATTTGACTGAGCTAGAAGTTTTCATTGTATCAGATATTATTACATCTTTTAATATTTAAAGATAAATATATTATCAGTTGCACGAGGTCTTGATCTTTATAATCAGAGATTCTTATTTAAAGAACATATTTAGCATTCCAAGGTTGTTTTTTTAATAACTTTATAAGTTAATAATATATTACAAAAGAACTTATAAAGATTCCAACTAGAAATACATTCACTAATGACTTTATTAAGACCCAATTTTACCACAGTAGATAGATTTGATAGTCATTAACTTTGTGTTTCATGGCTTTCATTTATCCATATCTATATAGGTCAGTGACTTCTAGATACCACTCATGAAATTGATAAGTTCAATAATCATGAATTGGACCTGAATCTGTTGATGAGATTCCAATTGCATTTAGAAAGACCAAGTTCAGATATTTTTTATTTTTATTGTTGGATCTGGAAAAAAATATTGTAATATAGGGAGCATACCAATAGCTTCCTATATTAGATATTTGTAAATACAAGCTCATAAAAGCAATGTCACGCTATACATGGCTTGCTTTATTAATTATTAAGAAGATATTTGTTTGGAATAAATTCCACTTTTACACCATAATTCTTTGATTGTAGATTCTTGGCTAAACATCTGGGCTAAAATGTTAACAGCTTTTTATAACATTTTTTTGTGAAAAAACTTTTCTACTGATATCAGTTGGAGGAATATATGACAGAACGAGAAGTCAATTCAAAGGTCAGACTTGAGAGTTCCCGTAATATTTCTCAAGTTAATATTTAATTAAGTATCCAGAAATTTAATATAGCAACTTTTTACTAAACAAGGGTGCAATAATATCCATCAATTGGATATACTAAAGCTAACAAACTATTTACAAAGTACCTGTGTTACAAGCCTAACTAATTAATGCCGACCAACTTTCCAAACCGATTACTCTTGGAAATTAATTTTAAATTAATGAGGAAAATAAGTAACACTATAATCCAAGATTAGCATAAAATATGATTGTATTTCAATATATGAAATAATATATACACAAATTCAATTTAAATAGAATATCTGAATTTACTGATTCGTTGTTTAATATTACCGTAACTTTTAAAAAGAACTAAATAATATTTAATATTCTATAAGAGCAAATGCTGATGATCCCTAAGTAAATAATGTTAATAATAAATAGGATTTTCAATTTATTATACAATAATTTTTTTCATAGTGTATGTGTATATTGATTTAATAACTAAATAGAAATAGATTCACTTTATTATCTATAGTTTGTCCCAAAAGCACTTGCAGAATGTAAACCTGCATAAAAATAAACCACCGATTTTGCACATCACAATTTAATCAACAATAATTGCTGACTTTTTTTTATTACTGATAATGATTACAAATGTATATTTCTGAAAACAATTCTATAAACACTGATTACAATTTTTATCTTTTAATTTGCAAATTGGTAAGAATTATTGATTTAGACTGATATTTATTTATATTGATTGTTATAAGTAATGATTATGGTTTACTATTTTATTAATAAAAATACATTTCTAATAATATTTTTTTCCTCATTTGGAATCATGATATAATTTATTTATACTGAGTATAATTTTAAATGCAGAATTTTAAAAAATATGTAAATAGTGTTTAATTTCATGTTAATTTATTTATACCAATTTTTCTAGGGATTAATTATAGAAATATATAGCCTATGAGCACTATAAATACATTTTTGAAAACACTTTATTCATGTACTATAAATATTTCTAAATATATTGCTAAAAATATAATTTATTTTCAAAGAATGAAGATCACTAACCAATTAAGATATTCTAAAAATTCAATTAGACATGGTGCTGAAGTATTATTCAGAAAAAAAGTTTCTGCAGAAGTTAAAAACAGCATTATCAAATAAAAAGACTAATAGGTCAGCATGTTATGTATAAGGATGTATTTGTGTTTCCACAGATTGTTTTACAAAGTCAGTGTAAAATTCATTTTTAGTGTAATAATATATATATATTGCCTTTTTGTCCTTTTCTCTTCGAGTTGAAAGGTTCAACTTATTTTGTAAATAGCTGATGTTACTGATTTATATCTGTCCAATTGTATCCTTCTTAAAACATATTTTATGATGAACTTGAAACATTTTTTGAGGGAGTGGAGGATTCCATTAATGTTATAAACACTAACTCACAAAGATACTATAAACAGATGCAATATTGATTCCATTCATTGAAAGAATATGATAGAAGATAAAATACAATGGAGAGTTCTGATCAAGCAGTCTTTTTTTTTTAAAAAAAAAAAAAGCCTGGTGGAGAAGTTAAGATGAAGTGTCCCTAGATGCCAAATAAACAAACTAAAAGGCTAGCTTGTAGTTAAATAGTGATCTTTAATTCATCATTAACTTTTTATACTTTGCCTTCTTTGTTTTTTTTTTCTTCTTCTTCTTTTGGAGTTATAATCATCATCCTCATTTAAGAGTTCAGTTAATAAAAATAATGATGGCATTTATAGTGACTAGCATTTTTTTATTTGTATAAATTTTTACTAGCATTGTCTATAAATATTAAAATATCTTCATAAAAAAAGATGAGGTTAACTGGATATTAAGGAACTATGACCAAACAGTAATACTTAAAATTGTGTCAACTTATGAGCCCATTTATCATTTGTGTTAGATAATAAAATTTAATAAGCTCCCTATATCATTAATAATATATGCATTCATATATACTATGAATGCATTTCTGATAATTGTTTTATTCCAGAATATTTCTATTATTTAAATAAAAAGTTCTGTGTCTGAAAGCAAGTTGAAAATGGACTAAAAAGTACTATGACTAAATGATAGCCCTTTGAATCATTGATGATACATATTAACTAGACATAACTGATTGTACCAATTTCAATAGAACTAGATTTTTTTTTCTTTTACTATTTTATGTATATGAATGCTATAAAGTAATTTTGTGTTATCAAATGCTTTGTTTTACAAAAATGTTTATAAGAAATTAACTGAAGCTCCAGAACAAAAATATATTCAGCAATTTAAAGTATTTAAATGAATTCAAAAAATAATGAATTTCAAAATTGTTATAACTTTTAATGTTTGGAATTAATAAACCAGAAAAAAAAAAAACACTATCATTTTTGTTTTATGAGTATAAATCTAAGAATATACATTTTTACTTATATCTACAACTGTACCTTTCTATTAAAAAAGGTGGCACTGATGACTTCAAGAGTGTTAAGAACAAAAAGTTTATGGTCAATTAATACTCCATTTGCTAATGTTCTCCCTTTTTAATTACAACTATTAAAATCTAAATGTCACTGGTTATCCTCTATTAAATAAAATGAACTTCTTATTAAACTGCATTATACATACATATAATTAAACACATAATCACCAATAACTATCACTTTTTTGGCATTGAGTAAATAAAATTATTAATCATTTTCCTAAAGCCGAAATGATTTTAATTCGATACTTTATAAATACAGTAGTTGGCTGACGTTCAATATTTAAATGTAAATTTTTCACTTTCAATTGAAAATATCTATTTTTTTATTTTTTCCCTTGAATTCCTATTTCAATTTACTCATATTTAATATATATATACACTTATTTTATTCGCAAACTACAGCATAACATTAATAGTACAAATAATTCCATATTTTCCTAGTTATTTTAAAATAATTCAAGAATGGCCCATTTAAAGTCACAAAAACTATCAGCTGATCTTAAATGTAATTTCTTATTTGAAAAATTGTCTATTAACTGTTATCACATGTAAATAATATACTCACCCAGAATATATAGTGCTCAATCATTTCAGCAGTCCAATCTTGTTTAGGAGTTTCCAGTTTCTTTCCATTTTCTCGCATTAATACTTCAACAAATGTTTCCATAGAATCCATGATTGAAAAAAAAAAACCGATAAAGTTTGTATAATGTGAACCAGTTTGCCACTGACCTCCTTGATCTGTGATGACATCAAACGTTAACGTAGATCATTCAAATACAGGTAAGATTTTAAAAACAAAGAGTAAAAAAAAAAAAGAAGACATAATAAAAACGGGCAAAAAATAAAAAATAAACATTCGCTAGAGGTCGTATTGATTGACGAATAAGCAACTACCAATAGGTAAGAGGAGGAAAAATATTCTAATAAAATTGATAAAGTTTTTTTTTAAAAAAAGGTAAAAAATATTCTACATTTTCACAGATTGTAACAACGTTTATATTTTTATCCCTAAAAATGAATTCAACAATAAATTATCTTAATTGGTTTTGAACTTTGTTTTTAAGTAAAAGAAAAAAAAGTAATTTTCTTTTAAATTTCCACTCTCATAATGAGGAAGTAGAAATTAAAATGAGTAATTAATAAGAAATACCACAATATGTGAAGGCACTCCTAATCTGACATATGTAAAATTATTTTTCTTTTTTAAACTTACGTAATCATAATAAATAGTAAGGGTATTAGTATTTTTGCAGTGTGTTTGGTGTGCTCCAGATAATAACTTGTGGATAGTAAGTATACAGGCTTATCGATTCATAAAAGTAATACAAATATTAATAAATAAATATGAGTATACTAATGAAATGAAATTTTTGAAATTTAGCTGTAATAATTACCCCTCTTCCTTTTCTTTGGGGAAGATGAGGAAACAACTTTACTTCAAATTCTAATAAAATTAATAACTATAAAACTAATTTTCATGGCATACACAGTTTCGCTTAAGCACAGCTGTGTCATTTTTTTTTCCTTTAAAAAAAAAAACCAACAACTAATCAGACAACAAATTTTAAAATTCTTCTCACATAGAAATTAAAAAAGCAACTAACAGATAATTACAAATCTGCTTAGCTATATAATAATCCTGTGTATAACTATATAACTATAGGTGAGTCGTTCTTTTTCTATCTTAATATGAGCAAAGGTTTAATTATAATCGAGTAATAAAATAAATATAGTGAAATTTATTTTACAATATTCAAAAGTAAATAAAAGATATATATATATTTTACAAACAAATTAATTGCACACACGTGCATAAGTATAAAACTACAGGAAATAATTATATACTTAAAAGAAACCATTGTAAATGAATAAAGCCATTCTAAAAAAAAAAAAAGAAGACCCTTTTTATATTTCATGAGATACGTACACATACTCTACAAATATTTATTTTTGTGAAGTTTATTAATAAATAAATGAATAAACACGATTTCTAATTATAATGAATTTTTAATTTAATGAGCGCTTATTAAATAAACAATTAAAAAAAAAGGCTTATGAAGAATATTATTTCAAAGAGTTGAAACATTAATTTTAAATATAATAAATAAAATATCGAAACAAAAAAAAAATCCAAATTTTCTCATAATTAAAATCGTAGCTTAAGTACAAAATTAATTTTCTCTCCTGTATATAATTATTGTCATGCCACCTTCAGAATAAACCCAAATCGAGTGGCGTTTCATTAACCTGAAATGAGATTAATTTCATAACGATCGATTTTAAAACTTAGTATCTTTTAAAATTATCATAAATCATTTGTCAAAAACAGTTAATATCAATTTATTGCAAATAAAATTGAGAAATAATGATATAAACTTAAAGAAGAATAGAAATGCATTATTTTATTTAATAAAAAAAAAAAAAAAAGTATAATAATATTAAATAAAGCATAAAATAAAAGTTTATTACATTTAATGCACTATGAAACTATTTAATGATGCTAAGCATGTATCTCCCATACATGGTAGCTTTTTATATACAACCTTGACATTCAAATTGAACGGAATTTACTTCACAATCTGGTGGGCTTTTAAAAGCCCCGAAGGCAAACAAAATAAATTCACTAAATAAAAGATTATTTATACTTAGTACAATATATTGTATTCAAATTAAAAACTGAAATAAATAGAATTTGATTTTATATTGCTTATTTTTTTTAAAAAAAAGTTATAAAAGACAATTAAGAAATAGTGAGTTAATTAATTCTATAGTTGAGTTCTTCTACAATAAAAGATCAATGTGATTTGGATATATCAGATGAATGAATAACAAATACTTGTACATGAATTGATCAAGATGGAAAAATCAAGAGAGAAATCAATGTTCAGAGATATATATTTTCGGAACATCTCTGAAAGATTTTATCTATAACTGGAAATAATTATATGACAATATATAACGGGTCTCTTGATGTAATCGTAGAATAGTCCTATGCCTTCGTTATGACATAGACTCGAGATTGTCTGGATGAACCATGACAATTTTTCAAATGAAAAAATGATTATTTTTTTTAGATAACTTATCAGGTTATCCAGAAATGTTTAAAAAATATATATCTAGCTATTATTAGTTAAAAAGAAATTATCTCTTTTTTATTTAGGTTGATCAGATGAGTGATATGTTCACTGTAAAAATAAAAAATAGAAATATAATACAATATAGCTTACACCAATATTGGAGGAGATTGTCATACTAATACAGGCACTGAGCCCATATTTATCTTTACCTTTAAAAAGTGATGAATGGAGATCAGTTGTGCATAAAGATAAATTCTGCACCAGAATACATTTTTTTGTAAAAGCAGTGAAAATAAACTAGAAGGCAAAAAATTTGTACACAAAAATATCAGTCCTCTTAATAGAAATATGAAAAATCAATTATATGACTTTGATTATGTCACTTAATTTCTCTATATTTCAATGATGAAAGTATGATCTTTAGAAGTATAATATAAAGGATAAGTACTGCAATAAACTCAAAAATTTTCATCCAGCAGATCAATAGGAATTGAAAATGATGATTAGAATAAGATTTACTGAGTCTTTGGTATGCATTATATTTAATATCAACTAAATATAATACTATATTATTCAATTAATAATTCTAGTATATCCTAGATCAGCAGAGCACTTAAGATTTTTTGTGAATATTTTTGTCTATTTATTATATCACAATACAAGCAAAGAATTATTATATATGCAATGATAAACATATATTACAGGTTTCATAAATCAATTTACAGTCTCAGTATGAATAAAATTACATAAATAAAGAATAAAATCTATCAGAAAGTCTGGTAAAAATTGAAAAAACAACAACAAATTAATGTCTGCAAAAATATTGCAGAAATAACTGTCAAAAATTATTTATAATAATTATCAACCACAAAACATGGTCTTTTCAATGTCTATCTGTTTTATGTTTTACTATCTCTTGCTTTCAGACTTCATTCATATCAATAGCTTTTCATTTTAAATTTCTAATATTTGTTTTTTTCTATTATACTTATTACATTATAGTATGTAATGCAGTTTAATAAATAAATAGATTATAATTTAAAATATTTTTATAGATATATTTTGATTTTGTATTATTTTTTTCCTATTTATATGGTTGTGGTGGACAGTTACTTGAAATATATTAACACCAATACATGTATTTCAATGTATGCTAGAATGAAAGAATACTATAATGATGATGAACTCATGGAAACCAATTACGTTCATTACAGAACATTCTATAGTATCTCAAACATTTTTAGATTATTTGTTATTTCTTTTGAAGAGTCAAGCAATATGCTCAAGAAAAGATTATTTATATTTTAAATTATACATAGTATTTATGTTTTATATCTATATCTTATTTGAAATATTTATTAAAATATATCAATTAAATACAAAATGTATATTTAGCATGGGCTTATATATAAACCAAACTAAAGATAAAATACTTATCAATTTTGAACTTTCTACATCTTTACTTCACATATGTTGTTATATATTCCTCTTATTTCTTCAATATACCTACTTAATCTATTAAAGCTATTCATTTTTATCTTCTGTAATCAATTTAACTTCATAGTAATGCTCTTGCATCCATAAAATCACTGTCCAGTTGCAGTAACTCATAATTTGAAAAAAAAAAAAAAAATTAGAAATTCATAAATTTTTGATTGTACCCATCTATATAAACTCTGTTATGCAATCAGCTATTTCTTCACCTTCAGCACTTAGACAGTCATCTGATTGCTTTTCTTTTGACTTATTACTATACTGACGTTTTCTTAACTGCATTATTTTATTTTTTATTACTATTATTTTTGTTGATATCTTAATGCATATATATTTAAAATTACATTATATGAAATTTGCTATTATCCAGTTTCAGATACTCATGGGAAGGTTTAGAATTAAATGCAGTAGATATAAATAGACTATTTTATTTATTTTCTAGATTCGTTTAATTCAAGGACTTCATATTCTAAGTTAAAAATTACATAATTCTCTGAAAAAACTATTTTTATGATATGTGTAGGTAAAGTATTCTGTTATGTAACAAATTTATTAATTCTAAAAATTTTCATAACAAAGAAATTTGTATCACTGTGAGGCTTGTTAATACTTTCCATTTAATTTTAATCTAAAACAAGAATTTTTATAACAATAGTGTTCTAAAATTCAGTCAAATAATGGATCTTAGTATAAAAGTATAATTCTGACAATGAAAGAATTAAAAAGCATCTAAGACATTTAAATCTTTTAGGAGGATGAATTTGAATCACATTACTCCCAATCTCCATTAATTTGTCTTTTTAAAAAGTTTTAATACTTTTTCTAAAGACATAACATAATAACCACAAATTAATATATCCAACTAGTTATCATTATTATTAACAACAAATAAAACCACACCAATTCCAGAAAGAGAGAGAGAGAGAGACAAAATAAATAAAAAGTTTTTCCAATGATTATACAAACCAAATTTAACTATTACAGATAAAACAATGCAAGCAGAGGTATCAGAAATATAAACAATTATACACATTTACAATAAATGAATAATAAATAATCTATTTAAAACTTTATGTATTTCTATGTTATACCAACACAAATGCAAGTTTCTTTTAATGCTACATGAAAATAAATTAAAAAAAATACTTAGACAATATTCCAAATAAAAAATGTCCACACATTTGACAAAGTATAATACAGCAAAACCATTTAGATAAATTCTAAATCAGCAGAATTTATATGTCAATTATCAACTCATAAACAGAATTTTAAATAGATTTTAGTGCATTAAATGGATTTTCAAATAAATATTTAGTCATTGAAATTTTTTTTAATTATCCAAGCTATCACACTAGATATGCCAAAACATTCATAAAATGAAATTATTTTAACATCACATGATCACTATTTCCCTTTCTTGCTCATAACTGTTGTTAAAATAGGAAAAACGCTCTCCATACAGTAGTGCCACTCAAAGCAAGACACAGTAATCAATGGATGCCAGAAGGCTTGTGCATAAAATCCCTATCTAGTGCCTACTCATCCAATATCCCCAAACTAGTTTCTGGCTTGTGGCCTTCGTCAGTGGTCAGCTATGGTTATAAAAGAACCAAAGACACCAAAATGTATGGGTGCTGAACTGAGTTCAGACCTATATGACTATATAAGCTATTGAGCTTAGATTGAAAATATTTGTGTTTTCAATTCTATTCTAATAGTTTTGTAGTTATGTAGAGATAAAAGGTGGCTGCTGGAGAGTTGTATTAGATCCTAAGATTTAGGTGCAGTGCTCTCAGATCCGAGGTTTCTCACTGACGAAGGTCACAAGCCAGAAACAAGTTTGGGGATATTGGATGAGTAGGCACTAGATAGGGATTTTATGCACAAGCCTTCTGGCATCCATTGATTACTCTGTCTTGCTTTGAGTGGCACTACTGTATGGAGAGAGTTTTGCCTATTTTAAAATGAAATTCTCTTATGCATACTTTTATTAATTTCTATAATAGAATCACTTCTCAAAAAAAAAAAAAAAAAAAGAATAATAATCCAACTTTGGATCATGGAAAAAATAGAATGCAATCAACTTCTAAGTCGCTACATAAATAAAAAAAAGTGTGTTATTAGATGCCATTTTAGCTTTATTAGAATGCTACATGAAATAAACATAGCAATACTAATGATACTATAAAACTACATTATTAATACGATGTGAAACATTATTTTGCTATTCTTAATGCAAGGGATTAAATGAATGGATAAATTCATAAAATTATTAACTATAGTAAATTTAACAAGAAAACAATTGTAATATTTTAAAAAATATTTAAAGAATAAAGAGATGTGAGGGGGTGGGGAGGGTCCAAATTAATTAAAAACTTTCTGCCTTCTTTACAATCTACTTATCACAAATAATCATTTTCATTTTGAGCTCTACAACCTGAAATTGCTAGTGTATATTTTATTCAAACTAAATAAATTTAACTAACTTTTTGACTGGCTATACATTTTGTTCTAAATATCATATCTACATTTAATGTAAAGATTACATATGAACATAAGAGTTGACTTTCATGTATACACAATTTTAAGCCACTTTCCTAAATCAAACTAAGATTTTTTTATGGTTACAAATTGTCATTGAAAGATATATTATAAACGAAAATTAATTTTACATTTTTCTTTCAATACCTCAACTAATTGATACTAGTTGGTAGTGCGTAATAAATGTTCATTCTATGCTGCTCTATCAAATATCCCCAAAGTAATTTCAAGTTTATGGCTTCATACAGTAAGGTGTGTTGAATCTTGGAACAATGAATTTGGTCCTCTAAGATCTAATGCAACTTCCTTCTAGCAAACATCATTTATATTTGATAATCCAAATTGAAAAACATGTTTCAATCTTAGCTAACTTGCATATATAGTCATATAGATCTCATATCAATCCAGTTTCTATATATTATGGTGTCCCTAATTATTTTTTTTTAACAATTATAAACTCCTTTTTCCTGTGGTCAGGATTTTCTAATCAGATTATCATCCAGCCACATAATCATGACATGGTTAATAATGTCCTTATACCACTATAACCAGATAGGTAAATTAGAAAATATAAATCAAGAAGAAACTTAATGTTATTTATAAATAAAAATTATGTTCTTTAAAATGTGCTACAACTTGTTATTTGATATTCTTCAAGAGGGTATGTTTATCAAAACAACAAGAAACAAAGTCTGATCTTCTGGCCAGTTATGTACAAATGTTTTGCAGCTTACTAAATTCTCATTTTTCATACTCAAGGAATTAGAATCATTAAAAATGAAATAATATGTTGTAACTAGAATGTGGATGGATCAATGTAGCTAGTAATTTTTTTAAAACAAAGTTTATTTGTGAAGCCTACAAAATCAGAAGGCCAGATAATAGTTTTTTGGTGAGCAAGAGGAATATGAGAAGAAAAAAAATCTTAGACCAATTATACTATGATTCTCCAATATTATATTAAAATTAATTTTCTTAAATTGTATTACCTATCACATCTTCGAAAATATTACAACAATCTTTCATGGAATAATATATGATGCAATCAAACAGACATATATTCTTTGTCATTAACAGGAATGTAAAAGCAAGTCTGGGAATGTTCAATCTAAAATATTTATCAGAATATTCCTTTAAAAAAATCTAATTTTTTTATTAAAACATATCATACTTTCAGGTCACCTTGTCTTTTATGGAAAATCTATGTAGCAAACTATACTAATATTCTAGGAAGTGGTTATATATTAAGTGTGCCACTATAAACAAGGGTGATAGTAGTGAAGGTCAATTTTAAAAAATCATTAAACAGTTTGATCATTTTGATTTTTAATGGTCAGTTTATCTGTCTACCTGATATATCAGGATTATGTGCCACCAACAATTATGTAAAAAACAAATAAATAGTGATTTCAAGAATGGAACTTTATACTTAGATTTGATTATTTTTAATTTGAAACCTTACAATAATTTTGATAAATAATCAGTAATTCTAAATTTTTAAATCTCAGATACAGGAAGGATTTAAGCATATTTCATTTCTATCATAATCATTCCAATGCATTTTTAAAATTTCTCAAAAATTACATTTTAGATAACAACTTTTATTATCAAATGTATCTCCATATTTTTTATAATTTTATTGGATACATTTTCTAAATAATTGTTCAATTAAATCATTCTAAATATCATAAATATCCAATTATCAGAATTCTTCAGAACTAAATTTTCTAAATGACCCTTTATGTTAAAACATGCATAGGACTGAATACTGATATTATTATGAAATAAATAATTTCTAAAACATGCTATTCACTCCAGAGAATACACGTGCAAGACTAAATTTTGTAGTAAAATGAAATCAGGTAGAAGTTTATATTATAATTTCCATAGCATAACTAAATAATAGAGGTAACATTGCATTTAATGCAATAATATATAGCATATTTAAATGCTACTTGCTATTATTAAAATAGTGTATATAATCTTATCCATATATATTTCACTTTTGATTGTGTATCTATTTATTTATTTTAATTAAAATCTTTATTAACAAAAAACAAATAGTATACATATATAATAATTATATAAATATAAATTTTAAATTGTAAATCTTCATATTTATTCATATTTTTTAATGGTTCATCCTTGATTAAATATTTATTTTGATTTTTAACTATATTATTTCCAAGTTTCACATGGAAACAGACTAGTGTCGATCAAATTTTTTCCACTATCTTTTTTGATTGTGCATTTATTTATATACAATTTCTAGCATATTTATCTGAAAATATTTTTGACTTTGATATGAAAACATTTACATCTTATTATAAATATATTTTCTTGATATTTTTACAACTGTATATTAAACACATTCTTTTCATAAAAAAAAAAAAAAAAATTATGATAAATTATTCTGGTATTAACATTAATTATTCACTTTTTTAATGCTATTATTATTTAAACTAATAAAATATTAACCAAAATTCATTTACATAATTACCTTTAAAAGCATGAAAAAACTTTTATGCAATCAGGCAAATTATAAACGCAATGATCTAAAATTGAAAGGCAAAAACAATATTTTTTTTAAAACAGGCAAAACTCTTCATACAGTAGTGCCACTCAGTGCCAAAATAGTGATTATGTGATAAATTCTTCTTTAATTCAGGCATTCATAAATTGCTATAATTCCTTAAAATTTCAACAATAATCATTTACCATTAGTAATTCTATTTTATAGACACATGATTTCTTTTTAAAATCAATTTTAAACAATTTACTGAAACAATTTCAAAAACTAGAGATCTATTCAAAGATGAAACAATAATTTTTTAGTTTTGATTTTCAAATCTTAAAAATTCTAAAATCTTTCATTTCAACCATATTTATTCTTCATAATTACAAATTCTAGAATACATTTTGCCTCTTTTAACAATCACTTAATGTCATAGTATAAAATTTCTAAAAATATTTTAATTCATTCTTAAAACACATAGATCAATAACATCAGACCCCGATTACCAAGAAAATTATAATAGTTTCAGAAATAAAATTTCAAATCCTAAATTGTGCATCTTAATTTAGTTTAAAACACTTAAGATGAAGGCAATTGATTTAAAAAGTGGACATGCACTCTATTATAAAGGCATAAATATTGGAAATACAAGTGGAGTAGGATTCATCATAAATAAAAAGTGGAAGAACATTGTAGAAATTGATGATGTATCGGACAGAGTGTCAAGATTAGGTGTACAACTTAATAGCAGATAGCAAATGCAGATAATTCAGGTTTATGCCCCAACAAGTTCTCATAGTGATGAAGTAGTAGAAAATTTTTATATGGATGTACAAAAGGCTTTTGATCAGAGTAAACAACATTTTAAAATTGTTATGGCAGACTTTAATGCTAGAATTGATAAACAAATGAAAGATGAAAGAGCTGTAAGTAATTTTGGTTATGGTAATAGAAATGAGAGAGGACACAGACTTGTGGAGTTTGCAGAAGAAGAAAAACTTGATATTATGAATTCTTTTTTTGAAAAAAATGTTAAAAAGAAATGGACATGGAAGCATCCAAATGAAGGTACAGCAGAATTTATACTTTGACTAACAGAAAATACATATTTCAAGATTATAATGTTTTTAATAAATTTAACACAGGAAGTTATCATCAATTAGTAAGATGTAAGATATGTGTTAATGCAAAACTTGAGAGACAAAAATTATTAAGAAAAACAACAGTTGATATTCCTAATCTTCAGAAACATTCTAATGAATTTAAATTAGAACTTACAAATCAGTTTCAAGTATTAGTAGAGTTTGAACATGATTCAGATTTGACTGAAATTAATATGAAAATGACTGATACACTTTTAAGAACTGCAACAAAGATAGCTGGTAGAAAAAAGCAGTAACTGATCAATAAAATTTCTACTGAGACTAGAGAATTCATGAAGAAAAAAAGGAATATGAAGATATACAAACCTGATGCATTGAAAAGGATTGAATATCTCAAATTTTGTAAAATGGCGTGGAAAAGAGTTGAAAATGATATAAGAAAGTATAATTGTGAACTAGCAAAGAAAGCTGTAGAAGAGAATAATAAAAGTCTCAAGAGTGTAAAACAACATTTTGGTATAGGTAAGAAATTTATATCTGCAATAAAAATAAAAAAGATGTATTTATTACTAAAAAAAGAGATGACATCATGAAATGAATAGAAGACTTTTATCAAGAATTATATAGTAATAAAAAACAAGTACCTCCTACTTCCGAAATGCCCAGAATTTTAAATGAAGAAGTAAGACATGCAATTAAATGTATGAAGAAAGGAAAGGCCCCAGGTAATGATGGAATTATAATTGATATATTAAAAGAAGCAAGTAAAGAAATATAATTTTTTTTAGCAAAGTTATATATCAAATGTCTAAATGATAAAGATGTACCAGATGATCGGAAGAATGCAGTATTAATATTATTAATATTTAAAAAAGGTGATAAAGAATATTATTAGAAATTAGAGACCTATCAGCCTTTTATCAGTTTTACACAAAATTTTTACCAAGATAGTTACAACTCATCTCTAGAGAACATTGGATTTCCACCAACCAAGAGAATAAGCTGGATTTAAGTGGTTTTAGTACAATAGATCATATTCAGGTATTGAGAGAAGTTAAAGAAAAGACAAATGAATATGAGTTGCCATTATGCTTTGTATTTGTAGATTATGAAAAGGCATTTGACTCTATAAACATTTCTTCAGTGATTAAAGCATTGGATCATCAAGGTATAGATCCAGGATATTGTCATATTTTAAAGAATATTTATAAAAATGCAACAGCAACAATTAGATTACATAATGATATTAGGAAAGTCAACATTGAGAAAGGTGTAAGACAGGGTGACTCCATATCTCCAAAACTTTTTACAGCAGTGCTGCAAGAAATATTTTGTGGATTAAAATGGGAAGCTAAAGGATTGAACGTAAATGGAGATTATTTAAGTCATTTAGATTTTGCAGATGATGTAGTTGTTTTTGCAAATAATGCTTTAGAGCTGCAGAAAATGTTGGAGTTATCAGATGAAAGTAGGACTAAAGATACACATTAAAAAGACTAAAGTAATGTTTAATGGATTTTCTCAAAATATGAAAATAAAGATTGATTATGATGAGTTAGAAGAAGTTAACAGTCACAAATACCTTGGTCAGATTATTAATACAGATGGAAGCATAATGGAGGAAATTAATCATAGAATTAAACTTGGTTGGAGTGCTTTTGGTGGAAATAACTTGATACTAAAAGGAAATATATCTATGTGTTTGAAAAGGAAGGTTTTTAATAAATGTATTTTACCAGTTCTTACTTATGGATCTGAGACTTGGACACTTAATAGAAGAACAATTCAGAGACTTCAGACCACCTGAAAAAGTATGGACAGATGTATGTTGGGAGCAACAAAAAATCGAAAATGCAATATATGGGTAAGAGCACAAACAGGTGTTACTGACCTCATTGAAAAAATTAAAAGACTGAAGTGGAGTTGGGCTAGACATATTGCTAGAAGAGATGATAATAGATGGACAATTGAAATCTTAAACGGGATTCCAAGAGATTGTAAAAGATCCAGAAAGAGACCACATGTGAGATGGATGGATGAAATAAGAAAGTGTGCAGGGGTGATGTGAAGAAGAGAAGCTAAAGATCGGAGAAGATGGATTGAACTTGGAGAGACCTTCACCCTGCAGTGGATTGTTAATGATTGATGATGATGATTTTAATATGAGCATTAAAAAAATTAATACTAACAGAAATATATTTTTATTTAAAATGTGTTGAAAAACATCAGACATGTAGGCATCTGTGTATATATTTACATTTGGCATCAACACATCAATTCAGAACCTTCCAGTTTACAAATACATGGATAATAATAAGTAATGGTTTTGTATATCTAAATACAATGAGGCAAATGTTTAACATTTATGATTTTTTCTGCATATATTTGCATATTCACAAAATTCCATTGGCAATTGGGATTAATTTTGCTCAGCTTTTGTAGAGGTTAATGTGTGAATTTTAAGAATGTGATGATTGCAAAAAAAAAGATTTTAAGAGATTATTGATGCAATGAACAAACTTAGCAGTTGTAGTATAATTATATCTTGGAATGTACAGTGTGATATGTCAAGCATAGATCTGTTTTTATAAAGGAACAAATATACTAAAACCACTGTTATTTGCTAATACTCTAATGTGATTTGTTAATTATAATAATGGCCTCTCTTTGATTTTGATTTCCTATAAATAGGGCATTTTTTATTGATGATATACCTATAAAACAACTTATATAAAATATAAATAAATTTCAAAGTTTGGTCATGGTTTTGTTTTCTTTTTATCATTTACCATAAATAAAAAAAAACAAAAAACATTATATATATATCATAAAATAATTTAAGAAATGAAAAAAAATATTTATCAAAAAACATCTTGTAAGGTATAAATGGATCTGACATAAAAAAAAACAACAACAACAACAATAGTAGTCTAGTCTATGTCTTGGCTCAAAAAGAAAGAAATACAGAGTGATTCCATAAAGATAGAAGAAAACACTGATGCATTGCTCACTATTTTAAAGTATTTTTCAATAGTCTATCTACCTCAGCAATTATGACAACAGCTAATAAAACAGTATTTAATATGGCAGGCTAAAAAACTGCTGGTCAAAAGATCTGAACTATATACTCATTTCCAAAAATGAATGTAAGTCTCATAGAAAATGACACTGCTTACTTTAAGAAAGAAAACCATATCATAAGAAAAAGTGGACTCTGTCATAAGACCTCCTGTATAGACTATCATCACCAATACCCGAAGAGAATGATCACAATCAAGATTAGACTGCTAAAGATTTATGTGCATACACAGCAAATATACATCTGTGGAAAACAATGGTTTAAAACTTTAAAACATTTGTATTTGCTAAGATCTTATCCTTATATTTATCCATAAAGTCTTAAGTTATAATGCTGATAAATATTATTTTTTTCTTATTTTCAATATTTTGTACTGTATTTATCTTGTAGTAATTGCAAAAATATAAGCAAAGATTTAATATTTTTTATTATTAAAAAAAAACAGACAATAATTTAATTACAGTGTTCTGTTTTCATTCTATTAAAACCAATTAGTTAAGAAAGGAGTGTTTCAAAAAATTGGAGTGGCCAGCGTCATTACTTGATAATAATATTTGTTATGTAATACATAGTTGATTTCAAACATTAATGACAAGCATGGATTATCAGAGGTGAGAGTTTTGGACTCAAGAGCTAAATAAACGATGGTCAATTGCCAGATGAGGAAAGTAACAACAACAAAAAATCAGTCAAAACTGAATAAGACTGCTGTATTCTAATATTAGCTTTGTTACACAAATATCTCTTGATGTGGTCATTACTATTTTTCTTTTTTTTAAACATCAATGTTTGTTAATTTTATTAGGCTTTGTATGAAATATACTAAAAAATTAAAGCTGTAAATAGAAATGAAAAGTGATAAAGTATTATTTATAATTACCTAATGAAATGTTACTGTTTTTTTAAATAAATTTGATCAATATTTAAAATCTAATCAATATATCGTTTCCTATACATTATTTTCTATAAGAATACAATATAATTGTTCCAATATTTAAAAGAGAAAACAGAAGATTGATTGAAAATTATAGACTACAAATCATTATTTCTGTTTTTTTAAGCGGTTGAATTTATTGTTAAAACCAGGTTGTTGCATCATTTTTCTAATAAGATAGTTTATGATAAACAATGGGCAGAAGCACATGAGCAATTGTGAACATATTTATTGTATTGCTGATTCTTTGCTCAAGGCACTGTTGATATGGACTCATTGATTTTTTTTTTTTTTGAAATGGATTATTTCTTATGTACAAGATTAAAAGCAAATGATAAAAATTATATACTATCAGTGATATTTTGTTTACCAATGATATATATGCAGAGATGTTTTTATAATTGTAGCATCCAAAGTATTGCAACATCAACTGGAAATTCATGTTATGCATGATTTGTTTTTTATGGGAGATTTGTAGAATTTAAATAACCATTACTATATAAATGTAAATTAACACAGGCAAAATTCTCCATACAGTGGTGCCATTCAGTGCCAACCAGTGCCTATTCATCCAATAAATCCAGATTAGTTTCTGGCTTGTGGCCTTCATCAGTGAGGAGCTTTGGATCTGATAGCAATGGAGAGTTTTGCCTGTGTTAATAACAGAAATGTGTCAGCATAAGAAATAGTGATCATGTGATGTTTAGTGGTTTAAATGTAAATTTAAAAAAAATTAATTATATTTAGTTTAAAATAGGCATATCATGAGCCACTTGAAATCAAATTATGTCAAACTGTAAGATCTTATAGCAACATTGAATTTGTTAAGAATCATTTTATTATCTATAAAGTCAATATATTTATTTTTATTCTGGAGTAGTCACATTAATGTGCTTTATAGTCATATTCATAGATTTAATTATTAAAATTTATTCCTGTAATTTACAAATCTTTCTGTCTAACTATTTTATCATATGCAAAGTAAGATGTGCTTTCTCACATTTGGTATATTGCAGAGTTATTTTTTATATACTATAGAAGGAGAATCTATTTAGATATAATAAAGGATTTATTTCTTAAATATGATATTTATACAATACCATCAACTTTATATAAAATTGTATTAGAATTTATACTGATTGAATATTAGGACATATTACTTTTATTATTTCTAATAGAGTTACACCTATTTCCTACTATGCACAATGTAATTTCCCAAATGTCCTTAAAGCTTACAATCCAAACCAGTGATGTACATCAACTACTATTTATTTTATTCAATAAAATAATAAGTCAATTAGTTTTAACCACATCACTTATATCTATATCTAGTCTTAAAAGATGTTTACTGACAATTTTATCAGAATCTGATGATATATTGTTAACAGTTAATTATTAGTTTTACTTTAGATTTTTATTAGTTTTCACACATTATTTTTATTTTTTTTTGTCAATAAAGTTATAATAATGGTAAAAATTTTGTAATTTAAATTATTATTATTAGATGTTTTATTTTCCTACATAACAATAATGAATTTGACTTTGTAATCACAACTTACTTAAAAAAATTTTTTTTTCTCATGTGTCATAGCATCAGCCGGGAAGCGAACCTGCTAACCTGGGACAACTGCTTGTAAAGCAGCTGTCGCTGACCTCTTGACCACCAATGCTTGACAACTTACTTAAATTTAAATTTTATAATGAATACAAAAACAACTTTTAAAAAAAAAAAAAATTGGCATTCATCAAACATATAATAGAAATTAAATGAAAATCATATAAGACTATTTATCAAAAATAATAATAGTTCTAATTAATTTAAATAATAACATTAATAAGTTGGTATTTCAAGCATTGGTAAAATAAATGTACATTTTAATTTCACTCTTAGCTGAAAAGAAATACAATCAATAACTTTATCAAAAAGACAGAATTCTCAATCTGATTTTGCGTTGGTGTTTGTAAATATATAACTTCAGAATATTTATTACAATGCCAATATGAGTAATCTAACATATTTGGTTACAAAAACAAACAAGAGTTGCTATTTATTCTAATATTGCCTAAATCCAATAAATATTATTTAATTACTAATTGTTGTAATCAAAGAATTATAATGTTAGAAATAACAAAGTAAATTATTGAGCCTAAATTGTTTATATATCAAATAAACATTTTTTGTAAAAAAAAAAATTGTAAAATAAAAACTAGCAACTATATCATATAAGGATGATTTGAACTTACTCTTAATAAAAAAGATTATTTATGCAAATTTAAATTTATATTACTGTTATAATATTCCTAAATGGAGCACAGATTCTATTTTGAGATTGGTTAAATATGTCTTGGCATGTAAGTGTTTTGTTGCTTTTAATTTTCTACCTGCTTAAATTAAAGTAATACTGGTTGATTGAAAAAATATCTACAAGATAAACATATATTCTTTACAAAAACCAAGAAATTTCGATTTATTTATTTTTTAACTATCTATTTCATATTTGAATTTCTTTAAAAGATAATGAGAGCAATTATGTTTGATGATTTGTTTTTCTTAAAAAAAAAAAAACAAAAAAACAATAGAAAATTTTTGTCACATATCAATTGTTATTTAATTTATAAACACCCTCAAGGACTATGTAAGTAAAATGTGCTAATTACATTAATTTCATATTTTGATATTAATAATGCCTGTATTATGAAAAAGATTCAAATTATTTTAAAAATAATTGCATTTGGGGAGGAGGGGGGCAATTTAAAACATTTTATCTTGAATGCGATTTTATATAAACTAGAAATATGACTTGTTAACAAAAAAAGAATACAATTGGAGGCTTTTGAAATGATGGTTTGAAAAATTAAAGAACTATTGAAAAAGGAATCAATGATTTATTCCATCTTACACTTTACTATTAACAAGAATATAGACCCATTTGTGGGATAAGGCTTTTTGATTCCTTGTCTTCCAAGCTTTTCAAATCTCCAATCAGACACTATGGGCTCTTATTAAAGAATATATCATTTCTAAAGACTTTTAAAAGATTTGCATTTTAGAAACATTCTCTTTTACATTTTAGAGATTAGCTTATACCAACACACTTGGACTACTGACTTAATAATCTTCAAGAGGTCACTTAAAACAAGTTCCATGCTGCTGCCTGATGGTCAATTCAAATTCTCATTAATGAAATCCACTTAAATAAGATAATTAATGCAATGAAGCAAATCATGATAGGCATAACATTTACTTTTTCATTTTTTCTTCTTTAATTTTACTGTATGGATAATAGAATGTATAAACTTTGACATATGATTGGCTGACAAAATTAATAATAATAATAATATGGATAAATGTCCTTTTATTAAATGAAAAGCAACAGCATTTTAATGTTACTATTTGCAATTACTAACAAGAAGAAAATTAAGATTGGTCTTTTCCTCTTGCAATTTATATGCATGCAGATGTCAATTAATTTTAAGATCAACAATATTGCCCACATTTGTAAACTTTACATTCAACTCATATGTAAAATGTGTCTTGAAAAAAATATATCACTTCTATTCCAGATACTTTTTAGTTCCTGGAATTTCTATGAATATCGTTTATAAACAGAGCAAAACTCTCCATACAGTATTGCCACCTGTGCTAAACAGAGTAATCAATGGATGCCAGAAGGCTTGTGCATAAAATCCCTATCTAATGCTTACTCATCCAATATCCCCAGACTAGTTTCTGGCTTGTGGCCTTTGTCAGTGAGGAGCTTTGGATCTGAGAGCACTGCATATGACTATATAGCTTATATAGTCATATGGGTCAACTCAGTTCAGCACCCATACATTTTGGTGTCTTTGGCTCTTTTACAACCATAGCCACCACTATCCTATTAGGCAGGATTGGTATTAAACCATTAAGCATCACATGATCACATTTCCTATACTAGCACATTAATTGTTGATAAACAGAGCAAAACTCTCCATACAGCATTGCCACCTGTGCTAAACAGAGTAATCAATGGATGCATATGCAGACCCATATGACTATATAAGCTATTGAGCTTAGATTGAAAATATTTTTTGTGTTTTCAATTTCATTCTCATAGTTTTGTAGTTAAGTAGAGATAAAAGGTGGTTGCTAGAGGGTTGCATTAGATCCTAAGATCTAGATGCAGTGCTCTCAGATCCAAAGCTCCTCACTGACAAAGGCCACAAGCCAGAAACTAGTCTGAATATATTGGATGAGTAGGCATTAGATAGGGATTTTATGCACAAGCCTTCTGGCATCCAGTGATTACTCTGTTTAGCACAGGTGGCAATACTGCATGGAGAGTTTTACTCTGTTTATCAACAATTAATGTGCTAGTATAAGAAATGTGATCATGTGATGCTTAATCGTTTATAAGTAAATAAACAACTATTTAACAACCTGATATTAATATTCATAAAAGACATTTAATATTTGATCATAAATATTTTCTAAACTTATTATTATTATCATTTACCTTTCTAATCACTAATTACTCAGAGAATAGAGACTCAAAGTTTAAGAGCATAATGCTATATCATAAATAAGCATTGTTACTAACTGATGATGAATGGATAACGTTTTACAATCTATATCTTTAGTATTTAATTTATTATAATATTAATATTCATGTTTTTTCACTCTAAATTATTTATGTAATTATTTAATATATGCATAAGCTAATTTTTATATAAAAATGCCCAATATCTAAATTAAATTAAAAAGCAATTGGAAAAATTGAAGAAAATGGGTGAGGAGTGGGGTTTATTATAACAATTTCAAAAACTTTTTTATTCTATTTTTAAAAGCAAAAATATAGACTGGTATGATTTGTTGAACATGGCCTTATATATATGGTGAACACTAACTTATCCATAAATTTATATAATAGATGCATGTTAAAGTCTTTATGTCCAATTCTGATCTTATCTGGCATATATCAGTTCTTTCTTTTTTTTAAACATTTAATGATATTCACTTTTTTTTTCTTTTTCAAAAAATTTATTTCCATTCAATTCATCAATATGTAAACTAACAGACTCTTAGCACTATGTTGCAGAATGATATTTTGATATATTAATGTTTTTAGTTGGGAGTTTGTCAATGAGATCAAATTTTATATTATAATTTATATTTCAGTTTCGTTTACCAGTTACTAAATATTTTTCTAGACTTTTACGTATGATGGTAGAATGGCAGATTAAAAGTTAAAAATTTCAGAATTGATTTTAGACTAAATAAAGCAAATAAAACTCTTTCAGACTAAATGAATAGATATGTTAAATGTTTAATATAGCATTAGAATGCTCAAACACCATGTAGTCTCTCAAACAATCACAATTTGTTAATGCTTAAAATTATCTAATGTTTAAATTATATTACATTTCATATGTACTTTATTTTGTAAAAGTAATCTTGATAGCATATTAACCTAAACTTTAAAAATGTAATCATTCATTATTAAACTTATTCATCAGGCCAGTTAACAAAAAGTTGGTAAGATTTTCGAAATTTTCCTTCTTTGTTTTATTTTCTAAGAGGAAACTTACTAATCAATAATTTGATTTTTAGCTGGATTGTCTATTAACTTGTCTATTGACCAGTTACCTGGAAATTTTTTTGATTTTTATCTGAATTAGAACCACAGGGTATGGTCATAGTAAGCAAATAATATGCTTTACATGGAATACATATATGATCATATATATCATTTCTATGTATGTAAACAAGTTCAATAGATACCACTTAATATTATTAATTTATACAAAATTAAATACCATATTAAATAGATACAAAAATTTCACAAAAATACTAATATGAATTTTTAAAATATCATTATAACTTTATTATTTTCTTAAGAGTTATAAAATGTGATTTAAAACAATTTTATAATTAAACAAGTGCAAATAACTTAATGAAACAAATTAAAAATATATTATTAGTAGTTTCTTTTAAAAGTATTTTTAATATCGATGTCAGATACTTTTTCTGCTGAAAATTATAGCAACCATTATGCCAGCCATAACTATATACAAAATCATTACTTTTTATGTCACTTTCAAATTCTTTTATATATTTTTTCATTTGTATAGTAATATTTTAGCTTGATTTAGCCACTAAACCTAGGAATCAGTTTTAAAATAAGAATAAATATATAAACAATACATATGTACTTTATTTTCAATATATATTCATAAATAAGTTGTGTATTTTCTGAGGCTGTGTATGAAACATAAACTGAGTGCAACATATACTGTAAAATGCTGGTTACATTAAGTGCAAGTAATTAGCATTTAGTCAATCAAAATTCCACTACAGTGGAATAATGTAATACAAAATTTGTATAACATGAACCTTATGTCAGGCCGGGATCCACTGTATTTATAAAAAATGTAAATTATGATAAGTTTTATTGCAAAAAATCATAAAGTTTTCCAATGAATACTGTTAATATAAAAAAAAATTGAAAAACACTTTCCCAAATACTTTTCAAAAAAATCCTTTTATTTTCAATATATAGCAAAGAGTAACATAAAATTGTATTTACAATAAGTAATGATATTTTAAATACTAGGAACTGTCAATTTTTAAAATAGTTTTCTATAAATACAATTGTAATTGAATTCCAGATGAAAATTTATTTTCCAAGATCCTCCTATCTTTAATCTTTTGAAAGAATCTATGGACCACACCCCAATATCATAACTTGCATACATTTTATATCCTCATACTGCTCTATAAAAAAAAAAAAAAATTCATATGCTTTATTTAAAAAAAAAAAAATCTCCTGAAATACCTGTTCTATACTATTTGCATAAATATTTTTATATTTTACTTCCATTCAATCTCATTCTTTTTCACTATTTAATGAACATATATTTTCACACCCATTATTTATCTTATTAAATGCTTTATTTCCAGACAAAAATAAGATCAAAAACTATGTGGGTAATATGTGTGTGTATTATTAATCCAGCTTTTTATAATTCAGTTATTCTATCATACAAACAAAATTTTGAGATGGAGGTCTTAAATTTTCATGAGTATTAGATTTATTATTCTAAAATAACACGATTTATTAAAATAATATATAAGTTTTCATTTGTTACACATTTAGTAAATGAAAAGTGTAAACATGTACCGTTTTTACGATAAATAATAATACTTTTATTTATTTATAATTAGTATTTAAATGATTTCTACTTTTTTTCCACCAATTAATTTTTTAAAGAATACCATATCTTTATTTCGTCTTTTTTCTGTTAGTATTATTTCAAGTTTTAAATTTTCTCCCTTTATTAGCTTAATAAATCTATCTTTTCCCTACATTTGAAATTTTAGATTCAATATGAATCAAATCCAAATTCCATATAGAAGAACATACACCAACAAAGTATACCAAGAAAACAGAATAACATGTACTTTATACAAGGAGATAAATCTCTGCCAAATCTTAAAGCGTCGGTAGCAGAGAGGTCAGCGCAGCTGTTGCGGGTTTGCTTACCAGCCGATGCTTTGACATATGAAAAAAACTTAAAATACATCCCATTGTAAGCTCATTAAAAGTAAAATGATTACAAAATATAATTCCTAGATCAGTAACTTCTTTGTATATAATAACATCTTCCTCAAACTTGTAATGATAAAAAGATCTGTTTTATTGGTGTAAAAGACAATAAATGCTATGCTTATATTTATTTTCATATTGTTAAATTTACACCATTCTTTGAAATAAACAATCTCTTTGAAGATCAACGATCATCATATGTGCTAATCCTTTTAAATAATTTAGAGTCATCTGCATAGATAAGTATCATATTTTTTATAATATTTTGCTCAAGATTACACATGAAAACACTAAAAAGTAAAGGTGCTAATATTCCACCCTGAGGAACACCAATCTTATTTTTGAATAACTTAGAATTAATTTTATCTATACAAATGTAAGAGCATCTACCATTACTTTAAGTTTATGTATAAAGTGAATATATGCCACATTATCAAATGCCTGTGACATATCAAAGCAAATAAACATCAGGTTGCATTATGAGCAATATGATCAGATATTACCATTAAGTTAGTATCAACAGACTTTCCAGATACAAAACTAAATTGATAATTGGGTAAGACCTTAATTATATTTATAATAATATTATTATAAATACATCTTTCATAAATTCTAGCAGATGAAGACAGTATTGAGATAGGTCTAATTACCTGGACCAGATCTATCTCCCTTCTTATAGATAGGCATAATCTTAAAAATTTTAAATGTCAGGAATAAATGTACCTTTCCATAGACAAATTAATTGAGAACAATGCATTTTTCAATAGACAAATTAATTATATAATGGAAAGGAGTTACCAAACAGTCTGCACAACCCTTAATAATAAAATTAGAAACATTATCATATCCCATATATAATTTAAATTTAAGTTTGTATATTGCATTAAGCACATCAGTAATATTAATTTTATTTACATTACTACTTGCTAAATGCAATATACATTTAGAATAAATATTTGTGGAATGGTTAACTAATTAATTCGAGAAGGCTGTATTAAATTATTTTTGTAACTTTTATTCCTACCAATATTTAAATTTTTTAATATGATTCCAAACATTTGTGGATTATGTTTAAAACCTTTTTCAATGTTACTTGAGTGATCATCATAGTTTCTTTCCATAATTTTTGTATAAACATGCAAAGTACTGAATTTCTTGTAATTTCTTATCATCGGCTGATTTATATAATCTATGATATTTGTATTTTCTATTTAGTTCCTTACATAACTCTTTAGAGAAGCATTTGGAATTTTTATAACTATTATATTGTGAACATCTAACAAGAATATAATGATCCAGTCAATTAATACTACTACTAATAATAATAATATAATAGCTCCACAGATGTTCATCTATTAACAACTCAGGTAAAAAGCTCCAGTTTTGTTTGCTTAAAATTCATTTAAAGGTTTTCTTTGACAACATAAAATTCTTATCTCTTTTACAAAATTTTGTCGTCAATTGATTGCTAACTCATTTATCAAATTTGTTCAAATTTGGCATTCAAAATAAGTAACTTGTCTAAAGATAATTTGGTGATTAATATGGTGAGAGAGCTGTCACATAACCAGCTGTCCAAAAACAATTTCACTAATACTGAGTTCCAAAGTTCAAAGATAAATATAAATTGATGCTAATGATGCTAAATATAATACCAGATCAGTAGCAAAAGTAATAATAATCCAATGGTGATAAATAACAAAACTAACAATATTTCAACCACTTCTAACTTCACTAACACTGAGTTCCAAAGTTCAAAGATAATACAAACATATGCTAATGTTACTAAAATTAACATTCAACAGATCAATAGGAAAAGTAATAATAATCCAATAGATGTTAATAACAAAAATAACAATATTTCAGCTATTCCCAAGTCAGCTCCAAGATATTGGATTGTCCATCCCTAGTGACATCAGAGAACTGAACCTCAATATCCAAAAAGCACAATCCCTTCCCTTCTATAGTCTGGAACCCAGATGCTCTTATGATAATCAATGATAGATTTAGTAATTCGATCCTAAGAGAATTATTTGCAACATTAAAACAATTTTTTTTTCTACTAGGTCCATAATTCAATCTATATAAATTTCCTAGGCAAGTAGTATTATTTGTTTCAATATCCTTGCATTGGCTGTGGCATATCATTGCACCTAATGCTGATCATCTAAATCCCAGGAATATGATAAATGAATTCTTTCAGACCACACAGACACCAATTTCAAAGCCAAATAAAATCACTTGGAAATTTTGCCTTAATTATAGTGTATCCAAATTGCTATAACTATATCACAAAAATGCTCAAAAACACCTACTTGGGATACGCCCTTCAAGATTTCCAGCGTACGATGCAACCGTTTGACAAAGTTACAGCTTTTCACCCCATATATTTAAAGGATCCCTCTATACCCATCCTAGTTACAGCTATGATCTCAAATTATAACTGCATCACGACATCCTATATATTGATAGTTCCTTTTCACACATACGCACAAAAAAACTTAAAAACAGATGACCTATATCTATGAGTCCTCAGGAGATCAAGATCCTTGAATCTGTGATAAAAAATATAATTGAAGCATATTCTACCAATAATCTCAAAATTGTAATTTCCAAAAAAAGGATTATCTATTGGACAGGCCGCTATTGTATGCAAAACAATAATTGATGTTAGAAGCAGAAAGAAACATAGTCCAATAGCTGTACAATTAGACATTAAAGCCGCATTTGACACAGTTTCAATTGAAAAACTAATTAATATATTAACAGATACATCCATACCCAGATCAATACTCTATGTCATTACTAATCTTTTGATTAATATTAGATACATTTAACAATGAATGGAAAATGAATTTCAACCCTCATTGCTCTATTCCACAAAGTTCACCATTCATATAAACCCACTTCTGGAAAAAAATGAAAAATTATATCCAACATACACATATCTGGTTTGAATACTTATATATAATTATTTGGCTTTCGTGGATGACATCACAGTATTCTTAATAACAAAAAAAATAATTACCCATGCTATTATAAATACTAGCAGATTACTCTAACGAATATAAACTGGAATTTAATGTCAATAAATCATGCGCCTGGAAAATCTTCAATAAACAGCTTTATCAACAATTTTTTAAAGGAAAACCTAATCCATTTTTAGGATTTCCATTCTATCTGAATAATGCTGCAATGCGAGTAAAAATACAAAATTTACTCAAAAAAAAAAAAAAATTGAAAATATGATAAACTCACTCATAAAAATATATCTCTCTATTTATTGAAAAGTGTCACTATTTAATATGCTTATTATAATAAGAATAACATATATTCCAATCATTATATATGTAAAAACCTTTGCCTCACATATTTAGTCAATGCTTAGAAAACTGCTATGAGGAAAACATATTGTTTCTATTTCAATTAGAAAACTTCAATGCCAATTAATACAGGATGGGACTTCATTCAATAAAAAAACCTTAAATCTTCAAAAAACCTTAAATCTTAACTCATCTGTTACTAAACTATTTCCTCATATTGCAATTATCCTAAAATCATCCCTAGATAGACTATCACCTACAAAAGTATATTGGAAAAACCTGATTAGTCCTTTATTACCCATTATTAACATTTATTTTTGCCTCCCCTGAATAAATGTAAATATTGGGAAGTGCATTCACTCCTTTATCCACATTTGATAATTGCCGAAGGAAAGTCAATGCTAAGTCTTAACAATCATCAACTCATTAGGAAATTTAGATGTTGGAAACCAAAATATTTTGATTTTTTAGTAAAGCTAAATCTTGAATGTCTATCCACTCTGCATTTTTATAAATACAGAAGGCAATGCAAGAGAGTAGATACTTTTTGCACCCTGTATCATAGTGATGCAGAAACACAAACACATGTATTCCATGATTGTCTATGCTTTAATAACATTCGGATGGTGATCCCTAAGTTATTCAATAAGCAATATCAACATGCAATATTTATTTAAAACTAGCAGAAAGAGTGCATATGCAGAAATTTGGGTAAGCACTTTTATTTTATATGCTCTGTCATGCACTAGGTGTATATTCATGTACAACAGTAACCCTAAGTGCACTCAAACACATTTTAGATTAAATTAGAAAATATTAGGGAAAAGGATAAAAAACTCATACCTCATAATAATTCTCAAGACGTTGGAGATGCTATTCTAAAGTAATGATTGTCAATTTGTGTGTATTTGTATGTGCAAATTGTATTTTAGGGATTCATTATAGGATTTTTAACTGCTGTGCACTGTGCAATAAGTCTATATAGAAATTGCCAAAAAATACATGATTCCATTATGTAAAAAAAGATGAAAGAAAATTCAAATGTACTATGTAATTTTTATAGCTCAATTTTATGTAATCAGCTTTGGATATAATTTTTTTGTTTTGTTTATGTAATCAATTATATATAACCAAGTATATATGTAACCAACTATATGTAATTAATTCGATATAATGTAACAATTTATATCCTACTATATGTAACTAATTATATGTAATCCTTGATTGCTTAATAAAATTCTTTGAAAAGCAGCAGCAGCAGTAGTAGTAGTTGTAAAATAACAATGGATACTTACATTAAATGATCGAATTTCTCTACAAAATATTAAAAATTGTATTGCTTGGTGTAGTGAAAATAAAATGTTGATTAATATGAACAAATGTTCAGTAATCTCATACTGTAATAAGTCTAAATATCTAAGACTTTTATATTATATTGAAACACATAAAATTAAATGTAAGACTTTGCAAAAAAAATCTTGGATATTCTATTTACAAATAATGGATCATTTCATGCACACACTGAATCCATAATTAACAGAGCTCTTAAAATTATGGGAATAATTCTTAGATATGGAAGATTGTTTAATAATCAATTAAAAAATTGTTCAGAGCTCTTGACCACCCTATTATTGATTATGGATCGGTTGTCTGGAATCCACACACAAATAGGGATATTGCTAAACTTCAAACATTGGGGGAGAAATTTTACAGAAATGTCAGTTTAGACAAAAACAGCATATTATCTTTCTATTCAAGGGAACAATAAAAGACCTGAAGTTTTTATACAAAAATTGTAAATAAAAGGGTAATTTGTCAAAATCTGATAATAAATGTTTCATTTAATATAACAGAATATAAAGCTAGGACTTCCAGTCTTTTTTATCTTAATACCTGTTACTCAGATACTCTTAAAATTTGTGCATTGTTTTGGTTATTGGACTCTTATAATAAAGATTTTTGCAATAATAATTATTTTAATTTAAATGATAAAAATTATAATATGACTTTTGTTAAAAAATATAACATTTAATTTATTATAGTGATGACATACGGCATCCCCCCCCTCCTATTCATAATCTGCATTATTTATATATATTTCTTTTTATAATCTTATATGTATTAATTTATGTGAATCTATAATTGACCTATAAATAAATAAATAAATACTAAGAAGAATTATTATTATGTTTCAAAGGGTAAACTTTAATGAAACTCAAAAAGAGTTACATAAGTTACATTTGAAAACATGAGGCTTTAGATACAAATTGATTCATGATACTTCATATGTAAAAAGATTACAATCTTGATTGTGATAGGAAAGACAACATGATTTATATTAATTAAAAGAAAAATAATTATTACATAACAAGATACCTATGACAAATTAGGTTTACATAGAATTTTTAAATGTAATATTGAGAAAAATATGTGGGAGCACATGATAGTAGGATTGAAAACATATAAAGGAGGAGTTGTAGCTGGTATTAGATTAATATATGATCCCAATAAAAAATGGGTTCATTGGGTGAGAATACTATAGTTTCCATAGCTAAGCCTTATTGTTCATTTGTTACATAAGTTCCATGTGAAAAAAAAAAAAAGAAAAAATACTAGTCATTATGAAGTGGATCTTGAGAAAACAGAAAAACACCATTTCAGCATGAATTGCATCCTGGAAAAATGAAAAAAACACTACTATGCATGAACTGCATCATGGCAAAGCAGAAAAATATTAATCAGCATGAATTGTATTCTGGGAAAACAGAAAAACACTAGTCAGCATAAACTGCATTATGGAAAATGGAAAAATACCATTCCAGCATGAATTGCAGGCTTTGAATTAAAGTTCATTTGTCTTGAGCTTGACTTATCTGGTTAGATAGCTTTCTGTAATGCTGACCTATTATAATAAATGTCTGGAATATAGTTGTACTAGGAAACGGATGACATGCCACAAAAATTGTAAGTAGTGCCTACTGTGGTTTGACCACTTATATAGGTTAGGCTGCTCTCTAATGAGTGATCAGGTTGTTGCAAAAATGTCTAGGTTATTATTATTATCATCATCATTATTCTAATAATAATAAAATAGTAACATGTTAATCTTTTAATTGAGATGCCTAAATAAGCATATATATTAAATACAACACACTTAAATAACAATTAAAAATATTATTTTATAGTTTTGCTACAGCCTTGCAGTATATATTCATTTTAAAGTAAACAAAGTGCAATCATATGTAGAAATACACAATGTGTATACACAATATGTTGAATATATTTTACATGGAAAAGTTAAATTAAAAATAAATATGAAAACATCTAATAAATCTTATAGAATTAGCTCATTTAAGAAGGGGGGTGGGGGGTGAAGGAAGACAGGGCTTTTTGCCTAAAGAAAAAACTTTTGAGTGATATAACAATTATAGCTATATGCTTTATAAATCATAGAGGTAAAGTAATAATTTCAATGAACTTTAACATAAATCAACAGAATAATTAAAAAGAAAAAAAATCTCTGGAATTTTTTTAATAAATATTTATGCATAAACTCAGAATTAAATACTGGAAATAAAAAATTAGAAATTCATACAATAACCATATTTCCAATTATAATAATCATTATAATAGTTTAAGATGGTAGGTAAAAATTAAAATCTTTTTTAGTTTTGTAAGTTTTTTTTTACCTCTAAGACCAAAAAACTATCAAATTATACATTTTTTTATTATTTTGTTTTAAACAAATTAACTTCAAAATACATAAAATAAGATTCATTTATTAAGAGACAAATTTTAAATTATTATTTATTAATAATAATTTGAAAACTTTTTCTTTTCAAGTGTATAAAATATTTAATATTGTCAAAGGTCTCCTTAAAGCCCCCTTTATCCAGGGAAATGATTATCTAATTGTGAAGCTGATTTGCTTTACAGCATTAAAACAAATATATTGCTAAATTATGGGTAGTAAAAAGTACAAAAAGAAACATGTAATTCAATACCAGTAATAAGCATGTAGACATATTTAAAACTGAAGTTGAAAAATTACTATTATTATTATTATTTTGAATTTTAATCAATTATATTAACATATTTTATTACATATTTAATTTTTTTCAAAGTACACTTTGTTTACACATTATGTACATAATTAAAATCCATCAAACTAGTGCATTATGGCAATTCATTAAAAATTAATATAAATATTAAATTATATATATTTCTGTTCCTGATTTTTAGAACAGATGATTTTTAGATTGATGTGCATGAATTCTTTTTGTAATACTTCATGTTAATTAAATAATATTACTTAATTATTTTTTCTCTGCATTGCATTCTGTATCCATATATATATATATGGTTGTCTAGTCATTGATGTTAGAAGAATCATGTTCTGAGTAGTGTTAGGTATTTTAGTTGTGAATTAGATATGTTTGATATATAATGGTTTAATGTCTTGTGAAACCAATTCATCAGAGAAACTAAGTGAAGGAAATAAAATGATTGTCATCATATTAATTCTTATCCATCCATTATATAAAATGATGCACTAACAGTCTAATATATATATATTATGTATAACTCTACCAAATTAGCAATCTAAATTTGGGACATAAGTTGTAAGTTATGTCATCAGTGCATCTCATAACCTATCAGTTATATAAAATGGTGACCCAAATATGGAGTGTGGATACAGATGAAATTGAGAAACTGAAAAGCAAATTATTTTTTGCAACGAATACCTCACAACCTTCTATGTTACAATAAATATATTAAAACAAAGAGATTTCTTTTTCAATGAAACTTAATATAAATCAATCTAAATATTGTCAGCAATAGTAATAAAATTATTTCCAAATTTCTGTAAAAATCAGGATTATTATGACTTAAAACCCTAAAAAATTGTTCAAAAAAATATTTAGTCTCATCAGCTTCTCTCAAATTGGCAGAAACTATAAAAAGAGAGAGAGAGAGATAAAGGCTCTTCATAGCTTGCAAATAATTTTGACATGTCAAAATCATCATATCTTGATAAATGAAGCTTTACTGGTTGATATAAAAGACCAAACATTGTGAAATCTGATCAGAATTGAAAATTATATCTTTAATTAGATCTAATCTAACTATCTTTGAAGAATAGTTAATAAATCTTTTCAGCATATTTTTTAATTAACAGAAGTATTCTATTTTTAAAATTGCAAGTTTTTCTCTTAGCTAAACATTTTTCAATTTAATAAATATTTTAATTTCCATTTTATTTATTCTAAAACTAAAATAAAAGTTGTCGTCTTACTGATAAAATAAAGGTGCTAACTATTTTAAATACCTTTATATATTAACTTGCCCTGTCTATGTTTCTGTCTGCATGTTCACATTTTTGAATTTTGAACAATGAAAAAAAATCCATTTCTGTTTACAACTCCAACTCACATCCTTATGCTTTCCAAGAAAACTTCTTAGAACTGAGACAACAAAAATATCAGCATTTATAAAATAAAATTTTGTTAATATTAATTTAATTCATACTTAATTAATTAAAATAAATAAAAAATGTGATAAAAACATTACAGTTGTAGAATAAAATTTTTGTTAATATTCATTTAACTCATATTTAATTAAAATGCCAGTGCATAATTATTTTTATATAGTAGATGATCACTTATTTAAATTTAGAATTCATTTGTTAGAGGTGTATTTTTTATTTTCACATCTTATTATTAAATTATAACTTTTGTCAGATTTTTTTTATAGTTTTAATCATTTTTTAAAATAATAAGTAAATATAATATAACGGTCGGGGTGGATGATGAAGTGGAAGTTTACAGTCTTAACCGTATCTGCACTACAAAGGCACCAACTAGGCATTTGAACCTAGAAAATTTATATAGTAGGCAGATATGCACTGTTAAGATCTTATTTTACATATATTTTATTCCGACCATTAGCCCAATGTCACTAGCTCAGTGGAACAGCAGAGATTTATATTTTATAAATTCTTATCTAAGAATATTTTTAATATTAAAAAAAAAAAAAGGAATAAAATAAGCCACTGCCAGTAATTATACACACAAACATTTATTAATGCATATATAAATTTGGAATCATTTTTAGCATTACTTTTATTTTATAATTTAACTTGATTTTAGAATTCAATTTATGTTTTAACTTTTATAAGTTCGCACAGATGAGTTTAATATTTTATTAAAGTGTCAAGTATGAATAGACTACATAGATCGTATTTGAAAAGAAAATATTCTATCCCTGATTTAACCTTAGGCCAAAAGTTCGCAGTCAAAACCAACAGCAATCTATCTGATATATCGATGTATTCAATGTAGCATGAATACGACAGCACCAAAATGACATACCGTCAGGAATGTACATCTGAACAGCATGGTTAATAGACGACATTGACTCTCAACCAAATAGGAATGCTACATCTATCGGCAAGAAGAACAATAAAAAAAAACTCCATAGGAAAGGACTGCGTTTTCCGTCTTACTATCTCTTCCACAGGCAAAAAGGGGGAGTGCGGCGTATAAATCGATCCTGCCCATAGCGAATCTCATACTACATCTACTAATTACACCAATATATCCAATTCATTGACCCAATTTAACTACGAAACAAATAACCTAAGATTAACCCTCCCCTAATTAATTAATATAATTTTACAAATCTATATAGCCATTCACGCCCGACTTAAGTTTAGTTTAATGAAAAACAAAAAATCATAAAACTTAAATGAACAAAAAAAAAAATGGAAATGATTTTAAATAAAATATAAAAAAAATACATCAAATAACATTATTAATATTAATTTACGTTGGTCAGGTAGGATTCTATTTGTATTATTTATTGAAAGATTTAGAATTTAGAGTTCTTATTGTTTTCAAATTAATATTCATTAGAATTCATAAAGTTCTTACGGTTTTAGCAATGTTCATTAGTTATATAGTTCTTACTGTTTTAGAAAAGTTCATCCTTTACAGTTGCTTGCCATTTGGAATCCAGCGTTAAATCCCCCGATGATCCTGTGGTCCTCAATATAGAAAAAGCGATGTTTCATTTTTTTTTATAACAACTGAAGGAATTGAAAGTGCGTCTTTCAATCCCTTCACCTCCAACTCTCCGACTTAACACATCTCCATCTTCTCTTAAATTTTCTTCACTCACTTTTTATGTTAGACTTTCGGATCCAGAGGACATTACGTCACGACGATGGTGATGGTCTTCATGCGGAGGTCCGATTCCCCGATGGATTTTTCATTGGCCATTCTGTTCCTATTGTTTTTCCTCTCCTATCTGATCTTTGCTTATGCATTTTGAAATGCCCAAGGGCTAGTTTACTTTTACTAATTAAAATAATCATTTCCATTTTATATACAATAGAATTAATTAAATTTTTTTTTGCAAACTTAAAGATATATTTTTATCTCTAAATCTTTTTAAGTTTTTGCTTTTAAAATACTTTTTCTCTTTTTAATAAAGTTTTATTTTAATAATTTTTTTCATCTGAGAGATTTTATATATATATACGAGTTTAAGATAGAATTAATTTTCAAATTTTTTTATGTCTTAAAAAAATGTCTCAATTTTTAAAAAAAATAATGTAACAGCGTATGTGCCCGTTACAATAACTAAAAAGTTAAAAAAATGTAGAACATTTTTTTTTTTAAAATTAATGTTTTTATGTTAACAACCAACTAATAAGTAGAATATGAGTCATTTCATAAAAGCACTGCCTCAAATGCTTTTATGAAACACATTTTTTAGTCGGAGTATTTTATTTTTCTGCTTTTTAGTCGATTGTTTACATAAAAGCATTATTTTTTAAAAAAGTTTTTTTACATATTATTTAACAATTACTTATATATTTTCTTTTTAACTTTTGGTAGAAGGTGCTTGTAATGATTAATAACGCTTCTCTTATCTATATGTGCTAAATTTATGATGAAATGAACTTTTACTTTTTGGTTTCTTACAGAGACATTTTACCAAATCTTATCGTAATCACAGTACTGGCTTCATATTGATCTTAATAAATACTATTATAGCATAACCTCTTTGACATCTTTATAAACATTAATTAAAGTCTAAACTTCAACTCCACATTACATTCTTTTTCTTTGTAAAAATTGTGACTAGTTATATCTTATATCAAATTTCATAATCTATAATGCATTCAAAAGATTAATACTTTTTATGAATATTTATTGTTTTTATCCTTATATTCATTGATATATTCCAATTTTTAGCTTATTGCTGTTAAAGAGAATGTAAGTATACAAAATTTGAATATTTTCAATATGAAAATTGATAAAATGTTGCACTTGTAAAATTCGTTTAAAAAAGTCATTCCATATAAAATAACTAAATGATGAATCTATGCCATTATAATTAAATATATAATTTCTATTTCTGGAATTACAATGGCTTACCATTATCAACAGTTTTGTTAACTCTTGACTGTATCACATTTTATAAATTTCATAAATAAAGTTAATCAAATAAATTTTACATGAATACTACATCTGATTTTATTCAAATATCGATTGTCTAAAGATGTTGTGATAACTTGCCTCTAGTGAAATATTAAAATTTTTTGAAATGAAGCATTAAATCAAAATTTATAATATTGTTATAGTAATCCATAAAACTGTGTCTTAAGATAAAATAAATTATATCTTTTAATTTTTATTTTGAACATTTAAGGTGATATTTGTCCTCATGATTTGCATTACATTGTATTTAAATACTTTAATATCCTTCTTGGCAAAAAAAGTGAAGTTAAATCTTCATGGATGCTCTCTGGTCACTTCAATAATTTCATAGACAATTAGGTATTAATCTATTTTAGTCTAATTTAAGTTTTCACTTTAAAATACAATAAGTATGCAACATGTTTAATTATATTTAGCATATATTGTGATGAGGAAACACATTCAGACACAAGCCAATTAATTTTGTAACACTATTTCACTCATTATACAATACTGCTAATTTTGTATACATATATTTCAATTCTACATTTTTATAATATTAAAACTTTTTATAATAATGAACCTGAATATGTTCTAATTATTATTTACTTAAACTAGAGCAATAAAGTTTTTATTTCATTTAATTTTTAATATGTTCACATGGACAATAATTAATTACTCATAAATTGTAGGAGTTTAATAAATTTAATTTATTAATTTTGCTCTTGTCATTTTTTTAATTTTGCAACTTAATTTCATTAAAGTAACTTTATATTCTAATTAAATTTGTTTAAAAAAACATTCACTTGTTTAATTAATTATAAAATATACCCATATATTTGTTTTATAGGAATCTTTCATAAGTCAGACTTACTAGAAATCATTTTAATAAACATGCAAATAACATTCTCTGGTGTTTTTCACATATTTATTATAATACCAATGAATAAAAAATAAGCAATAAACAATGTCTGCATTTATACTTGAATTTATTTAACAATAAGATAAATACATCAATGACAAAATATATATAGTAATGCAAATCCATAAGAAATATCTATATTTATTCTTGAATAAATATAGATATTTATGTGTATTAATTTTTCCCCCCCATACACATTGTGCATGAAGGAGGATCTTTCACTTTTTTTATTTTTATTTAATATACATTTGCAACTATTAATTCAACAATAAATACAGACACTTCTTATAGATTTCCATTTTTATGTATATTAATTATATGTCATTGATGTATTTTTTTGTTAAATAATTGATATCATTTTGATAAATAAATTATTTTTATTACAAAATATATTCTTGATTGTATTTGAATTCAAGATTAAATGTAAGCATTTTACTTTTTATTAATTATTTTTTAATTTGCTCAAAGATAAATCCAATCTAACTTTATCATGTGAGTAAACCATATACTATATTAGCACCCAATCTTTTGTCTTATTCTGCTAACCAGATGTAAAATGATGGCTAACTAGAAGTGTATTAAAATAACTTTTGGTCTAAGTCTCATTTATGAAAGATATTTATATTCCCCCCCCACCCCCCCCATTTTTTTTCTAATTTATTTTTAAACTTTTATTTTTAATTATTTATATTATTTAAATAAAATATAACCAAAACCCCCCCCCTTCCTCTTATTTTTTTATTTATTTTTTTTTTTTTTTTTTTTCATCCCATCTCTTTTCCTTTTTTCCTTTTCCCCCTTCCCCACTATCCCATTTTTCCACCCCCCCCCCTTAATTTATTTTCTTTTTTCTTTCCCCCCTTATTTCTCCCTTTTCTCCTCTTCTTCTTCTTTCCTTCCTACTCCACATTATTCAACTTTCTTTAAATTTTTGTATTTATTCCCTTTGTTTTTTAATTTAAAAGTAAAAAAAAAAATACATAAAACCCTTTAAAACCTTTTTCCCCCACAAAAAAAACATCTTTTTCTTATAAAAAAATATATTCTCCCAAACAAACCAATACAAGTACAATACTATAATACTATTCCCCCCATTTTTTATATTTCTATTAACAATATCAAATTTACCGGGAAAATAATTTTGAATTGTTTTTATTTATTATTAATATCAATAATATATCCTCTCTTTAAAAAAAACCCATAAAGACCCTATGTTTTCATCCAATAAAAAATATTTATATTTTTTATAAAAATGAAAAAATTTAATAAAAAATAAAAATATTATCTGTAAAATATAGACGATTTGAGTAATCTCTATTTATTTTTTATTCTTCCATTTTAATCCACAAAATACTTTCTGTAAAACTGATGCAAAAACATATGGACAGATAAAATTATTTCTTTACATTCATACCAAAGTTAGTCTTCTTTGTCACCATATGAATTACTACTGTTGTTCAATTTTGATGAATAATCTTTTAGGTCTGAGCCTTGATGTTTTCATAATCTATAAATCCAAAGCATAATGTTAAATCATACTCATCGGTTCTTTTTGTAACTTTTCTTAATATTTACATGGGCTCTACGCGATGATATTGTCAATTCTAAATCCAATATATTCTTTTGAATTCTTTGAATTCAAAGTTATTGGTAGAAGAATTGTAATACTTTTAATAAAGATTCTGTATAGAACTAATAGCACTTTGATGCTCAATAATTTGTAAAGTCTTACTTTATCACATTTTTTAAAAATTAATATCACAACTGCATTTTTTTTGTTTGAATTATTTTTGTTTTTATGTGCTTCTTTTAAAATGCACAATAATTTCATTATTTTCTGCAGTTTGTTTTATTTATCATAATCTGATTTTTGTTTTATTATATAGTTCTTTGTAGAAATCTTTATGATTCACTTCATTATGTTCCCCATTTTAATAGTAAAGTTATCTTTTCTTTTTATTGCACCAACAACTTGCTTTCCAATATCAATATGCTATTTTATATTTTGAGACTTTTTAATTTCTTCTATAACTTTTCTGTATCATTTACATGAAGTCCAGATATTCAACATTCTAAAATAGATAATTTTTAAATGTTTTCATATTCACGTCTTAATTGAAAATTTATTGATGAATTGCTGTTTCTAAATAGATATTTATGCAACAGTTCTTAGTAAAATATCAGTTACCATCTAATTTATCTCATTCAAGCCTGAGGCAAAAATTTAAAATAATACATAAGTTCTTGTTTAAATTCAGTGGAATAATTCTGAATATTAAGGATATCAATTGTTAATATTGATTTTCTTAATAGACTTTGTTTCTGGATGGCAACACTTCACATCCATGTGCTATTTTTTTCATGCATGAATTCAAATGAATAATACGCCTTTTATATTATAGTTCAAATTTTGTATAAAATATGTTAATATGGATAAATAATGTTTAGCCTTTTTTTTAATAATATAATAATGTATTACAGAAAAAATTTAAGGTTTAAACATTGCTTATATTAATGAAACTTATGAACGTATTTTGTTTTCACAGACTTTTAACATTTGGAATTAAAGTTTTGTTAATGAAAGCAACAGAGTATTTTAAAAATTGAACAGTCATCATGACTTCACTTTGTTTTTTATCAACTTTATGGAAGAAAATATTAAAAAAAAAAAAAACTATAAGGCTTACAAAGACTGAATAAAATATAGTTTGCCAATATAAGAACATCAATTACATAATTAAAGTTAAAAGCAATTTCAGACTCGATCTGGTTACATACCTCAAACACATATCAAACATCTATTTACTAAATGAATGAGTAACGAAATCCCCTCTTTTGTAGTTTGATGTACTAAATTTGAGTTTTTGATATTTTTTTTTTCTCCCGAGGATTAAAAAAAAATTGTTTTCTCATTATAGTATTAGTTTACAACATATTGGCTTTATTTTTATATTCAGTATACTACCACATTTAGTCCCACAATATGGCACATTGCTTGCTCTAATCAAAGCCATTTTGTTCATTTTATAAAAATCATTTATTTCACCACAATTGGAACTTGTTGAGAACCTTAACCTGAATTATATGCATTTGATATCTTTCATTAAAAGAATAATAAATCTTACCATTATTAAATATATAATAAATTTTCACAAAATTCTTCCAACTTTTATTAATAATGAATCCCACTCTAATTATATTTCCAATATTTATGCCAATGTCCATATTTTAAGTCAATTGCCTTTTCGTCATTTCTTTTATCTTCACAAAATTAATAATGTCCCATTTGTTATTAGACTGTACTTGTAATTGATGCTTCTTTCATTAAAAAGTTTTATATAATTGTAGTAGTTAAATAAAAGATCATTATGGAATGACATTACAGAACTGTACTCCAAAGGATTCTTATTATCTGCTTTAGTTATAGAATAGTACTATAACTGATAATTTTACAAGCTAAGGAGAATGTGTTTCTTAATTTATTTTTGTGTATCATGATTTTAAATATAAAAAAAAAATCAGCATTAAATAAGTACCCATTTATTTTACTTTCAAGTAAATTAAAACCAATCATATTAGTTAAGAATGATAAAATATTTGAGAAACATGACTATGGTATTTTCTTGGTTTTTAATTCAAAGTTAAAGATTATAAAATCAATAAGCTAGTAAATGTATGTTAATGAGTAATCAGTTTGTTCACTTATCATGTGAATAAATCGACAATACTAACAATATAGAGATTAGAAATTTGCCTTGCTTATTTTCAAAAAGGAGTCAATCTTTTGTATAATAATAAACCACTATATGAAATTATTTATTATTAATTGATATAGATCTGTAAAAAAATATTCTTCTATTACAGTATTTATAAACATATTTTTTTCTTTTGAATCTTTAAAGTTTACATATTGTTTAATTGATATAGTTTGCTTAAATATATTTTTCAAATTAAAAAAAAAAAGGTAATTTTTTTTTTTACACTTTAATAAATTTTATACGATCAACTCTTTTCACCTTATTTACATTTTTTATATAAATTTGCATCATTTTTTTTTCCTACTTCAATATCAAATATTTGCTTAGAATTATACAATTTTTATTTTAAGATTTTTACTGACCTCTAGTGATTTGAAAGCAAAATATTTTTCAATATTGATCTATTAACAAGTTTATTCAATACAACATATACACGTACTTTATATACACTGAATGAGCATGCTCAATACCATTAACTAAAAAAAATGTTATTGATCACTAAGTATGGGTTTATAACTTTTAAAATTCACATAGTTATATAAAGAATACTTTTTCAAAGAACAACTTTACTTTTTATCTGTTTCTTTATAATAATTTTATAATTTAATTGACAAATAATTTATTTACAAAATAATATATTGTAAGTATATATAAGCCCTCTAAGGATTAAATATAATTAATAATATAATTAAAAAAAAATTTTATAAAATAAAAACTAAGCTTGTTCTCAGTTAACCTTGTTCTAATTAAGTTATATAGGTATTAGTTAAATGTTCCAATTGTTAATGAGACAATTTATTAAATATGCTTATTAACAAACATTTAAAAAATATTATTTAGTTTGTTGGTAGATGCATAGAATTTTAATTTAACAATCTAAACAGAAGTAAATGTTAACTTAGGGTTTACTGTTTTAAAGTAGTCCTACTAAATAAATTTATATATTTTCCAGTTATAGCTTATTACATATGTTAAACTTTTCTCTATAATTTAATTGACAGTAAAATGCCTTTAAAACAATATTTAATAAAGTCTTGATTATTTAGATAGTCCTTGAATGAAAATAGTTTTGGATTTGATAAATTTGTTAGCTGATTTAATTTAATTTTATTGAATTATTATTATTTAAAGTAAATTATTGTTTCCTGGAATATGCATGTGTGTGTTTGTAAAATAAACGGGGGAATTAATAAAAGTATTATTTTAAGAATGAAAATAATACTTTAACAATAAGAAAACTCTCAAGTGGGATAAAGTTAATAAATATTTTAAATAAAAAGGTATTTAATTAATAAAGAAGACATTTTAAAATAAATGTATTATTTTATTAAGTTAAATAACATTCCTAAAAATAAATTTGTAACAAGTCTAGACAGATACTTGATTTAAAAGTTTTTTCAATTACAAAGGTTAAGTAATTGAAAAGATCAGCTTTACGCTAGTGTGAATATCCCACTTGTAGTATTTTAAATTTGATTGGACAATGGTCTATCACATGAGAATAAGGTGGCCAAAATACCCACATACAGGTATATAAAAGGAAGTTTTAAAAATAATATTAGTGTTGAAAATCACAGAAAAGTTGGTGTTGAAATTTAAAAAAAAAAGGGTGTTAAAATTAAAAAAAGGAAAGAAAAGTAATTAGTATGATGTGATATGTTGGACTATTTCCATCATTTATGAGTGAATGTTGAATGTATAGAAAATGTTAAACTTTATTTAAACTTTTCAAATACAAACAACTTTGTTAGTAATAACACACAAATAGACAATACAGGTTAGTAATTACACGTTTCGAGTAGTATTATTCTCCACTCTTCTTCAGGTGTTGCTGGCCATGCACAGTGACAATATTCGCTTAGAAGTTGAACTCACACCTTTAGATTCTTGAATATTGAATTTAAGGCAAACACTCAGTTGGTAGAGTGTTTGCCTTAAATTCAATATTCAAGAATCTAAAGGTGTGAGGGCTTTGAGAGAATAGCTCAGTTGGTAGAGCGTTTACCTTAAATTCAATATTCAAGAATCTAAAGGTGCGAGTTCAACTTCTAAGCAAATATTGTCACTGTGCATATAGGTCAGCAACACCTGAGGAAGAGTGGAGAATAATACTACTCAAAACGTGTAATTACTAACCTGTATTGTCTATTTGTGTGTTATTACTAACAAAGTTGTTTGTATTTGAAAAGTTTAAATAAAGTTTAAAATTTTCTATACATTCAACATTCACTTATAAATGATGGAAATAGTCCAACATATCACATCTTATAATATACCATCATTACAACCCTTCAGACAAATACTAAGTAATTAGTATTCACTTTTAGTTTTCAAGTTAAATTATCTGAATGAAGGAGTGAGAAGCTAATAGTTATACTTGTATTATACTCTTCATACAGTATATGTTAGGCCATGCGTTGAATAATAATTACAAAGGAATACTATTTTCGCACTATTAAAAAGGAACAATAAAAATGCTGGGAACTGAAAATTACTGGAAGCTGATAAAATATTAGATGAGTATGACTTTTGCATTGTTATAAAATCTATCAGTTAATTTGAACTTTTGGTTATTATTCCTTAAGTCTAATATTTCTTTTAGTTTTGAACTGATATTAGTGATAACAAATAACCAATTTATTGGTAATAACTTCATTATTTGTCAATTTCAACTAATTTTAAAAATGATACAGAACATAAATTTCACAAAGGAAAGAATTTTAAAATTTACTCTTTTAAAAGACTTTCTGGATGTTTATTACATTTCGACTGATGTCCGTAAAAGACTACATTATTATTAATTTAACATCTAGAACTAATTTACTTGGTTGTTGGTTTATTTTGCCACTTAATGAAGAAAAAAGTGTTCCAAATTCCTTTCATGTTCAAATATTCACTGAATAATGCAAGAAACTTATAACGGAACTATTTTGCTATTTATAATCTGCTCCTGGCTTTGTCAATACATAGTTTCTATTGAATTTAATTGTATCTGCAGAAAATATGTAAAGAAGCTCCTAAATTTGCATGTTTTCTTTTGAATTCTCTAGGAAAAGACTAGTAAAATATCTTCCAGCTAAGAAGAAAACAAAACGACTCCTCACTAAAGGAATTAATTCCTATTATGAGAAGAACTGTTAATTCTTTTTGGCTGATTTCAATGCACAAGAATATGTGTTTATAAATTTAAATTTCATTATTTATATTCAATAATTATTTTATATTATATGCATATTTCTTTAGGATTTTTTTATATATTGTGTTATGGGATATTTATGACAGTATTTACTACCAAGTATTGGTAAGAAAGAATATAAGTATATGGTTTATTATTATTTAAATATATATATATCCAGATAAATACTTTATTTCAACAATTATTAAGAGTTCATTAAGCTGATATTGGATACATCATCTTAGATTGTTGTACTGGATAAAACAACCTCAATATTTGGTATAAGTGAATATGCAGTGTGTCTGAGAGTCAGTGTATGAAATATTAATATCATACAGATTATAATATGTATATTGCTTTGCCATCATGTCTTATAAGACATATATATTAATTAATTAGATGAATGCTTTTATTTTACATATGAGTGTGTGTGAATAACTATTTATATTATTACTATTGCTATTATTACATTTACATCTTATTCATTTAGTTATTGACATGCTGCTTGAAGTCGGCTGTTAATATGGCATTAGTGTTGATATTTTTTTCCCTTGCTAATGCATATGTTTAACCCCTCCATGAAAAAGAAATTGTGGCTTATTAATTTTTCAGCACTACCTGCACAAAGATAATGGGTGCCCAGTTATATATGACTATTATCCACCTTGTCTGTATTTCTATGTTTAAATGTATTATTAAATATTCAAAGATGTCTTTCAATGCATATTTATTTTTTGCTAGTGACTGCCATTTAATATTTTAAGCAATTTTGAATCACATGTATCTTGTATCTATTTCCTCATTTTTCATAGATAGTAATAGTATCAGAATAGTGTAATTATAGTTTGTGTGATATGTTATTTTATAATGTAAAAACAAATGTACTGATTTTAAGATGCAGTCAATGTCATAAGATAGTCAACATCATGCTGTTGGCCTAATATAGGCATATATAGTTGTTGTTTTACATTCAGTGGAAGATAGTTGAAGAGAAAATGTGTGGGATAATAATAATGGTTGGAATTTAATAAATAATGCAACAGTTAATTTTATAATTAATAGCAATACTTAAAGAGATAGTTATGTTAAAATTGTATAAATATTTTATGTCAATTTTTTAAAATAAAACTACTATATTTTTATTGTACTAAATGTTATATCTTATTTATGTTATAAATAAATATTGTTATTATTAAAACATGTTTCTGTTTTCATTGCCATTACTATGGCATTCATTAACCAGAAAATCTCATATAAAATTTTATATTCATTGTTATAAAAGAGTACATTTCAATGATCACATATTAATCTTTACTTGGTTTACTTTATCTACTTCATCTGCATTGTAATAAGTCATAGGTTTTATTAATTCCTATTTATTTTAAGTATATTTTTTATAATATAGTGAGTAGCATAAAACGTGCCCTTCTATCTGCTGCATTTATTTCAACTAGTTATATTTATTTTAAGTTCATCTATCATAAAATTATAGACTAAGACATAAAGAAAATTTAAAATGCTATTAAATCTTTAGTATGATAACTATTGATTGGTTAAATATTGATATATTTATTTTGTGTATTTGCTTTCCATATTTAATTAAAGCACAAGATGTCTATGCTTATAATATGAACCTTGAAAAAAAAAGTTTCCAACTCATAATTGTAGCCTAATAAGATTGTTCTATTAAGATAGTTCTTATTAATTGTTATTGTTATTAATTACATTATAAAAGAACCTGAAATTTGAGAGTTGTGAAGCATCTTGCTCACTATGTTTTTCTTTATCTTATTCTTTGGATAGTCTTTCTTTCTTATAGTAGTTACATTTGGGATTTCGGTGACCAACATTTGTGGGCTTGATTGTAAGGTTTCTTTTGTTCTTGTACCCTTTGGTCAGTCTTTCTTATAGTTATATATTATTTATTTGTCTATTTATTTATAATAATTTTATAATTTAAATGACAAATAATTTATTTACAAAATAATATACATATACAAAAAACATTTTATAATAAATACTTACTATGCACTAAAATGCAAAAATAATTGTTTTCTGCATATTCCACCTTTTATTTCAATTTAAAAATATAAAAATCCCCAATTATGGTTGAAGAAAACAATAATTTTTAGCTTTTTTTGTGCAAAATATAAAAAAGTTTTTATTATAAAATATTTTATATATATATTATTTTTAATTTTTTAATATTTATGTAGTAAATAAAAACATTTATTATAAAATATTTTTAACTTTTGAGTATTAGAATCTTTTTTTGAAGTTATTCCAATTTTAATTAAAACAAAGAATAAAAACAATGTCATAGTGTAGGTAATATTTGAAAGGAAATGTTCAGACTAAAAATAGATTCATTATTTTGTTTGTGAAAGAAATGTTTTTTTTTTTAAAAAAAAAAAACTTTTACAATCAAAAGAAATTAAGATTCATTTTTATTTCTGTTTTAATTTAGTATAAATAGTTTTTAATGCAAGTTTTTAAAAAATATATATACTACACTCATTCTCATAGCTGAAAACTTACTGAACAGATATTAATGCATTTGAAATTTAGTCCACCAACACCATTATACTAAACAAATAAGTAATAACTCTGAAATATTTCATTGCCATATTGCATTGTCATCAATTTTGAACAAGTATAAAATTTAAAGGAAATCCATTTGATAAAAGTATGTTAAAACTTAATTACAAAATTTAACCTACACAAATAAACATTTTGTAAATTAAATAAATATATATATATAAAAGAAACAATAATTAAAAAATCTATCAAAGCTTGCTGTATAACAAATTAATTAAATTACATAAATTAGTTTTATAAATATTTAAGTTTTTTAATATTCAAATTGTGAATGGACTTTAAAAGTATTTAAATCTCTAAGCTAAGTTCATAACTTCAGAAATCGTACTCCACCATATTGCCTGCTTAATCCAAGCTATCCATAAATTATTCTAAGGAGTGTGACAAAAGTGAAAAAATTAGAGCTAGTTTATATCTCTACGTAATATCAGTTTTCATTTCAAATATCTTGAATTTTCTATCATTAGTAATAACGCTTCCTTTCATAAGAAGCTGTATAATATAAATAAACTTTGGTAGATAAATAGCTAATCATACACAGATAAACCCGCTAAGTACATCATTTATATCAATAACCCATAAAAATCTTTGTATATATATATATTGCAATAATATAATAAGCTGAATCTTCTGTGAATGATTTTAGCTAAAAGTTTAAATTTTTTTATAAAACTTAATATTATTTTATAAAAACAAAATGTATCCACTAGAAAAATTATATTTGTAATACAATTAAGACTTCATATGAAAATTAAACTTCACAGGTAATAGTGAATTCTATACAATATATATATATATCTTTGACATAATTTATTTTAAAAATTATACACATTAAGACATCAACAAAAACAGAATAATGAATTATACTCAAATCTAACTGAATATGTGTAAGAATGTATTTTGATATTTTTAAATTCTTATTATTTTCTGAATCTATACAATTATCCCTTATTTGAAAGAAATAGTCTGGTATCATATTCTTTAGTGAATCCTTTATTAAAGCTTTCATATAGATTCAATATTTTTTTGACACAATACAATAATGTTTATCAAGATTCTCTTTCTCTTCATAATCCCAACTACAAGTTCAATGGTTTTTTTCAGTCTTAATTAAATACTTATAATTATGGATGTAACATTAGAAGTTTTAGGAGCTCAAGTAACATTAACATGAATTTCTTTTCTATTTTACTATTTGACAATTTGATGATTTATTCTTATTAAATAAAAGGCTAGCTTTAGCATTCAACTTAGTTTTGTTCTTTCAAATTAGATCAATTATTTTTACCACATAAAATCAATCACTTCCCAGCACCTCTTAAGCTTAGGAAAACTTCAACCATTGTTTCGAAGCATTTTAACTTTTAATTTTCAGTATCATTAATCATCATATCAGTCAGTCATTTGTTAGTCTCACATATGCAGTCGCATTCTTTCAAATTTGAAAAAGTACGAGATAAAAAAATGAGAGGTGATTCAAGATATAATTTATACTGTAAAGATAAAAGATGAATAAAATCAATATTTTTTTTTTTTTAAAAAATATTTATTCTTATTGTCTTTTTTTCAAACTTGGATTTGGAGATATGGATTTGGCAAAACTACAATATTTTTAAAAAAAAAGAATGCTCTTAAAATTAATAATTTTGTATCTTTTTTTTTTTAAAGATTTTATACAAAAAAAAATCAAATTATTTTATTGCTAATAAATAATAAACAAATATTTTGTTTATATTTTTTACAGTATTATTTATATAGTTATTTATTTTATTTATCATTATACCATAGCTCTGAAGAAGACTGCCAGACAGTCAAAATGTAAGATTTTGTGTACATACTTTTTTTGGTAAAAAGTATTCAAAATAAAATGGACAAATTGCATTTATATAATATATTACAGTAAAACAATGGAAGTGGTGGATTTAGTGATATCTTTCTCCTCTATTTTTTATTTAAGGTATAGTTAGTAAGTTAATTATTTAATAAATATTTTTAAATTTCTAAAATTTCAGTTAATAAATAGAACAATGTTTTGCCTTGAAAAATTTCATATAAGAATAAAAATGTGCAAAAAAAAAAAAAAGAAATTTCCAGTGATCAGTGTAGTGATTTTATATTGTAAGAAAGACAATTCGTAGAATTCAATATGATTATTGATAGACAAGATCAATTCCACTGTACTACTCCAAGAAGATTTATAGTTACTAGAGAAATGTATGCAATTTCAGCCTTAAAAAAAAAAAGCTTTAAATTTAAGCGTATAAATCAAAATAATCATATATTTTTTCACTTCAACAAATAAAGGATTCCGAATGAAAATGATTTACAACAGTTCCAGAATTCTACTAGTCCAAATAGGCAGAATGCTCTACACATTCATATTCTCCTCAAAGCTGTTTCATTTAGAAAATAGAAAATCAAGTGATATTTATAAAATTTATGATAACTATTTTAACTATTTCTAATGGCACATTTAATTATATATATATATTCTCCGCTATGATAACAAATGTGAGAGCTGGTGAATAAATATTAGAAACTAGCTGCCTTCATTTCTCCTTACTACAATTTGTTATGGAAGCAAATATTTTCCAATTAAGTTCTTACAATATAGTCCTTTTTTAAAAAAAAAAATCTAATTAAAATTTCAATCTACCATCTATTCTTAAAACATAACATAAAGACATCTGAAAAAAACAAATGACTTCCAAGATGTGCATTTCTAGTTTAATATATGATTAGTAATAATTATTAATATATTAATCTCAACTGATAGTGTCAAAGTTGGTGATGTGTTGTAGTAAACCATGAAATGTGCATCTTGGGAAACATTTATCTAGTTTTATTTATATCTTAAAAAAAAAAAGATATAGATGAAAAAAGAAGATAAAAATGGGTTATTCCATAGTTAACGTTTAATTATAAAACATATTTTAATATTTAACTGAGGATTAAAGTTTATATTTAAGTTGGAGATAATTTCTAGTTTAATAAATGATTAGAAATAGTTATTAATATATTTGTCTGAAGTGGTCAAAATTGTGAATGCAGAAAGAATGTCACTTATAAGTCAAAGCTTACTGATTTCTTTTGTATCCATATATAATAAGCAATATTACATTTCTATATATTTTCACACATATATTAGTGGGTAAATGACAACTAAATAATTCACATAAATATCATTGGATACTTGACAACTAAAAAAAATTAAAAAGAATTTTTAAGAAATTATTAAAAAAAAAATTAAAGATATGCTATGTAAAAAAAAGTTTAACAAGATTCCTAAAACTGAAGTCATTATGTTCCAACTCCTATTGCTGGGCTGAGCGACTAGCAAATAGTAATAGATAATCCCAATTAAAATGCACACAACCAAATTGAACAACTTAGTTTTAAAATAATTTAATATTATACAACCCAGTAATTCCTATAGATAAAAATATTTTTAATTAAACTGATTTCTACATCAGTTTAATTAAATATATTTTTAACTATAGGAATTTATTTGATTGCATACATGCTAAATTTATTTTTAATAAATTTAACCAAAACTGAATATTTTACAAAAGTTTTCATAATATAATGAAGCAGTTTTCATTTAAATTTCCTCCAAATTTAATATTATTACAGATGTTAAGTTACACAACTACATCTATTGTAATAAATCTCATTTAAAATAATAAAACATATTTAAAAAAAAAAAAAAAATTTTCAAAATTAAGATTACACAAGAATATCTTCTATCATTTTTATATTTTCCTATTTAAATTTTTTTTTTTTATTGCAAATATAATCCTGCACTATTTAGTATAGTGATTAGAATGATAAAAGCAAGCGCTAAAAATTCCTGGTTTGATCTGAACTGATGAAAATGGCAAACTAAACAAAAAAATCTTAATTTAATAAAATGAATGAAATTGTATTCAAATTGCCATTTTGGTGTGCAAACATTACTTGAATTTCAGAATGAATTGTCCATAAGATTATTATTAATTGTTCTTTTTTTAAAATCAAAAATATAATCGTAACATTTTAAATGTATTTTAGGAGTACTATATATTCAACTAATTTACTATACTAAATTCATCACTGGTTAAAAAAAAACAATAACTAAATTTAATATGTTAGAATCAATAAGTGATCAAATACCATCAACAATAATAAAAATCATCACTCAAACATTACATGTGGGAGCAGATATTAAAATTTTTTTGTATACCAATTTTTTTAGGTTCAATATTGTAATGATATCCATCCTTTCTAATACTTGATAATAAATCAAATTAACACAAAAATGAAAAATACAACATTTGCAAATTAATTTTAGTCTAATGGAACTTAAAGATAAGTAATTGGCAACCATGAACATGGTGAAATGACTAGACACATTTTATTTTTAATTGATAAAACTATGTCACAAGTAATATATGAAAAACAATCTCTATGCAGATTCAATTATTTTCCTGATCACCCTCCACCTATATTATTATTAAATTAACAAAATAAAAAATCAGCTTGGAGAGACTTCGGAAGAGAAATAATCAAACAACAAAATTATTAATAACAACAATAACTTTAATTAACAAATAATAATAACAACAACTACAATAATAAAAATATTCATATATTTATATTTAAAATAATATGATGTAAATGTGTGAGAGGTAAAAAATCTTTGTAGCTTTATAATTATAGAAAATTCAGTTATATAGCCATTAAAATCATTAACTTTAAATGTCTTCTAGCAATACTAACATTTAACTTCTTTTGATTTAATCCAGGATAGTTTTCTTATAAGCATCGAAATAAGTAGATTCACAGACAATTATAGGAGTATATTTCTTTTCTATAGTGCATTAGAGACAAGTTCCTTATAGTGTAAGTGGTGTGCATTTTTTTAGCTTCAGCTTTAAGCAGTAGTTGATAGACTGACTGGATTAAGATTAATTTGTTTAAAGCTCTATATTCAGGTACAATACTGGAAATATTAAGGAAAGCATTCTGGAGAGTTTTCTATTCCATAAAATGCATAATATTTCCTTAAATATTTATTACCATTTTTACTGACTTCTATACAACAAGTGATGCGATCAACCCTTCTCTCCCTTTCTTGGAAAGCAAACAAACTTAATGGGGTTTTTTTCTTCCCCAGTCATATGCAATTGTTTTTTATAGCAATGTTCTTTTGTTTAAAATAACATTCTTTATTTTAAAAAATATAAAATGATGATGCATTTTATTTTTAACAATGATTATTAATGTTTTCAAAACATTTCAAAATTTATTTACACATGACTTTTAATATTTTTAATATATAATAATAAAAAATATTTGTATAAAAGCAATGTCTGTAAACTCAAATGTGAGTTACATTTGTTCCTCCTCCATTTAGGAATAAACTAATCAATTTAGCACAATCATCCCTCTATTTTATTTCTACGTTAAAAAACAATTTTCTTTTAATTTCACAACAATGTCATACTTAACCGTACTTCTTTGGAAATGGACTTTCAAGCTGGTATAAACATAATAAATAATATCACCCTTAGTCTAGATAACTTTTACAAATCCAGTATATGGGATATTCATATAAAAAATTTTGTTTCATTAATTCCATTAAAATTATTTATTGGACTTAATCAATACTGAAATGAACAAAGAAATCTCCCACTGATAATGAGTATATCATGCAAAATGAACACCAAGAGAGCTATCTCAAGCTCAAATATAATATTTTCTCTCACTTCCCCTATCAGCTGGGTCTTATCATCCTTTACTTCTGTAAACAAATTTTTTGTTTATTCTCTCAGTTCTTCATTCTGTTTTTTCATTTGGTCTCTATATTCTGTAAACATGCTTTTCGTGCTGTGTTTTCTCTTTTAAATTCTGCGAACATGTTCATGATCATATTCATAAACTCACTAATTACAAGTCATAGTTTTATTTTCATGAGCTTCCATCTTTGCTTTAACTTGGTAATCATATATATAATTTATAATAAAATTCACTATTAACTTTCTATAAAAAATCTTTGAAAATATATATATATAAATTTTAATAATTTTTCTTCTCTTATTTATTTGCCAACTAGAATGCCCACTCCTCTTCCCCGAATGTAACATTTCTAAAACTGCAAGGTACTTTAATTTTAAAGCCTTATTTTATTTATTTATTTGCATACTGCTATTATCTCTACCAATCAATTTCTATCACTATCGCTGTTTAAGACACTTATGAGTTTATTGATAGATTTTTATTTATAACAAAATAAATAATTATATTTATCATCTGACCAAGTATGTATATTCCGTATTTGAATGACTATAAAAAAAATTAAACTAAATTGGATTCAATCCCTGTTTGTTTTAATCAAGTTAATCCCAAAACAAGACCCCCAAATATAATGGAATACACATTTTTAACACTTGACAATAGTCAAATTAACTATAAAATGAAAAATACAACATTTGTGAATTAATTTTAGTCTAGGGAATTTAAAGATAACTAATGGGCGATTGTTTACATGGTGGATTGACTGGACACATTTTATTGGTAATTGACAAAGCTATAATAATCACAAGTAACAATCAAATTGAACATACAAAATAATCTCTATGCAGATTCAATTATATTTCTTGATCAATACCCCACCCCCAAACCTAATATTATTATTATTATATTAATAAAATAAATAATTAATTTGAGTTCAGATAAGAAACAATCAAGCAAAATTATTAGTAACAACAATAATTTTAATTAACAAATAGCATAAAAATAATAATAAAAAAAAATATTCACATATTTACATTTAGGATAATATGAAGCACATGTGTAAGACGGAGAAAATGTTTCTAGCTTTATAATAACCCATTGAGAAAGTTAATAGAAAATTCATTTAATTATCTTGTATATTTGTGAGCTCAGGTATATTTCTGTCTCTGTAAATGTGGATATATGACCATTAAAATCATTAATTTTAAATGACTGCTAGCAATACTAACATTCAACTTTTTTTGATTTAATCCATGATAATTTTCCTATGAGCATTGAAATAAGTAAATTCACAGACTAATTATAGGAGTACATTTATTTCTCTTCAATAGTGTGGAAGTGTCATGGAATTTTTTAGTTTTAGCTTTAAGCAGTAGTTAATAGACTAGAAGGATCAAGATTAATTTTAAAACATTTCTTTCCTTACAACACCATATTCAGCTACAATGCTGGAAAGATTAGGGAAAGCATTCTGTAAGATTTTCTATTCCATAAAATGCTTTATATTTCCTTAGATCAAGAAGAAGTAACAATCCTTTCCTCCCTTTCTTGGAAAAGCAGATGAATTTAGTTTTTTTTCCCCACCCAGTCATTTGCACTGATTTCTATGGTAACATTCTTTTGTTTAAAATAATATTCTTTATTTTAAAAACAAAACAAAATGATAATACATTTTACTTTTAATAATTATTATTGTTTTCAAAACATTTTAAAATTTATTTACACATGACTTTTAATATGTTATATATAATAAAGAAAAATATCCACATAAAAGCACTACCTGTAAACTCAGATGTGAGGGTTACAATATAGATTTTTGTAATTCAATTTTTACTAATTTTCTTCTTTTCTGAGCCAATGTAATATCTGGTAAAATGAAAATGCACACAGAAAAGGTAGTTAGTTTTTTAATATTTCAATTACTTTCTAGCATGCTTTCAATAGATTCATGCCATGAAAATGATATAATAAAAATATATTGAAAGCATACTAGAAAGTAATAAAGCTAAATATTATTAAAAAAACTACCTCTTCTGTGTGCATTTTCATTTTATCAAATATAGACTTTTATATAGAAATCATTGATTCTTTAAAACTTGGATCAAGATTAAGATATTTATTGCATTAAAAAGATAATGATAATGGAATAAATCATTCAATGAGATTATTATTTTTAAAAATATAAAGTTTGAATAGGCAATGAAATAACCTCTAGAGAGTTCACTATAAAATAAGATAGGAATTATAAACATTTACAATTGATAAAAATAAATTGAAGTCAGAATTGATATAAGGGCTAATTAAAATAAAATGTATTAAAAGATTAGCAAATAATGGCAAATTATCATCAATGATAATCAAGTGTTACTGTTAATTAGTAGTATCCTATTATCTCTTTAATCTATCTGCCTTCTGATGAATATTTATCATACACACATACATAATATACACTAAATTGGAAATCATGTGATGTCTGAATAAACTGTCAATTTCTTATAATTGCCCAAACAGAATCAATCCAAGAATTTTTAGTTCTCGGGTTCATTTTTAAATTAACTGCTCATAATGTTATAAAACATAGCTTATATTTTAAAATGTCAAAACTATTTCAATTCACGTTACACTTTTAATCAACTTCTGTTAATAAAATTAGATATAAGTCAAAAGTCCTCTGTTTACAACTAGTTTTTGGCTCATTTATTTTTCCTTAAACTTATTATTTTTCAGTATCTTCTCTTTTCTTTTATTACCTTTATATTAAAATCTAACATATTATTATATTTTATAGTACATTATTTAATTTCTACATTAGTAGTGGTCTTAAAAAAAAACTAAATACATTGATTTATAGAACCTGAAATATCACTATCTGGGCTTTTCTATACTAAATTTTAAAAAATTTATTTGTATTATTACATTTTTAGGGGCGATGATATTTTAGTCATTTGGCATACTATCTTTTTGGATAGGTATTTACTTTTAAAATATATAGATTGATGTGGAATTCATTTTTAAAAATGACCCATCTTCACAGAAGGATTTATTACCATTAAATAACATTTTGTTTCTGGACTTTCTACTCATGAACTAATTAATAAATTTATTCCTTCTGTTGCAGAGTCTATTTTGAATCTATTCTATATTTATAATAATGATCATAATTAAGAAAGCCTTTATATAAAAATTAATCCCATATTCAAATAAAAAAATATAGTATAAATACAATAATATGTTGACATCTAATATATTTATGATGAAGTTGTTGAGTTACAATAAATAGGTACTCGAATGGTAAGTTTGAAAACTGAAAATGAAAGCTGGAGGTGCAACCTAAGGAGCTTGAGCTCCACTACACAGGTTAATTACTTTTATTAATATTCATAAAAATCAATAACTAATTTGTAAGCATTACCATTCTGCATGCATAAACTCATTTTCATAACTCAAGTCAAACAAGCTTATTTAAAATAAATTTTTATTTATTTTTTCTTTCATGCAGAAATATAGTTCATAATAGAATCATATAAATTAATAAGCAAAAAAAACTAACAATATCAGAATTATAAGTTATTGTTTAAAAAATTTTTAAACCAATAAATTTTTAGTTTCATTTTCTAACACCCTCCATTTCCATAAAAAAAAAAAAGTAAATTCTTATTAAATTCTTTCTTTTCCATTATTGTTGTGTTTTAAAATATTATCTTTTATAAAAGTAAAAATATATAAAAAAACAGAAAATAGAATATAAGTAATCTGGTAATATAAACGAACTTTGTTCCAAAACAGTTTTAAACCTGAAACATTGAATGGTATGAATGGAACATGTTAAAGCTCTGAATTGCTTTAAACTAAAAAAATTTGATACCTAAACATCTAAGGATTAAAAAATCTTAATTGGTAGAGAGTGTTATAATCATGCATTCAATAATATTTGCTCTATATAATTGGTTATAACACACACCCCTTTCATATGTTTCTATAGAAATATTATCATGGGGGGGGGGGGGGATTGAAATAAGTTTAAAATATTCAATATGCTGATAAATATTATGCAAACATAATTTATAATTGCAAACTTCAAGGTTATAAACCAATAATGCTAAATTTGTCTCTATTAATAAGAGATTCAAATAAATTCAATCAAGATAAATAATTAGATTTTTTTAAAAAATAAACAATCCAGAAAAAACATAAAATACCTTCATATCTCTGTCAACTTCTATAGAGTCTTCACTACTTCGCCGAGAACTATAAGAAGAACCAGATGATTTTGTTGATACCCTCGATGTCATAGGCTTTAATAAACAAACAAATTAAAAAAAAGATTAATTCATATTTTTGAACATTACTTTTATGCATTTAATAAATGTAAAGTGCTGTGTGCAGAATAATAATTATACTGAAAGGGTGCAATGTGACAAAATTCACACACACATAAATGTTAATATCTTACTTAGTCTATAGAAATAGTAAAACTATAAGTATTTTAATTGATCTATAGCAGCACTTCTTAAACTTTTTTCATTCATGATCCCTTTTTATCATCGAGATTTTTTCGAGATCCCAGATATTAAATATAAAATAGATATAGAAATAAATATTCCGATAAATAATTTATTTCTTTGGTAAGCAATATACATATGAAATAAATAGTTTTAGGTTTGTTTTAAGTATACAAAAATTAATGAAAAAAAATCATGTTTTAATGAGATGTGCTTGTTTTTTGCTGCATAATAAATCAAATCTTGGTGAAATATTTGATACTGCTGGATGTAAAGCATCTTCAACATTTTTCAGCGTTGAATGATATTTGGATTTAATATGCATTAAAGCTAAAAAAAGTCATTTCATATAAGTATGTGGTGCTAAATAGCAGAACATTTAATGCCATTTCAGAAATTGTGGAAATTTCAGTCCTAGCTCCGATCCAGAATTCTGTTAAGGATTTTTGTAGAAAGTCACGTTTTAAGTTTGAGTCACTCGATAGCTCAGCAAATTCCTATTGGGCCATATATGGCAGGTGATTAATTTCAATCAAAAATGGTCTTTGAATCCAAGATAACTTTTTGAAATCTAAATTTGATATAAAGTATTGGCAAAACTGTGTTTCTATGGGTTTTTAAGTGATCTATAATAATTTTTGCAATTAAAGTTTTACAATTATTTTTTCAATTATAAAATTGTCGATAGTCGAAAACATTTCCAATGAATCATTTTCCACCCTATTTTTCCAAATGTTGATCTTTTTAATAAAACCTTCAATTTTATCATTCGAAGTAAAAATATTACTATTTTTTCCTTGAAGAGACAAGATAAGATCATTTAGCTTCTCAAAAATATCAGACAAATAGCACAGCTTTGATAGCCATAAGTCATTTTGAAAATGAGCAGCAAGATCAGATTTTTGTTCAGTTAAAAATACAATAATTTCTTCTTTAAATAACAATAATCTTCTTAAACTTCACCCTCTTGACATACATCTTACTTCTGTATGTAATAATAAATTTTTGTATTCAGAGTCCAGGTCTTTACAAAGATTTGAAAATAAACGGCTGTTAAGGGCACAGCTTTTAATAAAGTTTGTAATTTTGATAGCATCCTGAAGTACATCGTTCAATTCCGTTGATAATTTTTTTGCTGCAAGGGCCTCTTGATGGATCAGGCAGTGTGTAAAAGTTACATGATTATTACCAAAAGCTTTAACCAATGATTTAAAAACAATATTTTCACCAGTCATTGCTTTTGCACCATTTGTGCATATTCCAAAGCAATTTTTCCATTCTAAACCTTCAGTTTTAAAAAAATTGTCTACTTTATTATATATGTCTTCCCCTCTTGTATATTTTTCCAAAGAATGACAAAATAACAATTCTTCCTCAATGTTTTCTTTGTAAATGTATCTGACATATATTAATAATTGAGCTATTTTTGAAATATCAGTTATTTCATCCAAATGAATTGTAAATATGGGGCTTTCTTTAAGTCTAGTAATAAGTTGCTCAAGTTGGTCATTGCTAATTTCAGAAATTATATTAATGACAATGTCATTTGACAAAGGAATTTTCCGAATTTCATCACCATATTTACTTCCATGAAGTATTTCTACCATTTTAATTAATAGCAGCAGGTAATATAAGATCTTCTCCAATGGTGTATGGCTTTTTATTTTTAGCAATCAGATATGAAACTTCATATGATACGAATAAATATTTTTCATTAACAGTTATAAATTTCTCAAAATATTGTTTTTCTTTATTTGAAGATTTTAACAGTCATTCGAAATATTTTTTTGGTATATTGACATATGAAGGATGCTTGGATTCAAAATGTCTTTTTAATTTTGATGGTTTCATACTCTCTATAGACAAAACATTTTTGCAAATAAAACAAAGAGGTTGTTCATTACCATCACGGTTGTTGAAAGTAACGTCAAATTGAAAAAATGTCTCATCATATTTTCTTTTTTGCATCTTAGATACCTCTTTTTGATTATGAGATCTTTCTTGAAGAGACTTTGTAGCATTGCTATCTGCATCATTACCTTTGATACTCAAGTTCAACCATTTATCATTGGGTAAGTATTTTTATCCTAAAATATAAATAAAATAACAGTACTTATTAGTTAGCAGAGACACCAGGTGGCAGTCATGTTTTTTGTTTAATTATACAAAGCTTTGCTCCCGTATGTTCTATTTTTTAATATCCCCATATGTTTTATTTTTTAATATTTAAAAAATATCAATAAATCAATTATAAATCAAGTTTAAAAGTAGGAATATGCTTTTACTTGTTAATAAATAAATGACAATAAGTTTCAAATAAAAAACAAATTTTTATAATAACTAATAGGATGATAAATTTTGAATAAAAGTGAGAAAAAAAAGTATACAAGCATTTTTATATATATATAAAATTATTTATTCAAATAAATACTAATCTTAGTTGAGTAAAATAGTAAAATACAACATTGTATTGTTCTTGCGATGTGGATGTTTGTTGAAATGAAACCGAAACAAATAACTTGACCGGAAATGCATTATATAATTACAGTGGTGCCAATCTTACTCTTGTCACTGCAGCATATATTTAGATTTTGAAATAACTTATATGCTGAAATTGCAATGCGACACCACTATTATGATTCATTTAGTGTTATTTTTCAATATGTAAATATAATTTACAGCTAGCTCAACTTGGCCATCATTACGATTTTATAATTGCACTGTACAGAAAATGTAATATATTAAATTAAAGATAATGAAGGGATTGCGACTAATATTACTTTAAGTTCATGTATCTGAATTAAATTTTTGTGACCCCAAATTTTTACTTCGCAACTCCATTTGGGGTCGCGACCCACAGTTTAAGTAATGCTGAGCTATAGAAATACTAAAAACAAAGTATTTTAATTAATCCATAGAAATAGTAAAAACATAGTATTTCAATTAATCCTTAAAAATAGTAAAATTAAAGTATTTAATTAAAATGTACAAACAGACAAACTGTGATTAAATAATAGCAAACTAATTAGTAAAAACAAAGTATTTTAATTGATCTATAGAAATAGTAAAAACAAAGTATTTCACTAATCCATACAAATAGTAAAATTAAAGTATTTAATTAAAATGTACAAATAGATAAGTTATGTGAATCTGAAGATCGCGAAAGTTAATCTTATATTAAATTAATCAAGTGACTTAGTAATCATTTTAGCCCTGAGCCAATGAATCACATAGCTTGCCTTCATTTACATAATTGATGCCAAGTTAGAGGGGAAAGTTGCAGAGATTTCAACAATGCCTTGTGAGATTTAACAAGAAATTGTGCATATGGTGACTACTTAGAGGAAGCGTTGCTAGAACAGTTTTTGTGGGGGAGGAGTGATGACAGAACCTATCATATCTGGAGACTGTCAAAAGAAGCATGACTTATGAGTTCAACAATCTAACAAGGAATGTCCAAAACAAACTATAATCTTTAAGACAAGCAAAGGATCACAAAAAGAGAAAATTGAACGGTACTCATGTGGAAGGAGCAGACATATTGCATGTGTATGCAGCTGGAAAAGTGCGAAATGCAACAACTGTTAAAAGGTAGACACCTAGTGAAGATCTGCCACACTAAAGTTAAAACAAGTCTAAATAAAAAATCTTCAGTAAGCAAAGTTAGGAAAACAGAACATTTTACCAAAATCAGTAAGGCAGATATAAATAACGAGCAACAAATAATGTTAATAGTACATAAATGTGATAAATCTGTAGAAATGGAGATAGATAGTGGTGCTGGGGCATCTATTATACCACAGAGGGAGTGGTCCGAGTTAATTAAAAATTTCAAAGACCAATCAAGAGTAGGAAAAACAGAGTTGAAAGCAAAAGATTCAAATCAAAATCCCATTAATATTATTGGGGTAGTGTATCCACAAATAGCGATCAGGAAAAGCTAAACATATATATAGTTAGAAGTAGTAATTTGGCACCTATAATGGGTAGATAATAGTTTTACCATTTAGGCATTAAAATATGCATAATAAAATAAATATTGAAAAAAAAAAAAAGCTAAATTCTCTATACCTTTTGCTGTGGAGCGGAACAAAATTAGCACTAAGCCAGTTTAAATTGAGTTTCGAGAAGGTGCAAAACCCATCCATTGCAAATCAAAAAAGATACTTTTTGCACAGAGATCGAGTCAAAAAGGCATTAGATGATTGGTATAGAAAGGTGGAAGATGCAGAATGGGCTACACCTATAGTCATCCTAACAAACCAGAATGAACAAATCTGTATATGCGAAGACTATAGGTTGACTGTAAACAAATGTATAGCTAAAAGAACATCTCCCATTCCGAATGTAGAGAGATACTAGCTGGCCAAGATGGAGTAAATTATTTTGCAAAGCAGAATTTGAATGCCACTTTTCATCAGGTATCAGTGTTGAAATAAACAGCTGTACTTCTAAGTATAGAAATTCATAAAGGATTGTATAATTACAATCATCTGCTATTTGGGATGGCAATTGTCCCAAACTTATTCCAAGTGAAAATCAAGGCATTATTAGAAGAACTGGATGGAGTGACACCGTATTTTGACAATATACCTATGACAGCAGATTCAGAGAAAGTGCTAAAAAAAAAAATTAGATAAAGCATGTAAAAACCTACAAAAATTTGGAGCCAAACTTAACCTGGAAAAATGTATTTGGAGTATGTCAGAAGGCTATATGATTTCAAATACAGGAATTAGATATGATCCTGAAAAAATTAAAGCAATTATTAATGTACAAACTCCCAAAAATGTTAAAGAACTTCAGGTCTTTTCTAGACCGGTTAATTTTTATGAAAATTTTCTAAAGGGCCAAGCCCATGTAGCCACTCCCTTGTATGAATTACTTTAAAAAATCAGTGAAGGAGGTGGAAAGAGCCGCAAGAAAGCACGTTTAAAACATCAAGACATTGTTAATCTCAAACCACCTATTGGTGCATCATATCAATAATTTTGATATAACATTAACAACCAATGCTTCCAATTATGGAATTGAAACAGTACTCAGTCATTCATCACAGAATGAGAAATGCCATATGGTTTTTATATCTAGGATGTTATCAAAAACTAAAAAAAAACTACAGCCAACTGGTCAAGGATAAATTAGCTACAATAGGATATTTTGGAAATTCCACCAATATATCTACAGTTAATCATTTAAAATAATAACTGATCATCGACTTTTATTGGGATTTTTTTCCAATAAAAAAGCCACTCCTAACGACCTAAATTCTTGTATAGGTCACTGGTATGATTTATTATCAGCATATGATTAAGAATTACAATATCAGAAAGATAGTCAAATAAAGCATGCAAATACACTACCCCACACACCAGAAAAAACATAATGAAGTGGAAATAAATTATTTGGATCATTGAAAGCCCAATACGGTAAGTAGTAAAACTACTGCCAGATGACTCAAGAGCGATGGCATACCAGATACTCATGAGCTGAATCAGAGAGGGATGGCCCAGAAAACAACCTCAAATCTTTATGGAATATGCATCAATAGTTCCTAATGTTAAAGGGTTGCATAGTAATGGTTGGTAAATTATTAGTCTTATCCATAGGTTTCCCTAAAATGCTAAGAATACATCATCAGGGGCACCAAGGTATGGTTAGAGCAAAAACCCTAGCCCGCAGTTGTGTATATTGGCTGGATATGGAACAAGACATAGAAACATATATTAGAAAATGCAAACTATGTCAATTTATGGCAAATTCATGTCAAAGCAAATTTATACTGCAACCAAAAACAGACATATTGTATAGCCATGTGCATACATATCATGGAGGTCCAGAAAATGGGTAAAAAAAATTTTCTTTTAATAGATAATAAACATGAATGCAGCAAAAACCATATGCATTTTACGTGAAATATTTTCATACCAAGGGTTACTGGAAGTCTTGGTGTCAGACAATGGGACAGGATTCATTTCTGAAGAATTGAAATCATTCTTAGATAAACGCGCGAAGCATACTCATGCTCCTCCATATCACCCAGAATCCAATAGGATTTCTGAAAAAGCAATGCAGCATTTGAAACTAATTTTAAGCAAATTGAACCATATGAACATAGCCAACGCATTAATGCCTTCTATGACTGTTGGGAAATCACTTGCAGAAATATTGATGGGCAGAAAGTTATGTAATAAGCTGTCCATTCTTGTAACAGTCAAAAATAAAAAAACAATAGCAAACTATAAGAATATCTACACTGCTAAAGAATATATATGGGTGCACAAGTCTACCTAAGACATATATAGAAGAAAAAATAACCAAAGTAAATTCAGACCAAATAGTGGAAGTACGAACATCAGGAGTATGTTATCATGGGCATATAAATCACATCCAGAAAAAATTAGAGGCAAATATTGATGATATTAAAACACCTGACAGAGCATTATTCAGAACTGAGACTGTAGCAGATGAAAACTGTGCAGACACGAATAAATCTGATGAAGTAACGAAAGTTTCAGATGAACCAGAGATACAGCAGCCCCAAATGAATGTTTCTGAGTGCTAAGAAGAAGAAAATAAATGCTGCTGAAATTGATTACTGCCTAACCATAGTTATACTAAAAGCATACTGTGGCAAAATGCACATACATGTAAGTGTTAATAACTTAGAAAGTAAAATCAAAAATATTTTACTTAACATGTAGAAATAGTAAAACTAAAAATATTTTAATTCATCTATAGAAATAATAAAAACAAAGTATTTTAATTAATCTATAAAAATAGTAAAAACAAAATATTTTAATTAAACTGTACAAAAAATAAAATTAAAGTATTTAATTAAAATGCACAAATATATAAACTGCGATTAGATTACCAAAAAATTAATTAGTAAAACGTATTGCTAAAAAATATTAACTAAAAAAAGTAACAGTAAATAATTTCAAAGAACAATAGAAGAGAAGTATTAAAAAGATGGATTAACCAGAAGAAAGGAGAAAAGCCTTTTATGTGGACAAAGAAGATTCAAGGATGACCTGGCCTGGTCGAATACACAGTTCAAACCATATCGAAGATGCTGAAGAGGGATCTAAGCAAGCTAGAGGCCAACCTCTGTCTTTATTATTGTCTAGTATATCTAAGGGCTTATTATTATTTAATGTCAAAGGTAATTATATATTATAAATACTCCTATATATTTTGAGATATATTGATATTAATAAGAGAATAATTTAGTAATTAAATATAAATCCAATATATTGTTCTCCGAGTCTTTTTTATTCAATTATAATGTTATTTGATTTGTACCTTAAATTATAGTTACAATTGCATTAATTGTTGCGAGTCCAAATGTAGCATATTCAAGAACAATTATGCAGAAATTAGACAAAATAACAATACATAATAAAAAAAAACTAATGTTTAGTGAGAATCAGTGTAATTGAAAAACACAAAACCATAGTGGAATAAATCAATGTAATGGCTACATTTCAATACTTCAGCATAAATGAAAATAATTGTCATGAACATCATTGCAGAACAAACATACTCAAGATAAAACTTCAAAGGCATTACTTTCTGATGTGAATACTGTGATGCAGAAGTTGGATTGCAAATAAATATAAAACAAAAAGCTCGGAAAAGGTTAAAGCCTGATATCTCAAGTGCAAAAACTATGATGTAGTTACTTAAATCATGACACTATGATGATTTAGTTAGTTGTATCATAGATTTTTTTGGTCCAATCATTATTCTTCATGGGGGTTAAGGATTATTTCAAAATATAAACCTTGTTTCCAACTATTAGTCATCTTTCAAGATAATAATGATTAAATCTGAATAGTTCTGGCTTAATTGAAAAAAAAAAATGATGATGAATATATTATACATTTACCATGAACTCCTCAATGCCTTATTTATACATTAGTGATCTTCTTTATGTCATTTTAAAATTCTCCACTAAATTATCTTTCAGGCTTTTTCTCTATGAAGAATATTCTCATATTTATTTAAATTCTGTCAAATATCATATAAGTCATCCCATGTAAAATACAAATAGTGGCATAAACTATACTAATACAGATGTCCCCATTATTTTCTTCAACACTGACCCAACTAAATAAGTACATCTAATGAAATATAAAAAGAAACTCCAGCAATAGCTCTAACAATTAAAAATATTATTTATACACAAAACAACTCATTTATATTCACTTTCTTATAATAAACAGACAATCTTTTCTTCTTGAGTAGAGGAAACAAACACATTCAATAATACATTTGAATTAAATTCAAAATACAATTTGAAGATGTGAAACAATAATTAATTCATGTTAAAAAAAAAAGTAAGATAAAAATCCATTCTTGTCATTTTAAATTATTCTGAAACAATATTTTAACAAAATATAATTTAATATAAAATGTAAAAAAAAAGTCTGAAAAGACTATTTTTTTTTAACAACAAAAAACAAAAATATTTTAAATTCTTTTGTCATTACTTTTTAGAAAAAGGTAGTTGAGCAGAATTCAGTTTGCACTAAAGACTAATAGAGATCAACTTCCTTTAAAGCTTTCATCACAGGATTTGTCCTATTTTATCTTGACTCTCAAAATTAACTTATGTGATGATTTGTTCAGATTAAATGAAAAGGAATAAAATAGTCATCAATGGCAAGAATTCTTAACAATGTTAGATGAAATTATTCAAATTATATTTTCTAAACAAATTGCAAGTTTCTTTTAATGATATATGGTACATTCTAGAATCTAGATATATAAATTCTCAACCCATCAAAAACTTCCTAGAATAACTAATAGAGCCAAGTAGGGGCCATTTTGTTTTTATATAGTGTGTAAGCATTACATCAAAGAGGGAAAAGATAATTCATATATAGTCTTAAAAATTCAGAAACAACTTATGCCTCTAATGTTTTATTTTTTTAAATTTTAATAACTTATATTAATTACTTCTCATGTTATATATCATTTTTATATTTAATCTTTCTCTCATTTTCTATTTGATCCAGTGATATGTTCCATACTTAAACAGATCTCCCACATACATAGATAATGCATGTGTGCTGTGTACTGTCCTTTAAAATACAAAAGCCATAAAAATTTCTCTATGGTTTAATTAAAATTCCAACAGAATGTAAAACAAACTCTCACACCCTCTTTACAGAAATTTGTCTAATGCAGCTGAATATATTGCACTAAAGGACATGTTAAAACTAAAACAAATAACTACTGATTCAAATCAAGAGATAATATTTTAAGACATTTAATAGATGTTAATTAACATAACTTTACTAATATTGCTACTTCAATTAATAGTTAGGACTGAGATTACAAAGCAATAGTCTCTAATCAATTAAAAATAACTTTTATACTTTACTTTTAAAAATATTATATAGGAAATAAAAAGGACATTTAATTGTATCACCTAAAGTTTTACAATTTTAATATGATTTAACATAAAATACTATATAAACACTTCTTTCCAGACATCATATGATTACCATCTCTTATACTAGCACATAATTATTATAAACAAGGCAAAACTCTCCATAGAGTAATGCCACCTTGTGCCAACCAGAGTAATCAATGGATGCCAGAAAACTTGTGCATAAAATCCCTATCTAGTGCCTACTCATCCAATATCCCCAGACTAGTTTGTGGCTTGTGGCCTTTGTCAGTGAGGAGCCTTGGATCTGAGAGCACTGCATCTAGATCTTAGGATCTAATGCACCCCCTCCCCCCCAGCAGCCATGTTTTTATCTCTACTTAACTACAAAACTTTGAGAATGAAAATATAAAACTATGAGAATAAAAATATTATTGATTGCAATTTCATTCTCATAGTTTTGTAGTTAAGTAGAGATAAAAAGGTGGCTGCTGGAGGGTTGCATTAGATCCTAAGATCTAGGTGCAGTGCTCTCAGATCCAATGCTCCTCACTGACGAAGGCCACAAGCCAGAAACTAGTCTGGGGATATTGGATGAGTAGGCACTAGATAGGGATTTTATGCACAAGCCTTCTGGCATCCATTGATTTCTCTGGTTGGCACAGGGAGGCACTACTGTATGGAGAGTTTTGCCTTGTTCTTTCCAGACACCATGCTGACTTTTATTTTCTGATTTAAATGATCCAATATAAAAACACACACACTAAAAATTCAATTCAAAGAGTGTGTGTATGCCATTTATCAAAAACACACACACTAAAAATTCAATTCAAAGAGTGTGTGTATGCCATTTATCATATTTAAATCAAGTCCCTGATAAAAACTATCTAATACTAACACAAAATGTTTAAATTCACTGGATCTTCTGCTATTAAAAATCTTTTAGAAATTTTTTTTTTCCAATAACTGCCTCATCAAATTACTGGTTGGTAAATGGTCTCCACCAAATCTAAATATAGTAAAAAAAAAAAAGTAAGCATCTTGACTAACTTGTTGAATGTTTTTATTTTCTTAGCTGTTTCTCATCTAGAGAGGCTTTTGTTTTAAATAAGATATTTCAGGGTTGTTTTATCTGCAGTTAGCTATATCAAAATCTTTTTTAAACATTAAAAAAAAAAAGACAATGTGATGTAAATTATGACTTATATATACAGTAAAAGCTTAGCAGAGGTTGAAATTGTGAAATAAAATTGAAAAAATATTGTAATTCTATGAATGTAAATCATTTATTTATTTATTTTTAAATGTTTTTCGTCAAATAAGTTGTGCATCTTAACTGCCACCAACAATAGTACTTAAAATATATTACTAATTCTTACTTAAAATAAATAGTACTTAAAATATGCTTTCTGCCAATAGTATATTCTAAATGCTATTAATCTTAGAATAGAAAAACTGAAAATTGTTAAACTTTTTACTGATCAAAATCATCTCTTTTATATTAACTTGTATAAAATTATGTTCCTGTTATAATATTGGCATTATAATTATATTAATGCAAAGTATTGCAATTCTACACTTATCCTCTTTTCAAAATAATAGCAAGAGTTACAAATATTGAAAATCAACCTATAAGAGTATTCAATGCCATAATAATATTACTTTCACAGTAATTGTTGAGCATATATTTATTATTAAATTAAATTCAGTTTAAATTAGAAGGCATCAAATATGAGATGCTAAATTTTCTTAATCATATATATTGTCATTATAAAAATAACTATGCTATTATAATTATTGATATAATTCTTAAATGATTAACTTTTGCTATTTTCTATTAATTGAAAGAACAGTTTAGTTAAATACATACAGAAAACATAACTGACAATCAGAAAAAAACAAACTCAAACCTAACATTTATAAATATATACAGATCTACATGCTTATAAATTTGTTTTTGGATTGGTGCCCAAATTATTGTGCATCCAATATTTCTTATCTGATATTTACATTGAAAAAAATCAAATCATAAGGCTATTTCTTTTAAAAGAAAAACAAAACAAAACTAGGAGTTCAAGTTCAGTAGTGTTTACATAGCACCTGTAAAAAAATCACAAATCAAAAAGAAAAAAATGAAATGACAGAAAAGAAAAATTGAGATTAGCCAACTTTAAGTAGAATATAAAATTGGAAAACTAGACAGATATATATATATATTTTAGCCAAAACAGAAAACAAATTTCTGGAATAATTAGTGGCAATCAATAGTAAAACATGATTATATAATAAAAATCATTCGAAAAGGTAATCTTAATATTGATAAATTATATAATTTTTGACAAGTAACAATCAGAAGCAAAAAGTCATATATCCATTTCCTTGTCCTATAATTAAATTGATCAAAACTCTAAATATCTATAATCAACTATTATGACTTTTCTCAAATTTCACAAGAAATAAATGTCATAACTGAATTATGTAAGTCATAACATCAATGATATATATATATACACTTTTCCACTTACGTAAATAAACCATTTCAAAAGTTTTACATAAGTTGGATTTCTTTTGAGCATGTGGTGCAGAATATGAAACATTTTTAAAGAATAAAAATAAGTAGTACTATATATCAAGAGATATCCATTCAATATGAGATATACAAAAACTTATGGCGGAGTTGACTTGCAAACCACAATTTTCTTTCTTCTTTTATTATTTTTGTGTTTTATATTGTTTAGGAATTGTTTGCACAGAATTAGATTTATCTAAGTCAGATTTACTTAAGAAGAGAGCTAGAGCTACACTATGTAATTTTTCAGAATAAAAATATAAATTAATTCACTTTTTTTTTCCTCACAATTTTGGATAGTACAAAAAAATATGTTTAATAATAATAATCAAAAGAAACAGAAATTATCTTTGTTTTGGATACAGACTGCAAATAGTTACAGTAAAAAAAAAGTCCTCAATAATAAATGTTAAATCAAAAACATTTTCTTAAGCACAACTAAATTTCAAAAGTAGAGAGATGATACTTATTAGACAACAAAATACAATACAGTTAAGTGAAAAAATGTGACAATAAAACAAATCAGTCTCTCCATTAGAAGTTACAAAAGTCATTTTAGATATAGGAAAGTTCTAAAACTGCATATAAACTATAATCACTCATATTCATCATTAAGACACACATATCCTTTAATAAGTCACCTTTTAAAATGTATATTAATTAAAATTTAAATTTTTCAATGTAAAATTAAAGTCCACAATACAATAAAATATAATATAGTAGGACAAATCTTTCATAAACTCTTGTGTAAAAGCAACAATAGAGTAATGAGACAATAATCAATATTATTCTTCAATATAATCTTATCTACAAATAAATAACTTGTTCAACAAAAGAACTGCAGAAGCAAATTATTCCACTACTATCTTTATTTATAGACAGTTTCCACTTTATACTATTCTTGCACCATCTACTGTAAGCTTAATAAATTAATAGTTACATCAGTTTCTATTTTGTAAACATTAATTACTCAAACTTACAATAGAAAGCACTAATATGGGAGAAAAAGAATCACTTTTGTTTCTATAGTCGTAAGCTGAAAAAATCAAATGATGTGTTGGTGTTAATATTCTCGGCCAAAGAAAGAAGATGCCTATACTTGAAATAGAATGAAGACTACTGTTTTCGGTTCAAAATCTTTAAGCTTTTTTTTTAATTTCAAGCTATTAGCTTGGTAATAAGAAATAAGTTAATGATAATTTCCAGATGCATAATTGCAATGATATTAGCTTTAAATCCTAAATCCTTATAGGAAATAAAATGGACAAATATCTAATAACCACTGATTACTCAAATTTAAAATAGAAAGTGGTAGAGTAATAATAAGATGTGACTGCATTTATTTATATTATGGTAAGTTTAAAAAATTACATAACAACATGTTTGATAATAGTTAAACAACATAAATATTTAATTTTAATGTACTGAGACACTTTGCCAGGTCTCAAATTTATATGTAGAAATCAGTTGGTTCAGCTAAATTTTAATTTGAATTAATTTATAAATTTTTTATTGAACTTGTGATAGTGAGTGCAATATGATATCTTTATCACACACAAATATTTAAAACATTTCATTTATTAGCTGATCTAATGCAATATTTTTTTTTTATAAGAAAATAAACTTTATAGTAAATTTTTCTTAACTTTAAGATTTATTTTCTACATTTTAAAACAATGCTTAATCTACGAAATCTTGTTTTGATTTTTTGATGATAAAGAATCTAAAATTAAGCATTGTCTAGAAATCTCATAACTAAATTATTAGCTAGGAATTTATTAATTAAAAACAAAAATATACTGGCTTATCTGAAATATTTTGTAAGGTATTAATCGAGGTATTCCTGGAAGAGAACAATGGACAATGAGCCTTATAAAAGTTGTCAAAAATTATTGTGATTTATTATTCTACCTTTCATTCTATTCTACAAGCTGCACTCATCGCTCGCTAGTTAACATTTGGCCATCTAGAGTTTTCATTATTGTTCCACAATTAATTAATGATGTGGCTTGTCATTAAAAAAATGAAGCTATCCACCTATACAATAACAGTTGCCAGTAGTATGTGTAACTAGGGTTCTCAAAAGACAAATTTTTTGCTCCAAGTTTGACTCCAATCTCCAGCATGTTTTAAATTTTAGAAAAGCTGACCTTCTGAAAGTGCCAACCTCAATCTCAACCTGATGCCTCTCTCAACTAATCCATAACCAGAAACCACTACAAAATGGATACAACAGTACATACTCCTTATGATAATCTATTGAAAGCAAAAGTTTCCACACTAATGGATTTAACGGTAATACCCAGAAGTGATTATATTATATGTATGTGATAGATAAGTACTTATGTATTCAGATTAACTTTCATTTAATTATATTGATACATAATTTTCTATTGATACCCTTACTTCACTCTTGTATGGATACATTAATTTGATAATTATTGTTTTACTAGTACTATTAAATAAACTCTTTTCTGTTTTTTTTTTTTTTCTTTCTGTAAAGTTTTGACAGTTCATAATAAAATTAGTTTATTGCTACTAAAAAGTTATCAGATTCTTTCACCTCCCTCTTCCAGAGTATTAAAAATCAAAATGTTTTTTCTTACAAATGAAATAAGGAGTATTAAAATCAAATATTGATTAAAATCTTTTAAGGTAATGATTTTAATGTTTTAAAATTAACCTTTTTTTCCCTTTTAGAAGTATAGGGCACCTTATGCATTATATTTTATTATAGTGTATATAAATGAATGTAAGTATCTGCCTGTGTGTAGGCATAAAAATGATTCACTGATAATTACACCACTTATTATTTTATCTTTATGAGCTTTCTATTTAGACTTTGGTTATCTATGTTTCTAGAAGGCTTATTATCACTTGTAACCTGGATCATCTAATGTTTAAATCACAGTTTTATTTCCTCTCATGTATGTAAGTTTTGGAACAGATTTTAATGCTTTGTTGCAGCATTTCTACCAAGCTCATATTTAGATATCCTCCTTTTATTAACCTGGGTTGCCTACTGCAAAGAATTGCGGTAAGCTTATAAATAGCTTATAAATAGCTTCCCATACTCTCTTTTATGTTTATCAGTTATGGACCTTATTATTTTCAGCAAACTCACACACAAGCCTTAGTAGAGTGTATACATATATATGTATAAGTAGACAGTTAATAAAATTAATTGTTTATGCCCGTATCCATTGTAAAAGAACTGTTTATGAAAGACTATTTTGGTATTGTACAATCAAGTAAAAAGGGAAAGGATCAATTAACTGTCAAGGCTTCCTATTAAGTCATAGTACTCATTTAAAACCATCCATAAATAAAATTTATTTATACTTATTATTTGTGTTTTTTATATTTTCTTTTATTAATTAATAAACCTTGTTATTAATATTCAATTTTCCTAGCATTTGTTTATTGCTCTCTGTCTATCAATTGGTTATTAGAATAGGAATTGCTTTCTCTCCTTCATCTAGCAGCAGTAATTCATTTTTATGTTAAGAGACAGCTACAATCATCATTAGTTAATGTCTGGTCCCCCCAAATAATTTTTTTAGGCTCAAAAAAGCCTCATGGCACCCTCTAGTGACAGATAGTTAGGGTGATTGTCTGATACAGTACAAATAACTGAAGAATCCCCTTATAATGTAGTGAATGTATCCTCTACTATTCCAAGTTCTGCAGTTCAATTCTGTTTTGGAGAAAAACAGAGAAGATAGTATTTTACTTAAAGTCAGCCACTAACAAGCAATTCAGTCCCCCATTAATCAAATGGTTGTCTAGCTATTCTCAATTACATACAGTTAGCAAGCCTAATGTTTAATACTTTCATATTGTTTCTCTTTTAGAGGTTACTTCCAAAAAAAAGAAATGATATTACATAAATATATTAGATATATAGAGACACATACAGTATACAAGACATTAATTTAACATCAGTACTCAAAATAATAATAAGATTCATACTACTAATTATAATAATAATAGTTAAATATATTTAATGATAAACTGAAGCAAAACAAAAAAATCCATCTTTTACAACAAATGCTACTATATATATTGTTTGATTTATATGTACAAAAAAAAAAACTTTATTAACATCTCAAAACTTACCCTTGTTGAAATATCATTCATTATTTCATAATGTCTATCACTCTGCTCATCTGCCTGGAAAAAAAATAAAAGGATGGAAGAACAATTATTTCCATTAATTACCATAGCAAACAGAAAAAAAAAATTATATGAAATAATTTGACATGGAAAAAAAAATTATACTATAAATAACTACATTTTAATAAAAAAAATAAAATGGATGTTTATTGAAATTCTACATATTGTGAGCATAAAAATTTATAAAATAATATAATTATTACAGCAATATTGATACCTCCTGGTCATATAAATAGCATTTCTCCAGAATCACTACTATGTTTTTCAGATACTCAAAGACACATTAATTATGATGATGCACTCCATTTTCTTATTAGTCATCTTTTATCATATATTTTTCTAGGCATAACCATAGGGCCAAATTATGATAATTTCTACACAGTCAACTGTCCTTCAAGTAAGAGTTCAGATTAAATTCTAATCAATAAAATTTGCTAAATTTCCTTGATATTCACAATATTCTCAAAACTCTTTATTAGCTTCACAATTCACAATCACCCACCCTTTTTCTATAAATTATGTTCAGAATATAGATTTCATATTCATAGAGTCATACGAAATATCATAGTTTAAGCCTTTAGTCATAAATGCATTGTCTTACTCTATTCTTTAACTTTCCTCATGAAAATCTTGGAAGATTTATTGCAGCTATAAGCATATTTAAAGTTGTTGATTATTCCATCAATCAAGAATCCACATTTGTCTTTGTTCAATCTGAGTTTCCTCAATACACATTTTGAATACAAGTTAAATAAGTTGACAATATACAACCCTAACTAACTCCTCTGCTAATCTGTTTAACAAAAGTACAGTTTAACTGTAGCTTCTAGTCATATAGATTCTTCATAAAAATAATGAAATGTTCTAGGACACTAATTTTTTAAAAAACTTTCCAAAATTTCACATTTTCAATTGAATCAAACATCTTGGCATAATCATTAAAGCACATTTATCTTTCACATATGAATAATATTGTTTGTAATTCTTCAACATTTTCTGTTCAACAAGTAATTTACTTTAACAGATTGTTAACTATTGAAAATTTTAAATAAAGGTAATAATTTTATGATATGTCCACTAAACTTTGCAGCAGAAAATTAATGCTAAATTTTAATGCGTACAAAAATAATGAACACTCAATGATTTTTACTTAAATATTATTTCTTAATGAATGTTTTCAAGAAGGTTAGGAATATTATAGGGAATTTTTAAAACAATATTTTGTCATCATGATCACCATTTTCAAAGATTATTGATCTACTGCAGGATAAAGTTCTCTTCCAAGTTCTATCCATCTTCTCTGATCTCTAATCTCTCTTTTCCACCTCATTCCAGCATATTTCCTTATTTCATCCATCCATCCATCTTACATGTGGTCTTTTTCTAGGTCTTTTGCAATCTCTTGGAATCCAGCTTAAGATTTCAACTGTCCATTTATTATTATCTCTTCCAGCAATATGTCCTGCCCATATATTATGGTAATCCATGTAGGAGAAACTTATGTTTTAAGAAAAATAGGAATTAATCAGTTTTATTATTAACATTAGCATTTTAGGATATATTTCAATTTCTAGTGTCAGTCATTTCTTTCTACTCGAATATTGATTCTCATTAGAAAGAACAATTTGAGAATGAAATTATTCCAATGATTAATCACTAGTATATCAGGTAACTAGAGATTTGAGATACTGTTCAGCCTAATTATGACTGAGAATAAATGACTATTTTACAAAATTTAGTTTTTCTGTTAAATTTGTATGTAATTAAATTTCTCAATCTAACACAATCTGTATTACTCCAGAGAATATTTTATAAAAAAAGTAAAAAATTGGATTATCTTTGTCAAAAGACTTGGCTGATGTAAGTAAAAGAATATTGTAATATATATTAGTAATGTATTTCTAAATTTTAAAAGTTACACATAAAAATTTTCTGATGAAACAGAAAATAATAAACTTAAGATATACTATTATTTATGCATTTAATTACCAACTACAAGAATTAAAAGTGATTCCCATATTAGAAAGTTTTTAGAAAATGGATTATTCACAAACTTATACATTTTTATCTGTGCTAGAGAAAAACTCTAGTTTAATAAATGCTTAATGATAAACATACTTAGATTTATCAAAAATGTACAAGTTGAGGCTGTGAGTGGAGCAAGTTTGATGGTTGTAAATAAAGATGTGACAATTTGCCATAGATTACTTTTCATATAAAGATATAGGAGAGCTGGTGATCTGGGCCAACTGATGAGTGCTGGTTCAGCACAAAATACATCTTGGGGGTCATTTGTCTTTTATTGTATCTTTATTTATATAAAGAATTTTAAAAAAAAGAGGAAGTATGGATATTATTAAAATAATCAAAACGTAATAAGGTTGAATATTTTGAAAATCTCAAAATTATCCTGTGAAGACATTCTCACATTAATGCAATATTATTAAAATATTTTTTTTTCCAACCTACAAAATCTATCTCTATGTCATTAAGACTATCCATCTCAAAGATTTTGAATAAATTATAATGAAGAATTAAATGATGTTTTATATTCTCGCTCCTCTGTACATACTTCCAATATATTATTATTTTATTATTACTTCTGATTCAGTCTTGAGAACTTTTAGTTGCTGCTCTTCAGAAGTTACATCATATTTATTATATTCATATTTTCTTCTTTATCTGAGGGAGGGAACAACTTCCTCTTATGGTTTTTTTGCTGTGATCTTTATGTCTGAAATTTATGAATTAGTTTGCATCTCAATATTAATCAACCTTTGATATGGATAATCATAAAAAATTCATAACCATATATAAAGAAAGTCATTTACTATTATGCAATTAAATCTTAAATTCTGTTCAAGTAAGTGCTTTTTTTTATAATGTATAAAAACAACACATAAGAACATTCTGTTATATTATTACGACTTATGTTCAAACTCTGAAAATACATAGAGCTGGGATGGTCAAACTTTGTGGACATCATTTTTGATAAAAGTGTACCTGAGGGCACTTATGTTTTTTATCAGGGATTCGAACCGAAAACCAGAAAAAAAAAAAACATTATTTTTGCCAGAACGAAAACTGTAAAGGAAAAAATAATGGTTAGGAGTTCTGCTTTTTTTAGAATGTACTTACAAATTGCTGTTTTTGTTTTTTTATAAGGGCTTTTTAGGTATTTACAAATATTGGTGATGTTTTTAGAAGATACAAATTGATGAATATCTTTTCTATTGAAGACATTTTGCTACAACTACTATTAAATTACATCAACTCTCTCTAATATTACACTTTGTCCATGTCACTTTATGGAGGGAAAAAAAAGAAAATTATTGTTTTAGAATTGTATTTAATTCTTTTCAGCTTCTTCCAACCTGGGTTTATTTTTGAGATTGACAATAACAACAGGTATTGTTTTAAATTTAACTATTTTTAAATGAGAATAATTTTGAATTTTTACTTTTTTTATTTTTTATATTCACATCATTCTGAATTTAGCACTATAATTTGTCAATGCTCATTTCAGCTTTGTGGTCGACTTCCAGCAACCTTGCGATCGACTTTCGACCGCGGTCGCCATCTTGATCACTCCTGACATAGAATATGCATAACATAAGAATAAATAAGGCCAATTATAGGGTATATGCAAAGATAAAGCTCGTCTCCTAATAGATCTGGCTTGCAAAAGTTGAAGCTGAAGTCTTTAACTATTCATATCAAACATATTTCCAAATTATTAACTGCCATTGTTAACATACTTACATTTTAATTGTTCATATTTATCTTTATCATTCATGATTCCATCTGCTGAATAACAAACTTCTCTGAAAGACTACTAATTGAATTACATTTATATTTACTCTTAGTCACTTTCTTAACATTGGAATTGTTCCTTATTAATTGCTGTTCTAAACTATCCTTCACTTAAAATGAGATTGGGCTCAGACACATACACAAATTCAAAGATGAAATGTCTGAAAATGAGAAACTCATAACGTGAGATAAGAATCAACTTGACTGAAAAAAAGTTGTAATTATTTTTAAACACAAAAAACAAGTGATAGAAATTTTTTGTTAGTTTTTGGTGAATGTTTTATTGATTTGCCTTTGCACTTTCTGGAGTAAAGTAAATAGGCAGGGTTTGATATAAACAGGTAAATGGTGAAATTAAATGACCAAAAAGCAAATAAGACAATAGGGGAAAGAGAGTCAACAAGCATAGTATTAATTGATAAATTTTAAATAGAAAGAAAAATGAGCATGTTCTTAAATATAGATAAAATAGAACTAGAATTAATTATGAAAAATTGATTTTTTAAAAAAAAAAAAAACAACAACAAAGCAATAGTAAATATAATTAAAAATAAAACATTATTGCCAGCTATTGAAAGTGCGAAGTAACAAAATAATTCAGAACAGTATGTCAGAGATTAGCAAAATGAAAATGAAAGAATATAGTGCCACAGTAGACGTTGGAATGATCAAAGAGATTATGAGAGAATTGAAATTTGAAATGTTAGGCAAATGAAAAACATAGTCAATGAAAGTAGGGAAATGGCTAAAGAAATAAAGAAAGTCAACAGGATTTCATGGAGAGAATGAAAAAGATGGTCAAAGAAGTAGCCCAAAGGGTAGACGAGAAGATAAGTAATCTCAATGGAAAAATGGAACAGATAGTCAGAAGATGAATGACTACAAGCAAGAGAATAATGAAACAATCCAAAGTATGGAGAAACAAATAAGCGGATATGGATTTAGTGTGTTGTGAACATAAATATACAATAATTAAGATAAAAGCAGAAGTTAGCAACTTAGCACTGCAAGCTGAAGAATTAAAAGTAAAGACTCAGAAGGAGAGTAAAAATATAAAAATAGATCCAGTTCAGTGAATCAGTTTTTAAAAATAAGTGTCTTCTATGGTCATATGAGAGAATCCCTGTAGAGTACCTGAACAGTCTCGATATGTATTTTGAGAATAACCCTATGGCTAAGGGGGTTAAGGGGCATTGCAAGTCTGGTGGGAATCATTGACAAACCCAGTAGCTTTATACAATATAAACAAGCCTTGATGAGATGCTATTGAAATGAAGACCACCAGGAGGGCGTAAAGCATCAAGTGTCTCAAGAAAAATGCCGGCCAGAAATACCATGTGTTATTCTTCAGTAGGCAGGTAGCCAAACTGCGGGCACAACTAGCATTTCCACTATTGGAAAACCAAATTATTAAAATAGTAAGACAGAACTTTCCAAATCCAAAAGAACATTTATTGATAGGTACTGGAAGTCAAACCATCGAGCAAATGACTGATTTGCTCAGGGCCTTGAACAATAATAAAACTAGCAGGAAAAGATTGGATTTAAACCCTTCAGTAAATTCACATCTAAACGGGACAATTCCCAAATAAATACCTTAAGATTGGATCAAAGAGAAGGACAATTCCCAAATAAGTACCTTAAGATTGGATCAAAGAGAAGAACCATATGCTCCGTGATACAAGAGAAAGTGGAGAAATTCCACAGGTAGCATGGAAAGAGCACGGCCAATATACCGAACGAGGAGCAGTTCAAATATAACAAGAGGAAAACCAACAATGACCTCTGCTACCAGGTGAGAAATTTTGAGTTCAAGGCAGATTACCAGACAAAATTCAATTAGCAACAAAAACAATCAGGGTCTGCATCACCACAACCCTTAACTAGCTATAAACAAAGATAGCAGTAATAAAACTTTGGATAACCTGTTCCTTGAAGATTCCAGATCTGTCCAACAAGAAAAAATAATAATAATGATGCAGATTAAATCTATATGAAAAAAAAAAGGTCGAATAAACGAATTTGGATAAATTCCTTAAAAAATTGTTTTATATATTATTGCTGATGTATGTTGTGCTTTGATGATTATGATGGATGGGGGTAATGATGTCATTAGTGTCATGGTGCAGGATGTTCACGATACTTCTGCGAGTTAAATATCTCTGCACTGCATATACCCAAAGTTGTAGATTTGATTTTTTAAGCCCTTAAGTCTCAAAGAAGCAGAGCTTATATAAAATATTTGTGGTGATTACTATGTTAAGCCAGGAATCATGAGCCTTTAAGATTCAAATTCAACTTAGCAAGGCCGCACAGTTATGAAACAAACCTGGTTTTATTAATTCCTTCTGGGTCGTAAGGTGTATTATAGTGCTTAAAAATGAGATCACTTTTCTGGTATTCATGCAGCACAGTATACTAATGAACAGTATCATGGTTTGAAACTAGCACTTATATTTTTCACTAAATTATAACAAAATAAACATAAATAATAAAAAAATAATGATGACAGATTTAGTTTCAATAGAGGCTTGGTAGTAAATGCAATATTGCAGAACCAGTCTAAAATTATCCCAGCTTGTAAGTCTATCAAACACGACGAGCATAATCCCGCAATTATATATATAAAAAAATTATTCTAAAAAGTTTTATGTAAATTAAAAATAAAATCAAATAAAATTATCCCAATTTTGATTCTTCACTCAATTGAAGAGGTATTGTATTGCTAACTCGGTACAACATGTATTTGGCATTCTGCCAATAGGGAGAAGATTGCTGAAAGAAAATATTTATAGAAAAATAAAATAATAGATCGTGTTTGAGTAATAAGCAAGGTAGTTACACAGATGGAAAAAATATATACATGAAGATTTAAAAGTGATAAGAAAAAATGTAATCAACATAATTACCTATAATTGACAAAGGAGGGAAGGTGTTATATCTCTTCTCTCATTAATTAAAGATGACTGAATGTCGGATCAGCAACAAATGTAATTAGAAATTTAATCAATAAAAATGTAAAAATATGGTATAAATAAATTATACGTATTACACATAGTTTTTTTTTTTTGTAAAGTATTCATTTCACTTAGGCTAAAAAGAGAACATTATTTTTGCTGTTTTCTGAGTAGTACATTTAGACATAAGAAAATTCTGTATTCCACTGATAATTAATTTTGAAATAAATTATAAAAAAATAAGCTTTGCAGGGAATTAAATTTCTGAAGAAAGAAAAGGTGTGACAATGTAGATGTGCGGGAGATAAGCTATAGAATATAAAAGATGATAGTGAGAATTTTTGTTAAAAAAAAAAAAGATTTTTAATAGTTTTTCTTGTGGATAGTGCTTGCATTCTTCATCAGAGCAAATCACATAGAAAAACAGTAGTATAAAATGATTTACTGCATGATTGCCTTTACCTTCAGATAAGTCACCAACAAAATGCATTGTTAAGCCACCAGATATGATCGTTGATGACTTCCTGTCCTGCTGTCGAGATGATGCCTTAATTCAATCCAACTTGTTATACCACATTAGGAACACCAACAAGCAAAGTAGATGTTCCACCCTGACATCATGGAGTAAAATATTGTGTAAGAATAAATCCATGGTCATGGTCTATTTATATCACATGTATCTATTGAAATGGTAAATCTGATTCAGATTTGCTGTTTCACTGTCTGACCCACCTAATCACTTATTAAGGGGGTTTAATTGAAGCCTGCCTATGTAGAGAAATGTATTTTTTCAATGTTTGTTTTTTTATTATTCTTAAAACATTTTTTTTACACAACTATCCTGAATAAATTACTAAAACTTATTTTGGATAGTACTAATCATGTACTAACACACTAAGTTATTTCATTTATGGAAAAGAAAAAAAATTCAAATATAAGTTTTGAATTGTTTTGATATGTTTTTATATATATATTTAAAATGTCTAATTTTTTTTCTTTAAGAATTCAAGATGTCCTTTTTTGAAAGATTTGTACCTCAATAAGAAGTTTAAAATAAATGTTAAATTAAAACACTTAGAAATTACCAAAATCCATTACTTTGGAATTTCTATTAATTAATTGAGATTCTACATTATTAGATAAAAATTATACTAAAATCTCTATCGATCCTTATCAAGGTACAAACTTTCTAAAATTAGAACAAAAGTATGATTTCCTATTGTTTTATAGAAGATATAAAGGCAAATCACCTCAGGCAGACGATAAGTCAAATACCAATGCTAAGGTATAAATAGTGGTTCTTTTTTTAAGTAAAAAAAAAAGAAAACAGAAGAGAAAGAATTTGAGAACGTCTCCACGCCAGTTGAAATGTTGAGCGAGTAGTAAAAGGGAAAATCACCACCCGTCCCTTCCTGAGATGTGAAATCTAATATGCTGCTGCTAGAACCTGCCTTCAAATACCAACCAGCCATCAACGTTCGCTCGCACACTCATTCCGGGGAACTCCAAGTAAAATGCCGAAGAGCTTAAATCCTGTCATCCAGATTTTAGAAATTATCATTAGAATATAAATGTAATTTCTTAAAGTTTTAAAAAAAAAAATGTCAAAAGTTAATGTTTATGGGAAATAATTTTAACTGACTCTTTAACCTTTTCTTTTTAAATTATTTATAATGTTTTTTTTAATAACTCAAGCTCATTACAATTTTAATATGTTGATTATTGAATATGAAAATATTTATGATTGATTTTAGTATGAGATTTCATGCTTTGATTTTTTTTTATTTTGACAAACTTCACTCGCGGAGGTCCAAAGGGCATAATTTGCTAATAGAGCAAATTATGTTCATGAGGGGAAGGGAGTTTTAGCAAAGAATGAATTAATTTTAAAATAAAAACAAGTTGATCTATTTTTATTTTCGCAAGTGAAGTTATGTCGAATATACGTATTTCAAAATAAACCAACCGTAATTCTTTAAATAGTTTTATTATAGATTTCCCAGGATGGGATTCTATAATTTTAGATTTCTTTAAATTAAAACAGAATAAAATTGCTATATGTTTTTGACCTAGTAACAGAGCCGCTGGATAGCGTCAGTTAATTATCATGCCTTTTTTTTAAAGTTAGAAAAGTGGGAAGGGGGGATTTATTCAAGAAGTAAATTTCCTTATTCTATATGTTTGGTTTTTGTTAGTTAAATATTTACATAAAGTAGTTGGTTATGCAGGCTAGTCTCTATGCAGTATTAGATCATTTAAGGCTATTTAATTATAATTAGTTCATATCTCGGGTTAATAAAGAATACTTGGAGTAGTGTGGACAGACCTAAAACGGTCATTCATTCGGTGTTCAGAGTTGGCTCCTGGTTACACATACGTCTGTGGGCCGGAAAGTGTGGTTGAGGTAGAGTTGGTTAGTCGGCATGGTATCCGTACAGGCGGACATGATGGCTCTCTGTAATTCCTATCTCCTTTCAGTATATGATCAAGACAGGTGGACATACCGATTTCCCTTTTCTTCATTAGAATAGGCATGAGTGTCTGTGAACTGGCTCATATGACCCTACCGCATTTCTTCTTTCATTTGCATTCATATATTTATTAACCCGACATTGTTTTGCTTTTCTTTTGCCTATCTCTAATACGTAAGCCATAGGGGAATGATTCTACTCAAGGATCTTCAGCCTGAGTTTAGCTAATTCACGTTCTAGTTTTATTCTACTCAAGGATCTTCAGCCTGAGTTTAGCTAATTCACGTTCTAGTTTTATAAGGTATGATTTTAGTTGAAAGTCCAATTAAAGCGGCTTGAATGCTTAATAATTAACTGATCTATTTTTTTTATAGTTTTTAATCACTGTGTAGTTTAATGCTATTCCAGCAAGGTCCACTAATATAATAAAATATTATTTCATTTGAGATCTAAATTATTATTTATAAAGAGAAATAAAATCAATTTTTTTTCTCTCCGTATGTCATTGGAATATGTCATTGGAGTAAGACGTCGAATCAGTCTTATTGTAATTGTTTCTTTGATATCCGTTTCCATATAAAATGTTGTTTTTAATCTTTTTGTAAAGAAGAAATAAAATGTTTATTCTTTATATACATCAGTTAGTCAAATGTTTAGACATCTGATGTATTATTACCTTGTACTAAATGTAAACGAAGAATTTAGAATCTAGAATCCGTGGTCATTTAATTCTAAAATCTTTTTTTTTAAAAAAAAATAAATAAATAAATGTAAACAAAATTAAAATTGTGCAAACTAAATAAAATGAAATGTTAACCACTAATGTGAATCTGTTACGCAGGACGCAGTCTCTGATAAAATTACTATTTAATTATAAAATTAATGTAAAGAATGTTTTTTAAAGAGCTTGAGTTAAATGTCAATGTAAAATAATTAATGAGTTTAAAATATATATAACTAAAACAAAACTTCCAGTGTTCTTCGAATCTTTTCATTTACTTTTATTTTAAGTAATCTTTGATTTTAAATATATATATAAATCAATCATCCAAGTTCTCATTAAAATATAATTAAAAATGAATCTCATGCTTGAAGGCTCTGCTTCGAGCACGGTGAAAGTAAAGGAATTCGATGTTATCGCCGAGAAAGGTTATTGATTAGATCTTTGACCAGGGGATATAGGTAAATAGGACAGAATCCACGATGTATCTGACTTATATATCTTGTACATGGTCGGACTCAAGGTACTTTACCTGTATTCCGGGTCTTGTTGGATCGATATACGTTTTTCGACCGGTGCACTATATTAAAAAAAATATTACTGGTAAGATGAATGAGAGTTCTTTATATCCATTTAACTTTTGAATGAAATATATAAACTTCTAATGGACTGGCTAGTTGCTTAATAATTGTGATTAATTTTGTAACTTTTTATTCATATTTATTCTTAATAATATATATCTTAGTAAGGTTTAGTAAGGGTATGCATGAATGAATAATTTGTATTTTGATTATTGTTATTTCTTGTTTATTAAATACTATTTTAAAACTAAAATTTAGCAATCTGTTTAATTTCCTAAATGTGAATACATTTAATTATTTAGCTATATAAACATAGGGAAAGAATTCCTAAGAAAATGAAAAATAATCTTGACTTAATTAACTTTGTGACAGTTTGTTCAGTTAAATGGTCCACTGAACACAATTAAAGCTGTCACAAGTTGTTTTTTTTAGATCTACAATTCCTGTTGTAGAAAAATAGAATATAAACTATCCTGGGTTTGGATGACCAGAAAATAAAATCGTATTTTCCAGATACTTCACTGTTGATTTATTTGTAAAGGAGATGCAATTTGGTCATAGAAAAAAATCATTAACCAATTAGACCAGTATGTAACATTTGATAAGTAGAATAAAATTATATAGACATATGAATGTGCAACATATATGCATATTATGGAAAACTGTGCTAAAACCCATAGTAATCAGGTATTGTATAAACTATGTTTTTTTTTCCACCTCATATGGAAATGTATTATTATTCTAACTTATTGGTTTTAGCTTTTTTTTTTTTTGTCTTATATTAATAATTTAGTAAATTATTAAAGTGTATAATGTGTGCACCTATCTTATATATTAATAAGCTAAAAAAAAAAACAATGAGAAAAAAATTAAAATCAAAAGAAAAAAAAATCTTATCTTTCCTTATAATCAAGATTAAAGTTTTCTATCTTACCTAATTTTTCGAGCAGAAATATATTTTAATTGCACAAATTTGAAAAGTTTTAAAATCCTGCTTAATTACTAATGATTTTGAAAAAGAAGAGAAAAGGTGGGGGGAGGAAATCTAAATTTTAAATCAGGCTCTACTGTGAGATGTTAGTGCAATATTTTTTTTTTTTTATAGTTGTATAATGTTATGAATGAGTTCTAATTGTATCTTACTAAAGTTTCACCTGACAAATTGGGAAACAAAAGGCAAAATATTTTTTTGCTGTTTCTATTGTTTCTAAAAATACTGCAGAAGTGTGAATCCTATTTCAAAGGAAAATCAAAGAAATTGGAGAGAGGGTGTAAAAAAAGAAAAAACTATAAATGAAAACAAAAGATTAGTAAGCAGTAGGGTGAAAAATAGGATACATAGAAACTCTATAACAGCGAATCTACAATGTTTTCGGTTAGAGCAATTACTCTTCCCTGAGAAGCCTTGCCTTCTTTGCTGAGTCCAATATCAGCATAGGAATTGTTAAGGCCTGGCAGGAAAGGTGCCAACCAGCTCAAAGTCGCAACACTATAAGCTAGAACAATTGAGATACATACAAGAAGCATACAAACACATGGGTTACAACACAAGTAACTCACTCATGAGTGAATTCAGCGATCAGATAGCTTCCAGTTAAGTGCTACCTGGATGATCAACAGCAATTCATCGACAATAACAGCGACGCAATGAAGAGGGTAATTATGAACTATTTCTTTAAGTGAATACGAGGACTTTTCAGGGGGAGGTATGCAATTTAGAAACTCATTTCATATCCTATAATGAAATATATTTGGGAAATTGGCATTTCTCTCAATAGAGCTTAGCATTTGTTTCTTATATATATATATTCATAATAGTTTGAACTCAGTATCTTTTATAAATTTTGTCTTGTATACATTTTGTTTTGCTCTGTGTGTATGTGTTGATGTAACTAAGAGATAATCTTGGAAAGTTAGAGTGCATAAGATAGGTAAATAAGTCGATAATATAGCCAGAGATATTTATTGTCAATTTAGAATTGTTAGTTCTTTCACATAAACCCAAAATGATGAATGTTTGAGGTCATCGATTGGGATAGTGATCAATTGTATAATATGTCTAAGCCAGGGTATTTATATTTTTTTTATCTCAGAAAACACCACATATCTCCGCCGATTCATAGAAGAGGGTGTAGATGTATTCCCTTGGATGAGAATAAATGTTCAAAGGTTATATTGAGAAATAGCATACATAAAGAGAATTGGTAATCGTTGAGGAGAAAGAAGAGGCGAAAAGATTGTCTTGCTTGGGTACAGTATTATACATTATTAGAAAACAACAAAAGTTTGATTTAATACTTTTATTTGCATGTATATCTAGGTTTATAAATTATGTATTAAAAATGTGCCTTGTGTTAGGAGGTAATCAGGTATACTAATTAGGTGCTTGAGGGTTTGGGTGACTGCTACTTAAAAAAATTTAGGATTTGAGTCAAATTGCAAAAACAGGGATTCATTCAAACTTAATTCTAGGCTATCTGCCCAGTAGCATCCTGTAGCGGCCATTTATGTCCCACAATTTAATAAGCTTTGCCATACCAGTCATTATAATCATGATACAGGGTAAAAAATGAAACAATATAAAATGGCTTCCCAGCTTGTAGGGTTTGAAGAATAATGAGATCGGCCTGAGAAAGGAGTAGGGTGGAAGACAACTGAGACATTGAGAGTTAATCTGGGGGTGAGATAGGGACACATGGGGGGATTTTGATATTTAAGTAGAAAAATAGTATTAATAAAAGAGAGAAAAATGAGTGAAGATGAAAGTTTTATAGAAAGTGCGGAGAAGACATTCAAAAACATTGAACTAATCCAAATGGTAGATATAATAAGAACTATTGCTGAACTAAAAGAAATAATAGTGAGAGATAGTAAAGAAATTAGAGAAATGAGAATCACGATCGAAGATATCAGAAAAGATGTAAACCGATTAAAAGAAAGTAGTAGAAAGAAGGAAAATAAAGTAAAAGGGGAGCAGACAACAGATGACACAGATAAAAAGAGAAAAAAGCAGAAAAGAGATCAAATGGGTGGAGATTAGAGACAACCCACAAAATAAATAAAATAGACAGAAGGTGAACACCATGAGAAAAGATTTTGGAAAAATATGAATGGAACCCAGTCTAAATGAGGATGAGCTAAGTCAGATAGAGACCTGGTAGCCAAGTTTATTTACATTAAAATGTTCAATGGAAACAGGAGAGAAAGCCCATTTGATTACCTGGACAGTTTGCATGAAAAATTTCCAAAAAATTAGAGAAAGGGAAAAAATCATCATCATTACCAATCATTTATGTGGCGCAGCCTGTGAGTAGTGGAAAATCATAAATATATTCCTCGAACATTCCAAGAGTACAAAACGATGATACTTTGGGGGTTCTGAAACATGGAGAAACAGGAGTCCATACATGTCTGAATATCCCATGAGTAATATGTAAGAACTGCCAGTGAAAGTTATAGACAATTCTTTCAAAGGCAAGCTTCAAGCTGAAAGTTACTCTATGAACTAGTACCAGATAGTAAGGAGGATTACCTAGGTATAAGTTATCAGTTGGAGTACAATTGAAGCTGGCCAAAAACTGTAGGTTGTCCATTGAAAAAGCTATTGAAATTCTAGTGGACATGGATCATAACGATCTGTACAAGGAAAAAAAAGGAATCAGAAATAAGATGGGGGGAATTATAACGAACCTACGACATGGCCCAGTCATATACCCAGAAAAGGGGAGATGGGGAAATATTAAGAGTGGTAGAGATTTGTTTTGTTTTTTATCATTTTTCTTGAGAGGAAAGTAATGAGATGGTATTTTTTTTCCCATCTCATATGGAAATCTACTATTATTCTAACTTGTTGGTTTTAGCTTAATATTTTTTTTTTGTCTTATATTAAAAAATTTAATAAATTATCAAAGTGTATAGTGTGTGTGCCTATCTTATATATTAATCAGCTAAAAAAAAAAATTAATAAATAAAAAGAGAAAAAAAAATTATTTTTCTTTATAATCAAGATTGTAAACAAAGGCAAAACTCTTTTCTCCATACAGTAGTGCCACCCTGTGCTAACCAGAGTAATCAATAGATGCCAGAAGGCTTGTGCATAAAATCCCTATCTAGTGCCTACTCATCCAATATCCCCAAGACTAGTTTCTGGCTTGTGGCCATCATCAGTGAGGAGCCTTGGATCTGAGAGCACTGCACCTAGATCTTAGGATCTAATGCAACCCTCCAGCAGCCACCTTTTAACTCTACTTTACTAATGAAACACAAAAAATATTTTCAATCTAAGCTCAATAGCTTTTTTGTGTTTTCAATTTCATTCTCATAGTTTTGTAGTAAAGTAGAGTTAAAAGGTGGCTGCTGGAGGGTTGCATTAGATCCTAGGATCTAGGTGCAGTGCTCTCAGATCCAAGGCTCCTCACTGATGATGGCCACAAGCCAGAAACTAATCTGGGGATATTGGATGAGTAGGCACTAGATAGGGATTTTATGCACAAGCCTTCTGACATCTATTGATTACTCTGGTTAGCACAGGGTGGCACTACTGCATGGAGAAAAGAGTTTTGCCTTTGTTTACAACAATTATGTGCTAGTATGAGATGGTGATCATGTGATGTTTAGTGGTTATAATCAAGATTAAAAGTTTTCTATTAATTATTCAAGCAGAAATATATTTTAATTATGCAAATTTGCAATTTTAAAATCCTGCTTAATTACTAATGACTTTAAAAAAAAAAAAAAGTTGGGAAGGAGGAAATCTAAATTTTAAATCAGGCTCTACTGTAAAATGTTAGTGCAAGTATTTTTTTTATAATTGTATAATGTTATGGATGAGTTCTAATTGTATCTTACTAAAGATTCACCAGACAAATTGGAAGATAAAGACAAAATATTTTTTGCTGTTTCTATTGTTTCTAAAATTAGCTCAGAAATGTGAATCTTATTTAAAAGGAAAATCAAGGAACTTGGAGAGGGGTGTGTGGAGAAAGAAGAAGTTATAAATAAAAAACGAGATTAATTAAGTAAGCAGTAGGAATGAAGAAGGTTACAAAGAAACTATGTAGTACTGAATCTACAATGTTTTCTGGCAAGAGATGTCAGACTCTTCCCCAAGAAGTTTTGCCTTCTTTGCTGAGCCTGATGTTATTGTGGAAGCCCTGGAAAGAATGGTGCCAAACAACTAGCCAAAATCGCAACACTATAAGCCAGGACCAATCCAGATATATGCAAGAAGCATGCAGGCACATAGGTTCCAACACAGAAACATCTCACTCATGAGTGAATTTGGCAATCAGATAACTGCCAGTTAAGTATAATATGGAGGGTTGATCCCAATTCAGTCAACAGTAACAGCTATGCAATGGAGTGGATAACTATGAACTGTTTCTTTAAGTGAATGCTAGAACAATTTTTTTTTTTGGGATGCAATTTAGAGACTCATTTCATACCCTATAATGAAATATATTTGGGAAATTGACATTTCTCTCAATAGAGCTTGGTATTAAGTTATCTTATATATATATTATATTCATAAGAATTTAAACCCATAGTATCTTTTATAAGTTTTCCTTTGTATACATTTTATTTTGCTCTGCATGTGTGCATGTGTTAATGTAACTGAGATAATCTTGGAAAGTTACTGTCCATAGGATAGGTAAACAAGTCAATAATAGAGCCACAAAGATACTTAGTGTCAATCTAGAATCATTAGTTCTGTCACATAACCCAAAATAGTGAGGGTTTGAGTTAATCAGATGAGGTAGTGATTAGTTGTACAATACATCTAGGCCAGGGTACTTTTTTTGGGTGAAGATCTCAGGAAGCATGAAGGGAATGCCAGCATATTATCTCGCTTGGGTACAATATTACACAGGTTATTAGAAAACTTAATAAAAGTTTAATATGATAATTTTATTTGCGTGCATGTCTGAGTTTATAAATTATGTATTAAAAAGATGTGCCTTATGTAGGGGGTAGTCGAGTATAGTAATTATGTGCTTGAGGCTTTGGGTGACTGTGCTACATAAGTAAATAAAACTAGGATTTGGGTCAGATCGCAAAAATAGATATTCATTCAAACCTAGTTGATGTAATCTGATGCACAGTGACTACTCCTTAAACGAAGTCAGAAATCTCTCAGCAACTATGCCCAGCAAAACCTGTTAGCCACTTTACCTTCCATTCCCCACTCTAAGTTTTCCCCTATTTTGCTCCATCCCATTTCCACAACATAATCTTTGTCAACTCTATGGTCTTTATATCTAAATCCCCCTAGTTCTAGGCTATCTGCCTAGTGGTGCCCTATAGCGGCCATTCATGTCCGAAATTTATTAAGCTTTACCATACCGGTCATTATGTATCATGGCAATATATAAAAACATAATAATATATATTTTCTCATATTTCCATTAGCTTTATTATTTTAGACCTCATCATATACTATACAATTTTTATCATCACATCCAGAGATGTTGCCTATCTATTTTAATGATATCTATTTCACTATTCACATGGTCATTTTCTGAGTAGTTTCATATTTAATTAGTTTATATAAGTACTACTATGAAATTGTGATTTCATGATATAATAAGAAGTTTCCTTTCAGGCACTTTGTCACGAATTATAATTTATTAAAGTGCTACTATAGTAACCAAATTGTAAATTCTAATATCCAAATGAAACTTATTAATTATAATTTGCTATAAAATGTGACTGGCAAATTGATGCATTTTATAGCATAATTCAGCCAACTTTTCATATGAGCATTGCTGCATTTAATTGTATTTTTATGAATTTTATATAATCAAATTACTGTAACTCCCATTGATGCGCATTAATATTATTTGCAATTTGATCTCTGCAATTTAGTTAATAGACATTTGATTTCTCTCATCTTCCTAGTGCTCCCAAAAGAATTTACTGATAATTTCTCTTAATTATAATAAAAGCCAAATTTTCCAATTTCTATCAGAAAAATCAAATCCAGAATTACTAACCTTCCTTGAAAAATTTTCTTAGTAAAACATTAAAATACAAGCCAGCATAAGTAGTTATTTGCCAAAAAGCAATGCCACATTCTAAGCTAGATTACTTATTCGACAATTCCAACATATTTCCCACTACTACACACACACATACCAAATAAACTTTATCAATTTACTTCTTTTAAAGACTTCTACATCACTGCTAATTTTACGTTTCCAAATTATGATTCAATTCTTCCCCAAATCCATATCTCTAAAGCTTCAAAGTATGTTTCCAACTTAACCATATTTGTTTCTTCTAAATAGTTATATTAGGAATAAACAATTAACAAGCTTCTTTCTTAGACATCAATTTGAGAGCCCAGAACAACTTTCTATGTTTATTAAAAGCATTGTCTATGCAATGCAATTTTCATTCTAATTTCTTTACATTATCAATTAATCAACTTATAATAAGTACTAATCTGCTTTGCAGCTTTCAGTCCAATACTTACTCTATTCTTTTCTTCTTATCTATCTATTTTCATTGCTTTAGTTTTATTTGCATTTATTTTCATCCTAAATTTTCTATAAGTACTCTGAATTCCACCTAACATTTTATTAAGCCATTTTCAAGATCTCAAGTACTGCTATATCATCAAAAAATCTGATACAATTAATCCTTCTACCACAATCGCTAAATTACCTCTTTATCAAAAAAAACAACATTCATTTAACAACTCATCCCTCTCTTTAGATAAATATTAATCAATTGTCATTTTAAGATCAATAAAACAAATATTAATCTCTTCAGTAGCGAATTCTTTTTTTTCTCACTGCTTTTATGTCACTTTTATCCCTATATAATATTGTTCTATCCAGTATCCCTAAACTGATGTCTAGTTTATGGCTTCATCAGTGAAGAACTTTGGATCAGAGGGCACCTGGGCCTTTAGAATTTAATATATAATAATGGTGAAAAAAATGTAAAATGGGTTAATGTAATGACTTATTGGAAATATTAACGTCCTAAGTTTTCTCTGTAGTATTTCTATATGTCTTTCAAAAACTATTCTAACATTCCATCTGCAAGATTTATAATAATTGTCATTATTCAATTATATTTCTTTCTCTCTACTATTTACAAATTGAACTACTCATTGGCCAGGACATATTCAGTCAATTAAAAATTTACCTATCCAAAACTTTAAACCATAACTCCTTCACTGCATTAAAATATTACACTAATGTGTCTAAAAATTTCACAATTCTTTGAATTAAGTCTTTCTGTAAGAGAAACATAACTTGAGGGAAAATCTATTAGCCATTTTTTTCAGATCTAAACTATTATTATAAATGGCAATCATTCTCTCGGACTCTTTCTCTAATTACTTTCAATAATTAATTCTTGATATTTTTCAGATTTTCATTTCACTTAATGCTTTTATAATTTCATCTCTTATTATAACATAATCTATTTCCTTCTTATCTATATGACAGATAGAAGCTTATTGTTTCTGTAATATAAATCACTTATATGTTATTCCCATTTTTTCAATATAAAGACTTTCTTAAAAATTATTTATTTGTAATTTCAATAACTACTTTATTTCTCCAACTGTTCTTTTCCCATCCAACTTTTTATTCCATTATACAATTTTTATTTTAATTCTTTTAATTCCTTAAATTCTCTTTTACCCACTCTCTCTTCCATTTTATTAATCATTTCATTATTAACTCAAAGTTTATTTATTGTTTTTCACTTGTTTCATAATTTACTGTCTTTATTACAACAATATCTCTTTAAGTTTTGCTTAAATATTTTTCATCTTTTATTTGAATTTACTTCAATAATTAGCTGACTACTATTAATTTTTATTTCTTATTCAATAACTATGACTTTCCCCCCTCAATATAATCTTTTAATTTATCAATTGTCTATTTTTCACTTATATCAGTTCTTATTCTTTTAGAAGTTAATCTCAATTCTTCTCCCTCTACTTGTTATTTGAATCTATATTAGTTTCAGAATGTGTACATATACTTAAATATTATTTTTAAATCTATTTTGAATCAAAATACTTTATATGAAGAAATCCTTCTCAATCCCAATACATAACCTCCATCAATTTTATCATTAGTTGACTGAGCTGTAACAACATTCCAATCCCCTAATTATCATTATAGAATTATTTTTATAATTCTTTTACAATATCTTTTCAGATTTTTCTATTTCATTTGTGTTACAATTACTCATCATCATACATACATCATTAATAATCAGATCACTTGGAAATGTATTCACTCTTATCACCATTAATCCACTGTTTATTGGAGTTTACTTATAAAACTGTTTTTAGTCACATAAAAAAATATGAGTTTCTAATATTATATAATCAATACTTTTATTATATAATTAATATATTATTGAAATATAATTCATTATTATCATTATGTTTAAAACTAAAAGAAAATATATATAAACTGTTATGAAAATTTTCTTCTACATAAAAGTGCAACTAGGGCTTAATAGGGAGAAGAATGACAGTTGTATTTGTGTAAATATATTTTGACCTCTATTTAAAAGAATGAATGTAATGGATGTATTTACTTTGATGAAGTTTAATAATAATTATAAAATAAAACATACTATTAATCATAAGAATGAAAAACTTGACAACATGGAAACAATAAATTTAAAGATTGAAAATGTATTAAGATACAAGTAATATACTATTCTAATTTAAAATAAATTATAAAAAAAAAAGTTTAATTAAAAAATTGCCTAATATGCATTATATACATGAAGCAAACGCATTTCTTATATATATTTTGTATATGCTTAATTTCTTATTAATGTAAAATAAAGAGTATGACTAAATGTTATTAATACATACATAATCCTAATTAGTATAATTTTTATTTTTTTTTACAATTCTTGTTCAATTTATTAACAAGTTAAGAACAAATTGAAAGACTGAAAACTTATTAAGATAAACTAATTTGCTATTCCGATTTTAAATAAATTGGTGAAAAAGTTTAGATCATGAAAGAATTATTTAAAAAAAAAAATACTGCCCATATAACTAATAAATATTTATATTTTAGATTATTAAAGATAATTATTTTGTATAATTGAATAAAAATAATTAAAACAGATAAGTAATTATTATAAATCTTTTCTTACCTCTCTCTGCTGCTTTTCCAGTTCCCTCATTCTAATCTCTCGGGCTTCTGCCCTGGCTGCTCGTTTAGCAGCTAGCCTAGCTTCAGCCTACAAAAAATTATATACATTAACAGAAAATTTATAAAATGTCTTACTAAGGCAATAAAAATTTAATATTGTATTAATAAAATAAAAAAGATGTTATTTGAAACCAAAAATAATATATATATGATAATAATGAAGAAATGTGTTAACATTTAGTTTTTTTTTTCTTACTTACCATATATAAAAACAATCTAATAAACATTTTTTTCCCAACATTTTTTTCCTTCAGTTAGAATGCAAATAAATAAATCAGTAAGTAGTAATAATAGAGGCTTTTTTTTAATTCAAAAAGTTATAATTCTCAAAATTCATCAGATTATAAACAAAAATCCTACTACAATTTAAAAGTTAAACCAAAGACATTCAGTTGACATTTCCAAATCATTTTCATCAAATTCTTAAAGCTATTCTTTTCCTGTCGGATGTATTAAAATATATATGTGTGTGTGTATTTATAAATAAAGAAAGGAATCAAAAGAAGCTAGGGGCAAAGAGTAAAAAATAGAATCTGATTCGTAAAATCTTTGATAGCTGGCAATGATTGAATAGTTAAAAGCAATAAAAATACTATCTGTGCAAATACTTACGATTTTATAATAAACAAATTAATATCTACTACTATTACATATAATTTCAATGAAGCTATATTAACCATTTATTTAAAGTTAAACAATATCAAGTCAATGATTACTTCTGATCATATAAATAATGCTAATCCAAAACAACCTCTTTTTAGATCAGCCAATTACATTGAGATAAAGCAACAAGATGATTTTGGAAGATCATATAAATAACACAGATCCAAAACAACGTACATTGAAGTAAATCAACATAATTGTAGGTTATTTCCTTCTTTATTTTATGAGCATTTATTTGTGCCTAATAAATGAAATTATCTCACATGTCATCCAGTATTACATATCTGTCCAATTTTTATATTCTTAAAGACTAAAAAATTCTCATTTCTCTTCCCTAATATCTTTTTATCCAATGACATTGTCTAGACCTTTCATTATAAATATTCAGACTGACTGCAGGATAATCCAAAAAGATAAAGCTTTTATATGACTTAAAATTAGTATTGTACATAAAAAATAATCATAATTATAAAACAAACACCAGAAGGCCTTAAACTCTTCTACACAAAATTAAACATTAATAGTATATAATACTCATTAAAGTTTATGATGTAGATCTATCTTTCAAAGCAACCTTTATTGTTAAAGATTAAATAAAAGTTTTTTGGGTCTAATTACCCGGATATGATTACAAAGCATTCAATATACAAAAACACCAAAGAATTATTAATCTTGTTTACAAAAGGCCCACTCCAGACAACAATTATGTCCACAAAAGAGTTACTATAAACTTGCCCAATGTGTATCTATACGTGGGTCTACATGGCCCAACCGCCGAGAAGTTATCCATAGCCCAATAATCACACCTCAGGATCCCAAAGCAAAGGCTCAAGCTTCATCTAAATAGGTAGACAAGTCCAGCATTGTGCCAGCCACCACAACAGGCAACAAGGTCCGAGGCCCAAGTCCATAGGACAACAAACCCTTGACCCACGGCCGAGCCATGCAAAGACCATACTGGATACATCTGTCTCCTAGTTTAACAGTCCAAATGTGCAGGGACGAATTTGGTCTACCTGCGCAAAATTGGAAAGCCAACATGGGAAAATATAATAAATAACGAGTACAGATCTGCACTGCCCAAAACCAAGCTATCAAGGAGGCACAGCAGCCCATCAGAAAGGAAAACAGCACAGAAACTTTGACCAGGTACCCTTCCAGCAGGTTTTCAGGTAGCAGCAACAACTATCAACAACCTGTAAATTAGACCAGACCCTTAGCAACCGCCCCCCCCACCAGCCCTGAAGGAGAAATGAGGAGTTGCAGACCCATGCCCGCGAAATATTGCATTAAAACTCCATCAATGTTACAAAAATTGGGGATGGCCCAAATCAGACCAACTGCCTTACAAATGCTCTAAGTTTGAAGTTAACTCTTGGAATCTAATAATAGTGAGTGCAAATTAACACTAACCTAACAAATAATCCATCAGGGGGTGAAAATGTAAAATAAATTATCTCTTGATCTAAATGCCTGTTAGTTATCTGCTTTTGTAAACTATTAGGAATTTTAAACTTCTCTCTCGATGTTATAATATACAAAATTAAAAGCGTGTAAAGCGCTTCTCTTTCAGCGCTTCACTTGCTTTTAATTTTATATATTATCTGCTTTTGGTAAGAGAACTTAACATATATATAAATTATTGCCTACTTTTTATATAAAATATTACAACAATTTTTTAAAAAGAGCAATTTAAATAACTTTATTAATTTAAAATAAGCAGGAGGGGAGGGGGCTAGACAATGAATGTTCAAAAAATGAGAGAGAAAAAAAAGTTAGGAAAAAAAAGAAAGTGCAAGTAGGTAGAAAATAAATAAATAAAGGCAAGAGAACTATTATATATCTTTGACAAATTCCTACCACAACCTAAGAAGAAAACAAAATAAGAAAAATCAATACAGGAAAAATGTAAATAATATAATTGCTAAATTCTCTCAGGATTCAATAAACAATTTACAAATTACTTCATATATCACATCTGTCAAGCTAAAATACAACAACAACAACAAAAAATAATAAAGGAGAATCATTTATAGTGCCCAATGCTTACATAAGAAGTTTATAATTTGGTAATTTAAAAACAATAGTAATCAAGTCTTTAGACAAATTAAAAATATATCATGGACTACTAAGATTAAGATATGATAATACATTAAAATGAAATTTGTAATGCACAAACTTTATGTTTATTATTAAAAACATTTGACAAAATGATTTATCTATTATTTAAAGAACATTAGGTTTTAAAATCATCTGTTTGTTCATTAAAATTTATTCATGTATTGAAGTAGTCGGATCTGAGTTCGATCCTAGCTTCATGACATCTAGCCATAAGCCCACTTCAAACCCTAGTACTAACCTTAAATTTCCGATGCAATAGGGGCTTTATACGTTCAATCCACACTGATTATACAAATAATTAGTTTCAGATTTAAATTGATCAATTCTATTAATAAATTCATGATAGAATTATTCATGAATTTATATATTATAACTGCGTGGATTGTGCGTATATATTTGTAAATATTTAAATATATATAATTGTTTAAAAGTTTCATTGTGTCGGGAATGTTTGATTTTATTTTTAAATAAGTTGTTAAAGTTTAATGATTAAAAGCTACATTCTTTCGATAAGCTTTCAGATTTTCCCTTTTCAAAAACAACAGTTAAAGTTTTATTAATTAGAAAAAAGATAAGGATTTCCTAATTAAAATCATTTTCTGATTTTAAGAATTCATTTTCTAATTAGAAAATGAATTCAAGATAATGAGTTTGAAAGCCTTATCGAAGGAATGGATCTAAAAACAACCAATGTATCTAAAAACATTGATAATGAAAGAAGTGCTAGCCTGAGGGCATCAGAGAGGACAGGATATATAGCTCTGAAAAGTTTGGAAAAGCAAGAAGCCATCTTTGTTGTAGAAAAGTGCAGTCAACTCTGTAAATTATAAAATTAAATAGTGTTTCGATCATGGTGAAGGGCTAAAACGTCAGGAATCTGGCTATTTGTTCCTGAAGTCCCCTAAAAATCTTCAAAGAAGCTGCTGAATCTTTTCCGGACCAATCAAATTATAAAAAGCCACTAAAATGCTGTTCAAGTAACCGACTAAATGCATGCCTATGTTTTTACCAACCTGGACGTGTAAACTAAGAACCAGCCCCGGAAGAATTGAGTAATATGTTTCCAAATGAACCTTAATCTTTCTGGCCAGTTTCGAACTTTACTTTACACTCCCTTTTAGAGCTCTTTTATTCTTTAATGTAATAATCTTTATAAAACCTTTTATTCATGCTACTGTAAACTTATATCGTAATTCTCTCAACCTCTAGTCTTTAAACTTTCTCTTTTCTTACTTGGCGCTTCATTTATTATATTATATATATATATTTGTGTGCTTTATTAATGTCGTTTATTTTTAATTATATGCCAATAATCTTTCAACTCGATGAGCTCCTTTGTTCTATTTGCCTCACGCAAATAATATAATATTAATTCTAATAGTAGTTCTCGCCCATTAGAACTAAATTTATAAGTTCTATCAATTATCGAGTCAAAAGAAATTATTACATGTTTACTATTTTTATAATTGGCTAATAATAAATTATTAGCTCCGTTTCCAATCTATGCCCCAGCTATTTTCTCATGTTTACCAATATGTATTTATTCCTATATATAATCTTAAAATGTTTTCTGCAAAAGGGTTGATAAAGGAATCAACTAAATATACTCTAATTCAAATTTCAGTTAATTGCTATTTAGATTCAGGAAGGGCACGATGATTGGGGCATAATTAATATGATTTGCAAATACTTTAAAATGGTTTTCGTTAAAAGTTTGTTTGACTTTAATTAATTGATCAAGTCATCATGTAGAGCATTCTATATGGGTTTTAGTATTCAAACTATGACTATCAAGTCATCATCTTCAAACGTGGCTGACGTAGGGCAATCTTCCGCTCCGTTAGGCTGGTCGGTGATCATATTTCTCCTGTTCATATTAGTCAAAGGGCATAAGACTTGTCAGACGCAAGCTGCCATAGGACTTCGATTATCGACTAGCTATTATCTTTCAATTTCATTTTATAGCTCATAATTCGTCAGCACCATTGCCTATCTGTTCCAGTAAAGCCCGCTCTGATGCTCGTAATTCGTGATGAAGTGATTTAAATTAAAGTCCAACAAATTCTCCATTTTATAAGTTTTCTAATAAAAATTAAAGTTATGCCCTAAAATACGTATCTTGCTCTTCATGAATGGATTTGCGAATGTGAAAATTAATATCACATTCTTTCGTATAAAATTAGAGTAAAAATTTCCTTTACTAATGAATATCTTTATCTGCCTTTTATTTTCTTGTTGGGGGCATAGACATAGACTTTCAATATTACGTAATACTCATTGGCATATAATAAGGACCGCTACTCTTATTATAATTCTAAACTATATTAAAGGCTAGAGGTGAGTAATATAATCTATTATCTTATTCAACCAAACAAATTATTATTATTAAATATTTTCTAAACACACTTGGTTTCTTAGTTCATAATTCTTTTATAATTATTTTAATGTTAATACTCACTGTCTGTGTTGGCAACCCGAACATATACATATGATTCGATTTAAAATCATTTTTAGTCAGTTTATTATCAGATATTAATGTCAGTTCAGGTGTCTCTGATCCTCACCAACCGTTGAGCTAGTTTCTTGGCGCATAGCACTGTGCCATCTATTTAGATTTCTACTAATCTGAGCTGTTGAGTTGGGTTTGAATTCAGTTTTGGTTCAACTGAGTTTGGATCCGACTTGCAGTTTAGGTGGTGGGTTTTTTGACTGGTACAGTATACAGCTACTTCATTAGGGAATGAAAGAAATCACTATTCAGAGTGAAAAATTGAAGGCACTTGAAATGATAACTGATGTTAAAAAGAATGTATACTTGTTCCAATTTTTTCATTTTTATGACAAGGGTCATTTGCAATAAAACAAAAATCAAGATGTGATAACTTAAAAGGCTGAAACCTCTGACATATGTGCCTTAAATATGCTTAAATGACAGTCAATCAGATAGTAATAATGACTGCACATGGAATGTAGTTTGATGATGAGTTTTTAATTTGAAAATAATTAAAAGCTAAAACAAAAATTTCATTTTCTTGACTTATATATTACAGTAAACTGATGACTACCACACATACAAAAGATGATGTATAGAATATTATTAAAGTTTTGAAACTTTGGTTTAATAATTAATGCTTCATAAAATTAAGACTTTTATCAGAAAGTGATGGAAAAAAAATTGTCAGTATTAGTTTATATAATTATCAATTTGAGAATATGAATCAATTGAAATATATTGGTAGCTGATTTAGCTACTTAAAAAATAGGGTTTTTATCAATAATAAAACTACTGTAACTAAATTAATTACCTATGAATCAGCTATTTTGACCAATTTATTATTTGGAAGTAAGATATGGACCTCTAATCATGAAATGTAACGACATTACAAAATTTTCATTTAAGGATATTATGATACTAATATAAAGGCATATCTTCAAATAGGGCAAGTAAAACAGACCCAAATATTATTTCAAAGACACTTATTATTTTCATTCAAAAGATTTAGATGAAAATAGAATATAATGGAAAACTTACAACTAAGCAAAATGTTGAAGTCTTTTGAAAATAAATTGTCCCCAGAATAAGAATAAAAATATCACAATATTTTAAATGAAAAAAAAAATGAAAAAGATTAAATGGATTGATTGCTACAATCATGGTAAAATTCATTTTAACATTTTATGTCTTTAATTGTTGCTGCTATCCTGAAATTAGAATGACCAGAATTATTTACATGACTGCTATTAATGTGATTTCTTCAATCTCATGTTTGGATGTATTTATATATTGTATTACTTTTTTTTTTTATGTGGATGTTTTCTAGATTAAATAAAAAAGTTATTTAATCTGAATTTATGCTAATCACCATCATAATTTACTCCAGATAACAGAAATTTTTAAATTACAGAAATCCTTAAAGTTTTTAATTATTTTTATGTATGGATGTAAATTAGGCTTTACCTCCACAGCTTATTTGAAGAGTTTCCAAAAAGATATTTAAAAAAAAATCTTATTCTTAAATGCATATCAGTTTTATTCATGAAGTTTCACTTTTAACAACCTTTATGCTAATTCCTTTCAGTATTACATTTTGTTCAACTTCCACTCAACCCCTTCACCTTTTATTTATTTTTATTACTTTGCATATTCTGAGAACTTTAAAATTGTGTCTTAGACATAAAACATAGAATATTTTAATTATCACAACCATTATTTGAACAGAATATCTAATAACATATCACTGAATACAGTTTATGTTTATCTAATAAAGATAAATTAAAAAAAATAAAAATAAATAGATATTCCTGTCAATCAAAATAAAGTTATAACTATACATAGATGCATATGAAAAAGTATTTACTAGTATTTTTTTTCTTTTTTAAATTTAATCTATAAAAGAATAGTTTTCAATAGGAAAAGACAAGTTAGATTATTATATGTGATCTATTGAAAACTGTATTATGTTACTAAGAATGGTGCTAGTTACATGTATATACTAATTATAGATGGAATTACCATCCACATATTAGTGCAGACAAGAAAAAGCTAATTGATAAGTTTCTTTTTTTTTTTCACACACACAAAAAATCTAAAACATGAAAATAATATACAGGAATTTAGTTAAACTAGAAACTTGAAAATAATACCTTTAGTGAATAAACAATGATTGAAATACAATTATTATCAATAAGTGTGATTAATGCAAACATTCAGTGAGAAATTTTATTAATGATCAAGACAATTTAATTGGTTTAATGGAGACAAAGCAAAAAAAAAATATGAAAATAATATAATTTACTTACAAAAAAAAAATATTTTTATTGAATAAACAATGACTGAAAAACAAATATTGTCAATAAATGCAATGAATAAACCTATTACACATGAAATTAAATTAGCAATGATGGCAAACCCTAATTAATGATACACACTGAAAATATTTGCTTTTCAATCACTGTTTGTTTACTGAATAAATTAATTTAAGATTTTTGAAAACATATGCTTTTCATGTTTTCGTGCATTATAAATTTACTGAATATTTGCATTGATTAAATTTACTGAAATATTTATTTTTAAATTATTGTTTATTCAATAAAGATATTACGGTGCTGATTTAGTATGCGCTCACGGCCGCCATTTTGAATTACAAGAACCACCCAAACCATGCTGAAACATCCAACCGATAAATGACATCGCTCAAAATGGCCATTTTCGTAGGGAAAAAAAAAAAAAAATCGGAATTTTCATATTAGTCAATCACGTGATTAAAATATTAAAACACAAAAATAGCAATTTTAATAAATAAATAAAATCACATGATTAAAATATTAAAACACAAAATCGTATATGCCAAAACATTATAACTTATAAAATCTGAATGCTAAAAATGGTAAAAAATAATGATGAAAAGATTTTAAGCAATAATTATATTTTCATTCACTTATAGAAATGGAATCACGAGACCAAAAAGGCGGTAAAGATCTTGAATACACATTATCTACATCAATCTTTTTAAAAAAAATCATAAATGCTATAAATCCAAGCATTGATAGCAAATCTCAAACGCTATAAATCTGAGCATTGTAATAGCAAATCTCAAAAAATTAAAAACGCTATAAACCTAAGCATTGTAATAGCAAATCTCAAAAATTAAAAATGCTATAAATCTAAGCATTGTAATAGCAAATCTCAAAAAATCAAAAATGCTATAAATCCAAGCATTGATAGCAAATCTCAAAAAATTAAAAACGCTATAAATCTAAGCATTGTAATAGCAAATCTCAAAAAATCAAAAATGCTATAAATCCAAGCATTGATAGCAAATCTCAAAAAATTAAAAACACTATAAATCTAAGCATTCCAAGCATTGATAGCAAATCTCAAAAAATTAAAAACGCTATAAATCTAAGCATTGTAATAGTAAATCTCAAAAAATCAAAAACACTATAAATCCAAGCAGTGTAATAGTAAATCTCAAAAAATTAACGTATCTTACGGCCTTTAAAAATAAATCATAAATGCTATTTGCAAAAAGAAAGCTTATTCCTGTCTTCAACAGTATATACTAAATCAGTATTTTAAAAAACAATATTTAAAAACTATAATGCTATAAATCAGACATTGTAACGTAACATTAAACAGCCTAAAATGCTACAATGGAAAAAAGTGCGGGAAAAGAAAAAAAAGCAAAAGAAGAAGCTAATATTGAAAATTAAAAAAAATTACACAATCCTTTAAAATAAATCAAAAACGGTAATTTATAGAGTGATAATCAAACATTGTAATTGTAAATCTCAAAAAAATTAACTTATGTTAAGGCATTTTTTTAAAAAAAATCGTAAATGATATTTACAAAAACCCTTTAAAATATAGCGATCACTAGAAAAATAATAAATGCTATATTAAAAAGCTCAGTCCGGTCTAGCAACGCTATATACTAAATCAGTATTATAATTTTAAAAAAACAATATTTAAAAACTATAATGCTATAAATCAAGCATTGGGTTGTAATGTCACATTAAATAGCCAAAGGTTATACTATGGAAAAAAAGTGCGGGAAAAGAAGAGGAGGTGAACATTGAAAATTAAAAAATACTTTAAGATAAACCAAAAATGCTAATGTATATAGTGATGAAAATCAAATATTGCAATCGTAAATCTCAAAAAATTAACGTGTGTTAAGGCATTTTTTAAAAAGTCGGAAGAGCTAAATATATATACATAGTGATAATTAGAAAAAATGATAAATGCTTCTATCAAGATTACTCCGGTCTTTCAACAGTATATACTAAATCTCAAAAATCAGTATTATAATTTTAAAAATTAAATTGGTAAATGTGAAATGGCGGGAACACCCATCACTTTCAACACTATCAACAAATAAAAAACCCTAATTAACTTATTTTTAAAAATATAATATTTTACATTTGGCTTTGGGATTATCCCTCTAACTAAGAGTTATAATAATGAATCACAAATCTGAATAATAGACAGCATTTATTTAAGTAATTTTTTACCAATATTTTAAGAATTTTAAAAAAATTACCAACATTCTCAATCGGATGGATGGTGTCGCTCAGGCTAAATTTGGTTTTAGGTTTATTACTGTAAAGAAGATGCCAGTAAAATTAATTTATTCAGGAAATATCGTAGCTTGATATGGTCTCTTTCAAATTTATTTTTAAAACTGTGTATTTAAGTCTCACACAAATAACAGCAGGTATGTATGACGTAAGATAATTTCCAAGAATTAGAGTTTAGGATGGGCCTTTGTCTTACTAAGATAAAAGTGTTAAGTTAAACTTTCAAATTTAAAAAAACAACAACTGTAAACCAGCTAATGGACTTTTATGCTTATAAATTTTTAGCCCTCTTTTGCATTTGATGACTAGTTAGGCTTGAGGCATAAACGTCCATTAGCTGGTTTACAGTTGCTTTTTTTTAAATTTGAAAGTTTAACTTAACACTTTTATCTTAGTAAGAGAAAGGCCCATCCCAAACTCTAATTCTTGGAAATTATCTTACGTCATACATACCTGCTGTTATTTGTGTGAGACTTAAATACACAGTTTTAAAAATAAATTTGAAAGAGACCATATCAAGCTACGATATTTCCTGAATAAATTAATTTTACTGGCATCTTCTTTACAGTAATAAACCTAAAACCAAATTTAGCCTGAGCGACACCATCCATCTGATTGAGAATGTTGGTAATTTTTTAAAATTCTTAAAATATTGGTAAAAAATTACTTAAATAAATGCTAACTGTCTATTATTCAGATTTGTGATTCATTATTATAACTCTTAGTTAGAGGGATAATCCCAAAGCCAAATGTAAAATATTATATTTTTAAAAATAAGTTAATTAGGTTTTTTATTTGTTGATAGTGTTGAAAGTGATGGGTGTTCCCGCCATTTCACATTTACCAATTTAATTTTTTAAAATTATAATACTGATTTTTGAGATTTAGTATATACTGTTGAAAGACCGGAGTAATCTTGATAGAAGCATTTATCATTTTTCTAATTATCACTATGTATATATATTTAGGTTTTACGACTTTTTTAAAAAATGCCTTAACACACGTTAATTTTTTGAGATTTACGATTGCAATATTTGATTTTCATCACTATATACATTAGCATTTTTGGTTTATCTTAAAGTATTTTTTAATTTTCAATGTTCACCTCCTCTTCTTTTCCCGCACTTTTTTTCCATAGTATAACCTTTGGCTATTTAATGTGACATTACAACCCAATGTTTGATTTATAGCATTATAGTTTTTAAATATTGTTTTTTTAAAATTATAATACTGATTTAGTATATAGCGTTGCTAGACCGGACTGAGCTTTTTAAAATAGCATTTATTATTTTTCTAGTGATCGCTATATTTTAAAGGGTTTTTGTAAATATCATTTACGATTTTTTTTAAAAAAATGCCTTAACATAAGTTAATTTTTTTGAGATTTACAATTACAATGCTTAGATTTATAGCGTTTTTAATTTTTTGAGATTTGCTATCAATGCTTGGAATGCTTAGATTTATAGTGTTTTTAATTTTTTGAGATTTGCTATCAATGCTTGGATTTATAGCATTTTTGATTTTTTGAGATTTGCTATTACAATGCTTAGATTTATAGCGTTTTTAATTTTTTGAGACTTGCTATCAATGCTTGGATTTATAGCATTTTTGATTTTTTGAGATTTGCTATTACAATGCTTGGATTTATAGTGTTTTTGATTTTTTAATTTTTTGAGATTTGCTATTACAATGCTTGGATTTATAGCATTTTTAATTTTTTGAGATTTGCTATTACAATGCTTAGGTTTATAGCGTTTTTAATTTTTTGAGATGTGCTATTACAATGCTCAGATTTATAGCGTTTGAGATTTGCTATCAATGCTTGGATTTATAGCATTTATGATTTTTTTTAAAAAGATTGATGTAGATAACGTGTATTCAAGATCTTTACCGCCTTTTTGGTCTCGTGATTCCATTTCTATAAGTGAATGAAAATATAATTATTGCTTAAAATCTTTTCATCATTATTTTTTACCATTTTTAGCATTCAGATTTTATAAGTTATAATCTTTTGGCATATACGATTTTGTGTTTTAATATTTTAATCACGTGATTTTATTTATTTATTAAAATTGCTATTTTTGTGTTTTAATATTTTAATCACGTGATTTTTTTATGAAAATTGTGATTTTTGTGTTTTAATATTTTAATCACGTGATTTTTTAATGTAAATTAAGATTTTTATGTTTTACCGTTTTAATCACGTGATTGACTAATATGAAAATTCCGATTTTTGTTTTTTTTTTCTTTACGAAAATGGCCATTTTGAGCGATGTCATTTATCGGTTGGATGTTTCAGCATGGTTTGGGTGGTTCTTGTAATTCAAAATGGCGGCCGTGAGCGCATACTAAATCGACACCGATATTACTTTCAGGTTTGATTTTTAACTAAATTCCCCATTTCCATGTTTTTAAATATATTTTTAGGATTTTTTTTTTAATGGAAAAAAAAAACTTATTGATATCTTCCTTTCAACAAAAATTTAAATTTACAAAAGAAAATGATCTATAAATATGTTAATTTCTGACAGTGTTAATGATAATTTAAATTTTCTTCCCCATTTTAGCTTTATTTAAATTCTATAGGCATAATTATATTTTTTTTAGATTTTAAAGCAAAAATATTTATAATAAAGTTATTTTTATACATCAGTCAAAAGAAATTTATTTCCAATAAATATTATACTATTATATATAGTTATTTTTATACATCAGTCAAAAGAACCAAATTTATTTCCAATAAATATTATACTGTTATATATATTATAAAATAATGCAGCAAATCAGAGGATCAATTTAAAAAGATAAAATATACTGTATGTTTAATTACAGAAAAACAAAAATGAACTTTAGACTTAAAAAAAAAAAAATTGTATTAAAAAAATTGATAAAAATCTGCTCAAACCAATTAAATGCATTGTTTATGTAATACTATACATAGATTCCCTCCCCCATAATAAATGTTGCATAGATTTTATTAATATTTATTTGTCACAAAGTAATCAAACCAAAAATAATTTCTAGATCTATTTTTCACTTAACAATTATCAAGTTATAAAAACTATCAATTAAAAATTATTAATAATATATATTGTAGATGCAGCAACTCCATTAAATATATAACAAGCAAATATACAAACATAGTATATATACTGTAAATTCTATGTGTATATAAAATTAAGCAAATGTGAAGCTTCAGTATGGAGATAATTAAAAAAAAAAAAACAAACAACAAATCCATAGATGTTTTGATTTTTAACAATACATTCCTCATCTCAGTGCCACCTCAATCAATCACCCACCAGCACAAAAACTTAAGACAAGACTCTCTCACTATAGATGCATTTTATAAAAAACCTTTGCTCATCAGGTGAGCTAAAAATATCAGATACTTGAATCTTCACCCCTGGCTTGACACTTTGATATTTTTCCATTACATCACACTCATGGGAAGAAGGAACTAGATTCTATCCATTTTTAACACCTTGTGGAAGGATAAATAATTATTACTTAAGAATGGTGTAATAAAAAAATATCAAGCTATCAATATAGTGATGACTTGGATGTTTAATATCTTTAATTTATCTGAATTAAGATTGTTCACAAATTGCATGTATAGTGAAAGAGAATGATGGAGTTTCTGTGCTGGTAAATGGATGCAAAATAGACATTAACATAAAGAATGCAGTAATAAAAAACAAAAACTTAAAAAATCTATAGATAATTATAAACTTGTTTCACTAGTTAAAAGTAATATTTATTAATCTTTGAATGGTAAATGACTTTTAAATGGACAATTTTAAAATTGCTTTCATCAAAATAAATATCAGGTAATTCATTTCTGAAATGGTCTATTTCTAAACATGCTTAATTAATTGTGATATCTATTTTCATTCAATCACTTATAAGTATGAAATAAATAACTGATGGACATCAGAGTGGCATGTAATCAAGACCATAATTTATTTCTCACTAATTAGCTTCTGAGTAGGAGGAACTGGTAGATATTATAAGCATTAAACATATAATAAACGAGACCATCTAACTTGTTTAAATTAATCTATAATATTATAATCTAATCATATAATAATTAAACTTTATTTATGCAGATCATTAAAAAATCATAATTATAAAAACAAACCCATATATATAATGGATTCTCAACACAGAGTTCATATATTTTTCTGCATCTGTCATTGGCTTTCTTTATCCTTTAAATCAATGCATATTATTTTTTGATGGCTCTATTTTTTGTAGTCTATTATTTAATAACAAAGTGCAGCCACAAAGCTAATTTTTCTAGCATACTTTTTACAATAAATTTGAGCCAACATATAAATATAATACTGTCCATATCTACATAGATATATTACAATTACTTCATTACTGAATAATAATTTTATAAAAATTAAATTTCATAAATTCTAATTATAAATAAAATATACATAGAATTATATAATTTTGCAAAAATATTTTTAGCATTTTTTGTTAATAAATTTCTTATATGCCAAAGAAATTTATTTAAGAAATAAAAGATTTATTTTCAAAAAATAATTAACTGAAGTTTAGTCAAAATCAAAACTTTTTTATTCATAGCTACTCTTTCTATTTTCCTATGATAATACTTTGATTGTCTTAAATTAGCATGCAATTTCTTTCATCTGATTAATTCAACTACTGTTACTATATGAATCAATATGAGGGAAATAAAAAATTGTTAATATCAGCAAAGACTTGGAATGATCCCAAGCACACTAAACTTCATATAGTACAACTAACTACAATATGCTTTATATAAATATACACTATTTCAATTATATACTATCCAAAAAAAGGTAAATAAACAAAAACTTAAAACATTAAAATCCATATTTAATGAATTTTATATGAAAAGACTTTTTTATATTAAGCACTTTCATATAATTCAAATTTTCAAATGCTATAATTTAGACATAAATGATCATATTTATTAAATTTTTCTGTTTCTCTTATTTTCTGTTTCTCATTCTTTTTCTTCCAAAAGTTTGATATGGAACAATGATTTCATTTAATAAAATGTTTGCAATTATAAAATTAGAAGATTTGTGAAATTTTAAAAAATAATAAATTATCTTTTTTAAATGATAAAATAAAAATTTCCAATGTAATATTGTTCTGAAAGATTGAAATTTGGAATAAGAGTGGTTCTTATGTAGTATGCTGGCCAGAAGCTTGCCAACCATTTTATTTTAAATATTTCATTTTCAGGGTTTCCAACACATAGTATAAACAATATGGGTGAATCTAAGTTATTGTATTCAATATTTACTTTTCTTTCATTTATTAAAACGATAAATAAAAGAACACAAAAGTCCAAAGGGTTGTAATAAAAAAAATTTTTAATGTAAATTCAATACACCAGCTTTACTCTCTAATCTCAAAAACTCACAAACAGTATTTTAGAGCCTTCTAACCATGTTCTTTCCAAACAGATAGACACTTATAATATGTTTGCATCTGATATTGCCATTGCATCTCTGTTTGCACATAAAATGTCATATTGTTGCTCATTATCACACACTTTTCGGTTGGGCACTATCCTGTAATTTTGAAAATATTCCATTGCATTTTCCAAAAATGATAAGACAAAAAAAAAATGTTAAAAAAATAATAATTTAAGCCATGTGTTAACATTTGGATATTATATTGTGAATGGAATTTATTAAAAAATATATTCAAATTTTTTAAAATTAACATTCAATTTAGAATACATTTATTACTATTTTGTAAAGTTAATAAGCTATACATGTTTAAGAAAATAATTTTGAGGGAAAAAAAAGTAAACAATTTTCAGAGTCGAAGTATTTGTTTACATTTTTTCTTGAAATTATTTCCTCAAATATGTATAGCTTGCTAACTTTAAAAAATATTAATTAACATGTATTCTAAATTGAATGTTAATTTTAAAAAAATTTGAATACATTTTTAAATAAATTCCATTCACAACAAAATGTCCAAATGTTAACACATGGTAAAAACTTAACATGATATGAACAACACATGGCTAAAATTATCATTATTTTTTTAACATTCATTAACATGTGAATTTTTTAACATTTCTTTTTTGCCTTATCATCTTTGGAGATATGTTAAAATTTGGAATCTTTCATTGACAGAACAAAATTGCAGGATAGTACCTGGCTAAAAAATGTGCAATAATGAGCACAATATAACACTTTATGTGCGAATAAAGACACAATGGCAGTATTGGGTGTAAACATGTTCTAAGTGCCTATCTGTTTGGAAAGGAACATGGTTAGAAAGCTCCAAAATATCATTTATGAGTGCACTGGAATTAGTTTACTGCTGGTGTAGTAAATTTACATTAAAAATGTTTTAATTATAACTCTTTGGACTTTTTTCTTTCTTTTATTTATCATTTTAATAAATAAAAAAAAGGGTAAATATTGAATACAATAACTTAGATTCAGCCATATTGTTTATACCATGTGTTGGAAGACCTTGAAAACGGATTATTTAAAACAAAATGGCTGGCAAGCTTTCAGCAGGCATACTATGTAAGTACGATAAGAGTTTACCTAGAGTCTGAAATAAATAACTGCAAGTAGAGTGACTATATAGATTCTTAAAACCAATATGGAACTTAAAAACATCAAAACTAAAGAGGTCATATTTGCCAATAACAGACTGCTATTACATTTCCTTATAAAAAAAGATATTAAAGAAAAAGGATATCTGGAGTGTTAGACTATTCTGATAAATAAGCAACTTATGGTCAAAATCTGACACTTCACTATTCATTTTATTTAAAAATAAAATTACAGTAAAAAAGTTTATTTTTATTTTTGACTAAATATGAATAAATGAATTCATATACACCTTTACCCTGCTTAGTGATAGCAATTAGTCCTTCAAAATTCATTGTTAAACCAAAATATCGCATGCAGAATAAGCATTTATAATAGTTGTCTATAGGGGAAAAATTGGCCAATTATTCCAGCTAAAAAATTACACTACAAGTTGGGAATATTATGTTAAAAAAATAATTTATTGATATATAAAAATTTAAAAACCCCTTAACGTATGCCATATGCTTGTGTAAACTATGCTGTGTGTATTATGCATGTATTCATTTAAAATATGTATTTATATATAAATTTAAGAGAACAAATAGATGTTACTGACATTATTGAAAGAATTAAAAAACTGCAGTTGAGCTTGACATATTGCTATAAGAGATGATAATAGATGGACAATTGAAATCTTAAAACTAGATTCCAAGACATTGTAAAAGACTCAGAAAGAGATCACATGTGAGATGGATGGATGGATGAAATAAAAACGTATGTAGGAATGATGTAGAGAAAAGAGGCTAGAGATTGGAAAAGGTGGATTGAACTTGGAGAGACCTTCATCCTGCAGTGGATTAATAATGATTGACAATGATGATGTGTGTATAATAATGCAAATTAAATATCTACGTAAAAAAAAATATGTAGCTTAAAGTTACTTCCTGTAATCCATTCACCCATTAATCATTATTATACAGTTTGGTTTCCAAGATCAAAGATTTTCTTGATTTTTTTTATTGTCATATTAGTAAACAAAATCTCTAAAAAAATGTTTGATATTGCTAGAAAAAAATGTGTGTTTTCACTGTCCAAAAAGTACAGTAAAATAGACCAAGAAAGTGAAATTAAACTAGCATTTAACAATTTTTGTGTGCTCTTCCGCACAATATTATGCTGAAAAAAAAATATATACTGAAACTTCATTTTTTTTTACATTTGCACTACAGTATTATACTATATTATTTATGTGAAATTATTAAAATTAAAAAAACAATGTTTAATAATAAATCATTTGATTGACCATAAAGATTTGTTATTTATCATTAGTATAAGAAGAACCAAATAAACACATGATACATTACAAAAACTTAATCACAGTCAATTTTTTTTAAATATTTCAGCATATTGGAAAAAAAAAAATCAAATACATTCTGAGTTTGCATATTGTAATCAATATTTAATGCTTTTGTTACAATGTGTACTGTGCTGATGTAAATAAACAAATACAACAACTGTAGCGAGTATTTTTGGGCATGGCATGTCACTATTTTATTAAGGACAGTAGCCATGTTTTTGTAATGATTTAGTAATTAGTCAAATAGCACAATATGTTTTGATGGCAGAGTTACGGACTATTTAAATAAAAATTAAAGGTGTTAATCTTATTCACTTTATTTGTATTGCGTGTTTGCCATTTACAATTTATTATTAATTGCATAAAATCATCGTCACATTTTTCTTCCAAAAATGCAATTCAAATACGATGAATAGCAGTTTTGATTTGATTGAAATTAGTATTCAAAAAGATTTTAATGCAAAATTGATTGTCTGATATTTTAGCTAATATTTATATTGTACACAATTTAAAATGTAATATTGCTAGTACATATGGCCAAAAATTATTTCTAGTTTTATGCTGAGTGAAATTTATATTTTTTTCTCAGCTCTGAATTTTTTTTTACATGTGAGATGTCTCCATTACTTTAGATATTTAAAAAGAATTACAAGATGATTTAAAATCATGGAGACAAAGTGTTATTTTAAATTACATTACATAATTTTTAATATTAATTGTATAAATCTGAAGCCATTTTATTTCTCTTTGCTTTCTCCTATTATTTTACTGAAAATATTTTAGATTAGCGATGGTAGCAGTTTTGATTTGACAGAAAATTTAATTCAAAATTAATTGATGGAATATTTTAGCTAATATATGTACTGCACATTTTTAATTTTATGCTGAACAAATTTGCTATTTTTACAGTACTGTGTTGATTTACATTCATGTACCGAATAAATCTTTTTATTTTTTTTGTTTTTGTAGTCATAAATAATGAAAATATTTACTTTGGATATGTTATTAATGAAGTACAAATTGTCTCGTAAAAATTCTGGATAAAAATTAGATAAAATACTGTACATTCATTAATCATATTTTAAGCTTATAATAGAAATATTGAATGCAGCACTATGACATGTTTTATGAATAAAATATGTGCTGTACAATTTCAACATGAAAGTCACTATTTTGCTTTTGGATAAGAAAATTGCTGCCAAAAAAAGTTTTTTTCACGGGGTTTTTTTTTTTTTTATCATTATAGTGAATAATCGATTGTAAATCAAAATAGTGAGTACAAATTGATGATGATCACTATTGTGAATCCCCGTATAAAGACCAAGTACTAAGTGGGTAAAGGTGTATAGTAAATATAAAGGGACTATCTCAATTCATTATTAATAATTATATTTTATTAAAATTTTGTTTATACAATAATCTTACTTTGTATGTGCACATAATGCATAAAAAAGCCCCTGTGTTTATATATACACATTGAAAAATATTGTACATTTTCAATATTGTAAATAATGCATACTGTATTATAATCAAAGCTAATCAACAAAGCTCATTATTTCTGTAATATATGATATATGCAACGCTTGAAACAATATGGTGGCTCCTTTGTACTTTAAAATAAAGCAAATGTCAATAAAAGATTTTAATTAAAATATATTAAAATTATATATGTATACTGTATGTAAATTATATTTAATATTTTTAAGATTATATGAATCTTTTAAGGTCAAACCATGTAATATTTTGCTTAAATTCCTAATGTTTCTGTGAAATAACATTCTTCCTTGTCAAAGTTGAAGTTTAATGGAGAGCAGTTGTCTATGTATGTATTGTAATGATAAATAAAGGTACTATACTAATTTCTAATGTTTAATCAGACTACATCAAAGAATCTAAGCCCAACTTAATATGTAGTACCACTAATTGGTCATTCATCAACAGATGATAACATAAATCATAGTGTAATCATTCAAAATACTTCAAATATATTAAATAAATCAAATTCCACATAAATAATGTCAATTACTACACTATTGTATATGAACATTAATATTTATAATATATCTCAGGGTTTTACAATATTTCTTACAATATATATGCTAATAAGTATATAACTACTAATTATAGTTTTATGTGTGTGGCTAGCATAGTATCACAATTAACATATCTTAATTCTTATTACTTCTCAGGAATTTAATATCAAGAATAATAAATTTTGTATAAATGAAGTTTCTTAGGATATGGCTGAACACAAATGTCACTTTCTGATTGTATCCAGTTCATAGCTCAAAGCATACAGATATAGCTGTGAAATAAGTGCAGATGAGCTCTAGCAAAATATTTAAAACAAATAATATTTATTTAACTATTTTACATAAGACATAATGAAAATGCAGTAATTGTGATTAAAATTGTCACCACATAATGACTCCAAGTGATGATAAGAATGATAAATAAAATGCCAATTATTTAAAAAAAAAAAATTTGTTAACAAAATATGAATGCATAAATATGAAAGTAAAATAAGCATAAGATAAATAAATCAATATATTTAATCACTTTCTCTAAAATAAATGGGTTTATTTATAAGCACTATTATAATGGGAGAGCAGATAGATGAAATGATGTGTAACTCTGTGTTGCTAAAATACGTACAAATTTATTAAAGAAGGTTACTAATAAATAGGATATAAATAAATCCTTACTACTGTAAATTAAAATAGCATAAGAGATTTATCTATGACTTATAGATCTTAATATATCTCCTCTATCGGAATATGCTATCTATCTCTTTTATTTAGATACAATGTTTAATTCACTCTGAGAAAATATGATGTCAACATGGCCCAAAATTTCATATAAAATTAAGGTACTAACAACAAATTCTATTTTTGATCTTTAGCCATGGATTTACTCATTTATTATCATCTAACCCTATTATTTCAGATACATCTTAAGCATTCATTTAAATAAACATTTCAAATGTGATACCATTACTGTCATATGATTATAAGAAAAATAAAGTATAAGATTGACAAGACGAGAGCATCTCATAATCAATATAAAAAGTTAATAATATTACTCTAATAATTATAATAACAACAACCTATCTCTAATAACAATGATACATACAAACATCTTATATGTATTTAAATAAATATTTAAACCTTTGTACTGACAAGACCGTTGAAAAATATTAACACATGCAAAAAGATTAAAATATTGCAAACAAAATAAATTATTAAATAATTATTATCCATTAAAGTTTATAAATACTATAAATCTAATTTATCTATATGCACATTTACTGTAGATTCCATTAATAGAATTCATTTTATAAAATACCCACATTCTTTTTATTCTTTCAAAATTTCATTCTGTAATGTACAATTAGTTCACTACAGTTATTTTTCCAGAATTATTTGACAGGTTACATAATATCCTTTTCAATAATGTTGATCCCCTTCTGGTATAGGTTTTCATTTTAGAAGATCAATAACAAGATTGTTTATCACAATTTTAAATCAATTCTGAGGGTAATTATGTCACAAGTCCCCAAGGCAATTAGATTTCAGATTGTTTAACTTTTTAAGACACAGGGATATTATTCCATTTTTATTTTCCAAAAGGTTTTTGTAAAAAAATATATAGCAAAAACATGATCATTAAATTAAGTTCGAAATTCACAGGTGTTTTAAACTATAGACAAAAAACAAAATCCGATCTACTTGGTGTAGCAAGTTTTAATAATTCAAAACTATTTCAAAGGTTCGAACATATTTGGCTATATTTTAATAATTTCCAGGTTAAATGAGAATTTATCCAATTTAAAATTTTATCAGCATTAAAGGCAAGTTATTAAATCATATCTGATGATGATAATCATAGAAGCATATCTCCGCCTCCAAGGGCAAATGCTTAATGGTTCCTTTAGCCGGCCATAATAAGCATCAAATGGCCACAAATGGCGAATTGAATATTTAGAGCTTATAAAGTTTACATGGCAAACTTTCCAAGAATAGAACCTCGAATTTTTTTGAGCACTTTCTTTTATACTGAATAACACAATTAAAAAAATGATGTAGATTCAAACTCTTTTTTTTACTCAATTACAGTTTGTATACGAAATTCATATATATTGGCAGAGCAATCAATTTTATCCAGATGATAAAGTTCTCCTTTTTTATAAACACTATTATAATGGAGGGGCAAAATTAGCCATATTATTTTACATTTTAAATAAAATTATTCTTAAGTTAAATGTACAATTATTTACCTTTACTTTGATATTAAATAATAATTTACCCTTTACATATCAAAATAAATAAAATTTAACCTTTAAATTTACCGTTTTTGTAATATTACAGAATTTCCAATTATATCCCTATGGTTTTATATTATTTCTTTTTTCAACATATTAAACAATACTTTATTCCAAATACAAACACCCACAAACATATCCACGCACATTTAAATATTACGTGTAGGTTATATTTGTTTAATAAGTGATTTTAAATCAAATATAAATCCCTAAAATTATGATAATATTACAATCAATTTCTTCACCTCAATAAGAGATATTTAATAATAAAATGTTCTTCAGTGTAGGATTAGCAACTTAACTTTGTTAATGGATATTTTCAGTAAATTTTGAATTTAACTGTGATTTTAAAATTTTGATGCACATTGTTAGACTTCTTTTAAAATATGTTCACCTTATTGGAGTTCCCTAGCAATGCTATACTTTGTTGATTACTTTTAATATAGTTTTTGAAAATACTAAGTGAAATGTTTTGAATTATAAAATCTAAATTATACCGTATATGTATTTAAGTGAATAATAACTCAATTATTCTTATCTATAATTTCTAATAGTTTTCTGTAATATTATTCTCCCTTATTTATTTTTATTTCCTCTGGTCTCTTCGAAAAATATGGTTCAAGAGTTTCATATATATATTGTTCATATTTTTGACATTAAAATTTTTTTAAAGGAGACGATGTTAGATAATCATATTTCTTTTCATAAAATATACTTTTTCAGTTCCTAATCTCTCAAAAATCTTTTGGAGGCAATGTTAAACATTTTATGTCCAACTAATATATGACCAATATCTACTTCTTATCACTTGGCATCCAATACACTTTGATAATAGTTTTAGTTTTATATTTTTTAAAACAACTGATTATTCAAATTTTTTTTAAACAAATGGTAACATTTCTACCTTATACCATATTACTTCAAATTTAAGTCACACTGTTTAATTTAAATTTTGAAGATGTAAAATTAGGGTGCGACTTAAAGTCGAAATGAACATTTTAACATCTTATTTTCTGCCGATCTCACATGCCCAACGATTGTGCCTTTGCTTTACACTATAATCATAGTATTATGATCGTTGATGCCAGTGTATCCTCTGATTCCTGGTTTTCACTTTTCTGAGTTAATCCAGTTACTGTATGATAGCAGATGTGTAAAATTGCATCGTATTTGGCTGTATTTTAATTTTAAGTTTTTTTATTACTCATACTAATTTGAAGTGAATATTTTAACATCTAATTTCTGCCAATCTCACACTCCCCAACAATTGTCTTTGTTTTACGTTCTATGGATGCATGCACATAGTTTTACAATTGTTGATACAGCTGTGTAGAATCACATGGCATTTGAATGTATTTGAATTTTGAATTTTTTTATTACTCATGCACAGTCTACATATGATGGTGAATTCAAAAGAAGTTATATTAGTTCCTATTTAAGTAAATAAAAATGTTTCTTATTTTTCAATATTGTGCCTATTATAAAATCATTTTTAGATTTTTTTTTTTTCCAATTTTCCAAGCTTAAAATCCTACTGCTGCTTAAATTCGAGAATAGCTTGTATTTGAAATATGGTATTTTTGTTATTTCATTGGATTTATTAAATAAAAATTATTAAAATAAAAAACAAGATCAAAAAATACATATTAGTAACATATGCATCAATATCATAATGGAATTAAATCATAACTAAGAAACTGATATTAAATAGCAAGATGAATAATTCAAATGTTAAAAATATATGTACCAATTGTTAAAAGTAATTATTAAAGACAATGATGCTAGTTCAGTTTTTTAAAAAGCAACTATTAAAATAAATGTAATTATAGATAAGAATAACTATTTACATTACTATAAAAAATATTATTACAATCATAGACTTTTAATACTATTTTAAACTAAATATACAATTACCAAAGCTTTTATACATTTTTAGATCAAATTTAATATTCTTAGTTTAAAATGAGAAAAATATATTCAAAATGATATTATGTCTCCCAAAAGGTTTAAGTTCAAATCTTAATGATTCTATATATAAGTTAATAAAGCAATATATAGTGTATTGAAATATTTAATGGGAAGAGATGCAATTAACTGTAAAGCTTTTTTTTTATTTGGTCAATAATAACTGTTTTAAAATATGAATAATAATAATAAAAATCTTATTTATTATTTCTGAAAAATGGGAAATATTTTTACAATGATAAATAATTTATTTACATTTAAATGCTAATTTTCTTTTTACAATGTATCAAAGTTTACATTTAATTAAAATACATTGAAACATAGATTAGGGTGTGCATAGAAAATCACATGGTTAGAAGTCCTTGAGCCAACTTAAATTTTTCTTCTTTCTAATGTATTTTATATAAATTTAAGCTAATCTATTATCCTTTTTCAAATCATTATGTCAACATTATCTTTTTTTTTTTCATTCTCCAATTTTACTTTGAATAAAACCTGTTTCCACATATTTATTTCACTTAGCTGTAGCCCCATCTTCAGACAAATTAAACAAAATTTGAAAAACATTAATGAGAATTGAAATATTCATATAATTTAAATCAGTAGTCTTTACTTTTCAAATACTTTATGCATACATAATTTTGACATCTCTAATAGGAAATATTCAATCTCATCTTTATAATTTTTTAACAAATAAAGTTAAATCCATAATTTTAAAAATTCAATTTGCTAAGGAATGATAGAATTGTTCTCTTTTACTTCTTTGCATATCTTCATATATATATCTTATAATAATTTCTTTCATATATACTTCAATGCAAACTATATTTTCCATATTATATACATCCAAAAATTGTCCTAATGCATATGAAAGAAGTTATTGTAAGATATATATATAAAATGATAGAATTATAAATAATTTCAATGTCAATTATAAACAAGGGATTAATTATAGAAATAAAATAAAAAAATAAATGTGTGATTATATATTTGTAGCATTCATAAATCCATTACATTATTAGAAAGAATCTCTTGTATTTATATTTAAATTATGAATAGGCACAAAATTCATTCATTTATTTTTAAAAAATGAGAGGAAAGAAACCTACAGAATGATAAGTACATAATTTTTAAAGATTCCTTAGTTTAATTTTTTCTCTATAGATTTCATTATCATAATTGTAAAAGTTAATTCTTTCACTTCACAATCTTATTCATTTTTATTTTTTTAAAGAGTAAATGTAGTTATAAAGTTTTACATTTCTATTCAAATGTACAAATAAAATAATTATTTTAAGATAGTCATAACTGATTAATCATGTGCATTTAATTTTCATATAGTAGTCAGAACATAGATATGTACAGATAGTACAATCACTTAAGACTATAGTTGTGCTGCAGCATGGGTAAGAAGTGCTTTTGTGCAAGATAAATGTAGTAATCCCCGTCCCCATACTATGAAATAAAATTTGTAAATTAAAATACAATTTTTCCTAGAACTTTCACAATAAAAAATTTTAAATATGGATTTAGTCATTTAACATATTTTATTCATTTATTTCTATAAAATAATCCAAAGATTAAAACATATGCTAAAATAAAACAAATTAATGTTTAAAATAATGTTTAAAACAATAATTAAATAATACCTTAAAACAAAATATTTATTTAATAAATTTAAATTTTTTTTTTTTCTGAAAAGTTTTCATATTATTTTTTGGATAAAACTGCAAAATAGCTAATATAGATAAAAAATATCTGCAAGATAAATTTTTTGAAAGTGTTTTTGTCATATTTAAAAGAACTACCACCACATACACATCCTGTCGACTGCCTATTTTGTTGTGTATTTGCCCACAATTCTGAAAGGGCAAACCACAATTAATTACTAATTAAAACTAAATTTAGTACTAAAGATTTATTACAAGTTATACAACACAAACTAGAATATATAGACAAGTTTAAATATATACAGACAAAAAAATGATCATTGATTTCCTAAAGTCTTTAAACACTGTAAATATAGTCTGACAATTACTGTCTTATTTAATGAATTGACTCCTTCCACAACTATGCTAATTAAGTACAAGTTCTCCAAGTTAAACCCTAAGAGCCCTTTAAGTTTACAAAAAAACAAAATAAGATTGGGACGATCTGCTTTACATACTAGTCAGATTTGAAACATCTGGGTTTATTCCCTCGCAGACATTGACTGGTTACCGATGATTCTCGTTGCACACAAAAAACACTTCACCAACACAAGAGAGCAAAAGAGCGCTTAACTCTACAATCCCAAGTTTTATAGTCTTCAGTTTGTTCTCTTATCAGCAATTTTCCATTACTTAAAATTCTTTTGCAAAAGCATGCATTTAATTTCACTTTCGAGATCTACTATTTTCGTAGATTTTATCTTTACACTAATCAGTTCAAATATTGTTCTTCCATTCTTTTCATTCAGTCTGTAGTAACCTTTTAATTACATAAATATTCACTTTCATTCCTAAAAGTTTCCATCGTCATTAATTAGTACTTTTAACTTTAACTTCTGGAATATTCTTATCGATCTTTTTTATACTATCATTTTTCATGAACTTAAATACTACAACACATACATGAAAACATTGCAACATCACTTTCCCTTTCTAGTGCTGGCTCTGATATTATATAAGTAATTCTACATCTAGTTTACTTACTTAAAAAATAGTATAAATAGCCAGAGTATGATTCTGTGGAATGCTTTACTTACGAGCTCTATCCCTCATAGTGAGGAGAAAGAAGTCTGGCTAATCTCCAATACCCTTTGTGAAGTACAATACACCTAGGTCTCTTTTTACGTGGACTTATTTAACACGATTTTGAAGTTACGCGATTCATGTTTCTCCGGAAGTCGAACTCCGATAATGCGCTATTACTTTAAATAATAAATTTTGCGCACTTACGTTATATTGAAAGTAATAGCACATTATTGGAATTCGACTTTTATCTTAGTAATTTCAATATTTTCTATGCTTTATAATACTAAGATTTTATGCAATAATGAAATTAAAATCATGATATCCACATTTTATGTATACACACATTAAATTTTACAAGATTATAATGTAAATTTGTTCAAACATTGTGCGTGTTAATTTTGCATTTTAAATCACATTCTGTTTTTGCTTTTTAAAAAAGAATGTAATCAATTATTAATCATTTAGTGTCCGCAAGTTTATTTTTAAAAGGTGAGTAATAGCAGTGAAACGAAATTTGATTTTTAAACGGAATTGAAAATTAAAAAATTAAAGACAAAAATAAAAGTTTAGATACAGAAGAAAATGTAAAAAAAGATAATGAAACAGAAGTGGAACCTTTTCCTTTCACTTCAAAAATGATTCGAGAAGGTCTTCAACTTTCTAATCAGTTGGCAAATTTATTTTCTTACTAATGACACTAATCACGAACGTGCTCTTAAATTCCGAGAGATAAATGGTTGTATGTCTGGATATCGCGAGCTTCATAAACAATTAATAAAATCATCGTCTCAAAGATTAATTACTAATTATGTTGTCACTAGAAAACCATTAACGCAACAACATGAGAGTGAAGTTGGCGCTAGTTGTAGTTCCTCTTGTGAAGAATCTTTACCAGTTTGCAAATGAACCTGTTTATTGGCAAATAGCGTTAATAATTAAAACGTGTATAAAAAAATGTAAATTATGCATAAAAATATATTGTTTTGAATAAAATTCAATATTATAGTTAAAAAAGGTTTGTCTTGTATCAATTTTTTTCAAATTTGAAATTTTTTATTAGTCATATTTCATTTCCTTATTTTTTTTTTTGCACGAATTTTAAAGTAATTTTATGTTGGTGCTTTGCTTTTACGCAAATTTTGAAAAATCACAGACCGCATCCCCCCTTTTTCAATGTAAGTTACGTCTATTTTTGCGTGATTTTGTTTGCGCGTGTTTTCTGAGGAACCTATCTATCGCGTAAAACGAGACCCAGGTGTAGTTGTAAAAACTGATATAAGTCTTAAACTTCTTTTCTAATATTTAGATCAACTTTGACCAACATATCAATAATTACTTAAAAATAGTTTGTTTAAAAACCCATTTAAAATCTCATGAATAAACTTATACACATTTTCTATTAAGAAAGTTATATTCATATTCTTTCAATAATAAAATATTTTCACTATTATTTAATTTTTTATATGCATGTTATTAGACTATTAATACCAATAACTTATTATATATATATATAGTCCGATATTTTAAATTTTCATACTTTATTTATGTAACTTTTATATTTTATTAGGACTATATCAATCTAGTTCAATTTAAATAACATAATTGATATAAATCTTTCATTCCATTAGTACCAACTAGTTAAAAATAATTGTGTTAAAAATATTTTAGGTACTTTTAATTCAGAATCTCTTACATATAATAAGTTGTTCACATTTTCTATTAACAAAAATAAAAAATATTTACACTATTTTATTATTTAATTTTTTAAGACTTATTAATAATTAAAATGTATTATATAGATTATACTTTATTATATATTTTGACAATTAGGAATTTAGCCAAGATCTATTTAAGTGAAGAAATTTTATATTTTCATACTTAGATTGTTTATTTGATAAATTTTCATACTTAGATTATTTGAAATTTTTTTAGAAGTCATTAAAATGCCTTGCCTTTTATTTTGTTTATTCATAGGTTATGTTGGATAACTATATATACAAAAAAAATCAAACATTTGGTTTGCTCCACTGGATGCATTTTTAAGACTTTAATATAATACAATGATGTAGGGGTTTTATTACAATAAAAAGAATTGCATTAAATAATATTGTTATTAAGAAATTTGTTAAGAATTAAATATTTTAGCATGCAATATCTTTTTAAAAATTATATTTTTTTAATCATTCTGTTTTCCTTAGATTTGGATCATAATGTGGATTATAGATCAATTACAAGTTTTTTATCTAGAGAACAAATCAGAGTTCACATCCAAGAAAGTAAAACATATAAAAAGATGATATGACATTAAAAAAAAGATAATATCATTATTAATAATAGGAAAAGCTATTTAGTAAAAGATGTAAAAAGATAATACAGCATAATAAAAAAAGATAATATTGCTATTAAAAATATCTTACACCATTGATAGTGGCAATTTCATCACACGCAGAATTATTATAATTATGAAGCAATACTTTTAAAATAAGTTTTATTTTTAAATAAATTATTAATAATAATGTTATCTTTTATATAAATTACGATATTTAAATAAAAGTGATTGGGAAATCTAAACATTTTCATTTACATACAAATTTTGTTAAATATAGCAACAAAAGGATGTCAGGCTTTTTGGTTTCGTGCAATGGTGGAGTATATAGGAAATATATTTTGAGACTCAAGCAATTGTCACCACAAGTCTAAGTAAAAAAGTATTCTTATTATATTTAAATAAAAAATATTTACAATCAGAATGTATTTCTAACAATAAAGTTATTCGGAAATCTAAACATTTATGTATAAGTTTTATTAATTATCATGACAAAATGGCATCAACCTGTTTGGTTTAGCACAATGATAAAAGTATATATCTAGTATATTTTGAACTCAAGCCTCGAAATTCAAAGCTCAGGCAATTGTCACAATAAGTCTTAAGTAAAGAATTATTTCTCTCATTTTTAAACAAAAAATATTTACATTCAGAACATAATTCGAGCAATAAAATAATTCAAGAATGTAAACATTTTCATTTACAAATAAATTTTATTAATTATCTTGGTGTCCTTGTGGTAAAGCACCTTTAAGCCCTGCACAACCTGCATGCAGTAGCTATGTACCAAACTGAAAAATATATTTTTCGATTGTAAATTAATTCACTTCTGAATTCAATTTTATTGATAAATACAAACATATATTTTATTAGCATGTAATTCATAAAGATTTTCTCATGCTCAGTAAGGCTATGAAAATTTACCCAATCTGAATAATTTACAGAATAATTTATTCAAAACAGGAAGATTATACATACTAATTATACTTTTTACAAGTACACTTCAAAGTTCCAACAGCCATTTTACCAACAATAAAAAACAAAAAGACAACATCCATAAAGACCAATCTTCCAACAGAATAATTAAATGCTTTGAAAAGACAACTTTTTAATGAAGATAGGTAATTTAGAAATAATCATAAAACACTAGTCTACTTTGATTACAGTTATATCCTAAATACTTATTGACTTGACATTTTTATTTAACATTGGAAAAAAAAAAAGTTTAGCTTCAAGTTGAAAAAGATATATATTGTTAAAAATATATATATACAAAATTTATTTTGATGAATCTAAATTTTTACTATCTAAAAAAAGTATTAAATATATACAATTTTTTATAGATGTAAAATATTTATATGCAGAAGTACATTTGTATTCAATATCTTGTTCATCAATATAATGAATGTCAATATACTGGCATTTTGAGAAGCTAATTTTTCAGAACACGTTAAGTTCTAGCTTTCTGTATTATGGCAGTAAATATTTTGGATGCCAAACTTTTTTTTTAATGTTTAGACATATTGTAAAAATATTTACAAAATGATGATATAATGGAGTACAATAATAGTCAATCTTTAAATATACAAGCAGCTCAATTATATATATCAAGAGATTGAATACAATAATGTATCACTTCAATATATTAAAGAATTTAAATTATTGGTTATCCAATTTGCAGTTTACATCTATATAAGCTGAGAATATATATTTAATTAATTAATTACACAACTTTAAAAAAACATGTAAAAAAAAAAAACAAATAACTTTTTTAAATAAATGTATGTCAGTATTAATTATAAATCTAATCTGTACAATAATTCATAAAATATAGCAATTTTTTTTTTTTTTTAAAAAAATGAAATTAGGAATAATACTTCATTTCCTTAAAATAGTTCATTTTTATTATTTTAAGTTAATATTTATTTAACTAAATATTTAAAAACAAAAAATCTGGAAAAAATAAAATAATCTTTTATCTATGCATCTTCTTCAAAGCTCTGCTAACATTTGTAATAAATGGGGAAAAATCAATATAACTTCATTTTTTCATTTATTTAGCAGCATCAAATTCATTTGTATAACTTTTAGAGCACTTTATGACTAATATATTTAATATATTTCTTTAAAGATATCAATGTTTGAAATTCTGTGCATAAGATGTTATCAAGTATTTAGTCTCAGATTACTATCATTTGTTATATTTGCACCTATGCCAAAAAAAAAAGTGTTTATTTTTTTAAAATCTTTTTAACAATAAAAACTTTTAACATCATATTTATTTTCCACTGTGATTTTTTTCTTTGCTACTGTTCATAATTTCTACTAATTCATACATATACACAATAATTCTATAAGAAAAAAGCAATTATCTATACTAACATAAAAATTACTAATGTCAACAATATACTTATATATTTGATAATATAATTTTCAACCATTATCAATCCATAGGATAATGGTCTTCCAAGTTCAATTCATCTGATATCTAGCCTCTCTTATCCACGTCATCCCAGCAACTTCTTATTTCATCCATTCACCTCACATATGGTTTCTTTCTAGATCTTTTACAATACTTTGGAATCCAGTTCAAAATTTCAACTATTCATCCATTATCATTTCTTCCAGTAATATATCAAGCCCAACTTAACTTCAGTCTTTTAATTTTTTCAATGATGTCAGTAATATCTGTTTGTTCTCTTACCCATGTATTTCATTCCGGATTTCTTGTTACTCCTAATATGGAATTTCTCATACTTCATTGAATAGTTTGAAATCTCTCAATTGCACTTCTGTTAAGTGTCCTACTCTCAGATCCATAAGTAAGAATTGGTAGAACACATTCATTAAAAACTTTGTCAAACTTGTAGGCAATTTCCATTTAATATTAAGTTATTTCTAGTAAAAGCATTCCAGCCAAATTTAATTCAATGATTAATTTCATCCATTATGTTTCTATCTATAGTAAGAATCTGACCAAGATATTTGCAGTTGTTAACTTCTTCTAACTCATCATTATCAATTTTTATGTTCTTTTGAAACAATCCATTGTACATTATTTTAGTCTTTTTAACATTTATCTTTAATCCTACTTTCTGACTTTCATCTGATAACTCTTGCAACATTTTCTAAAACTCTACAGCATTATTTGCTAAAACAACTACATCATCACAAAATTTAATGACATAATCTCCATTTTCTTTTATTCCCTTAGCTTCCAATTTTAAACCATAAAATACTTCTTGCAAAACTGCTGTAAAATGTTTTGGAGATATAAGAGTCAGTCACCCTGTCATATACCTTTCTCAATGTTAATATTTTTAGTATCATTGTATAATCTAAATTGTCTATTGTATTTTTATAAATATTATTCAGAATATGACAATATCCTGAGTCTATATCTTGATGATCCAATGTTTTAATCACTGAAGAAATGCTTACAGAATCAAATGTCTTTTCATAATCTACAAATCCAAAGCATAATGGCAACTTATATTCATTAGATCTTTCTATAACATTTCCCAATACTTGAATATGATCCACTGTACTAAAACCCCTTTTTGAATCCAGCTTCTTTTTGTTGGTTAAAATCCAAAGTTTGCAGTAGACAAGTTATAATTATTTTGATAAAAATTTTATATAGAACTAATAAAAAACTGATAAATCTATAATTTTTAATATCTTCTTTAATACTTTTTAAAAATATTAATACTGCATTTTCCCAATTATCTGGCACATTGTTATTATAGACATTTGGTATATAATTTTGCCAAAAGATTTTCTACTTCTTCACCTGTTTCTTTTAAGATATCAATTATAATTCCATTATTACTTGGAATTTCTTCTTCCTTCATAAATTTAATTACATGTCTCATCGCTTCATTTAAATCCTAGGTAATTCAGAAGATATAATAGTTAATATAATATAATACACTATATACATCTTAATTCAGCAATGCAAATAAGAAGTGAAAGGAAATTTTAAAATATAATAGTTGTAGGACATACTTTTCCTTGTTCTTCATTGCTATATAATTCTTAATAGAACTCTTCTACACATTTTATGATATCATCTCTCTTTTTAGTAATAGTTTCATCTTTTTTTTTTCTTATTGCAGAAATAAGTTTCCTATCAATACTAATGTGTCATTTTACACTCTTGAGACTTTTATTCTCTTCTTGTTAGTTCGAAATTATATTTTCTTAAATCATTATCAACTCTCTTTCACATCATTTTATAAAATTCGAGATATTCAATTATTTTTAATGCATCATTTTTATATTTCTTCATAAATTATCTTATCTCAGTACAAATTTCTGGTCAATTGCTGCTTTTTTGTTCCATCTATCTTTGTGGCACTTTTTAAAAGTGTTTCAATTAATTTGATAATATACACAACATATATAGATATATTAATTTTAATTCTAGTTTTTCAAATATTTATTAATTTGATTGGTTTAATTTAACCAGGTTCAGTTTATACATACCTAATGCTTCACCAATATCTGAGATTTATATCTTCAGTGATTTAAAAAAAAAAAATTCTCAACTCCCAATTCAATAACTGAATGTAAAGATCAGATTAATACTCTTATTTAAAAAAAATAAAAAATTTTCAACAAATTTCTTGATTCGTTTCTGAAGAGACATCATCTGTAGACAAAATTCAGAAATATCAATGTGGTTTACATGAAAGATTGTATAGAATAATAACTTAATTATCCTTCTACTGATGAATAAGATTTATTAAATTTCAATAGTATATAGCACAAGATCGGAATTTATGCTTTAGATAATTTGAATCTTTCCTCTTTTATTTTTGGTTAAAATAATAACAATAAGTAGTATATTTTTATAGCCTATCTATACAAATGTATTCCAAAATAAACCTGAAAACAATAAGATAATCTGTGCTTTGCAAATAATTTTTTGGGTTGTCCCTTCCTTCAAATACATATAAATACACTCTGTTTAATAATATTAATGTAACTATACTATAACTGCATGATATACAGCAAATTCCAGAAAAATTGGAATTCATTATATGAATTAAAACATTTTCTAAATTTTTTTCATTGCTTTATAACTAGTTTTGTATTATAAAAATATCAATGACTTTTTGGACAAGAACAGCAACACAATATTAGTGGCAGAAACACCATATATTAGAATATTTATTTTTCTCCATTATTTGCTTAATTTCTCCATCAGACAAAATATTTAATTATAAAAATAATAATCAAATGATAGTTCTCAAGTCTGTCACTCTACCATTGGACTAAATTGCACAAATAGAAAGGCTATAACAAGTTGAACGTAACAAGTCAAACATAATTGTAAAATGTCTTTATAACATTTTCTTTTAAAAAAGTGATGAATAATTTTTTTATATAGATAGTGGCAGAATGTATAAATTTCTCATAAATGGTATGACTTAGTTAAAAAATTTGTGCGGTGATTAAAATATCTAAAAATACAAGTATACATTTGTTTCTTTCTGCTTTAATTGGTTTCAGTGGCAGTAGCTTGATAGCCGCTAGTGGCAGTTAATTGTTGAAATTTTTTCTTTTTAAAACTGCAGGAAAACTATAAGCATGGCATTTAAAAAAATCCCAGCATTCTCTGCTACTTAAATTATTTTTTAAAATGGTATATCGCATGTTAAAATCAGACAAAATTTGGATTTTTTATTAATAGATTTTTTTTTTCCTGCTCAGTTTATTAGATTGCACAAAAAAGACAAAGGCACAATTTTCATATCGGCAAGACTCTGTAATAAAATGGATTAAAGATGTCTCAATGATTAAAGGCCTTCATCCTGATAAAAATGTAAGTATTCAATTTAAATTTTTTTTATTTGAATATTTTAAATTTTTTTATTATTTGATAAAAATTATTAATGTGTTTGTATTAGTGTGTGTAGTATATAAATTATACTTGTATTCAAATATAACAGTGATTTATGTTCAATGTAATTTTGGGGTTCTAATCCAAGTTTGAGGTAATCTTATTTTATAATGATTCTCAAAAGGTTTAATAATTTATTAGTGTTTATATTTGTATTAGTATGTGTGTGTTTGCACATGCATGTCTGTGTTTGTATAACAAGTAATAATTTTTATATATAAAATTAAGCTATTAAAGAGCAGTGCAATGTAAATTTTAAGACTGATTATCAGATATACAGAAAGGTTGTACTTAATAGAGCAATCACAAAATTTACTCGGCATAGTACCATATGAAAATATAAACTTTTAAAACCAATAAAGAGAAGTTTCAAGTTGTGTGTCTGGTGATAACCACAATGATTATGTATACCACATGGAATTGTATGCAGGCAAAGTATCAAATCCTAATTTTTGCTTATGCCTTGGTACTCATGCTGTGAAGTCAGTAGTTTTGCCACATCTTGCATCACATTATTTTCAAGTATATAGCTAACAAATGAGCTATATATATATGGAAATAAATTATATCACTGTGGGACAATAAATGTAAAAAGATAGCATCACTGGTGTACACAAAAAATATAAAATGAGATAAAACTCATTTATCACTGACACAGACAGTAGCCTGCAATTTCTAGTTTTGGATAGACAAGAAGCCAATTGCTATAATGACAAATGCATATCCACTTTCTGGAAATGATTTATTTTGTATCTTTTCTTTGGATGAATCTTTTTCTCATAGACACTTTGAGATTGGTAATCTTTGGGGGGGTACAAGATAAAATAAAAAATTCTTATGCGACTATTTTTATAGATTCTGAAGTGATGGATTATCTCAGGTAAGAAGTATTATATATGGTTTGAATGAAAATTTTGTAAGGAATACAAAGAAATTATCAATGAAGATGTAATTTAAACTTAATGATAAATTAGAAATTATGAACAAACAATAAAGTAATAATTATTTAGGATGTTGAAATTTCTTTTTTTCTTTAATTTTTTAATAGTAATCACTGTTTGTGTTAGCCTTATTTGTTTTCTTTAGTTTTTCTATTTTCTATCAATATATTGCATTTTCTGCTGACATTATTAAAATTAAAGTTATTGTGAAAATTGTGTCTCAAATCAGTTTTTTAAAAATTTAATATGGTGGCAAGGACTCTGATATAGTTAAATTCAATGTTGCAAGCAATATTATTAAGATTTAAAAAAAAAAACTCTCTACCTCCTTCATCTCTTCAAAATACACACAAGTCATACATTTAACTATATTACATAAAAAAAATTAATCATTGACTTCTAATGCTTGTATTCAAAATTTTCCCTTTAAAAATATATTTATTAAAGATCTAAATTTCTATCCATAGCCACTTATTCCAATTGCTTATAAAATTCATTCTTTAAAGTAACAGAAATAACAACATAGTTGTAGAAGCAATAATATCATATGTAAAAGCAGTTTTTTTTTTTTATGAATATTAGTTAATCCATATAAGGGTGATCTTGTACATACCAGAGAAAATTCAGCAAAAAAGAAAACCAAATAAGATTGCGAATTTTGATCAAAATAAATTAATATGGTCTAATATCTATTTCCTAAAAACAGATGGATCAAATAAATTGTGATGATAGTACCAGTTTCTTTTGCTATCAAAATAATAGTGTGTATATAGGCAATAAAATAATTTATCAAATTATCTAAAGATGATACACCTTTCTTTCTTAGACATCAACTATTGAAAGATCTTTTTTTTTTCTTCTTATAGTTTCAAGTGTCTAGCAGTCTTCATAACATATTTCACTAAAAATTTAAATTTTAAGAAGAAAAGTGATAAGTAGTTAAGTTTATAGTGCAAGAAGGAATTTAGCAAATTCTTTCAATAATTATCTAAAAAGAATATTTTGTCTGGAACTTTTAATTCAGTTGTCAACTTAAATGCCAAAAAAATTTCTAAGCAAAATATTTGTTTAAAAAAAAGACCATGACCAACAATCATATAAATTCTCATGGTAACAGTGAAAGTTTTCACTCATATCTAAATTAATTTTTTTTTTAAATTTTATTCTCTCATAATCAATATGAAATTTGTATTAACAACTTTGTTTCTCATCCAAAATTATTTAAATTTTCTAATTTTCTATACAAAGTATATAATAAAATTATTTTTGACTATTATAGCATATACATACAGTTAAGTAACTAACATTATTATAAAAGCATACATAAAAAATATATAAGTTTTTACATTTGTGACATTACAAATTGCAGGATTATTATTTTCTAAGATGTAAGGAGATATGAAACAATCTATGCTCTTTGTATTTAATATTTGTTTGTTAATTAAGCAATAAAAATGGTCTATTTTATTTATTTAATGATGTTATTTACTTAATTATTATATGTATATACACAGTGTGACCAGCAAAAAAAGTGACTTTCTCTTGCCAAGTTGTCTGCAGTGCCAGGTATTATTTGCCAAATTCCTAAAATTAATATTCAAAATATATTTAAATATATTGTAACGGGCACATACACCGCTACATTATTTTTTTTAAAAAATTGAGACATTGAAAAGTTCGCATTTAAAAACTTCTTGTTTTAAGACATAAAAATTGAAAATTAATTCTATCTTAAACTCATATATATATATATAAAATCACACAGATGAAAAAAATTATTAAAAGAAAACTTTATTAAGGAAGAAAAAAGGTATTTTAACACTAAATTTTCAGAAAAAATAACTTAAACGATTTAATAAAGATAAAAATATATCTTCAAGAATGTATATAAATTAATTAATGCTATTGTAAAATGGAAATGATTGTTTTAATTAGTTAAATGTAAGCTAGCCCTTGGGCATTGCACAAATGTATAAGCAATGGTCAGATAGGAGACGAAAAAAAAACAATAGAAACCAATAGCCAATAAAAGAAATCCCTCAGGAAACGGACCAGAACGAAAAGGCCATCACCATCATCATGACGTAATGTCCACTGAATCTGCAAAATTAATATAAAAAAAAAAAGTTTGGAAATAAATTTTAGTGAAGGAGAATTAAGAGAAGACAGAGATGTGTTAAGTCGGAGGTGAAGGGATTGAAAGACGCACTTTCAATTCCTTCAATTGTTATAATAAAAAAAATGAAACATCGTTTTCCCCATATTGCGGACTATAGGACATCAGGGTCCAAAAATAAAATACCAGCTACCATAAAGGACCAATGGCTAACTGGATACCAATATCTTCAGGACGGCATGGGAATTCACATTCAAAATTACAAACAACTACAAAATATGGACCTTTTAAAACCGTAAGAACTTTAGATAATTCATGAACATTAAATATAAAACTTTCCCAGTATTTAAATGATAGCAATAGTATTGCCTATCTGACCAAACTAAATTATTTAATAATTATTTTTATGGAATGTATTGTTAGTTTGTTAAATCATTTCCATTAATTTATTTTCCGTTCTTGTAAGTTTTTGTTATGATTTTTTTTTTTTATTAAAACAACTTGTAATAAATGCTAAATTTAAATCGGGCATGAATGTCTGCATAGATTTGTAAAATTATATATGTTAGTTTAAGGGAGGGTAATCTTAGGTTATTTGCTTCGTAGTTAAATTGGGTCAATGGATTGGATATATTGGTATAATTAGTAGATGTAGTATGAGATTCATTACTTGCAGGATCGTATCATACGCCGCACACCCCCTTTGCCTATGGAATGGGATCGTAAATCAGCAAAAAGGACAGCAGTCCCTTCCTATGGAGTTTTTTTTTATTGTTCTTCTTGCCAGACAGATGTAGCATTCCTGTCTGGATGAGAGTCAATGTCTTCTAACCATGCTGTTCAGATGTACATTCCTGATAGTATGATATTTTGTACTGTCGTATTCATACTGCATTGAATGCATCGATATATCAGATGGATTGATGTTGGTTTGGCTGCGAACCTTTGGCCTAAGGTTAAATCAGGGATAGAATATTTTCTTTACCAAATGAAATCTATGTAGTCTATTCATACTCGACACTTAATAAAATATTAAATTCATCTGTGCGAACTTAGAAAATAAAAGTTTAAACGTAAATTAAATTCTAAAAACAAAGTTAAAATGTGAGTTAAATTTTAAAGTAAAGTTCTGACATTTTATAAAAGGAAAATTTTAAAGTAAAAGTGATTCTAAAATGATTCAAAATTTATATGTGCGTAAATAAATGTTTGTGTGTTATTACTGGCAGTGGCTTCTATTATTTTTTAATATTGAAAATATTCTTAGATAAGAATTTATAAAATATAAATCTCTGCTGTTCCACTGAGCTAGTGGCATATGCTGACGGTCTGAATAAAACATGTAAATTTTTTTTTTAATTTACGTATCTGCCTAATATATAAATTTTCTAGCTTCTACTAGCCTAGTGGCGCTCTGTAGTGTAGATACGGTAAGACTGGTAACTTCTTACTTATTTGACCATTATAATTGGACTCCCAACATGGCATGATGTTTAATAAACCACAAATACCCCAAGAAAATTTTTTCAAATGAAATATTTTTATCTATTTACATAAAGTCGTATACTTTCAATCTTATAAAAGCACAGCCAGAAAGATATAGCACATATATTAAACATGAGAAAGTATTAATAATTTTAAATTGTATTTTGTTAAAAAGAAAGTCAAAAGGTTGCAATTAATATGTTTTTTTTTTGTTAATATATATTATGCTTTTATGTGTATAGGCGCGCACAGCCACTTAAGTTTATGATTGTAAATGTGGTACCTTATGATGAGTACTTTTTGGGAATTTACTTCAGTGTAACCCTATGTAAGCATTTCAATCAGTCATAAATAAGTTGATGGTATATATAATTGTGCCGCTATATACACGTATAAACCTATTATCTTTTAAAACGTATTCACCTCAATGCAACCTTCTTAAATAAATAATTTATATAATTTGCTTGTCATGCCATTTGTTAGAAATGAAATATAGAGAAAAGAGAATTCTTGGGGGGAGGAGGCGTAAACGCAGATGGCTCATAGGAAAACGATAGTAAACATTTTTTTTGTATATAGTCCTTTTGTAAAAATTACTAACCGAATGTTTTTGGAAATGTCTTCGTTAATCGTGTACCGTAATTACTAACCCTAAGTAATTTTTTTTTTAAAGCAAGTTTACTGATATGTAACGGGCACATATGCCGTTACATTACTTTTTTTAAAATTAAACATGAAAAATAAAAGTTCGCAAATAAAAACTTTTTTTTCTAAGAATTAAAAACTAAAAATCATCTAAACTCTAATATATAAAATCGCACAGATGAAAAATTATTAAACAAAAACTTCATTTAAAAAAAAGAAAAAGTTTTAAAACTAAATATTAAGAAAAAGACTTAAAAGATTTAAAGATAAAAAAATTAATTAATGTTATTGAAAAATGGAAATGATTATTTTAATTAGTCCAAGTGAACTAGCCCTTGGACATTTCATAATATATAATCAAAGGTCAGATAGGAGAGAAAAACAATGGGAACAGAATGGCCAATAAAAGAAATCACTCAGAAATCGGACCTCAGTGAAAAGCCATCACCATTGTCATGACGTAATGTCCACTGGATCCAAAAATCTACCATAAAAAGTGAGTGAAAATTAATTTAAGGAGAGATGTGTGATAGCAGTGGTGATATGTGTTAGTGCGGAGTTGAAGGAGAAAGGATTGAAAAGATGCACTCTTCAATCCCTTCAGTTCTGCTAAAAAAAAGAAAAATGACCAATCGTTTTCTACATTGAGGACCAGCTAAAGTAAAAGACTTCGGATGAATCAATAAAATGGCCAACAGAATACCAATCTCTTTAGGACAGTGTGGGAATTCACGTTCAAATGGCAAGCAATGGATAAAGATGAACTTTTTAAAACCGTAAGAACTTTATGAACATTTTCAAAACAATAACTCTAAGTATAAAATTTTCCCAGTATTTAAAATAATTGCAATAGAAATTCCTATCTGACCAAAAGTAATCAGTTATTAATTATTTGATTGAATGTATTATTTGTTTGTTAAATCATTTCCATTTTTTTATATATTTTTATTAATATTTATTGTATAAATTACTTAAATGCATTAAATTTAAGTTGGGTATAGACGCTTGCATGGATTCGTTAATGGTTAATTATGTTTTGTTTTCATATTTGATTAAAATATATAGACATTCGGTAAATAATGATACCTTACGGTGAGTATCTAAAATGTATTTATTTGGATGTCTTTTAAGTTATTGGTGTCAATGCAGCATCTTATGATGAATGCCATTGGGTTTCTTGTAAATTTCCCTCTGCAATTCCATCAATGACTTTATATTTTGATCGTTTAAGTTTATTTTGAAATGTTTTTTTTAACCGTGTAATCTATGTAGCCGATCTATACCCAACATTAAAAAAAACACACATTTATAAAATTCATCTGTGTGAAAATTATATAAATGTTAAACTTAAGTCGGGTGTGAATGGCTATATAGATTTGTAAAGTTATATTAATTAATTAAGGGAGGGTTAATCTTAGGTTATTTGTTTCGTAGTTGGATTGGGTCAATGGATTGGATATATATCGGTGTAATTAGTAAATGTATATGAGGTCTGCTACAGGCAGGATTGCATTATATGCCGCATACCCCTTTTTGCCTATGGAAGGGGATAGTAAGACGGAAAATGCAGTCCCTTCCTATGGAGTTTTTTTTATTGTTTTTCTTGCCAGACAGATGTAGCATTCCTGTCTGGATGAGAGTCAATGTCTTCTCTAACCCTGCTGTTCAGATGTACATTCCTGACAGTATGGTATTTTGTGCTGTCGTATTCATGCTACATTGAATACATCATATATATCAGATGGATTGACGGTTTAACTGCGAACTTTTGGCCTAAGGTTAAATAAGGGATAGAATATTTTCTTTTCAAATAAAATCTATGTAGTCTATTCAAACTCGACACTTAAATAAAAATACTAAACTTATCTGTGCGAACTTATAAGAGTTAAAACATAAATTAAATTCTAAAAAACCAAGTTAAAATGTAAGCTAAATGATAAAGTAAAAGTTATACTAAAATAATTTTAAATCTTATATATGTTTAAATAAATGTTTGTGTGTTATTACAGGCAATGGCTTCTTTTATTTTTTAATATTGAAATTATTCTTAGATAAGAATTTATAAAATATAAATCTCTGCTGTTCCACTAAGCTAGTGGCATGGGCTGACGGTCTGAATAAAACATGTAAAAAAAATTTTTTAACAGCATGTATCTGTCTACTTTATAAATTTTCTAGGTTCAAATGATCTAGTGGCGCCCTGTAATGCAGATACAGTAAGACTGAATTGATCACCCACACCGTGACTGCTATAATATATTATTTAATTTTTTCTTAAAAAATTCTTTAATCTTTTTCTTATATTATATATAAAACATATTTTTGCCAATCCAATAATATATTCTTAAATAATTTTTAAGTTACCTATAGTAATATTATAAGAGCTATATGTTATTATTTTTTTAGCATTTCACTTCAAATTTTATTTATTTTATTAATTTAGATCAATTAATTCAGAGAAATTACTTAAACTTTTCTCATAAAATAATTATGCAAAAAGTACAAAATAAATTACTGTTTAAATTTTAATCAGCCCTTTTCAATTTTTTAAGATTATTTTTAAATCTTTTATCTAATTTATGTAAACAAATTAATATTTTAAACTTTTTCATAAATTTTAAATTAAAAAAAATTTTTATTAATAAAAACATCGGTAATAAATTACTTTTAATTTAAATACTCTTAAAGGCAAAATTTGTGCCAGCATCAGTGGTTATACATTATTATAAATTAATATAAATAAATTAAGTCATATTAATTTCAAAAATAAAATTTCTAACATTCAACATAATTTAACTATTCACTATCAAAATTTGAAGGTATTAGCATGTCTGGATCATAAGTAATGACAAAAAATGTGATAGTGCATTCCGTACTTTTGTAGAAAACCCATGTTAGAACAATACTGAAATGTTCGAAATAATTCAAACTGTGTGACGCTATAAATCATAAGAACATTTTCAAGTGGTTTGCAAGATTTCATGATGGCAGGAATAGCAATGAAAATGAACCATGGCCAAGCATATCAAAATCAGTTGGAAATAAAGAAATCATAAAAATTCTTTCAATTGATCATTTTGTGTTTGACAGACTTATTGAGGGACTCACTGTCATTCACAAAATCATTCAAAAACAGCAGAATAAAAAATAAAATTCTGCTATAAAACATATTAAACCTTTTTTAAAACTTAAAAATGTTTATCGTGCAAAACAACAATATTTCTATTGTATAAATAAGTCAAAAGTTATCTTACTATATCTTTATTTTATTAAGATAATTAAACATTTCAACCTAAAATTTAAATAAATAATATTGCAATAACATAACAGTAGCAGGAATGCAATCCATAATTTTATATAGTGAAAGCCTATACAATTTTTAAATTAAAAAAAAGAACTATTTTATATGAAACATATTTCTAATGGATATCCTACATTTTATAATTAATAAAATTAATAACATTTTTTAAAAAAATTGAACAAAAGGATATCCTTTTTTTTTTTTAATTTTTTTTTCTTGAAAGTTAATTCATTTATTCAGTTTTGAAAGAAGTCCAATTATTTTCCTACTAATAAATAAAAGATTATCCCTCTTTCCTTATTTTTTTTTTGTAAATGGTAGCACATAGTTGTATCTAAAAGTTAAAAATCTTTCTATTTTAGCATGTCTGAATATTTATATATAAATGCTATAAATTCTATAAAAGTTTTTGTGATTGTTATAATACTGAAGCATAATTGAAAGTATTTACTTTTTCTTTAAATCTATGCCACTATTTAACATACAGTGACATCTGCTATAGAAAAACTTTAAAGTGTCGAAAAATTGTAGAACACTCTTCCTGATTAAATTAAAAAGTATACAACAAATGCAAATACATGCAATAATCACTACAATGGCAGTTAACTTTCCAAGTCACACTTACATTATCAATTTAATTCACATGTTTATTTATATATTTAGCAATGAAAATATATGGTATTTATTATTTTTTAATTAATTCTACTCCATGCATATAATAATTTTGACCACAAGCCCAAAAATCTGAGTTAGAAAAGTAATTAATGTTGTTTAGGGGGGGGGGGGTGCAAAATCAATAAAATTGTAATTGAACAAAAATTTTGGTGCATACAATTTGCATGTGACCAATAAATTTTAGAACTTTTGAGAAAAGCCAAAATAGAAAGTGAAATGAAAAATAATTTTTATCAATATAAATTCATTTTTCCATTAGAAATCAATTTTAATTATGCATTAGAATATATTATTATTTTATTTTTTCAAAATGAAAAAGGTGTAAAAAGATCAAATGGCAGATGTCGTTGGTTGATATAAGAAGAGTGTGAAGCTAAAGCGAAGATAAAAAAGCTGATTAATTAATATCATGAAAAAAAATTTCAAGTGAGAAAGTGGAAGTTCATCATAATTTGTTTTTAGATCAAACATAGAACTAGGTATCTAAAAAAAATTATTTCCAAATGAAAAAGCTATGAAACAATAAACTAACAAAAATACTATGATAAATGCCATTGATGTATATAAAGTGTGAGTGTGTCAAAATGCTTGTCTTTCTAAAATATCAATTAATGCTGTCAAAAAAAATTTCAAGCATGAAAATAGAAGTGAGTTTTATAAATCCTAAGTTTGTTTTTGCTTTAAGAAGATCAATTTAAATTTTCATTATGGGAGAAAAAATAGATTAAAAATATAGTATTTAAAAAAAAAGTTGTGTTCATAATATGGCTAAATCAATGTTCTTTGAATTTTGATTAGGGTTAGTTTTGTTTATGTCTTTAGTTTATGCTTTTAAAGTTTTTGGTTTACATTAACATTGAACTATATAGTATGTATAGTAATAAGTTATATAGATATTTACTTGGAAGGTAACCTTGCTCTACACTGTAGATCTAAAACAAACTACTTAAATATATATATATTTCACTAGTATTTCAATATAAGTTTCTGGTATAACAAATGCCCCTCTGGAACCTATTAGTTTATTATAGAAGCTTCTATCTTATATGCATGTATATTAAATATTAACTAAAACATATGTATACAATTGAGAAATATTCAGAAATGAAAAGTTCAATTGTACATAATTTTTAAAAAAACTCCCATTATACTACATCAATATTATAGGTCAGCTATTAATGTGAAATGTTGTCACATTGCTTTACATATTGTAAGTAACCAGATTGGTATGTGTCACATTATTTTAAAAAAAATAAAGAAGTTTGTTGGTCTTGTTTAATTTTTATTTCACTTGATCTATGGATAATGGAGGTGTTGAAGTATTAACATTAACCAAGTAACTATGGCAACTATACTACTCAAACAACATTATTATTTATTAACATTTAGCATCAATTTATAAATCTGTTGTGATCAATCTCAGAAAAAATATGAACATGTAAATAAATAAATAGATTTTGGAAATAGTTGAGTCATAAAAACTTACTTGAAGAGAATCAATATTATTATTAAGTTTTAGACATTTCAATTTCCGTTATTACAATCACCATAGCAACACCTATTATAGAATTAAATGTTTTATGTTTCATATATGTGGTTCATAAATTAGTTATATAAAAAAAATATTATTAAAAAAACATACGTAAAAATATTTATATCCATTAAAATGTATTAGAATTATAATATGAATTTTTTATTTTGGTTTAAAATGAAAAATAACTTGTAAAACAGTATTTTAGTTTTACTATATCTAATTTCTTTTAAAATCTCCATTTCATTTATTAATTGGAGGCAAATTTTCTTGAACAATTTCTTACACCATTGAGTCAAATTTGAGAAATATTCAACAGTTGTTGTGATAACAATAACATCATCAAGAGTATCTTATAAATAGAAGAGACACTGTAATTTGAGTTCTAGTAATTTTGTCATTGTCTACAACAAACATTTTAGATCTGTCTTTAAAAATTTATTAAATTTTATTGCTTAAGTGATTAATTTATAAAACCATGGAAGAATAAAAGTTTTAACTATCTGCCCGTTCAATTGAGGCAACTTGCTGATGAAATTCCAGGGGAAACAGTAAGAATGTAAAAGAAAGAAAAACCCCATCAAAATGCATCATATTGCAGGTCAGCTATATAAAGATATTCTGTGGTTAAAAATCCAGAATTGAATATAAAACCAATTAGAATAGAAACAAAAAATTTAAAATATACTATTATTATGAAACAGCAAAGAAAGTTTCTTCAAAAGCTGGTGATTACAAAATGTCAAACATAGATAAACTTAACATGAACTATCATGAAAACATCAAGTTCCACAGACAAAGCCAGAATCCCTATCTCATCACTAGCAATGAAAGCACAACTAAACAAACTCTCAAAATACAAAGCTGACTTCCCCCCTCAAAATATAATAATAAATTTTAATATTACTATATTCATAACAACAATAATAAATATATATGCATATTTCTCAATCCAAAGTATGCATATTTTTCCCTTAAAATCGCTAATTCTTTAAACAAATCTTGAGTCTTCATTGAGAATTGGCTTTGCTTATCATCTATGCAGGTATCAAGCCTTAATCTCTCTCTCCAGATATCTCTTTACTGGTCTAAACATCCTCATTTGGAATGATCTGAATATTTTTCTATTGGTCTCGGTGCTCTGTAAAAATACAATTTCTAATGCTTCTTTATCACTTTGAAATATATATAACATATCAAATGATAAATGCTGTCAAACATGAGCATCATCTTTAAGCTAATGCAAATTATAGCTAACTTATTCTCTTCCAACCTTAAGTTAAGATTAGAAGAGTTTGATGGCTCTACAGGTGAATCACTGAATGTCACTCTATGTATCGCACTTCCATTGCATCAGCCTCTCAACAACGCAAAGAATATCTTACCAACTGACCTCCACTCGCAAGTCATTAACAAGATCAAATCACCTACTTGCACCTCCATTTACTATGGGAATACTCGATCAAACTTATCTATGGGTATAGTCTAAAATACATACCTATATAATAGAACAAATGAAGACACATTCAATATTTTTTGAATATTTCTCTACAACTCATCATCCCTTTCTTCCTTCACCTGTCAACATCATGTGCATTGAAGGAAACAACATTAAATGAAAAATTAAAGAAGCATGGCATATCTCAGGTGACAAAAAACTCATCAATAGAAAAGAATCATGGATACCCTTCTCTAAAAAATGTCCTATTCTATCAAATTAATTTTCATAATTAAATTTTATATAAATTAGCAATAACAGCATATATACACACCCTCTCCCAACTTAAGCTAAGTCTATGCCTTGTAATAGTCAAAAGCTGGCTAATCACATACTGTTTAAAAACCTATGTTGTGAAAGCTTTTCTCTATACGTTCTTCACATATCTATTATTAAATATTATTTTTATAAACTTATTATTGTTTTACTAAACTTCATTATGTAAATTAGTACACTATACAGGCTTAAAACTGCATATATATATATATATATGTAATGTATGCGGGATTCAAACTCAGAATTTCACATGACCCTCACTCTCTATACCATCTCGTATTGCTGACCCACCTGATCACACACATGTTGAAAAGAAATAATTACCAATAAACATATTTTGTGCTAAACCAACACTCATCAGTTGGTCCAGATTACCATCACACATATATACAATCAGTACTCAGCTTTATATTAAGATAACCAATCTTCATATTTTAATGGACAGGCTTCAAACTACTCCAACCCACAACACTTCAGCCTCCCATTTCATTGAAAATATAATGATGGAACATTCAAAGCCCACGACTCAATATTGTGTTTGCCTAAGGAGGCAATTTTAATAAATAGGAATAAAATGAATTTGTTAGACAAGCTGCTAATATTAAAATTTGGGTTTTGTGGAATTTGAGTTGATGACTTTTGCTTACATTTTGTTATTTGAATTTAATGGCAGTTGAGGCAGATTTAAGGAATTAACAGGGAAAGTACTTCAGATTGAAAAACTGTCTATAATAGTTTATTACTGTTATATTTATTATTTTTATTATTATATATATAAATCAAATAATGTAATTAGAAGGAAAAATAAATCTCATTAATAAAAAGTATGTTACATTAATTCTTCCCAAAACAAGAATAAAAGTTAAAAAAAAAATACTAGCTGAATAAATAAAAGACTGCATAATGAACTAATAATATTGCAATTAAAAAATACATTTGTATATGTTTGCATATTTATATTTTTCACTAAAACATATTATACCTGCCTGAAGACAGCAGATACTTTTAATAAAATATTTACTAAGTAGAAAAGTTTCATCCACTCTGCTTATATATGTCTTATATAACTTATATTATTATCATTTAAATTGTTTTACAAACATTAAATATTAATAACTAAAATGTGCTATTTTTGATTAAATGAAAACATTGGAGCATTAATAAACTCATATTCATAATTTTATATTCCTAAAAGTATTTTATTATTTTCAATATTTCAAATTTTGAAAAAATGTGAAGCATTAATAATTGTGTGGCAGTTATTTTTAGTATTTTATTACCTATTATTTAGTAATTAAATCTGATATATAGGCAAAAGCAGTCTTTGAATAGTCCTAAGGAAGCAAACATCTCTTCCAATAGTCCTCCAAAGAAAAAGCTTATCTCTCTAGGTTTCCATTTGCAAGGTTGTAAAGGTTTATGATTTTTTTTTTTTATTCTATTTTCATATTAATTTACTGACAAATAATTTGATGGTTCATCAAAAAAAAAAAAAAATCCAAAAATAATGTGATAATTAATTAAATTAGTACTTAAACAAGGGATTTTAGGCCTTTTTGGAATATGAAAAAATTCCCAAACTTTATCTGATCTAGATTTAGGTACAGGTAATGACTATGGGAAACAAATGAGCAAACCTAATATGGCATGAGATCTTTCAACACATATATATATTGTAACGAGCACATACGACGTTACATTATTTTTTTATTAGTAAACATGAAAAAAATAAAAGTTTGCAAATAAAACTTCTTTTTTAAGAATTAAAAATTGAAAATTAAAATTCTATACTAAACTCATATATATATTTAAATCGCACAGATGAGAAATTAAAAAAAAGAAACTTTATTAAAAAAAAGGGGTATTTTAAAACTAAATTATCTGTAAAGATTTAAAGATAAAAATATATCGTAAGTTTGTACAAAAAAAATTATGGAAATGATTAATTTAATTAGTCAAATGTAAACTAGCCTTGGGCATTTAAAATGTATAAGCAAAGGTCAGATAGGAGAGAAAAACAATGGAATCGGACCTCAGCGAAAAGACCATCACATCGATGACGTAATGTCCATTGGATCCTTAAGTTATGTATAAAAGAAAAAATTTGGAAATAAAAAGTGATTTTGGTTTAATTAATTAGAAGACGGAGATGATAAGTCGGAGAGTTGGAGGTGAAGAGATTGAAAGACGCACTTTCAATTCCTTCAGTTGTTATAAAAAAAAGAAATGAAACATCGCTTTTCTTATACTGAGGACAACAGGATCATTGGGGGATTTAACGTGGATTTCAAATGGCATGCAATGGATAAAGAGGAACGTTTTAAAAATCGTAAGAACTTTAAAAACATTTTGAAACACTAATGAACATTTAAAAACATTAAGAACTTTAAAATATAAACTTTCCCTGTATTTAAAAAAAAGTAGAAATAGATTCCTATCTGACTAACTAAATTATTTGTTAATTAGTTATAATCTTATTTAATGTATTTCTTTTGTAAAATCATTTCCATTTATTCATTTATTTATTTATTAGTTCTTTAAGTTTTATTATGATTTCTGTTTTTCGTTAAACTAGTTATATAAATGTTAAATTTAAGTCGGGCGTGAAGGGCTATATAGATTTATAAAGTTATATATATAGTTTAAGGGAAGGTAATCTTAGGTTATTCGTGTCGTAGTTGAATTGGCTCAATGGATTGGATATATTTGTGTAATTAGTAGATGTAGTATGAGATCCGCTACAGGCAGGATTGCATATATACGCCACACACCTTTTGTTTGCCTATGGATGGGTTTGTAAGTCAGCAAAGGACCGCAGTCCATTCCTATGGAGTTTTTTGTTTATTGTTCTACTCGCCAACAGATGTAGCATTCCTGTTGGTGGAGAGACAATGTCTTCTCTACCTCTACTTACTGTTCAGATGTACATTCCTGACAGTATAGTATTTTGTGTTGTCGTATTTTCATGCTACATTGAATACATAAATGTATCAGATGGATTGACGCCAGTTTGACTGCGAACTTTTAGCCTAAGGTTAAATAGGGATAAAATATTTTCTTTTCAAATGCGAATCTATGTAGTCTATTCATACTTGTCACTCTAAATAAAATTGCATTAAATTTAAGTTGGGTATATACGTTTGCATGGATTCGTTATCGGTTAATTAAGTTTTGGTTTTCATATTTGATCAAAATATATAGACATTCGGTAAATAATGATACCTCACAGTGAGTATCTAAAATGTATTTATTCGGATGTCTTTAATTTAAGTTATTGGTGTCAATGCGGGCATCTTACGATGAATGCTATTGGGTTTCTTGTGAATTCCCTCATGCAATTCCACCAATGATTTTATATTTTGATCGTTTATGTTTATTTTGAAATGTTTTTAACCGTGTAATCTATGTAACCGATCTATACTCAACATTATAAAACAAACTTTCATAAATCCATCTGTGCGAACTTAATTAAAATGTAAACTTATAATATTATAAAAATTAAAATGTAAATTTAAATTCTAAAATCAAATTAAAATCTAAAATAAACATACTAAAATAAAAATGTTAAATTTTATATATATGTGCGTAAATAAATGTTTGTATGTTAATTACTGGCAGTGGCTTATTTTATGCTTTTTTAAAAATATTCTTAGATAAGAATTTATTGCAAATATAAATCTCTGCTGTTCCATTGAGCTAGTGACAATGGGCTAACGACCGGATATAAAATAAAATAAAAAAATTTTTTTTCACTTACGTATCTGCCTACTTTATAAATTTTTCTAGGTTCAAATGCCTAGATGGTGCCCTGTAGTGCAGATTACGTTAAGCAATTACTCCGGATTGTTATAACTGGCGAAAGAATAGTCAAAACAGATTGCCCTTTGTACGTCAAGTAAAAGATATTAAAAAGCTAACTTAGAAAAATAATAAATTAATAAATCTTTAGAGTCAAAAATTAAAATTGCAAGAGATAAAATGGTCAAAAATGACGCATTTGACTCTAAAACGGAGGGGGGGGTGTAATGTGCCAAGGCCAATTTGGCACATGTATATAAAATAATTTTGTCTAAAAAAAATTATTAAAATAAAAATCTTTCGCAAAAGAGTTTGAAATAAAAGTTGAAAAATCATTGATTTAAAGTGGGAAGGGGGTTTTCTTAAAGTTAAACTGAAGATTTTATAAAAAGGAAGTAAAGAGTTTATTATTATTAGATGAAATACAATTTAAAAGTTTAAAAAAATATATGAATCTCTTCATTTAAATTAAAGAAGAAAAATAATCTTAAAACTATTTTTGATTTTAGAATAGTAAAATATATATGTGCGTGCGAATGTAAATAAATGTAAGCTGTTAATAAGAGATATAATAAATGCGTGTTAAAATCGTATTGAAAAACACATGAAAATAAATATTGAAATGAAATATATTTAAAAACACAGCGGTGGGCTACTAAAGATATAAAAACAACACGTTTTGAAATAGCTACTACTAATTAAACAATCTTCAAAAACACGTTGTCAAAGGATTAGTTATCAATGAAATTTCGACAACACTCATTTGTCGGAGGATATGAAAACAAAAAACACTTTGCAGATATGAATAGCTAGATTTTTATCGGACAATTATTTGAGAGAGTTTTTTCAGTCTAGTTTGCAGTGACAGTCTTGTTCCAGTTCAGACAACAGTGCAATTTCTATTATGTATACAGAAACAAAAATGCATTGTTGAGCAGCTTTTGGAAATATACGCTCGTGCTTCAGCCTTTTAGTCCAACAAGATCAGCAAAACCTGCTTGTGAAATAATGTCTGCATAACAACTCAGAAATCCTCCGTCAAACGTTCAGCTGTCTTCAAGAATAAAACCAATGGATTCGCATAAAATCTCTTCAAGAAACGTCAAAATCTAACCGGTTAGATATACTCCATCAGAAGCAGCCAACAACAAGCAATATCCACGCTCCAAAAATCCTAGGTAAACATTTATTTATTATCATTAATACGTAGTAGCCACCGCTGTAATTCGTAAAAATTCAAGATTCAAATTATATAAACTCTATAAGCATGCACAAAATGAACTATTGATGTGCGTGTTTGTGAATGTTAGATAATTTAAATGGCAAAGATTATTTTTGCTTTCATAAAATATATCATAGTATGTTAACTTAAAATGTGTGTGTTATTTATAGATTTATAAAAATGTTTATCATTAGTAAATTTTATTAATAAATTCTCTTTAAAATTAAACTTTATTTGTCGGTCAATTCTTTTTCTATATTTTATTACTGATTAAAATTAGACTGGGCTAGTTTATGGGATGGTTTCGGGCGCTGGATTATGAGCCTACTGACCAAATACGTTGTTTATTCTTCTGAAAAGATAGCTGGCGCATGGAGTTTACTCCGAAACAAATAAAGTGTTTGGATAGTAGGGGTTTGAATCTAGCAGCCGAGAAGGGCCATTGTTGATAGTTAAAGCTATCAATAAGATCTCCCATTTCGCTCGAACGTGCCGGTTCGTTCACGTAACATTTATAAGACTATAAATGTATTACGAAGGAGTTTGAAACTGGCCAAAACTTATATACGTGTAAGTAAGTGGTTTCAGCGGTTCGACCCAGTACAATATATATGAACATAAATTTCTATTAGGCAAAAAAGGTGGGTTAAAATCCATCTTTTCCTTTTTTGTTTTACATTATTTAAGATCATATATATATATATTGAGATTTTTGAATAAAATATTATGTTTTTATCACTATCATTTTATAAAATCTAAGCAGAACTGAATTTGGCTTTTAAGTGTGTCACAAGAATAGTTCAACACTTAGTTGGATACAGTCCAAATTACATTAAAGTGAAGCATGAAAAATAATTTGTTCCCCATTCAGTGGTTTAGCTAAACACATTATTATATGAACTATCTTAATAAGCAATAAATATGTGTTTAGAAGCATTTATAGAATGGTTTTAAAATAAACTGCCAGACAATTTTTAAATACAATTTGTCAAAGTTCAAATGCTTTTTTAAACTCAAAATAAACAGAAATATTTCTCAAACAGAACAACCATTTTCCATCACTTTTACAATTTGTTAGTTCTTTATTCACAATAAGCAATTATACAAAAATATATATATAATGACAATAATTTATAAATATGTACATTTATTATCAATCTGCAATGGTTTGAATTACTGGCCAACTAACTCACAAAACTCTACATAAAGTTAAGTTTAGAGAATTATTACTAAAAGATAGATTTCAAAAAAAAAAAAAAAACTATTAATTGATAATTATTATTGATCTGTCAATATATTATAAAATTTTATTAGAAATTCTTTAGTTGGATAAGATAAAATGAACAAAAAAAAAAAACACTCCATTCCATCAAGTAAAGGCAATATCATGATGTCAAAAATTTGACATTTGAAACTTGAGAGGTCCAAATGCAAAAAATATACAACAGAATATGTCTTCTTATTAAATAACTTCTTATTCCTGGGGCAAATAATTATTATAATATATTTTCCATTGTCTCATCATTTTTAGCTCAGTATTTGTTACTTAAAAACATTTATAATAATTATATACAGTCAAGACAATAAAAATTTATGCCTGAAATCTTATACTAAGCATGTTTTGCTATATCAAAAAGATGGGCTAATTGACTATTAAAGTTTGCATATTATACATATAGAATGATTCCAATGAATGAGTCATAACAGGCTATGATTATGAGAAATACATTTTCTTGAAAGCACTAAGACATTTTAATTGCTATTAATTTATTAAGTGTTAGCACTATTCAATATTATTATAATTTGGATAAACATAAAGCATAAATCTATACTTTGTTACTTAAAAAATTATATAAATCAAGCTTTAAATTATATCCAAAATTAACTCATAATAACAGCTACTATTTATAGGAATTTGCAATAATAATGTTTACATTATAGTACAAAAATGCTTTTCAACAATATAAACAACTATCATCAAAGTTGATCTGATTTAGCACTAATAATATTTTTTTTAACAATTTAATATTTCCAGATTAACTCTACACATACACTGAATAATTTTGATAAAAATTAAAAATCAATGCTGCAGTTTGCAATGTAGAAACATAAAACCCATTGAAGTTAAAATCAATAGATTACTAGAATAAATAATACTTTTTTTTTTTTTTAACATTTGATTCCATGCAATGAAAAAGAGTACTATTTTTAAACTATTCAGGTTTGAATCTCAAATTTGAAAAAGCAGATTTATTCCCTTCCTAAAATAATAATAATAATAATAATAGTCAGGATAATATTTTTTTTTTTTGTCTTTAGAAAATTTCCCCCCACTTGATTAAATTACATTTATTAATAGCAGTAATAATTTCATTCAGAAATCACACAATGTTTCTATGATGATAATTAATTCATACAATCTAATGCTCCTTGCTTTCTATAATTAATAGAACCAATGTAGTATGTTTTATTATATATAAATATGAAATATAATTATTAATAAAATAATATTACATTAAAGTTACATATTAATGAATTCATGTTTTAAAAAAAGACCTAATTTACTTATAAACAAATTCCATTTTTATGTTGGTGAATCAATCTGATTTTTATTTCACTGTTATTGTGATGTGCTATTATATATCACTAAAGTTAATAGTAAAAAACTTTCCTATTAAAAAAAGTTCTATAAGCAGCATATAAGAATTTCAGAACAATTGAAGGCTAAGTATATAATAAATTCCAAATTCAATTATTACAGATGCAAATATTCCATAAAATCATACATTTAAATATAAATAACAATACAAAAAGCACAATGTTTGATTGAGTCCTGTAAATCTATTAAATGTTGATAATTATTGTTATAACAACATGAATAGAGAACATTAACTAAATTAATCACAAATAAAACTTAAAAACTACAAATTCTAGACATATCTTCTGTATATAGGTAAATAATGTGTGTCATATTTTTTCTTTTTAGACCAATGCTATATTTTTTAATTAAAAGAGTTTACTGAATTTGATCTTCATAAACAGTGCTAAATCTTACAATACAATACAGGAAATAAACAGTAATGGAAATTGATCTAAAAGATTATTTTTATTTGATAAATCTCAAAAAGTATTCCCAAAAGCTAAGATAAAAAACAACAACATATGGTCAAATAAGTGGAGCTGCATTTTAATTGTTTGATTATCATATGACAGTTTTGATTTTAACTTTTTTTTGTCTTCATAAACTGGCATAAAAAAAAAAAAAAAACTATTACGCATTTCATACGTTATTAAAAAAAAAAAAATTCATCAGTATTTCAAATTTTTACTCCATTTTTTTTTTAAAGATTTTTATTAACACAAATTTAAAATAAATGAAGAAAAACTGTGAGTATATTAACAAGGAATAGACAATTATGATTATAGTCATAATTCTTCATACTTTCATCGGTAAATGTAATATTCCATAATATGACATAAAAATTTATAAAGCAAGATGAATTATATCAAAATTATTTTTCAGAAAATAAAATTATTACATTATAAAATGATTGCATACTTTTTTGGTAATTTGTACATGATATATACTTTAAATCCAGCTGCTTTACAATATGTGTTTAGATTTTTACATAAAGTTGTGTTTTAATTTGTTTCAATGTAAAATGTTTTAATGTTAGTTGCTTCAACATAAATCTTATAATAACGTATTGTTTAATTTGTCTATTTCCCATTTTTGGACATCAAAAAATAATGATTTATAAAGGATTCTGCTGAAAGTGTTTTCATTTACATAGTTTGAAGATTATTATTTGACAAATAAATTTGAAATGTCTAATATTAAAAAAAGAATTAAATATTGTTTTTACATATATTTTTTTTTGCTCAGATAGTTATACAATATTGTAATGCAAGAGAAATATATATGTTAAAGCTACACATATTTCATTTTAAGAGTAGATAGAAGAAGGAAGTGATTAATTTATTAATAAAATGAAATAATGTAAACATCTGTCTTTTAAGAACGTAATTGTATCAAAAGTGAACGATTGCATATACATTTTTTGTTATAAAATAGAGCAACAATTTGGGATTGGAGTTGGGGGGGTAGGGATTTGTAAGTAAAGATTGAAACTAGTTCTCCTGTTTTATAAATTACAGGGGGGAAAATGTATGTGTGAAAAAAGAAAATAATAACAAATAAATGCAATTAGTAAAAGATTACTGGCTGATAAAAGAAAAAGTAGACTAACAATTAAATTAATTAAAACCACACATGAGGAGATAGATTAATCTTGAAATGAGATTAGATAGCAGAAAAATGCAAGAATTAATTAAACTTGATCTCAGTCATGATAAAAATAAAACAATGGGAAGGAGAAATATAAAAGAGAGAAGAGAAATTAATTACAGAGAAGCAGAAGTCAGATTATTATGTAATATCAGAGTATAAGTACTATTGCTATTATTAATACTCGGCTGTGACAGTACTACTATTGGAAATAAAGAAGAGTCAGAAAAAGGTCATTGGAAAAGCTGTCCTTGTTTCCAGTACCCTTATTCCTTGACCCATTCATCATTGAAAGCCAACTTATCAACATGCAGTGCTAAAGAAGAATAGGAGTGTTTGGCTAGCCTTAAAGTCAGAGTCCTCACTACCATCAGATGTTCTCAACCTGGAACCAATGCCTGACCTGTGATGTATGAGCAACTGATAATTTCTCCCATTGTCAACTTGGAAGAATGGAAAGGAAAGAAGAAACCATCGATGGAAATCAAAAGGTCAAACATTTGATAGTTAACAAGTAAAAGAAACATAGAGAACTGAACAAATGAAGATGTCATTGCTAATGTAAAACCTGCGTAAATATACTTTTTTCTCCATTATAAATATCTAGACATATATGTGTTAATGAAATGAATTCTAGTGGACTATCATAACTATAACCTAAAGTGATTTTTAATATTTCTTATGTAAACTTTATTATATTATGTTATACTGAAGCAGTCGGATCTAAGTTTGATCCTAGCTTCATGATCTTTCATATGAAGCCAACTTCAAACCCTTGTACTAACCTAAAATTTCCGATGCAATGGGGCTTTATACGTTCAGTCCACGCTAGTTTCCTTAAAGAAAAACTATTATAAATGTGTGTTAAAATTAATTCATTTGAGATTTAAACTAATCATTTCTATTAATAAATTCATGTTAGAATTATTCATGAATTTATATATATTATAACTGCGTGGATTGTGCGTATATATATTTATAAATGTTTAAATATACATAATTGTTCGAAAGTTTCATTGCGTCGGGAATGTTTATTTTACTTTTAAATAATATGTTAAATTTTTAGTGATTAAAAGCTACATTCTTTCGATAAGCTTTCAGATTTTCTCTTTCCAAAACAATGATTAAAGTTTTTATTAATTAGAAATAGATGTCTTTAAAATGTTAGGACGGTCCTAATTAAAATCATTTTCTGATGTTAAAAATTCATTTTCTAATTAGAAAATGAATTCAAGTTAATGAGTTTGAAAGCCTTATCTGAAGGAATGTATCTAAAAACAACTAGTAAATTTTTTTTAAGATTGATTAGGAAAGAAGTACTAGCCTAAAGGCATCAGATACAGTATAAAGAGCCCAGGAAAAGTTTCCAAGCAGCTATTATTCCTCATTAAGAGAAGCCCTATATATTTCATTAGAGAAGAAGCCGCCCAGTTAAATTATGAAGTAAAATAGTGTTTCTACCATGGTGGGGGGGGGACTTAACTTCAAGAGTCTGACTACGGTTCCTTAAGTCCCCTGAAAATCTTCAATGTGGCTGCAATATAAAAATTCATATACCTATCGTAAGCTGTCGAAACTTTAGAGAAATCCATCAAAATGCTATTCACATAATTTTCAAAATGCGCGCATACGTTTCATCCAACTGAACTCTGCCCTGTGGAAACTCAGAAGCCAACCATGAAGAAATGGTAATATCTTTCCTTTTGAACCTGGCCACTTCTGAACTTTAAGTTAAAACATCTTTAAGCTATCTACTGTAAAATTGTCTTTTTGTTAATGTTATTTTAAATTATGTAGTAATTCTCCATCTATCTCTAGTCTTTAAATTTAATATCTGTTAACTTTCCTTTCTTACGATGGCAGTTCGTTTATTTAACCCTATTATATATTTGCTAGATGATTATATATATTTATTGTGTGATTTATTAATGTTGTTTATTTTTTATTATATGCCAATAATAACTTCAACTCGATAATAATTTCCTTCGTTGCATTTGCCTTTTTAAATAATATTATATTTATTTTTATAGTAATTCTTACCCACTAGAACTATTTTGATACAGTTCTATTAATTAGCGAGTTGAATGATTTGTACAATTTTTTGCTATTTTATTAATGGCTAATAACAACAAATTATTAGCTCAATTTTTAACCTATGCTCCCGGCCACTTTACTGAATTTATAAGTTATTTATCCACATTAATATATTGTTTCGCAAAAAGGTCGATAAAGGAATTAAATGAATATATATTCCAATTCAAATGTTATACTTTCTGTTAATATTCAGGGAGGGCATGAGATTTAGGGTATAATTAAGGTATTTTCTAATTGCATTAAATATTTGTTGATTAAAGCATGTTTGACTTTAATTTAACTTGATCAGGTCATCACGTAGAGCATTCGTTATATAAAATGGGTTTTATTATTAATTAAAAGATGATTACCAAGTCATCATTTTTCGGAACGTTGCTGACGCGAGCCATCTCCTCCTTCACAGGCTTGTCCTCGGTGATATTACTGTTCGTTAAATTACATAGGAAGAAAGTACTTCCTCACTTGCTCGTTTTATATTTGGAACACCGAAGGTTTGAGGCTACGACCCAACCTGGTTTTCCGTGTTCTATGGATCCTTCATATAGGGCATCAAAGACTTGTCGAATACAAGCGCCCTGCTATTTTCTCAAATCACAGACAAGCCATTATTTTTCATATTTATTCTTATAGCTCATAAGTCGTCAGTACCGTTTATTTCTCAGTTCCAGTAAAACCCGCTCCCATGCTCGTAAATCGTGATGAATTGATTTTATTAAAGTCGAACAAATTCATATTTATTTATAATTAAATAAGTTTTCTATTAAATATTAAAGTTATGCCCTAAATACGTATCTTGCTCTTTGTGAATTGATTTGCGAATGTGAAAATAAATCTCACATTCTTTCCTTTAGAATCAGAATAATAATTTCAGTCATAGCAAAATACCTTTATCTACCTTTATTTTCTTGTCGGGGGCATAGACATATATTTATCATATCATATTGCGAAATAGTATTGGCATATAATAAGGACTGCCATTCTTGTTGTAAATATAAATTCCATTTAAAGACTAGAGGTAATCTATATAATCACAATCTAAAAGTTGAACAAAATTATAATTATTATTAAACATTTTATTAACACATTTGGTTTTTTTTTAACTTTCTTTCTTATTCAAATTATTTTAATATTAATGCTCACTGTCTGTATTGGCAACCCGAACATATATATATATATGAGTTGACTTATAAAGATTGTTAGTTATTTTATTATACTTTATTAGAGGTAGATCAGGATCTCATTAATCATCATCATCCGTTGAGCTAGTTCCTTGGCGCATAGTCATGTACCGTCGATATATGTCATCCATTGATTGGATCTGAGCTCGTGAGTTGGGTTTGAATTCAGTTTGGTTCGCCTGAGTTTGAATCCGACTTTGAGTTTGGGTTTGTTGATGTGTTGGCTTCTTTTTGACCGGTACATGGTTATGTTTTTGGCTGCCCAACTGTTGTGGCTTCGATTTAATAAACCCCACACCCTGTAGACAGTAATTATGATCTTAGTTACTCAGTCAATTGAGATCTCGTTAAATTAAATGTTTCTGTAGAGAGGGATGTTTTTGTAGAATGTTATATATATTTGAAAAAAAGTTTTGCGATTTATAACGCATAACTGAAATGATTTTAATAAATTAAAATGTCATTTTGTAATTTTGTTTCTTATAAAAATGTTTTCAAGATTATTTTTTAAATGATCTTCAGCAAAAGATTCATTAGGTGGAATAAATATTAATTATACGTGTACTATATCAGTATATATATTATACGTTTGTTTATACGCGTTCGTGACAGTAAAAAAATTGTTAGAAAAGTAGTAAGAGCAGATCAAAGCAAGGGGTAAAATTAGGTGAAATGTTTTTCCGTGTCAAAATTAATTAGTATTCATCTTAGTATATATGTAAAAATATCCAGTATCGATATCATGTTCAAAGTTTAATTTCAGGTATTGCTTGCTAGCACATATATTAAATGTTCACTCCCTATTCTTAGTAGCCTCAAAGCAGGTGAAGACCTTCAAACTGGGAATTGCATGGCAAGCGGTCCGATGTAGTGGACAATACGCTTTAATGACAGCGATTTCTAGAGTAACCTCAAAGCAGGTGAAGACCCGACTGGGAATTATATGTCAAGCGGTCCGATGAAGTGTGACATTACGCTTAAATGACAATAATTTCTAGAGTAACCTCAAAGTAGGTGAAGACCTTTTGTGTAACACCCAGCAGCCAGATGCAGTTGGCAAAATGCTTCAATGGTTTACACGCTCTTATGCTAGCAAGATTAAAAATGATATCAACAAGTAAAAGTTCTTGTAAAATATTAATTTTGACATTTTTTGTGTGTGTGAAAGCCTCATGCATATTTGAAATGAAAAGTTGAACTCCTATGTTTAAAACGCGTTGTCAGTTTTAAAACAATAAATATTCATCAATTAAATTGTTCTATCCTAAATTATGTCAATCATATATGGTTTGGGTGATCAATGGGTTATTTTACATGTCCTATTAATCTCATATTGCTGACTGGCGCCCATATAAATAAATTTGTCAGCAAATATGATTGTCAGTACAGCAGAGAGTGAGTTGCCTAAATAAATAATAAAAACCAAATGGATCCAACATAGAGAATTACTAGTATACTTTGCTAAAATATATCAATATTTGTATGTTACTAATTACTTGTATAGTCTACCAACTAATCAGGTAAACTTATAAATGTATCAAATCTAAGTAAAAAGATTTTTTTTTTCATTGTTTTTTTTTTGAAGTGGAAAAAAATGAAGCAGTCGGATCTAAGTTCGATCCTAGCTTCATGATCTTTCATATGTAGCCAACTTCAAACCCTTGTACTAACCTAAAATTTCCGATGCAATGGGGCTTTATACGTTCAGTCCATGCTAGTTTCCTTAAAGAAAAACTATTATAAATGTGTGTTAAAATTAATTCATTTGAGATTTAAACTAATCATTTCTATTAATAAATTCATGTTAGAATTATTCATGAATTTATATATATTATAACTGCGTGGATTGTGCGTATATATATTTATAAATGTTTAAATATACATAATTGTTCGAAAGTTTCATTGCGTCGGGAATGTTTATTTTACTTTTAAATAATATGTTAAATTTTTAGTGATTAAAAGCTACATTCTTTCGATAAGCTTTCAGATTTTCTCTTTCCAAAACAATGGTTAAAGTTTTTATTAATTAGAAATAGATAAGTCTTTAAAATGTTAGGACGGTCCTAATTAAAATCATTTTCTGATGTTAAAAATTCATTTTCTAATTAGAAAATGAATTCAAGTTAATGAGTTTGAAAGCCTTATCTGAAGGAATGTATCTAAAAGCAACTAGTAAATTTTTTGTAAGATTGATTAGGAAAGAAGTACTAGCCTAAAGGCATCAGATACAGTATAAAGAGCCCAGGAAAAGTTTCCAAGCAGCTATTATTCCTCATTAAGAGAAGCCCTATATATTTCATTAGAGAAGAAGCCGCCCAGTTAAATTATGAAGTAAAATAGTGTTTCTACCATGGTGGGGGGGGGGCTTAACTTCAAGAGTCTGACTACAGTTCCTTAAGTCCCCTGAAAATCTTCAATGTGGCTGCAATATAAAAATTCATATACCAATCGTAAGCTGTCGAAACTTTAGAGAAATCCATCAAAATGCTATTCACATAATTTTCAAAATGCGCGCATACGTTTCATCCAACTGGACTCTGCCCTGTGGAAACTCAGAAGCCAACCATGAAGAAATGGTAATATCTTTCCTTTTGAACCTGGCCAGTTCTGAACTTTAAGTTAAAACATCTTTAAGCTATCTACTGTAAAATTGTCTTTTTGTTAATGTTATTTTAAATTATGTAGTAATTCTCTATCTATCTCTAGTCTTTAAATTTAATATCTGTTAACTTTCCTTTCTTACGATGGCAGTTCGTTTATTTAACCCTATTATATATTTGCTAGATGATTATATATATTTATTGTGTGATTTATTAATGTTGTTTATTTTTTATTATATGCCAATAATAACTTCAACTCGATAATAATTTCCTTCGTTGCATTTGCCTTTTTAAATAATATTATATTTATTTTTATAGTAATTCTTACCCACTAGAACTATTTTGATACAGTTCTATTAATTAGCGAGTTGAATGATTTGTACAATTTTTTGCTATTTTATTAATGGCTAATAACAACAAATTATTAGCTCAATTTTTAACCTATGCTCCCGGCCACTTTACTGAATTTATAATAGTTATTTATCCACATTAATATAGTTTCGCAAAAAGGTCAATAAAGGAATTAAATGAATATATATTCTAATTCAAATGTTATACTTTCTGTTAATATTCAGGGAGGGCATGAGATTTAGGGTATAATTAAGGTATTTTCTAATTGCATTAAATATTTGTTGATTAAAGCACGTTTGACTTTAATTTAACTTGATCAGGTCATCACGTAGAGCATTCGTTATATAAAATGGGTTTTATTATTAATTAAAAGATGATTACCAAGTCATCATTTTTCGGAACGTTGCTGACGCGAGCCATCTCCTGCTTCACAGGCTTGTCCTCGGTGATATTACTGTTCGTTAAATTACATAGGAAGAAAGTACTTCCTCACTTGCTCATTTTATATTTGGAACACCAAAGGTTTGAGGCTACGACCCAACCTGGTTTTCCGTGTTCTATGGATCCTTCATATAGGGCATCAAAGACTTGTCAAATACAAGCGCCCTGCTATTTTCTCAAATCACAGACAAGCCATTATTTTTCATATTTATTCTTATAGCTCATAAGTCGTCAGTACCGTTTATTTCTCAGTTCCAGTAAAGCCCGCTCTCATGCTCGTAAATCGTGATGAATTGATTTTATTAAAGTCGAACAAATTCATATTTATTTATAATTAAATAAGTTTTCTATTAAATATTAAAGTTATGCCCTAAATACGTATCTTGCTCTTTGTGAATTGATTTGCGAATGTGAAAATAAATCTCACATTCTTTCCTTTAGAATCAGAATAATAATTTCAGTCATAGCCAAATACCTTTATCTACCTTTATTTTCTTGTCGGGGGCATAGACATATATTTATCATATAATATTGTGTAATAGTATTGGCATATAATAAGGACTGCCATTCTTGTTGTAAATATAAATTCCGTTTAAAGACTAGAGGTAATCTATATAATCACAATCTAAAAGTTGAACAAAATTATAATTATTATTAAACATTTTATTAACACATTTGGTTTTTTTTTAACTTTCTTTCTTATTCAAATTATTTTAATATTAATGCTCACTGTCTGTATTGGCAACCCGAACATATATATATATATGAGTTGACTTATAAAGATTGTTAGTTATTTTATTATACTTTATTAGAGGTAGATCAGGATCTCATTAATCATCATCATCCGTTGAGCTAGTTCCTTGGCGCATAGTCATGTACCGTCAATATATGTCATCCATTGATTGGATCTGAGCTCGTGAGTTGGGTTTGAATTCAGTTTGGTTCGCCTGAGTTTGAATCCGACTTTGAGTTTGGGTTTGTTGATGTGTTGGCTTCTTTTTGACCGGTACAATACTTATATGTGGGTGAAATAAATATTTGTTTGCTTTATTGTTACTTGGTTGATTCCCTCTCTCTCGTAACTGCATCACCAATAAATTAGTTTTTAAATAGTTACATGTGTTGGGTAAACATGCCAAAGACTCTCCTTTATAAATAAGAAGAAAAAGCTAGCCATGTGATATTTCAAGAGCTGGATTGTAAGCCGTCATCTGAAGCATGCTGATTATATAACCTATGGTTGGCTAATACCTGAGATTGATCCTCAAATAAAATGCTTTGGATGACAGGGGTTTAAATCCAGCAGTCAAGTTGGGCCATTGTCAACAAATATGGTCATGTTATGCTTTGTATAGCTCGATCTGACCATGGGTATCGTTGATAGCTATGCTATCAATGGTATTCTCTCTTCTGCTTGAAAGCCAGTCCATTCCCGTAGTATTAAAGTTATAAAATAATAATAATTACCAATAAGGTATGTATTAAGCATTACAAGTTAAGCTTATTGTTAATATTAAACTAGTTAAAGAAAATTCTAATGTTTTAATAAAGAGATTAAAGCTTAATAAAGTTTTAGATTCCAAAAGTTATTATATGTTTAAAAAGTATTTAAACCTAGCAAGAATAAACTCCTTTTTGACCCCTAATATAAAAAATTCATGGAGAATATAAAAAAGTAGATAGAAAAAAATAATTTGTATAGTATTTTTATTTAAATACTCTCAATTATGATGACAGTATTTCTAATTACAGAAAATAAATAAAAAAAAACTACAATGACTAAATGTATAATTGTCATAATACTGTTGATTATGATTCTTTAATCACTTCCTTTTCTAATAAATATTTGAACTTAAAAAAACTGATTGGAAAATAAATGAAAATAAATTATGACAGTAACTCTCTTAAGTATACATAATGAATCTTTAAAGACTTTTAAAAATGAAAATTATATAGCTGAAAATGATGACAATATTAAGGTTGCAAATCAGATTCATTTTAAGCCTAAAAAAAAAAAAACAACTTAAAACTGTTATTGTATACAATTTTTTCATTTAAACTTAATTTTCAATATTTATCTATGAATTTTATTATGTTACAAAATCATGTATTCAGGCAATTAATAGTTATCTATCAATGAAAGAATTAATTATAGATTTTTTACAAATTATGTCTGTTGGTAGGATTACAGATTCATTAATTAAACAAAAAACTTTTGGTTATAGTAATTATAATGAAAGAAATTTCAGTATGCCTAATAAAAAATGTTTTTATAGAATAACAAAATATAATACTATAAGATGTTTGCCTGAAAGTTAGTCTATTTCTATTGTCTAACATTAAATATTAAATCAATCAATCAATAGTATTCTGTCCTGTAGATAGGTCCAGAGGGGAATCCCATCACAAATTCATTCATTTTGTCACAATGTTCTTTTCATTGCTCAGATCTTCAAGTCCACATAACTCTTCCCATCTCTTATATCATCCAGCAATGTCAATCTTTTGATTCTGCTCATTATTTCCTCCAATACATCTTCCATTAAATAATACTTTCTCCTTAATACAGGTCCAATTCAGTTGCTCTTTCTATTTTTAATTTCCTCAATCAATCTTCTTTTTTCATTTAACCTTTTCAAAAACTTGATGTTATTTTATTCATTCAACTAACTGTTTCTATCCTTCTCCATGATTACATCTCAAGGGCTTCCAATCTGTTCATAATGTTACTATTCAGTGTTCACATTTCACAATTATACAATAGTACACTCCACCCCTAGTATATTTAATTAATCTTTTCCGTAATTCTCTTTTCAAAGGTCTACAAAATATTTTTTCCTTTAGTAAATGCCTCATTTGAATGAATATTTTTAGAAAAATATTTAAACTTTATTTAAATTTTCCAATTACATTCAGCACATAGGTTAATATATAATATATTTTGAGAGGTATTATTCTCTCTTCTTCAGGTATTGCTGGATTGACCAGTTTCAGTACTAGTATAAGAATTGAACCGTCACCTTTACATTCTTAAATGTTGCATTTTAAGGTAACACTCAGTTTACTGATGGAGATGTATTAATTTACATATAGCTCACTGAGAGTTTTTAGTAATTTCCATATGAATTTCATCTATATTTCAGCTATTGCAATTTATATTTATATCTATTAACTGAACATTGATTTAATATTCAGAGATTGTTAAATATGAGGCTCAGCCAGTCTCTCTGATTAGCTATAATGATTTCAGAATATCTTATAGTTGTCCTGAAATTATATTAATATATATGTGTCACATTTTGTGTTATATATTGATAAATTGAATGTGTATATATGATCCAAGATAAAGTATAGGTAAGTCCACTCTGTACATTTTCTTTTATTGATGGAGTTGGATAAATTCACTGATGGTTTTCAATAGCTTCTGCATGAATTTTAAAATATAAGATAATAAAAAATTATTGATGAACAATTTATGCATACAAGTAATATTAATACAAGCTTTAATTATAAAATATTTCCTACAAGTTATAAAAAAATTACTGATCTTTGTATTTAAAAACATAATACAAAAATTTATGTGAATAGTAATAAAAAGAGGCATTATATAACATGTCTGTATAATGCTAATTGTTATAATAAAAACTTTTTTGAGCATTGTAATTGGATATCTTATATCAAATTTAGATATAAAACAATATCTATTACAAAACTTTAAAATCTGATTCTTCAAATAATAAAAACAAACAAATAAAAATAAAAGTATCATGAATAATGGAAGAGTAAGCAATATTGTAGTTACTGCCATGTAATATATTCTCATCATACTAGGAACTACCTTCATAATTTTAGCAAATGTGATTCTTCAATAAAGATAACAATCTTAAATATTATTTTTGTAGTGCTGATGAAAATTTATTTATTTATTTATTTGGGACCTACATTGTTGACATAACTATATATGATTTTAGATCTTGCAAACATTTCAACAAACAGAATGTAGGGCTATATATTATAAAGTGAACTTTTCCAAGAGGAACAAAAATGATATATTTGTCTATCTTGAAGGAATATTACTCTGAAAAATTGTTTCAATTAATTTTCATTTAAGGGGAAAATAAAACTATTTGGAAATTTTAAAAAGCCAATATCTGAAAAATATTTAAATAAACTTGGTGTCTGTAAATGTAGTTTTGATAGTACATACTATTAGAAAAAATTAAATCTTGCTTTCTGAATAGTAAGAATAGAAATTTAAATTATTTACAAAATGTATTTATAATTTTTGTATTACCATTAATATTTTAGTGACATTTGAAAAGCTAAAAGGATTTTACATGAATGTAAGAGGAATTAAAATTAAATTATAGCAAATAAAAGAATATTTTCAAACAGAAATCTACAATCTTATATTTCTTACTGAAATTTGATTAAATGATAATACACATTGGATTATAAAATATTAGTTGAGAAATATATTTACTAGAATGGCAGAATTTGCCACAAAAAACTTGATGGTAATGATAAAGTAATAGCAATCTGTAAATCTATTATTTCTAGGAAAATTCAGCAAATAATTTATGATGATGAATCTACTTGAATTGAAATAAAATTAATTTATATGAAGAATGATATTACTAGACTCAAATCTAATTTATGTTTACACAATATATTTACTTATTATACTGAAAAATTAATTACTTATACACATAGTATTATTTTAATTGAAGATTTTAACTTTATTAAATTATTTGTGATATAAAAATAATTAATAAATATATCCATTAATATAAATAAACAATAACATTAATATAAATAAACAATAATACCTTCTTCTATGCATTTCACAAAATGCAAATACATTATTCAACACTTATAAAAAGTGTTTACAGTTTTAACTGTTCAATAGTTATCTTCAAAGCAGCAATATGCATAATATATATATACATAAACCTATTGCAACAAATCATAACAAACAAAAATTTTTATTCATAACAGAACAAAGAATTTAAATAATTTAATTCAATGCAACTTTTTTATATTAATTTTACATTATATCAATTGTGATTAATTTTAAAATAAGCAATTTTAAATGCTTCACATACTTTCCTGTATCTTTATTAGTTTTAAATTCATATATATATAATTACATTAAAAAAAATCATATTAAATAATTTTTTTGTAATCTTATTACATATAAAAAAAATTGTATTTTTATAACAGTGAAGAAGATTGAAACCTGTTCATTAAAGTTTGAAGATTTGTTACCTTAATATAAACCAAGCACTGATTATATATATGTGTGTGTGTGAGATGATGATCCAGACCAACTGATGAGTGCTGGTTCAGAATGAAATATATATATTGGAGATCATTTATCTTTTTCACATGTATGTGGTCATGTGTATCGGTTGTATAAGACAGAATGAATGTATGAAGGGAACTTAAAGGTCAGGGTTTAAATCCCCCCTAATTTCATCTAGCTTAAGTATATATACTATACTTGTATTTAACTATTACAGTAGATTATGTATATGTAGTGTGTATATTACAGATTTGAAGAAGACTGTTGACCAGTTGAAAAATACCAGTTATTTTTGAAAGTATGGAATAATAAAACATTGCATTCATGTTTTAATATATTTTCTAATAAGAAGTGATAACATTTGTCATGTTTTTAAAAATAAGCAAACAGTAGATATCATTTATTATGATTTATCCCAAGCATTTGATAGGATAAATTTACATCCACTTATTATTAAAATTAAAAATATAATATCAGATGCAAAAAAAAATTATTTAAATTTTATTTAACTAATAGAAAATTTTATATAATAACACTGTTTTCTAATATCTTTCCAAAATTTCAAGTTGTTACTTTTTTATATTTCCACCAGTAATGTAATTTATTTTACACAACTCAAATTAGTTGATATATGATGATTTATATTTAATGCAACTGAATTTCACAAGATGTAATGATAATTATATGTCAATAAATATTGAAAAATGTAGTGATCTACAAGTCTCAAAATTATCCAAACTGATAATAATTACTATATTAATAATTCAAAAATGAATTTAAATAATAATCAAAGACTTGGGTTTGATCTTTGAACAAAATTGATTTTTTAATAAACAAGTAAAATAAAAAACAATTAAATCTAAGACTATTGGTCAAATCATTAGATATGGAAAGCTGTTTTCTATCAAGATAAAATTATTTTTATTTTATATATTGATTTTACCAATATTGTACTTTGCCTCTGAAACATGAAATAGTACTAAAAAACAGATTACCTATATGAAGTGCAAGACAATGTTATAAAAATAATATTGATTGTTTTTATCATGGCAAAGTTTAAATAAAAGATCTTAAGTTCTTATTTGACATAATTAATGAAAAAATAATATTAACAAATTCTACTCAATAATAAATACTAAGAAATATGAATATAGCTTAAAAAAATCAATATTTATGAGTTTTAAACCATATATATATATATTGTAACGTTTATTTATATACGTTACAAATATATTGGCATTTGGTAGAAGCTAAAAAATAAAAGTAAATTTAGATTTTTTTTGACTAATTTTTTTTTAAAAAAATAACGTACAATGAAAGTTAAATTATTCTTTCGGTTTTTTTTATGTAATTAGAAATAAAAGTTAGAATTGGAGAGAACAAAAGACCCAAATTACCAATCTAGATAAGAGAAAGTAAAAATATTTCAACTAATTAAAGAAGGCAGATTTATGCTGAAAAAATAGAGACTTTGTAACATAAATTTTATAAAGAATATATAAGATTATCAACGGATATTTTGACAAACAAAAGATATGCGCAGAAGTCGAAAAACTGGGCCTCTAGAGAGTATAAAAGGCAGAGATCAGTTTGAAGGACATCTTGTTCGTTGGTTTCTCTAGTTGGTCTTGGATAACAATAATATATCCAAGATCACTCTACGCTGAAGTAATTCGGCTTGTCGGAGTGAACCGGAGCTTCTGAAGACATCATGCCTGAAGATGTATACCAGAAAAGCTTTCATGACCGACTAGGAGAATGGACCACAAGATCAAATAATAACCAAAAGGCCGAGCTCATTCTACCCAAAAAACTATGCATAGTTATCTACTACTGAATTCCCAAAACTTACCGGTAAGTAATGCTTCATTATCCTGATTGTGACAAAAGTAACGTTTGCAAACAATTCTTAAAAATAAGCTTATAATAGGATCCCGATAGAGACTCTTATTTAACCAAGAACTTTGTAATTAATTATTCAGCAGTTATTTTTTTATTATTAATGTTTCACGTCAGAATTAAGTGTATTCTCTCCAATTTATTTGATAAATAATTTATTTCAAACATTTTTTATCTATTAGAATAAATATATTTCTAATACCAATTTTCATTTGTGCGTTATTAATAATAGTTATTATTTTTTATTATTAAATCTATTAGTAGTTTAATAAGATTTAAAAAAATGTAATTTATCTTTGCCAATATGTTTGAATAAGCCCAGGAATAATAATCTTAAAAAAAAATTAATTCTCGTTACGGTATGATGTAATACCGATTAGTTTAAAAGTATTTTTTATTTGTGAGATGTTATATGACGATTTCAGCGAATTCTTAGGAATTCTGGCGCCCAGATTAAATAAATTAAAAGCTGATTTCGTCAATAGCACAATTCTCAACAATTAATAGGCTGAGTTGATCAGGAAATATAGCTATGTTTTTAGAATAGAAATATAACTTTCTTCTTTTTCGACATAGCTTGATCAACTCACGCGAAGGTTATATTAGCGTGTAAGAGGCCTAGCAAAACGGAAAACGTTACAATATATATATTATTCTATACCAGGTCCCATGTAAAGAATAATCCATAATTATAATAATATTTTGATATTTATATAAAAAAAGAATTTTGTGAAATTGATTACTAAAATACTATCTATCTGAATATCTTTTTGCTGTTACTGATATAATTTTAGTGCAAATATTACAGTAGGTGACAATAACTAACTATAATACTAAGATAAATAAAAGAAAAAAGTAGTTTGTGTAAGTAATTACCTCTATATATTTATATGCATGTGCATATATAAATTGCCAACATATGTAATTAATAATATACATTTACACTTTCAAATTAAAAGTTGTCATAGGTATTTTTTAAACATTTAAGAATAAATTACACCTTTACCCCGCTTAGCGATGGCAATTGGTCCTCCAAAACTCATCGTTAAGCAAGAATATTGTTGACAGAATACGTATTTATAACGGGGGTCTATGGGGAAAAAATTGGTTAGTTCCTAAAGCTAAAAAATTACACTAACTTGGGAATAAAAAAACATATTAAAAAATTATTTATTGAATGCATTGTATAAAAATATGTAAAACCAAAACCCTTAATGTAATATGCTTGTGTAAACTATGCCGTATTATGCAGATATTCTCTTGAAATATGTATATACTGTACTATATATGTATGTACAGTATATATGAATATGTAAAAAGAAAAAAACTTAGCTTAATTTTTTGAGTTATCAGTTGCACATTCTAAGAGCTATTGCTGTCTTCTAAATCTTTTTCTGATCTTGGTTTTTTTGGAGGAGATGCATCAGATGTTGATGGCTGAGAATCCCTGGAGAAAAAGGTTAGAATGGATAGTTGACGTACTTCTTGAATTTTCTTTTCATACAACATGTTATATGGTCACATTATTTGACTGAAGGCACTTATTTAAAATTTTGTATTGCAGTACATATTACTGTATACTGTATTTATGTTTATTACTTATTTAAAATTATTAAAATTAAAAAACAATGTTTAATTAGAAATTATTTAATTGAAAATAAAGACTTATTACTGTACACAGTAAATCGGTCAACTTTAGAAAAAAAATTCAACTTATTTTAAAAGAAAAAAAAAACCCAATTGTACTAATTTTCTAAAAACATATGCTAGGTTTATTTTTATTTTATTTTATATTTGCTATAAGTCGATTGTTGGAATCTTAATAAATACAGTATTTTTAGTAATCTAATAGTGCCCCCCCCTACCGTTCGTGTAGAAACTCATTAACATTTATTTTAAATACACAATGTTTTTCTTTTTAAACTTTTCTAAAAATGTTTTTCTTTTGATTTGAAATAGCTTGAGTGTAAACAACATGTTTATTAATGAAGTTAGAAAATCAATAACTATTCTTACATAATTATCCAGGTGTTCTAAAAATAATATATCCTAAATAAGAAACATACCCACGCAGTTTAATATTCATATTTAGTGTTTTCCTGAAAGTTTGTGATATTTATATATTGGAGTATTTCATCATCTAATATATGTGTTGAATGTCTTTAGAAAAATTAAACTTTATTTAAATAATCCAAGTACTGTACATTATATTTAAATAAAGTTTAATTTTTCTAAAGACATTCAACACTTATATGTATACAGTATTATAAACAAATTAAAAATCCTTTTTCTTTTCAAAAATTTTATTTTCTTATCTCAATACTGAACATATATATATATATATACTGTATATACAGTATTTATATAATACAAAACTCCAACTGTTTATCTTCATACAGTCATTTTCAAGGATATCTCTCTCCCACTGCTATATCTTATTACTCTTTCTTTTACATTTAATTACAAATCAACGTTGAAACGTTTGAGTTTTGTATAAATACATATACTGTATACGTTCAGTATTGAGATAAGTAAATGAAGTTTTTGAAAAGAAAAAGGATTTTTAATTTGTTGATATTATTGTAGAACATATATACGTATTTTAAAAGAAAAAGTGGATGAACATTTGCTGTGTTATTTATTATATATGATGTATACAGTAGATTCAATAATTATAGATATTTTAAGTGTTTTATGAATAAAATATTGTATGTGTATACAATTACAGCAAAGTCATTACCTGTATACATATTACAATAATATACGTTTGCTTCTGGATAAAATGAATTTAATATAGCTATCTCTGACATCATCAGTGATGCAAAATTCAAGTTGGCAGCCAAAAAATTTTTTTTATTTTTCCCGATCGTTATAGCGAATAATCGATTGTACATCGAAGTAGTGGGTACAAATTGATGATGATCACTATTGCGAAATATCGCTAGGTAGACAATCGCTAAGCGGGGTAAAGATGTATTACATATAATCTAATTATTACTTCTACTATTTCTTTTGTTAATAAAGAAATGATATCTCTCACATGGAATGTCAAAACACTTCATTTTTGGATAGTAGTAGCATTAACTTTGATAGGAAATGTTTTTACATATCATTTTAACCACAATTTTATTAAGAAGAGTATAATAAGCCATTATTAAAATGTCTATTAACTGAAATACAAGCTTATTATGTATCTGTATCAATATATGTAATATACAGAGTATATGAGCACAGACTTTAACATGACCCACCATTCACCAGCCTATCTCACAACACTGATACACCTAAACACATGTCGAAAAGATAAATAATCACCAATATATGTATTTCATGCTAAACCAGCAATCATCAGTTGGTTCAGATTATCATCTCTACACATATGTGCAATAAGTGCTCAGATATATATTAAGATAGCCAATCTTCATACTTTAATGGACATGCTTCAATTCACTCCATATTCCAACTCTTCAATTGTCCACGTTCCATCATTAGATTTTCAATTGGATGAACAGTTAAAGAATTGGAGTGTGGAGTGGATTGAAGCCTGTCCATTAAAGTATGAAGATGGGCTATCTTAATATATATCTGAGCATTTATTGCATATATGTGTAGAGATGATAATCTGGACCAACTGATGATTACTGGTTTAGCATCAAATACGTACATTGGTGATTATTTATCTTTTCGACATGTATGTGTTCAGATGTATCAATGTTATGAGATAGAATGGAAAGTGGTGGGTCATGTGAAAGTCTGTGCTCATATACTCTATATATTACATATATTGATACAATATCAATAACTATGCGTTTTTAACACTTGTTAAAGAAGTTATATTTATTCATAATTTATTTAAAGCTTAGCGCTTTCAAAGCTCTATGGCTTCATACTCATAGCTGTGTGCAGTTGATACAGGTATATAATAAGCCTGTATTTCAGTTATTACATAGTAGAGATGTCTACCCATCCCTTGTATATGTATTAAATGGATTATGTCCTATACATGAGGAGTCAAATTGACTTTAGATCATCATGGGTGTGACAAGAATCTTGGTTTCAGGGTGGCCTTTCAGTGTTTCCATCATCAGATTTTCAATTGGATGGATGGTTGAAGAGTTGGAATGTGGAGTGAATTGAAGTCTGTCCATTAAAGTATGAAGATTGGCTCTCTTAATATATATGTGAGCACTTATTGCATATATGTATAGAGATGATAATCTAGACCAACTAATGATTGCTGGTTTAGCATGAAATACATATATTGGTGATTATTTATCTTTTCGACATATATGTGTTCAGGTGTATCAGTGTTATGAGATAGAGTGGAGAGTAGTGGGTCATGTGAAAGACTGTGCTCATATACCCTATATAAAATGTCTATTGTAAAACATATCTATCAAAATTTCACAATTAATATCAAATGACCAGCACCTCTTAAGCTTGTGTATAACTGTTGTTAAAATAGGCAAAACTCACTATACATATAGCCACAGAACAAGCTAGAGAAATCAATGGATGCCGGAAGGCTTGTGCATAAAATCCCCATCTAATGCTTACTCATCCAATATCCCAAGACTAGTTTCTGGTTTATGGCCTTCATCAATGAGGAGCCTTGGATCTGAGAGTACTGCACCTAGATCTTAGGATCTAATGCAACCCAGATCTTAGGATCTAATGCAACCCTGCAGCAGCCACCTTTTATCTCCATTTAACTACAAAACTATGAGTCTTAAACTGAAAACACCTTAATGTTTTCAACCAAGCCCATTAGCTTATATAGTGATATGGGTCTGAACTCAGTTCAGTACCCATAAATTTTCACGTCTTTGGTTCTTTAATAACCATAGCCACCACTATCCTATTAGGCATGATTAGTTTTAAGCCAATAAACATCACATGACCACCACCTCTTATGCTTGTGTATAACTTGTTAAAACAATCCTGCCTAATAGGATAGTGGTGGCTATGGTTATTAAAGAACCAAAGACACCAAAATGTATGGGTACTGAAATGAGTTCCTATCCATATGACTATATAAGCTAATATGCTTGGATTGAAAACATTAAGGGGTTTTCAGTTTAAGACTCATAGTTTTGTAGTTAAATGGAGATAAAAGGTGGCTGCTGGAGGGTTGCATTAGATCCTAAGATCTAGGTGCAGTGCTCTCAGATCCAAGGCACCTCACTGACAGCCATAGGCCAGAAACTAGACTGGGGATATTGGATGAGTAGGGACTAGATGGGGATTTTATGCACAAGCCTTCTGCATCCATTGATTACTCTAGCTTGTTGTGTTTGGCAATATGTATAGTGAGTTTTGCCTGTTTTAAAAATTCACAATTTATAAATAAATATAAAATCATTGATTTTTAAAAATGTTTTTAATTTTTAAATTGTACAATAATGACTATTTTCTCAGCTTTATTCCTTTTCATGATATATTAACTTTATATCAACAAATAATATTTTATCTTTGCATCAAATAAATTTGAAGCTATGAGAAAATTCTATCTTCAATCAAATAAAATTTCATTGTGGTGCCCATAATAATTAGCTTTTTAATCATGAATGCAATAAAAAATGAGAGAGAAAAAATTAGTATTATATTTCAATACTTTATTTTACATGTAATATTTAAACTGGGAAAACAGACATAATAATCTAACAATTATTAGATTCTGGAAAAGATTGCAAGGGCATTTTAAAAATAAAGAAAAAAATAATTAAAGCACTAAAATGTGATAACCATTATTGTGTTATTTAAAAAATATTCTAATTCAAAATGCTTTCGTCATTATAAGAATATTCCTTTATAAAATAAATTAGTATACATAAGTGTAGTTACAAAATCAATTCCTTCAATTTTACATTTATCAATATCCTATGGAGAATGCTTACTATATCTATCTTCTGTCAACTTATTCAGAGTTTTTTTTTATTTATTTGATATTTCTTACACAATTTTTATTAATATAGTTTAATTCATATACAACCCAAGAAATTCTTCAAATATAATGTAAATTAAGAATCTTATATAAAAAAGAAATAATTCTAATGATTTATTTAATAAATTAATGCACTAGCAGATTCAAAATATGCCATATACTTAAAATATATGATTTTTTTAAAAGGTTTAAATTAAAAAAAAAATCATTTCACTAAGCATCCTTGTCAATAATAATAATTAAAAAAAAAAAACTTATCTATGTCTAAACATAGTGTATAAACTGCTTACTAATGAGCTTAATATAAATGTTGACGTTTTTTAGTGGTAATTTTAAACATTTCAATATTGAGAGCGCCATTTTAAAAACACATCATCAAGACTAATATTCCATGAAATCACAACTGATTAAATTAAAATAAAGCACATAAGCAAAAAAGACAATTAACACATTCTAATATTTTCTAGTTTATTTTTGATGCATTTCATGTATTCATGTGATCAAGTTATTGATTTTTTTTTTTGGAATTATTTAATTAGTAAAATTTTATTTATTTTACTGTGAACTCAAATATCACATTTGGTTTATTATGAGAATACAATTCAATTAAATAAAAATTAAATTAACAAATGTATAGTGTAATATTAATTTTTAAATTTATTTTTGGTACAGGTACAGCATGTGATCGAAGTTTTTTAAAAAAATAATATGAATAAATTAAAATTTTACTTTTTATTATAACGACTGTATTTTAACTAATGTACCATATTTTTAATTTATTTTTAGTGCACTGTAAAAATAATTTTTTATTGATAAAAATGTTAATCTTTATGATGAAAGACATGTAGATGAATTTGCAATTCTATTATTGAAAATAAATCAAATAAAAATTAAGTAGATAAATCATATTTTAGTTGGTGTATGCATTTTCAAATTTATTTTTAGTGTACTTTAATATTTCATGTTTGAAGAGTATTTTTTTTTAAATATATAGTGAAACTGTAACCTTCCAATCCCTTACCGTTTCATCAACCTAATAACTCACTCGTCTATACTAGGTTCAAACCTCATTTAAACATTTAAATATCTAAAATTAAGCTAAAATTTGCTATCATGATTGTCTAAACAGCATTATATATTTACATATGAAAGAACGTTATAATTAGATAGGATAGAATTATAGCGTATTATTATCACGTAGTATTTTAATAAAAGAATTTATTAATGTCAGGAGTCAATTTATTAATAAATTTATTATTTTTAATTCGTATGTGGATATATAATCCAATCTATATTATAATGTATAGGGGTGCCATGATTAAAGTATGTTAAAGCCATTATTTTGATTTAAAATATATTAAAAGGTATTTAAAAATATGTTAAAAGGTTTAATTTAAAATATATTAAAAGGTTTGATTTAAAATATATTAAAAGTTTATTAAAAAATATGTTAAAAATGTTTTCTTTAAAAAAAAAAATGTTAAAAGTTTTTAGAATTAAGTTTTAGTTAGTAACAGATTTTATTTTGTTGTAAACAAGAATGTAATTAATGGCCTCACCAGCATTAGATCAAATTAAGTTATTTTAAAATCTGGCTAATTGAAATTGCATTAGATAAAAATTTAGCTATTTTGAAATCTTACTAATTAAAATTTTTTATAACAAAATAGTTTTACAACAAAGACAGGGACCAGTACCATTAAATAGAAATTTATCAATAGATTTGAAATCAAAATTGTATGATTTTGTAAAATTTAATTAAATTTTAGAGTTAAGGAAAAGTTATAATACCCCAGAAACTTATCAGAAGATTTAAAATCAAATTATAATGATTTGTAATATTAATTAAAATTTATAGTCCTGAGGCAAAGTTAATTCTTAAAAGGTGTTAAGGCTTATAAGGTGAACATATTGTAACACTCAGAATCGTCTATCTCGCTAACACACTGCAGAATTCAAACCCCAGACACGAAACTGAACATTCTAGGAGGGGTTGCCTTCTAGATATACTAAGTTCAAATCTAAAGTCCAAATTTCACAGCGCCATCTATGTGATAACACATCTGATGCCACTACTAGTATAACCTTTGACCGGTGCCTGGTGTTCAGGGAGAAACAAAAGACTCTATACTAAAAAAAGCTTGGGTGGCTAATTAACGTCTATGGATTTACAAAAGAAATGCAAAAAAATATATATAGACCGAGTCAGTGATAGGAATCAATAAAATAAGATATCAAACTTAGTTTTAAATAATTTCACAAAATTTATTTATATATATAATGCCACTGTCTGCTTATATGAGACAGGGACGCGTATTAAATAATTGTTGGCATTATATTCCAATAAATGACAAAAGGTTTTAAAGCAAAGTGATATATTCTATTCCTCGGGCTAATAGCATTACGATAATGTGCTTGAAGAGATAGAAACATGTGTGAGGTGCTTTGAGCAATTATACAAGTTTAAGAAAATATTTGAAAATTAAGTGTTCTAAAATATTTATTGATTTCGAGAATAGCATGGACAAAAGCTTACTAAGCAACAAAGTGGGAATGTGATCAAAGCATTTATTCGATAATAATAATAATGTTACATTGGGAGGTCAGTATTGCTGATAATGAATTTATTAAAGTTGGAGGATGTGACACGTTTAAGTCATGGATGCTTTGTAAAATAAATATAAAATAAAACAATAATGGAATATTTGGAATGATTACGGAGGGCATCTTGCCGCAAACCCACGGAAAGTATTTTATGAACAGCCGAAACTTAGCGACTGGGTGACCATTGTGTTTAATTCCCAGGTGTGTCATTTATGGACACACTCTGCCTGGTAACTGCAATAAGCGAAGATAACGGACTTGGCCGTGTAAAGAATCCTTGGAAAAGTAAAACAAAGCAGTCTCAACAACCAATTCACTTACCAGCAATACGAGACTAGTGTATATAAAACATACTGAATGGGTTTTACTTGGATTAAGAGAAATGCCCAATCAAATTCCCCGAAATTCATTTAAAAGGGTCCGCACATTCTCGACATCAATGATGAACTTTGTAATTAAAGTAGAACACGGTAATTAAAATAGGAAAATGCATGCTTGTGGGTTTGAAAATTAAGTATAGATTTATATATGCAATCATGCATTAGGGGACACATTTAATCACTGACCTCGCACATACTCTCATATTAGATTAAAATCAATAACATGTAGATTTTAAACTATGTGATTATATTATATATTAAAGAAAAGAATCGCCCTTGAACGAGTGATTTGCAAAATAATAAAATTGGAAAATTATTTAGAAATTTAAAATATGTCTTCATAGCGGCGTCTTATTTTCACCAAAGGGAATAATTCACTCGGTCAAAGACGATTCTGACACATTATCATAATAAAATAACAGAAAGCTTAATCAATAGAAAATATTAACCCAAGGATAGAGAGCAAAATGTTGAGTATATTTAAACACGTTAAAGAAATACATAATGAAGTTATGTGAAATATCAGAAAACAATTTAAAATAGCTATAGCATGTTAGTTATCACAAGAGCTCTTGGGTTAATTTAGGGTTACCTCTGGAGAAGCATTTTAGGTAGATTGATGGTCGGCAGGTTTTTATATAATTTAACAGCAAAATCTGGAAATGTTCATATTTTTGGCAGCGGCAGCAGTTCCGGGGTTCCTTATGTGATAGCTTCCGATGGTCTGGAGCAGCGGCCGGCTATTCCAAGGGGACATAGCCATCTTGACGCCTCTACTCTGTCATGTCAAGGTTAGCAAATTATTAGAATAGAACTCAGAATGATTTCTCTTAGAAACATTAGAATGGAGAACAAAATAAAACCCTCCTTTTTATATTAGAAATTAACAACAGAACTGCCCTGGAGCATTACAAAAATATATCAGACTTATCAGCTATAATTAAATCTATCCGAATGTCTAAAGGAATTCAACATTAATTAATTTCTTTTGTTAATTTCCCTGTCGACATTCGAATTACAAACTAGATTTAATTAAAAATTACTTTTATTAATTAAAGAAAACCTTAAGTGGACATCTGCTGTTTTTAGATAAACTTATATAATATTAACTAATTAAACTATTGTCCCTCATTTATTTTAACAGAAATATTTGGAATGACTTTTATTAAATTAAATGAAAATGATTTTACTTTTAAATTGCAATATTTGAATCTATTTACTAAACGAATATTTACTAATGAATTTTATTTTAAATCAAAATATATTACGACGGTAATATATATTTGTAAATAGATTCAAACAAAATAACTTTAACAATTTATAATTTTGATATGTTTTAAAATGCATATCATAGTGTGTGCGCAATTACGACTTATATAACCTACTTTTTAATAAATCAAAATTATGTGAACATATACATAATCTATAATCTTTTATTTATTTGGGAATGAGTTATATATATAATACGAGCATTGTACTCATGGTTTAAAATTAGGTGGGATTTTCGGTATATAAGTGTATTGCAGACACACTATGATAGATTGGGGTTCAAACTAAGGTATGAGGGTCGGAAGTAGGTGAGAAAAGGTGAAACGAAGATCTGCAAAGCAGACCTTACTGTTTCAATATAAATAGACCATATTTTGAGCTTAAGAACAGACTCCATTTTTAATAGCATTTGCCACCAGAATCTATGCCTGTTTGAACTTTGAAATGTCTGGCTAGAAAGGACAGTCTTGCTGTCACTCTGTAATGGACACGAGGATTTTGCTTTCATCCAACACCACAACTAGCATGCCGCCAGATGATCCATAGCCTAACTGCAAAAAGATTATATCACAAGCTGTCCAGAAAGGCCACTAACCTCCAGTTCAAGCACTTGCATTCAGTAAATTACTTTCAAAACCACAGAGCTCTGTGTCAATTCTTTGTCAAATTCTATATTAATTCTATATAACTTAGTTAAACTCTTAAATCTTGAATTCAAGTTAGCTAACTATCACTAAATGTAAATTTTTCTAAATGCCAAAGAATTTCTTAAATTCTATTTAATTTCATACTATCAAAATCTCTAAATGACCTGCTTGCTTTTAAAATTTATTTCATTAAGAAAATGAATTAATATTTTCCTAATTTAAAATTATATCATTCTGGTTATGTCTATATTTCTTTGTTGATTATTTAGTTAAAAATGTATTTGCAATATATGCTGATGCTTCAAAACAGCGAGCACTTAATTTCAATATTTTAAACATCTTCACATAATTATTTTATAGCATTGTCTTTCTGCATGCTGTTTCGAAATCCTCTTATATAAATAATAACGAATCGCTCTGCACTCATTATTCTTAGTAATTATGGATTAATTTAATTTCATAATGTGGCTGTTTTAATCAAAAAGTTCCTAAACTTAAATGTATTTTGTACTAAGAATTAAACTAGCTCTGAGGATATTTATAAGTATATTTGCTAATTAATTTATTTTTAAAATCCCTCCAAATATACTTTTCCCTCCTTAAGATATTAATTAATTGATAATATAACTGAGGAGATTGAAATGGATAAAGTAAAGATTATATATCTAATCCCATCTGTAGCATATATATATTACCATGCTACATAAGAGTTGGCTTCTATTGACAAAGCTAATAAGCTATCATTCTCGTATTTGTAATATTAAATTTATAACACTACTTTGCTTGGTGGATGCGATTTATTTCTTTAACTAAGTATTTTCTCATTTTGCTGCTATATATACATTTCATATTAAGATGGAGCCACAGTTAACCCAGCACATCTTCCTTTCATAGGTAGAGCAGTAGCAAAGCCTGAGTTTAACACCAGGTTAGTACGTAAGTCTCTCGCCACTTCTAAACTAAATGTTTCTTCCTCAGACAGCTTAACGATAGGTTCCAAGGTATGGTATTTGTCGCAAGAACTCTTGATCTACCAGTCCATCCACAGTAACTTTTATTATTGTTGTCTGTGCTATAGCACATTGGTACATCCAGAGTAGCAAACACTACCTCCTTATTGTGTTACATTCAGCATGTCTGAAATACTTTTGAAAGCCATGTTTAATCTAAGTTATTTGAGCTGATTTATTCGCTCATCTTTTAGATATAAATATCTGTAATAATAAAATGCATAATTAGTTGTTAATCAAGGCTTAGTCGAATTACTTATAGACAGCCACAAGTTAAAGAGGAGTTGACATATTTCTCTATAGACATGATGTAGTGATTACTTATCTATATTCTGATATAATTAATCTATAAGATGAAAACCTGTTAAACTCATCTTACTTAAAGCATAATTATTATTTGTAACAATATATTTATAAAATCTGTATGAAGAGAATACACGAACACTCTTCAGCCATTAAATGCCTGCATGCATTTTTCATACGCTAATAAATTCTTTATATATTTTATTTAAATTATGATTTATCAAACTAAATAACAGTTAAATTAATATAGTTCATTCTCGGTCTCATTCAATCCAATTTTAATTATTGATAAAATATACATGTAAAACCTATGCATTAATAAAGTCTCCATTAGGTAATTAGATATTAGATTAAATTAATAAGAGCAATTTTAACCTTGAGTCTTATTGCTTCTCCCTCACCTATGTCAGCCATGAACTTAAAGGGTCATTCGTAGGGTCTTGAGTCTTGGCGTACTGGTATATGAAAGTGTGGTCGGACTCGGGGCATCACAATCCTAGTCTGGTCAGCTTTGGTTTCTTTGTCTGGATTCTAGTTTCTGTTATGCTAATGTACAAACTTGACCATTACAATATATGATGATTTTTTTTTGCCTTTACATTTATAATAAAAAGTATTTGAATAAATTAATAATTTGTATTTTAGTTAATGTATATATTTTAAATTTTATTTACAATACAGTTTATAACTGTAGGTTACCATTTTTTTAAAATTATGAAATACTAAAAAAAATGTTTTATCTATATTATTTATGTTGAAATGAAAGGCATTTTATCTTAAATGAGCCTACAATTTTGTGCAGATATTGAATAAAAATTAGTTAAATTGCATTTTGGTTAATGCACATATTTTTCAATTTATTTCTAGAGTTCTTTATTACTATTTATCAGCAAAGTTTTTTAAAAATATGTAATGAATAAATCTTTTTTTTTGGTATGAATCTTATTCTATCTTATGAGAAAGATTATTTTCATGATATCAGTATAGTATTATATCAGTAGTATTACAAAATTACTATCAGGTAAAACTCATGAACATTTTTTAAAAATCATTAAAGCAAATAGTCGTTTTATGCAAATCTCTGAACAAAATTATTGATTGTATAAAGCATCATTATATGAGCAAGTAAGTATATTCTAATTATACTTATTTTTGTCAAGATTCAATTATCCAAAATTCAAGTCACAAATGTAAGTTTTAATTATATTAAATTTGATAAGATTATTGGTAAGTTAGGTGAAATGTCTTTGCAATAAAGATAAATTACTTTTTCTCCCTAATTAATTGAAATTCAACACAATATATAGAATCAACAAATGTAATAATATATGAGAGTATTAATAATAAATTATTTTAAAGTCACATATGAAAGATATTTGATCAAACAAAACTTCACAATATTAATCATAATTTCATGTTATTTCTTTCTAATAGTCTTTATTGATAAGAACAACTTGAATATTTTCCTTCGTTTAGTATTAATATGCTTTATAATTAACAAATGAACCAAACTAGCATCAATTCAACTAAAAGACATCATTTAAAATGCTTGCTTTTGAATCAATGTACAAATTTACAGAATGGACAATTTCACTTTCAATTTTATAACCAAAAATTAAAACAGCATCAACTGAATTTAATTATATGTGATTGTAATCTGCATCCATATTACATTTGTCACTCACTACTTTACAGCATAGATTATCAATTCAAACATTATTCTATAATAGATTTTTCAGATTATTTTTTCTCCATTATATAGTAATTTTACTGAGAATATGATGTTATTTTTTTATCCAAATGTCCTAGTTTTACACTAATCTTAATATTTTATTTATTAAGGAACTAAAGAAAATAAACTACAAAAATAAGCACAATTTTTATGATTATTAACTGACATATATCTAAAGTTCAACTAGAAATTTATAATTCCAAATATTCTATATTTATTATTTTCAAAAAGTATGTGTATATATATAATTTTGATCTTAAAGCAAAATATTGTAATTAAATTTATAATTTTCAATATATCAATAAGTAAATAAATAAAAGCTATTATCTAGTTTATAGCATGAATGTTATTTTGAATAGCACTTACAATTAAAATGGCAGTCATAACATAGGCTGTTACAACTTTTATTTATTTTTAGAATAATATATTAAAAATTATATAGTTAATTCCAGTGTTTTTCTTTATTATATATTATTTTTAGTTTCATATTATATAATTTTAATATATTTTTTTATAACAAATTTGTTTTTATTTGAATTTGAAAGTTTTCTAAAAACTTGTTTAATGTAAAAAGTTTAATGTATTTGTATTGATTAAGTCAAAAAAGATTTAAGATAATTTAAAGTATTATCAGGAATGGGAGGTGGGAAAGACATACTATTGGATGTATATAAGTTCATTTTTTTGAAAAAAAAAAAAAACACCCTAAGAGCAATTTTATTAGAAAATAGTTTTTGAAAAATTCTAATATATTATTTATAATTAGAATTTATGAAATTTAATTATCAGAACATTATTCAATAATGCACAAATTAATTATATATGTGTGTGTATATATATACATTGTAATAGTATTGAATAATGTTATTTCGTAAAATTAAAAAATATATAATCTTGCAGAAAAATATTGTGACAGGATAATTTATTAATGATAGATACAAAAAAAAGGAATTTGAAAAACATAGATCTATGCAAAAAAACCATAAATTATTACAGTAGTCATTTCAATAATATTTTTATTACTTCTAATGCATACATTGATGACAGAGCACTAAGCATATACCAATTGTCAGTCTTGAGGAGTTAAATGATATCTCTTGAGGTATTGTATATAGCCTATGTTGTTCATTATGTAATGTTCTTTTCTTCCTTATTGCATTTAACTATTCATTAATTTTTAGGTTGTTACAAAGCCTCTCGAATCCAGGAATATTACTCGATACTTTCTTTTGTTAGTTTCAATTGCTGAATGGTCTTCCATTATGGTGCCCTATGTGGGCAGGGAAAATAGAATCCAGGTGTCCTCAAACAATTTTGATGTCACCAGGCACTCATCCCTCTTCTTAATCTTATTGAGAGTTCTAGTAAAGAACTGAGCTTCATTTGGTTGTGGCCATTTCATTACAATCTTGCAATGGGTGACCCAAATGACATAGATCAGGAAGACCGAGTCTTATTATTGTGAAGGTTTTTGTGTTGATACTGTAGTGATTTCAAACTCAAAAAAGCATAGACAATAAATACAGAAAAGTGAACAAGAGTTCAGTATATAACCCAAACTGATTGAATTACTCTATCAAATTCTTATCCCAAACCATTTTTTTTAAACTTATAAAAAATATATATATATTTCCTTATTTTGACACTTTTTAATTTTAATATTGTACTTTCACGCTAAATCTCAAAATCAATTAAATTTTATAGATCTAAAGATAAATATTAAAAAAATTGAATTTATAATTAATCATTTTTGAATTATTTTTTTTTGAGGTCATGTTTTAATTCATATATATTCTATAAGTAAAAAATTAATTTTCTTCTGTTTTCATAATATTCTTGATATTATATGACAAAATAAAAATATATAATGCTAATACAGAATATTAATAAACATGAGTGTGGCATGCTTTTATTTTAGATTATATAATTTGAAAAGTACTCTGATAGCTGAAGAAAAAAAATTTTTTTTTTACTTTTTAACACATTTATTATATAAAATAATTTCTTTAAATTTTTTTCATACATTTATTTTCTACTTTTTAGTTTTGCATAGTTCCAAAAATTAAAGCTTAGATTAATACCACTAGATGTCAGTACTATATAGTACCGAATGAAATTGAATAGAAAATTGTTGGAGGATATTAATAAAAGTGGAAGAGAGGGATGTAAAAAAATTTGAAAATACATTAAAAGGAATGTAGGAAAGAAATAGTATTACTAGATGATGAGGGAATAGAGTGTAGCTCCAGAGAAGAATTAGAAATAATCTTAAATTAAGTATGTAGTGAATATAAAAAAGATGTTAGAAGTGAAGAATAGAGTGATAGCAAATATGAAAGCATATAGTGATGGGAATATTAGGTTTACAGAAAATGAACTGAATAAGGAAGGGAAGAATATGAAAAGTGGAAAGGCAAGAGGTTTGGGTGGATGGCCAGCAGAGATGGTAATGAATTTAGGACATAAGAAAAAATTAAAACTATTATCATATTTTAATAAGATGGCACAGAAGAGAGATTTTCCGGGTAGTTGGAGTAATACAAGAATACGACTACTATTTAAAGGAAAGGGTAAGGATCATAGAAATTTAAACAATTATAGACCAATAGCAGCAACATCAGTGTTATATAAAGTTTATGATGACTGGAAGATGTGCAAAATGGATGGAATAAAATAACAGTGGGAAAAATGCAAGTAGTTTTTCAATTGGATAGGCGTATAGGAGATAGTTTATTTGTAATTACACAACTTATTGATATACAGGTAGACAGTTATATATGGTTTTTATAGATATAGAGAAGGCACATGATAGAGTAAATAGAAGTAGATTATGGATAAGTTTAGTAAATTTGGGAATAGATGGAGCTTTAGTGGATATTATTAAGAAATTATATGAAAATAATTATTATACCTATCAATTAGGGAATATAAAATTGGGTAAAGTTAAAAATGGGGTTAGACTAAGAGAAGGATACCCTGTCATCTATTTTGTTTTTGCTGTATTTGAGAGAAATGGAGAGAGCAATAGAAAGACTAGGAAGAGGCGTAGAGATACCATTAATAGGTGGCAAAGGAATATATTCATTGAAGTGTCTTTTATTTGCAGATATCTTTTTGTGTGAAGAAAGAAGGGAAGATATGGAAGTTATGCTGAGGAGAGATGGTGACTAAATTTAGTGAAGAAAAATCTAAAGTAATGATGATTAATAGTGGGGAAAGAGAAGACAAAGAATTTTTATTGGGACATTTAAAGTTAAGTGTGGTGAATAAATATAACTATTTGGGAATTGTCGTAAAGTAATCAGAGAAATTGCTTAGATGAAAGGGAGAAACTATGAAATTTAATTTATATGCAAATGAATTGATTGACTAACTTTATTCATCCAATAGAATTACTGAATAGAAACCAGTATAAAAAGGGAATCATCAAGGTCTAGACATGTTATATAACATAATGTAATGTAACAAGAATAGTTGAAATAATCATTGAGTTAAATTGTATAAAGTTGAAAATTTAATTAATGCTAATTTTTTTTCTCTAGGTTTTAAAATATTAAAGGATTGCCTATTGTTTGCACATAATGTGTGAATAAGAAACTAATATTGTCTATCAGGAAATCTACTCAAAACCTTAATTCAAACCCCATTAATAATATTATGGAACACAAATTTAGTCTAACAAACATCAGGAAAAGGATGACCAAATGCCGAAGGTTTTACCATAAGTTTACGTTTAATTTATGTAAGAATTATAAAGTTATTTTACATAGTATGTTTCAAGACAATGAACATCTATATTCTATAAGTCTGTTTAATGATATTAGAATTAATTTATGGAAAAAATGGATAATTTTGAAAAAACAATATTATAATATCAATTATAAGAAAAAAAAGAAAAGTACAACAATTGTAAAAGAAAAATCAAGGAGGCGTATTTTATTATTAATGATAACAACGTGATCAATAGATGCGGCACGTGTTTTGCTATTTCAGGAAAATGGACAAATTAATTTACATACGCATTTGCATACATTATTTAATAATATTACAGCAATGGTTTATAACCTATTTTAGCCATGAATATGAGGGAAAAACCCTCGAAAGTACTAGGCCTAGATTAATTTGTTTTGTTCCTACTGACAGCTTCTTCAGCATGTTAAAGCGCTTATATATACTAGAATGGAGATATAAAATGCTATTTTATATTATAATTAGAATGACTATATCATAAATAATAATGCATTTCATTACCACGATTTGTCTTTGAAAGTGATTAAATGGACTTATCATTGAAGCAAGATATTTTGAAGACGAATTAAAATATAATTGCTGAATATTTAATTAATATTATTTGAATTGGCTGAAGTATTGAATGAATGACCACTGCTAAGTTAAAAAAAAAGAAAAATGCCTTATTGAGAAATATACTTTTTTAATAATAAATAAACTGCAAATATTTGAAAAGAAATGTTTATCTACTTTATCAAAGTTATGTCTACTTGGAAAAATATTAAATAAGTAATAAAATTTTGCTTTTGGAAATCTGAAAATACGAGCTTGGATACATATATATTGAAACTTCGGTGCATATGCGACCATTATAGACTTTTATAAGTACGTACGTCAAGGAAAACATTTTTTTTTACCCGCAAAAAAATTGTTGTCAACCTGATAGATATACAGAGAAGGACTATTAAAAATATCTTTACAATGCAAGATTGGCAATATTTGATCCAGATTTCCAAAGGATTTTAAAATTCAACATTTATGCTTATAAATCCATGCCACGAAAAAATGAGGAAGAGAAACTTTGCACAAAGACTCAATTCATTGCAAAGCAAACGGGGAGGTTTCTCTATCCAGTGTTTCAGCGTGAGATCTGGAGAACTTTCGTAAATTTAAACTTTATTGATTTTTTTTCTTTTTTTTTAAAAAAAAGACCTAACATTAGTATTTAAAGTACTATTATTATTATTTTTTGCTCTATTTAGTTTCATATTTAAACTAACAGATTGGTATTAGTTCAATAATTTAATCTTAAAGATAGGTTAATAATTTAATAATTTTATGCAAATCAGGATCTTAGTTTATAGAAAAATAATTTTGATGGGTGAATTAATAAATGTAATTTGTTAAGAGTATGGATGAACAAGAGGAATGCTAATGTGTGATTTATATAATTGTATATTGATCACTTGGTAATTTCATATTAATATATTATATTTTACTTAATAATTTTTCAAAATGTCATCTTGAAGTGATATTTTATGGGTCCCCCCCCCCCATATTGCTTGCAATTTGATATCTTAAATTGATGAATGACTGGTGGTAGATATATTATCACGTGTGACTTTTACTTGAGGATATTATGAATATGAAAATGTATAAATATACATAATTTTATAATAAATTTATTTATAATATTATTTGCAATATAGAGCAACATAATATTGATATTTGAAGTGAATGATGTATTTACTGGATGGATATATGAATCTTGTTAATATATTTTTTTTATATCAAAATCGTTCCTATTTGGTGAAAACCTATATTTTCAAAGCCATTTTAAAAAGTATTTTAGATCATTAGTGGATTTTATGATTATAATTTATAAATTATTTTTTGGTTTATTTTACGATGTTGACTGTATAAATCAGTAGATGGAAGAGCATGATGGTGAACAGGGGAGAACTTTAGATAGGAAACTCTGGATGTAGAGGATATGTGAAGACAATGAATATCAGCATATTTTTGAATTTTGAATTATCCACCAATATAGATAGCATAGTACTATATTACATGTGTGTCACTTATCTTTTGTTAGTAAGAGCTAAGAAAGCCATGGTGTGATCTTCTTTAGGTACCTGATTAAATCAAACCTGATAGTTTTTCTTGCACTATTTTTTTTTTCATGTGAATTTTCTTATTCCGTTGAGTTATTTATTACTCTTGTTGTTTTTGTCCATATCCTGCATTCATAGCTATCAATTTTCCAATTGTATTTGCATCATATAGCATAGTGTCAAGAAATGATTACAAATGGTAATGAATTAAATAATATTCAGTACAAAAGATATTGAGGGAATGACTAATATACCTCAGATTTTAGGGTGGACTGCCATTTTCTTGTTAAATTCTGTCTTGAATTTACGATCTGATTGGCTGTTAGATACTAATGAGCATGAGAGGTTTGCAGTTTCTCTCAATTTAATCTCGATGATTTAAAAAAAAAATCAATCAGTTTAAATAAATGCATATTTTTCAGAGAATGGTGAAATATAAAAGTAAAATGTTTAAATGTTTGCTTTTGACACATGTGAATAAATAATTAAAAAAAATGATACCAAGCAATATAATTTATCACATGATGAAGCTGGAAATCTATTCTGCAGATTTGCGCTTCACCTAGTGCCAATTATATAAGCACTAGAACCGGTTTGAACTCAGATTATATATAAATTTAATAGGCAATAGTATATATAGAGAGATGTATGGATACACGAACATTTAGTTCATCTGCCCATCCAATTTACACATGTGTATGTGCGGTATGAAAACTAACATTTGAAAGTTATAAAATTTTGTAATTTTATTTCAATAGCTTTCTAACCAATGCATATTATATATATTTTGTAAATTTTATATTTTGCAAATAATAATTTGTATAAAGATAAAATTGTCATTTAAAAGATGAACAATAGTATTTTGGAAATTTATTGCTAGTAATTTGTGGAAAAGTAAAATTGTCATTTAAGAGATCACCAATAGTATCTTGGAAAATTATTATTAATGGTTTGTCTAAAAGTAAACTGATATTTAAGAGTGAAACAATGCAATCAGTCGGTCTTAAAATTTTGATGGCCATTGTATCATTCTAAAAGATACACAGAAGGTTATAGGTGCCAAAGATTTTTTAATTATTTTGTTTAACCATTGTTCTGGTCTTTTTCATTCCCATATATGAAAATGGAGGTCAACTTCGAATCTCAACCAAGTGTCTGAGTTTGAAGTAGTGGCCAGCATTCTTCAAATATTTGCTTATATATAAATAGCTAGATTTTTTTTTTTGGCCTTTTATTTTTTTTGGTCTATTCAGATATCGTATACTTCACGCAAGTTTGCATTGTGCAGCAAAATCATGGTGGGGTAAAGGAGATTGTCTGCTTCCCCATACCTCTATGAAGCTTATCTAGCTCACTATACCATAGTCAGGAACATCTAGACCAAATATGCAGACTGTTCAGTGATACAAGTGCTTGAAAGTGAATCTTGAATCTCTACCAATGCCTGTTTCAAACCCAAGCCAGCTCATGATCATGATCCACTGATTACCTACACCGTTGCAACCTCAAACCCAAGGTAACATCTATATTGCCATCGGCTAATGAACTCTTAATTAATAAATTATTATAATCCTAAATTATATTGTACGCCTTTATTTTTGTTAATAACGTCTGTGAAACTCATTCTAATGCTATATAAATTCTTATGTTTGGTGCGGCAATTTAGAATTAATTTGATTTTCTCTTATTTTATTATTCTAATTCATTTTGATATGCCAATAAGGTATACAATCTAGCGAGTGAGTTTAAACCCACTGCCAATAATTTTCTCTTATTAAATTATGGAGATGTAAATTTCCTTTAAAATCGTTGTTATAAACTCACTCGGTTTTATATCAATTATTTTCAATAATTTTATTCTTTAATAACTTTTTGCACTTTGTGGGTGCTACGAGCGCTCTGCTGATGTTTTTCAGATGATGTTTTGTTTTCTTTCTTTACTGACGTAAAAAGTATAAGCATGACATAGAACAAAATATGAGCATTCTATAGTTTAATCATGTGGCTTTCAGAAAATGTTTATTTAAAAAAAAATCGTTTGAAATTTTGATTTTTGGCAAATTTTTTAATCGACCACAGTATTTAATTTTTTTGTTTTTTTTTTTGATAATTTTTGTACTTATCACGAAGCGATAAAAGACAAAAATAATTTACGGGCTGCAAGTGAAATTTTCTCCGAAGCTATTCACAAAGAAGGCGTACAATAGATCTTCAACGTAATGCCGTAAGTAACATTTTTAATATTTTTTATTTTATTTTTTTTCATAAAATTATATATATATTTTTTTCATAAAATTATCTTTTTTATTAATTTTAGTTTGTAATTAGTGTGTATTAGTTATTTATGCTCATATAGAATTCATATCTAATGTAATTTTCTAACGTTCTACCTACACTATTATAAAAATAATGTTTTTCAAAAAGTATAATTTATTACGAAAATCATTAATTATATTTATATAATATGGTTTATAAGTAATTTGTTATAAAACTAATAATCAAATGTATACAAACATTGCATACACAAACATATAATCAAATTCTGATTCTTGTTTATGTTTTTCAAGTCTATAGCTAACAAATGATCTGTATGCAAATAAATTATATATATGTGGTACAATAAATATAACAAGATAGCATCACTTCTGTGCATAAAGGATATAAACATCACTTGTGTGCATAAATAATATAAACAGTTATAAAACTAATAATCAAATGTATACAAACATTGCATACACAAACATAATCACATTCTGATTCTTGTTTATGTTTTTGTTTATTCTTGTTCATGCTTTGGTTTTGCTATATGTTTCATAACATTATTTTCAAGTCTATAGCTAACAAATACACTATATTCAAATAAATTATATTTATGTGGTACAATAAATATAATACGATAGCATAACTTCTGTGCATAAAGAATATAAACATCACTGGTATCCATAAAGAATATAAACATCACTGATGTACACAAAAAAAAAATAAAATGAAGAGATGAAACTCGTTTTATCAGTGATATAGACAGTAGCCTACAATTTCTAGTTTTAGATGGATAAGACGCCAATTGCTATGATGATTTCTTTTGTATCTTTTATTAGGATGAATATTTTTCTTTATAGATGCCTTTGACATTTAGAACATTTGGGGTACAAGATAAAAATGAAAAAGTCATATCCGAATTCTTTTGGAGATTGTGAAGCTGTGGATTAACTCAGGTAAGACATGTTATACATGTTTAGAAAGATAATTTTGTGAGGAATATAAAGAAATTATCACTGAAGATGTATTTTCAATTTTAGTTAATGTTAATTTTCAAATTATGAACAAACAATAAAATAATAATTATTTCGGATATGAAAATTTCTTTTTTTCCTCATTTTTTATATAGTTATCACTATTTATTTTATGTTTATTGTTTTCCTTAATGTTTCTAGTTTCTAGCAATGTAATTGTTTTTGCTCTAACATAATTAAAACTGAAGTTATTGTGAAAATTGTGTCTCAGGCCAGTATTTTAAAAAATTCAATATGGCGGATTGAAGCTGAAGTAGTTTTAAATGACCGGAATGTCTTGATATTTACATTTAATTGTTATCCCTAACTGCAAAATTAACCCTCATCAAACCATTAAAGTTGTTTTATCATTTTAACCAATTAAATCTCACCAGAAGTGAATTTAATATGTAATCTATGATTTTATTTTGTAAATAATATCCATATCTGTGCAATGATTGCTTGTAGAAATATGAGGAGATATTTCCGAGATGTGGAAGAAAGCAATTTATTCCCTTTTAGTTTTAAACTCTGACCCCTTATGTGCATTTTATTAATCATTAGTTAAATGCCCGGGATGGTTTGTGTTTAAGCATTCCATTACGCAGGAGAGGGTCATATAATAATCAGGTGTTTATTAATTTACTGGAGTCATTAGTGGCACAAACTATTATCTGTTTTAGGCATTATAGGTATATCATTGCAATCATTTATGATTTTCTTGCTTTGTTATGTATTTTGGGATCTTCAGAATGACCAGTCCCACTCTTCATTATCCCTCTCAAAGTAGATGCATTTCCTACTCGGGATCTTCTCCAGGCACCTCCAATGAATAAGGGTATGGAAAACATACGGATGAACCATCCCAACGCGCAATGTGTATCACAACTTCAGAGACATGACCTTGGCCATCGTGCAGGCATATTCCTTTCATACTGATATGACAAAGCCATTCAAAAGCATCTTAAATGACTGCTTTTCTGTATGCGATTGTGAGCAATAATGTGATACTGCCTTTATTAATTATTGTTATCTATCTACCTGCAACGCTCTGGGCCAGTCGTAATTGATTGTCATTCGCCATCCATTCAATTTAATTTTCTAAGTTAGGTTATGAATTATCGCTTCTTTTAAGCAGAGTTATTTTACTCCCACTCATCTGAGTGATCTCCCAAATATTACACACTTTTCAAATCACACATCATGAACTCTTTTCGTATATATGTAATGACTAATAAAACTCAGTGTGAATCTATATATTAAATGAGGGTTGAGATACAAGTTAATATTGATTACTTAATTAATTTATTTGATCATTGGCATATTAACCGCACCACCATATATGAACAACCGCACAAACTATTCTTGTTTTATATATGTAGTAATTGCACTAATTAACTTTATGTAATAATACAAAGATCTTATGTATTTTGTAAATTCAATGATTTATTGACTTCTTCCATGAAGTGCGTGATTGCAAATTAAGCCATGATCAAATTTGTAACTCCCATTGTACAGACATTCTATATAGCTACTTTGTTTATCACCATATTTAATTATTTAATAAAATTTATATTATATAATTTTCTATATTCCTGCATTTGTCATTCATTGCCCAAATCTCTAGTATGACTGTTTGATTAAGTTAAGTTATTTCAAATTGAATGAAAGATTTTATTAGTAATATTAATTAAACTCCATTTGTTTCATGTTGCCTTGAACAACATTAGTCTACACTGCTCTTTAAGTATTATATTTTGTAATAATCATTAGCTAATTTTTGAATATTGTTGATTCCCAAGTCTCTTTGCTCACCCTGTTCTCATTGCCGGGTCTGGAGTAAATGAAATCTTGCTAGTATCTTCAAAAGCGTTGTCCATATAGTCAGAGACTCTGGAGCACAGGCAAATAGGTTAGTGTTTAATACTGTTCTAAACCTGTGTATGTCGCACATGCTAGATTGCTATAGTTTTTTTGGATTCTAGGTTTTATTGAATGAACACACGATTTTGACGGTACAATTTTTTTTTATATATATAATATATTGTCAGAATAGAGGTATACTAACAGAAAATAGATAAGTTAATTAAGATATGTTTCAAATATATTTTATATATTTGTTGAATCTAAATTGAAGAAATATTATTTTATCAAATTGGAAAAATAATTTTTTTTAATATAATTTTAGATATATAAACCCTGATTTAAAACCTAGTATAGCCAGAGTGAAGGCTAACATATTTTTCATTTATTTTATTTGATTCATTATATGTATTTTACCTTATTACCTGTAATATTTGGTATGTAATATTTTCATTAATTAGTATTGTAAATCATAATTATCATAAATTTATAATTGCATGTAGAACTATATATATATTATCAGAATAAATTTGTTAATGTTTTTATGAAAATTTTCCTTGTCAGGTATTATTCATTGACTTCATTTTCACAATACATGATCCATAGAAATTAAACAAGTCATATGATATGTTTGCATATTTATGAGTTTTATAAATTTATTTAATGTCATTACTATTCACAATAAGAGGGTTGAGTACATCATTATTTTAGTATTATTTTTATAATCATAGCTGATTATGTAAGAATGATTTGATATGAATTAAATCCACTTTCATATTGCCACTCCATTGAAAGTACTTTTCAAATACCACATAAGTAAATCAGATTTGCATAATGTTTAAAGTTATTAATATTATATTTTATTTTATTATTAAGTATTGAACATAAAGACAAATTACTAATAAAATTAATTGTAAGAATACTATAGTTGTTTATTATTGTTGCTATTATTATTTTGAGAGGGGTAATTAAATATCATGTAAAATCCTTCATCATATTTAATTACAGGATTTTAAATTATATTTGCTTTTTTATATTCAAAGAACTTGAGATTATATTTTAAAGATAGATATAAAATTTAGAATAGGACTCAACTTATTAGTAACATGATAAAATTATTAAATGTATTGTAAAAATATAGGAATATTGAATAAGTGTGTTCATGTGAATTTAGTAGGATAGTATTCTTATGCCATTGAGGATATGTCTTTGGGGATATACTAACTGTTGTACCTTGTTAAATATCTCATGTTTATTATTGGTTATTTATTATAATTGAACCATATATTTGGAATTTTTAAACTATGAGCTAGTTATAAATTAATATTATTATCGAAATAGAACCCTATTATTTTTGTGATGAAAATATGTACTATTGTTATTTTGCAAGATTATAAATTTCTTATGATTAATACTTAGAAATTAATTTTGGTTAGGTAATACACATTAACCACCATTTTAGGTATCTATAACTGAATACTTATTTTATTTGTTTTTTATATTTATTTAATTAAGAGCAAGTCAGAGGATCATAATAGGTACTATAATGTTATTAGTATATTGGTTAGCAAGGGTACAATATATATATGTCAGTATTGTCAAGGATATAACTTTAACTGACAATTTTATGCAAAATTGATTAATATAAAATTAATAATATTTTGAAGATTATGCTGGTATGTTTAAGACTTTAATATTGGCATGAGTGATGATTTTTGTGGTCAGATTAATGTACTCTTACAATATATTTATGATATCTAATTTATTTTACATTTTTCACATGTATGTATGTATTTAATCATCGCTACTTGACAATATGCGAGTTCATTTGTGAATTGGTATGAAATCACATTCATCACTAGAAGAAACACAAACAGCAGAATTAGTGTCAACTTCAGTTTCATTATGTGATAATGGATTTTTGGTGACAATTTAATAAGTAATTAAACTTTGAAATGATGATTTTACTAATACTTTATGAAGTTCCCAATATCCAGACATTCAATTATTTAGCTTACATTGGAATTTAAAAGCTTGTTTAGAATCCGGGTCATTAACAAGAAAATGATTTACCAATTGATTAGAAAGTTGAAGACCTTCTCAAATCACTTTTGCACTGAAGAATGTAGGTTCTACTTCCATGATTGTTTTCTGAATCTTTTGACAGTATCTAAACTCAAAGCAATAACATCACTGTCACTTAAGGCATCATCCAGAAGCAATTTGTCAGAATCAAAAGTTTCTCTGCTAATATTATATGACAAAGTAATGATTTCTTTTGATAATGCCGATATTTGAATAGCTGCACTATTTTCAAGACATGTAGGCCAAGTCTTTTTCCAACAGACATTTAAAGTCTGTAATTTTATTTGAGCAATTGAAAATGCAATATGATTTAAATAAGCAAAAACAGAAAAAATTTTCCAAGCATCAGTAACTGCTATTACTTATTTTTTTAGTTTATCCAATATGAATTCAAAAGTGTATTTGATATAACTGTTAACTTGATGCATTGGTAATATATAATCAAACTTTAAAATCTATATCTTTTTGTTTCATATATGTTTCAATCTCTGGTACAAAGCAATTATTAAACCATTCAATAAAATATTGCAATTGTTACCCAAGCTTTTGTATTAGCAATCCAATGTACCAGCAAAACTTTTAAATCTTTACCCTTTTAAAGCACATGGTCTTAGAGATTGATTTATTATGAGAAGTTTTAACATCCAATCTCTTGATGCATTGCTACAAAGTAACAATGTTATTCAATATTTGCTTGCTTTAAACCCACTTGCTTTTTTCTCAGACATTGCGATTTAAGTTTGACTAAGCATTTTTTTCCAAAACAATCCTGTCTCATCAGTGCTGAATACTTGGTATGAACTGTATGCACCATCTTCAATAATTTTGGCTGATTTTTACAGAAAAGTTTTGGTAGCTTCTTCATCTGCCGATGCAACCTTGCTCGTAATTTTTACATTATGCATTCAATTCCTTTTTAAAAATCCGGTTAACCATACTTTGCTAGGTGAAAATTCTTTATCAATCTGAGATACAGAAGTAGAAAGCTATAATTCTTTCATCTGTTCATAAAACTGAAAAGCTTTTTATTGAATTAAGTAACCACTTAAAAGAATTATTTTTTTGAAATAATTCTTCTGACCAGAATATTAGCACTTATGCCATTTTTTCTAACAAATTATTTCTTGAATACCATGATAATTATTGGCATTTAGTTTTGTACCAAAAGTAATAGATTTTCTTATTGCAGCTTCATTCTTTTTGATTCCTCTTATAGTCGACTAGTCTAAATTAAAATGTTTACTTCGTTGATCCTTCTCCTTTTGCTTAGCAATCTAAAATTTCAATTTTCTTTTTAAAGAAATTGCTTTTCTTGGGCACTTTTTTCTTTTCAATAGGGTAAACTAAACTATAAAATAAAAATTAGAATCTAGGCTTACAATAATAAAAAGAGATACATCTACTCACTTTAAAAATTAACTTTCACACACTAAATAATTACTCTTTAAAAAGCAACAACATAATGTACATAATTTGAAATTATTATTCTATACTAAATACATACATATGCATATTAAAACTTCTTATCTCATATATATATATACATATATTTCAATAACATGCAATATGTATGCAAAAAAAGGAGAATCGCCCGAATTTCAATGAAATATGAATTTCAAAATTGCATTAAAAAAATCCATAAAAAAAAAAAAAACTAAGGAGAAATGTGAACCGCATAACTTTGAAATGGGATTTTAAAAAATCCATATAAAAAGAGACTCAAGTGTATTTAATATTCTGTAACCCACATAAATTACTATCTTATTTATTTATTTAAAAAACGTCTAATTTACAGTTTTTCAATTATGGAAATTTGTATACTATATTCCATACTGATGTATGTATAAACAAAATATTTTTTAATGAAATTTATTTTTAATATTATTACAATGAGATTTACTATAATAAATGCTTCTAATGTGAACAAGTGGAACAAAAAGCATTTTTTCTCACTAAATTAAGATTTGTCCAAGGAAAGCAAAGGCTACATCTTTACTCATGTTTTTTAATTTATATTATCAGTTTAATTTGCTTACCTGTTAATTTGTAATTTTAGCAGTGAAAATATACTGCATTTATTCTTTTTATTAAGCATTCTGCTGTATACATACAATAATTTTAACTATGATTCTGCAAATCAGAGTTAAAAAGCTGCTTAATATTGTTGTAAAAAAAAAAAAAAAAATCCATACCAAAAAAGCTATAAAACACTAATGCAAAAATTATGATGAACACCATTATTATTATTTTTTATGTAACCACTTATGAACAAGATATATCACATTTGGAAAAGCAGAGTTAGAAAATTGATTAACACACACAAAAAAAATTCAAATATAAAAACAAAAATAAAGCAATATTTGTTGGTGTAACCATGTTTGTGCTTTTAGATCAAATTTAATTACTAATACAAGTCAGAAATGAGAATTAGAATATAGCATAAAAATACTAATTTCTCAGAGAAAAAGAAATAAAGTAATTTTAATTAAGATTCATTATAACACTTGATTAGAATATAGTATTAAGAAAAAAATATCTTTGAAGCAATAAAGCAGAAGTGATTTATGCTTTTGAAAAACCACTTTAGCTTTCACTATAAAATCTGAAAAAATTAGATTATAGCAAAAATAAAATTATTTACAAAAAAGAGAGAAATAAAAGTAATTTTTATTAGTGTATATTTATTTATGCTTTTAAAATACCAACTTTAGTTGTCAATATGAATTCAGAAACAAATTAATAGGTAGTGTCAAGAAAAATAATAATTTTCAAGAAGAAAGTGAAAGTTGTAAAATCAATAACCTATGAAAATTAATTTACAGTTTTATGTTTTACAAAGATGAATTTTAGTTTTCATTAAAGGTGAACTGTACAATATGTACATTTAATTTTATATGTATTTTTATATTTTTGATGTATATTTTGCTTCTTTAAATAGTGATTTTGGATGATAACTTTGTTCTAGGCTGTAAATCTGAAATGGATTACCTCTAAATACCTGTACAATGTTTCATTGTAAGCTACAATAAAAGAATAAATATAATAAAAACTTTGGGAAACAATTATGTTCACTGTAGCAAATTGTACTTTATTTTAAATATCAAAAGAATTTAGCTATATGTTTATTATTTTTGATCAAACAATATTGTCCATAAACTCTATTAATTCAATGTTATAAAACTATGTAAATAATATTTACATATGTACTAAATGATCACTCATTTGATGATGATGAGGAATTATGTCAAAATTGCATGGTTGATGGAGATAAGACAGTAAAAAAGTTATATTTAAAAGACATGTATATGTGTGTGTAAATATAAAATATTTATTTCATATTTATTTATTATTGCATCTGTTATTTTTATATTTTTATTCTTTTATATCTGTAATTGTAAACCAGAAATAGAATTAATTAAAATAATAATAATAAAGAAAACAATGTGGGCAATGCAGATTATTTTTAACTTTATTTAAGAATTAATAAACTTGTTTTGCAAAAAAAAAAAAAAAACTTACAGAAACAAATATAAAAAAAAAACTTTTATCATAAAAGGTTTCATTTGTTATATAAAAAAGAAACCTCAGTTTGCTGAGGAGATAAAAGAAGACAAAATTTGCATCTGAATAGTGAGAAAGGAATCCAGTTGTAAAATTATACTAATCTGTAAAATTGAAATCACCAAGAATCTTGTCTGTGTAATAACAGAAAATGTATATCTAAAGCAATCTTACAATGAATTGACTATCTCCAAGATGATTAATATTACCCACCTAGAGATAACTTCATTTTCCAATGTTTGTACATGTCTGAATCATGTATTAGTTATTTTGCATTCTATCAATGTATCTTTACTGACAATCATACATGCTATAATTTATAATCACTATTTATAGCATTAAGAAAATTCAGTTTTATTATATAATCTCAATATTGATAATTATATGAATGAAGTTCCTAAATATATATTCTATCCACTATTTACACAAACAAAATCGTTTACTCTTTCAAAGCTAGTTTAAAATTCCACATTTAATTGCACTTACATTGTTCTGTGAACTTGTAAATGATCTATATTTTATTTTAATGGCATGATAACTTTAACAATACATTATCTCTAAATCAAATAAACTGCAAATTAATATGTCAATGGTGAATTTTTTGCTGATATATATGTTTATAATATTTACAGTATTGTATCAATAATATGAATTATGTATTATAACCTTTATACATTTAATTATATGATTCAATTAAGAGTTTGTATTAAAATGTTGTAATAATATAATAATTAAAAAAAGAAGAAGATAAAGGAAATAATTATTGACATATATATGTATTTGTTCCAATGATATTCTCTGAATAATTAATTATTTTATTTTTTGTTTTTGTATTAGAATACTTACACTTTAAGTTTACATTGTCATTTAAAAATTCCAAGTTAATAAACTATAAAGTTAGAGATTATCATTAGTTTGATTTAATCCTCATATTAACAGTCAAAAGAGCAATTATATTACAATATATGACTTACTAAGAAAATTCATACTTTGATATTTGCGCATTGTTTTCTTAGTAAATGAAATGCTATTTTTTTTTTTTTCATGTTCTGATTAATTTCTGGAATTTTGTGAATCATTAGAGTTTTTGTGTTTTCCCTGATCTAAAATTTTGTATATATGCAAACATGCATGATAAATTATATGTATTATATCATGAGTCAGCATATGCCCATCATGGTGCCATTAAAAAACTATATTATTTTTGTTATAACAAAAATAAAGCAGACTGATAATATTGGGAGAAATAATAATGTTAATCACTAACGCTCTCATATCTGGCAATCCAAGCCAATATACATTGTTTACAATCTTTCTTTTAATATAAACAACAGATACAAACCTATTAATAAATATTTTTTTAAAAAATAAAGTACTAATATTTTTATTATAAGCATGCTTTTTTGATATGTTTCATCTATCTTATAATAAAAATTATAACTACTATGGATTATAAAAATATAAATTTCCTTAATCTTTTTTTTAATTTTTTTTTTAATGTGCAATTAACACTCGCTGTCATTTTTAATTGCAATATAACTTAATACGCTATTGTATTTTATAAAATGTTCACAAAAATTTATTAACTTTGTGTATTCTGTCTTTCAAATACTCTAGATCCTATTCTGAAACTAGAAAAATTTCAAATAACATTCCACCCCAGTAAAACAAGATTATAAATCTGTCTTTGAATGTAAATTATAAATACATTTTATATATATTTTTAAATGTAGTGCAATAAATAAGTGCTTACACAAATTATAAAGTGAATTATCATTTCTCTTCATAGTTTATCCTAAATAAATACTAACTTTAAAAGTTTTTGCAATTGTGTATAGTATTTGATAAACACAAATTTTACTTATTGCAATATGTTAAACAAAGGTTTCTTGTATTTAAAATAAATTAAAATATTGAACATTGATCTAATTATCTAAATATGAATAAAGTTACAAGTTATCTGTCCAAAATAAAGATTTCACACAATATTAATATTCAGTGTTACCTAAAAAGAATTTTATTTCATTTCATCGATTTTTGTTGGAACTTTTTTCTTTCTTTAATGATTATTGTTTATAAATATAATAAAATATTACTATATTTATATAAACTCTGTTATAATCATTTGCAAGTGATAAAGAACTAATTTGCATCTTTGATTATAAATGTTATATGTTCTGAAAATCTAAATAAATTTACTTGCATAAATGTATTCTTGTCATAAGTGAGAGTGCATGAATATGCATAGAAATAACAAGCTATGAACTTCAGGAAAAAACTTCTAAATTAAACTAAAAAAAAAAAAAAACTAACAATCATTCTTTTTTATTACTTGAATTGTAAATACTAAATGAAAATTTGTTGGGAATTCATTCAAATCATAGGTGAATGGATAAGACTTCCAATGGCTCACCTTGAAAGTAACATTCATTAATATATGAAATGAACTGTCTTTACACGGTAATTAGATTTAATTTTGATGAACCTCTGTTTAAAACAGCAAATTATGAAAACACACAATAATGTTACTAACATGAATTCTGATGATATAATAGGAGATAGCTGCACCCGGACTTCAGGGTTAAAGATCTTAAAATTGATTACATATTGACAACTGTGTAAAACTTTAAGGGTCAGGTATGTGCTCATAAAGTTGTCTTCTCTTCACTTACAAAGCATGATCAAAATTATTTCAACTTAATATTGAGAATATATCAAAATCAAAAATAAAGATCCTCTATTACAAATTAATTGTTTGGTGCAATATTGATATTTTTGCACTTTGCGAGACAATTTCCTAATAACCCATATCTTAAAATTCCCAGATCTACAATGATTCTTGATAGAATGCACTCTAAACTTGGTATAGATACATTTGTTAGAAACTATCTTGTAAAAAAACAACTTCTATCTACTGAAGATAGTTTAAATAATATTGCAATCTCCATTCAGTGAGATAATTTTTATGTAAACAACAAACAGTAACTACCATCCTCTTCCAGAAATTCCTATACTTTTATATAGGGTTAGGGTTAGGGTTTGGGTATATGTGAATGAATATTAAGCAGGTTATCAATAAGTAGCATAAAGGGATTTAAATAACATGTATTTACTTTTGATGCAAGCAAGTAGAAACATTCCATTTAGGTTGATGAGGATTGTAGAAAATTCCTGGTTTACATTTTATTTTGACAAAAAATGATTCATTTCTTGCTGTTCTATTAATATTAGATCTTATCCTCCAAAGTCAATATAACCACACTTAATCCCTTTTGGAATTCATTTCTCTACAATTGAAAGTTATCCTATTCTGAGAAAGAATTTAAGAAGAGCTGATTGGATTTAATATACTCGAATGGAATGTTAATATAAACTTAATTTCATCATGCTAGTTGCCAAAGAGTCCATCCCTCAAAGATATCGAAAGCACTCCATTCTAGGTTTAAAAAAAAACTAATCAGCCAATATATGTCTACTAAATATCCAAAAATCGCTGAAAAACTTATTAAATCATTGGATCATGTTTTTTTTAAAAAAAAAAGAAAAATGAAGAGCAACCATAGAAAAAGAAAGCTTTATAAGACTTAGTCAGAAAGTCTCATTATTTTGTCAGTCTTACATATTAAACTTCTAAACCCAAGATTGAAATAAATAAAAAAAAAAAGGCTTCATCAGAACAGAACTGCAAACTACTCTTTCATAATTTTCCTCTAACGTGACTATTTTCCTGATTGTCTTAAATCAAGAAAGATTCCAAAAACAGATAGAAGCATGGTTGATGAAATTATTATTCATACAAAATCTTTTCCAAAACTTAACATAAAAGCAAAATTATAGTAGTTTTAAAACCCCCCAAAAAAACCAATAAATTAAAAAAAATTACCATGCAATATTATTATTGTATTCTCTACAATAGATTTGAACAAATCAAAAATGTTGTCAATAGTTGAGAATCATTCACCTAGAAAGTAGAGTGGATGTGGGACAGCAAAATACTGCTGCAAATAAATTTTATTTTTAACGAACATAATTAAAAAAAGTTTTAAAATTAAATAAAAATTGGTGTGCTACTTTTATGGATATAACCTAAGCCTACAATTATGTTTGGAAAAATAGTCTTCTAAAAGTTTTGCTAATAACATTGCTTTGATTTCATAAAAGAGATCATTTCCAGAAACAGCCGTCTCTTAAATAAGGATATGAAAAGTTTGGAGATCTTTTTCAAACAATGAGATCTTATTACTAATCTAATAAGGATAGTTTGTTCAACTTTGCATCTAAATAATAGGGAATTATGCCTGGCATTAGAATGTACTTAAAGGATAAAGCATTACCACAATGTAATGGTGAAAACTGAATCCCTATTTGGAAAAGAAAACGCAAATACTAAACTTGTGGATACTCAAATTTATTGCCATGAGAAATATTACTGGTATATTCAAGATTATTCATTTGTAATGGTTTCCTGTCTTTCACAGAAAGTGTATAAAAAAACTGTTAAATAGATCAGACTTGCTAATAAATCAAGATATAGTTTCACTATCTAAGACTTATCTTAAATCAAATCCTCTTTCTGAATATTCAACTAAGAAGATGCAATTAAACATGGCATAAAAAAATAAATTTTTTATGAAGATTTCTTTCTCTTTTTTTCCATATCTAACAGTAAAAACAATTACATTTTATTTCATAAATATTACTAGAGTATCAACAAAGATTATGGACAACCCATGTTCATTATGCTCTTCAACTTCATATATGGGATTTAAAAGACATTAACCAATATAAATGTGGACAAACATGAATCATGAACCATATAATAAATGACTATCAAATCTATAGTTGCAGCAGCAAAAGTAACAGTTTTAATAAAGCTATTAGTAAACTTATCTCTAAGGACTCTTTTACATTTTGTTATCTAAAAAAAAACCATACATTAAATAAATAAATAACTCAAATCCATAAGCATTTCATATGAGTGAATAAAGCTCATTAATCAAACTTCTTTTCTCATATGAAATATAGTAGACGAATTGTCATGATTTAAATGTCTATATTATATTTGCTTTGTTTCAATCATTACTCTGCAAGACATAACTGCATAATGTTTTAACATTTGAAAGAACTAAGTTTATCTCTGATACAAATATTATTTCCAGACATTTCCCACAATGATGTGTTTCACTTCATAAAGGCCATCTTTTAAATAACATGAACATAATAGTATATATAATCCCATGAATTCTGCAATTATTTGATTTAAATATTATTGAATCCCTATGAGCTACATTTGAATAAATTAAGTCAATATTTAAAATGATCATCTACACAAAGAATGACTTAATATTCCTATTATACTTTTCAAATGTAATATAGCTGCAGTCCAAATAAACTTAGTAGTTTTTAATGCAAGTAATTGCTTTTACCATGTCAGTAAAGGTATAATGAAATATTTCTAATTATTTGTCCAACTGTTAAAATATCAACTTTATTTACCTGGCTTTATAAATCTATTTTAAAGTATTAAGTATAAATTGGTTTTTTAACTAGAATCAAATAGAAAGAATTAAAAAATATTTTTACATTGTTTTTTAGAATATTTATTGTAATATTACTTAATTCTGAAAACAAAATCAACAAACAAATTATTAATAAAAGCAGCAAAAACTTTCTTTCCTGTTATTAAAAAATTTTCAACTTCCTTTTCTACATAAATCTTTTTTTTCCCAATAACATAAATGAGTAAGTAGATTTGCAAGATTTACCAAATCTGAATAAACATATTGCAGAGTTTATAACTACAATATCTTTAATTTGAAAATGATTTTTTTTTTTATAAAAACAAAAAGGTACTTAAATTTATAACACAATGGTTTATGATACTGTGAAAAAAGGTATTTTGTTTACATCAATTATCTTATAAAAGTAATAAATTATTGCTTATAATAGTTGCTTCTTTTGGCATACTTGTAACTCTATATAAAAACTGATCACCCCCCCCCCCAAAAAAAAAATTGTTAATAACGTGAATATCAACATATGTTAACCATAAATCAACAAAGTATCAATTCATATGATATTTTAAAATTAAATGGAGAAAGCAGAATTCAAGATTATGACAATATACCAGTAATAACAAAAAAACTTCATCACTTATCCTCTAAGCTGATGAATCTATTTAAGAAAGGCAAGATAATATACCTACACAAAACTAAATGCATAAACATGATAACATTGAGTTAAGAAAGACAATAGCTATCATCAGAGACTGGTGTAGAAAGTCATTTTGGGTGCATCATACATACTTCAATGTTAGAAAAGGATTGAGCAGGAATCAAGAAAAGTTTCACAATATTAACTGACACACTGAAGTAAAGATTTATAGAAGCTTGGTTTAAAAGTTCCAGAAGCCTTTGTGGTGATTATTAGTGATTGCAAAACATTACTAAGCTTGAGAAATATACAGTATTAGGAGGAATTTGTAATGATACCATATTATGTTCAAACATCCTAATAATCATTATCCACATGGCATAGTAAAGAAAATTCAGAGACACTGGAGTATCTTCAATTAATATAGCTTGTTACACTCGGAAAACATTAAGCTAAATTAACATGATAATAAATAGTTGAATTTTGACATCTATATTGCTGCCTTTTTTGAATAGTATCCCTAAGACAAATTTCAAATCTTTTTCCAACAGTACAGTAATATTAGACCTGAGAATTTTTTCTACCAAGAAAGAATTCCAAATTGTTTTTTTTTTTTTTAAAGTATTATATTTATTAAGAACATCATATAATGAGTGATTTAAAAACATAGTTACAGACAATATAATATTGTTCACAATTCTTTAAATAATCAGGTAAAATCCTCAATGTAAAAAAGAAATTAAACAAAATAAAACTTGTAAGTAAAAAAAACATAATTCTTAAAAAAGTAAACTGAATCAAAATTCAATGAATGGTTAATCTAATTACTAATTTAAACCCTTGATGTTTTTACATGATAATATGTTGGACTATTTCCATCAGCTATCAGTAAATGTTGAATGTATAGAAAATTTTAAACTTTTATTTAAACTTCTCAAATACAAGCAACTTATTAGTGATAACACACAAATAGACAACATAGATTAGTAATGTCAACATTTTGAGTAATATTATTCTCCAGTCTTCTTCAGGTATTGCTGGCCTAACCAGTGACAGTATTAGCATAGGAGTTTAACTCATAATTTTAGATTCTCGAATATTGAATTTACGGCAAACACTCTAACCAACTAAGCTATTATATCAAAGGCAATAGATAGAACTTTTATATATTTATATATGAGGTTTGATTCAAATCCTCCTGAATCCTCCACTTTTTTTATATTAATTTTCTCTAAGAGTAAGGATAATTAGAGGCTTCCATCACTGTATATTACTACACTGGGTTGACATATAGAATTATTTGCTATTGTCATATGAGCAGCTTCCTTGAATTTTCTTCTTTGCATCTTTTCCTCTCTATTCAAAAATTTTTGTATTTTCCCAATTAAGCATATGGTCTTTAGCATGTACATCATTTGCTGCTGTATCCACTTGTTTTTTTCTCTTTTAACCATTAGTTTATGATCTTTCAATTGCTGTTCAACAGGGCAACAGGTCTCACCAATATACTTCCTTCCACATTCACATGTTATTTCATAAATACAGTTTTTGTTCTTCAACATTTCCAGTTTAAGCTTGGTAGAAATAAGAATTCCTCAAAATGCGGTTTGGCTTTGGAAAACTGTTCTAATTTTATACTGACTGCAGATTTTCTTTAATTTACCTGCCATTCCTGATATTTATGAATACACTACAGTACAAAAACAAAAATTGCCATTCTTAGATATTCTTGTGTATAGAAAACTAATACACATTGGAAATTTGGCATTTGCATCCAATCATACCAGAAGCACTAAACATGGAATTATATTATCATTAACAAACAGAGCAAAGGAAGTTTATTCAGAAACTAGTGATTTGGAAAGTGAAAAGATTCACATAGAAACAACTCTCTTGAAGAATAGTTATCTATCATTAATTATCAAAAAAACCTTTAATAGACAACAAAAATCACCACAAAAAGAAAAAACAAATATTGGTACTGTAGTGTATCCATACATTCCAGGAATGGCAGGCAAATTAAAGAACATCTGCAATCAATATACCATTAGAACAGCTTTCCAAAGCTAAACCACACTATGAGAAATTCTTCCTTCTACCAAGCCTAAACTGGAAATGCTGAAGAATAAAAACTGCACCTATGAAATACCATGTGAATATGGAAGGAAGTATAATGGTGAGACCTGTTGCCCTGTTGAACAGAGATTGAAAGAGCATAAACTAATGGTTAAAAGAGAAAAAACAGAAGTGTCTACAGAAACAGGCCATGTATGAATGGTCATATGTTTAATTGGAAAAATACAAAAATATTGGATAGAGAAAAAGGTGCAAAGAAGAAAATTCAAGGAAACTGCTTATATGACAATGGTAAATAATCCTATAAGTCAACCCAAAGCAACAATACATAATCTATAGAAGCTTCTAATTAACATTGCTCTTAGAAAAAAATAATAAAAAAAATGAAGGTCTCATGAGGATTTGAACCAAACCTCATACATAAATATATGAAATTTCTCAGTTGGTTAGGGTGCTTGCCTTAAATTCAATATTCAAGAATCTAAAGATGTGAATTTGATTCCTATTGAGTGAAGAATAATACTATATTGAAATGTCATTACTAAACTGTGTTGTCTATTTGCGTGTTATTACTAACAAGTTGTTAGTATTTGAGCAGTTTAAATAAAGTTTAAAAATTTTCTATACATTCAACATTTACTGATAGATGATAAAAATAGTCCAACATATTATCATATCTACTATACCATCATTACAAATCATATTCAGGCAAATACCTTATCTTTTTAGCTTGGAAACCCAAAATAATAAGACACTAGCTATTGAATAATTAAGAGTGTTAGCTGGATAGTATATAAATATGTAGTTAACTTTTTGGGTAAAAAAAAAAAAATTAAGATTTAAAAAAAAAAAAAGTGCATTTTTGAAATTGTTTCTTAACATTTTTATTTATTTCTATGCTACACTGGATTACTTTTAAAAAACTACATGTTATGCACTTATGCCCTGCTCAGTTAATTGACATAAGAAAACAATCTTTTTTAATGCATACACTAATTTAATATATTTTAATTCAGTTCTAAAAATAATTTTTCAATAGCTTTTAATGCAATTCATTATTATTAACACAATTGAAACTATATATATTTTCAACATTTAAAATTCCAGCTGAGATAAAGCAAAACTGTTGTCATTTCCAATATATTTACAAAAAGAATTCATGGTGCTTTTTGATAAAGCAACTTTATTTTGCTCTATTTTAAAAAAATTATAATAACAATGGGAATAAATTTAAATAAAACTTCTAAGAATTTAAACAATAAAAAAAAAAAGTTGGTTATAAAATTAGTTTCTATGTGTATGTTCTTCCCATATATACATATAAGAGAACTAGATATATTTATAAATCACAATCAAAAAATGAAGCTTATAGTTATTTGTCTCAATAATTATAAGCATTCAAAAAGTCAAATCATAGAGATGATAACTTTAGTTTAAGGTAATAAAAAAGAATAAACAGCTCTTGATCAAACGAAAGTGAAAATTTATAACAAAAGTAAAATGACTTAGTTATGAGTAGTCACAGTTAAAGTACTTTCAGTCATTACAGAATGATCATCCCAAAGAAGCATTAAAGCCATTATGTCCAAGCTCCTTTTTTAAAATCGTTCTGAACCTTAGCAACATCATTCACTAATAAAAAGTTATAACTCATTATTATTGTTTCAATAGTAATACATCTCTTAAAAAGCTATTGTAGATTTAAGATGTCTCTCTTTCAGGTCCTTATTACAATAGTTAGCCACCTACTATCATATTTATGATTGCTAAAAGAAATTTTTAAATGATCATACTTTTTTCACCCCACCCCCCTCTCCTCAAATTCCACCAAAGAAAAAATATAATTTTAAAAAATAAGTATGTCAATTACCTCAAAAATATTGAATAAAAATTATGAATACATTAACTAGGAAATATTGTTTACTAGCATTAATGAACAATTTCTTGGAAAAAGCCAATGCTGCATCTAAATTACAAATCTATTATTTTGTAATTTATTTACAGATATTTTCCAAATACTCAGTGTTAGCCAAGACTGGCCATCCATCCTATAAATTTTGAATTGCCATGAGAAGTTAGATTTTTATATCTGATATTCTTAAATTAGAAGCCAAAAATACAAAATTCTTGAATAACACTGAAGCACAAGAACATATTCCTGACTTAAAGATTTATTCTTTATTATACTCTCAAGCATGATGAAAAAAATGTTATGTCACTAACTATTTCAGAAGTCAGAAAATAATACTAGATTGTTTTGTTATTAATAGAATTTTTAATTTTCTCACTTCTTGGATGGGATAAAAAAAGACAAATGTAGATTATGTGAACTACATATCTGTATTCTCTTAATTAATCTATTGATCAAAGAGTTATCCTATTATGATATATAAAGATAATCTTTAATTATTACTAAAAATGATAGAGGGAAAATGCTGCTGGGTCAATTGCTGGAACAATTTTTAAAAAGATCAAAGAGATAAACTAAATTGCCCCGATAATTAGTTGTAAATTTTTCCATCCATTTTAATCCATATCCAGTGCCTTCCCATTCAATTTCCTATAGTAGTTTCTGGCATATGACTTTCATTAGTGAGGAGCCTTGGATCTGGGAGCAGTATTACTTGGGTCTTTGGATCTAATTCATCCCTCACCTTTTTGGTTAACTATAAAATTATCTGCTCATGGTAACTATGGTTATTACAAAACCAAAAATACTGAAATATATAGGTACTGAACCGGATTCAGATCTGTGTGACTACATATGCAAATTAGCTCAAATTTAAAACATTATTGTGTTTTCACTTTAGGCTGATAGCTTCATAGTTAAACAAAAAATAAAAGATGGATACTGGAGGGATGCATTAGATCCAAAGATCCAGGTGCACTATTCAATTCCAGGATCTCACTGATTAAAGCCATAAGCTAGAAATTAGTCTGGTGATATTGGATGAGAAGGCACTGGATAGGGATTAAAATGCAAATCTTCTAGCAAATTGCTAATTACTAGAGCATATACTAGATGGCACTATTGTATGGAAAAATTTGCTACTGTTTCAATAGCTTAAGTCAGCAGAAGAAAAGGTTAACATGTGATGTTTAAATGATTTATTTAAATAATTATTACTCAAAAAAAAAGATGATTACAAAAGTACAGACCTTCCTTATAAAAAATGATAGATGAGAAAATGCAAAATTCTGTATATATTTCAGTACAAGATGAAAAAAATAAGAAGAAAAAAGATTATCTTTAGCTAAGGCACCTAGAGTTAGTTAAATTCATATTCATTAATGTTCAATGAATGTGTAAGAATAATAATAAAAAAAACATTTTGACATTCATTAGGTTTTTTTTAAAAGCATTTTTGCATTTCACTTTAAAAATTCCACAAAAGCAGAATCACCAATGACTATGAGTTGCAATTTTGCACTGAATTTGTAGATTATGAAGACATTCCACTCTATGACTGTTTCTGCTATGATTAGACTTTGAAACATTATAATAATAAAAATCCACAACACTGTTATATTCTGAAGAACATTTATCAAAATACAATAGCAATGGTTATTTTAAATAGTGATTCTAAAAAGATAAATATTGATATGGGCTCAAAATATCATAATTGCATTTAGCCAAAAAAAATTTCAGCAGTTTAAATGAAAATGGAAAGCAAAGGAAGTAAAAATAAATGGAAATTACTTAAATCATCTAGATTTTGTAAATGACGTGTTTTGTCAAATAATACTTCAGAAGTGTAGAAAATGTTACAAGAACTATTAGATGAAAGAAAAAAAAAACAAATAGGACCAAAGATAAAAATATTAAAAAGATTAAGTAATGTTTAATAGCTTTAAAAAAAAAAAAAGACTGTTAGTGTAATAAATTAAATGTTAACAAGAATCAAATCAGATGGAAATGTAATGGAAATTACCAAAACTTACAAATGAATGATTAAAAAAAAAAATGTTATGCCAATGCTTACTTATACAGTTATAATTTTGGCTCATAAATAGAAATTCAATATAAAAATTTTAGATCACACATTAAAATATAGAAACGTTAGAATTAATAAGATTGAAAACAAATTACAAAGATGAAAAAACAAACAACTATCACTAACACATTTAAGAGACTGAAATGAAGTTGGGCCAGAAGTTGCCAAAAGAGATGACATTATGCCACTTGAAATCATAAACTGGATACCAAATGTGAAAAGATTTTTAAAAAAAAAACATATATGAAACTGAATATCTGAGAAGACATTTGCTTAATTGATGTATAGAAGAGTAGTTGTAAACAAAAAAAAAAGTAAATTAAACTCAAAAAGACTGTCAGCCTACAGTAAAATATTATTGATTAAAATAAAATGACTTTGCTAAGAATAAACTCACATATCAAATGAAAAATGGCTTATATATCCGGAATCAATTCTCATATAATTTCATTTTGACATGGGTCTAACCAGCAGTCTGGAAAGTTTATAAATTGAGGTAAATCAATCGTTTTGGTAACTGTAATAATAAGTTTTTTTAAAAAAATGAAATGTATAATAAAATACTCTTTTTTGACAAATATTAGATTTTCCACCTATTATAATTTTAGTAATGGTAATAAAATCATTAAAATATATCTTAGTAAGACAATGTGATGAATGATATTCAAAGTTCAATAAAATTCTTAGCAATATTTTTATCAAGATGGTTTTAAAACAGGTATATCGGAATTGACCATCTTAATGAGACTTGTTGAATGTCAGAGATTGCAAAATGTCTGTACTATATGTAGAAGTATTTGTATTTCAGAAATTTCTTTGTATGCCCATCACAATCTCAACTTTCTCTTTCATTGTTTATTTTCCTTTCTTTCTGGAGTTAATATGTCTACAATTGTTTATGAATGGCTATTAATGAACAAACAAAAGACTGGAAAATATTTTCATTTTCATAACACAAAAAAAATTTGACTTGAAAAAATAATTCAAAATTTCCCATTGTTCCAGATTTTCCAAAATAGATCAAAAGTTTCTCTTTTGAAAACAGTAATTAATGTCAAACATAATTAAATAATAGAACACAGTGAGTGTCAAGCAGATTTTTAGACACTAAGTGAATGGTTCAATATTCATTGATTATTTAATCTTACAAGAACAGATTGTGATTGGAGTGATAGATATGAGATGGATTGCATTTGTCAAATGCAAATATTCATGAATAATTAAGTATATTAGAATTACATGAGTGTTTACTTCACTTGGTGTTTAATTTCTTGTCATGAGCTTTAAAATCTCTTAATCATCAAAATAGTTTTTTTTCCTTTTATGAAAATAGTTAATTCATCAAATTATGTAAATGTACAATGGTTTTGGAGATAATTAAAAATAGTGATTTTTATTTTTAAAAAAAAAATGATACGCAACTTGATTAAGAGCTTATACAATACAACTTTAAAACTGATAAGCAAGAATTATGTTGTAAATAATGACAAATTACTATTGCTGGTAATCGAGAATTATCACTTGCTCATAGTATTTCATGATCTGGTTATTCTACTTGCCTTCAAACAGATCATATACATAGAAATTTAAGAGCATTCCCAGAAAGGCAAAATTTATTATTTACTGATGAGAATTCTTTTCTTACATCATTTTGATGTAAGAAAAGAATGCAGATAATTCCTATACATGAAATCAAATTCAGAAGTTAAAAAATTTCTAAACTTATTGCTAGAATATAAAGCTAATAACATTATTTTTTTAAAAATAATGAATGATTTTCACAACATAATTTCAAAGCCTTTTTATTTTCTCTTTTTTAATTTTTTTTTAATTGTACATGCATTTTCTTAGGAAAATTATTTTTGTTCAAAAGGATTATTCTGAAGTTTATTATAAATATAGTTGAAAATAGAAAAAAAAAATTGAAAATATACAGTAAATAGCAAAAGAAAAACAGACAATATAATTTAATGTACATATTATACACACATACAAAAGAAATCCCACTAAAAAACTACATAACTTTGTAAATTAAGATAATACTATATAGTAAAAAGACGCTGCTCTTTCAGATAGCCAAGTATTTTTGATTAACTAGAAAAAGCAATTTGCATCAAAAATTCAAGTCATACAAAGCTAAATCTTGAAACAATTTTATTTCAAAATGAAAAATTGAATCTTATCAACAAGTCATTATATTTAAAGGATATGGATTGCAACAAATTTTCATAAAAGCTTATCATTTAATTTAGATTTGTCACTATTTTGGCATTCGTATTGTATTTACTCAGTTGCCTCCCTAAAGATATTCTTTGTAACATATATCATATCCAGAATTGCATTTAACAACATAAAATAAAACCTTCACAGCTTTTAAATTAATTATGTATGCATAAGATATTCAATTCTGATTTATTAAATTCTCAATTGTATAATGGCATGTAAGAGTGCATTTCCCACGAATACAAATCACTACTAAACAATTAATATTTAGATAATTTAATGAATGATCCTTAACAGCATTTTAACTATTTACATATATACAATAATTTAACATAATAAGGTCAGAAGCCATACATAAATAATAATTTAGATCAGTATGACCTGTAAGAGTTCTATCTGGCTGTTCCCATGTGCAAAGGCCAGCTCTCTAAACTTGAAGTCACTGTGCCATGGGAGATGATCTGCTCCAATGTATATATGTCCGTGTGCATAGGTGAAGCTCCAAGAATGAAGTAGTGTTCTTGATCCAATTAGTACTGAGGCATTCACTGTTCAATCCCTGAAATTGATTGGTTTATGCCCCTGTCCATAGCTCAGATGATTCTTTATTTTAATCTCATGTGTTATCTTTCTGACTTTAATTAACGAGTTATTTTTATAGTTTGTCATTTATCTTATGAAGGATTTTATTTTGTTTTATTTCATTAAAGACATATTCTACTCTCATTAATTAGACTGGTATTAATTTTTAGAAAATAATCTTTTTCTAATTTTAAAAGTTATGTCTTTTAAAATTCTTTACTTTATTAAACCATTACTTTTTCTCTTTCTAAGTTTATATCTATACAGTATATGTTTGTGCATTTAAGAATACACATACATTTCATATAAATATAATGCTTCAATAATTTTTGTTTATGAATTATTTTACCATCTTCTCCATATGAATCCTTTGATATTATATTTATCTTTCGGTTCTTGTAAATGTCCAAAATGTCTAAAAAAATAAAATTTCAAAAATGAATTTTATAATTAAAAATGTAGATTATACAGCAATACGCCTTTTTTGTTGTTGTTGAGCATTTAAAAAAACCTCAATATTAACATAGATGTTAATGAAATAGAAATATAGATTTTTTTTTTAATTAATAAAGTTCTAAATTCATTTTAAAACAGGCCCATTTAATCTGTAGCCAGTGGTCTGTTTGCAGCTCTTCTGACATTTTTGTATGTCCCACAACATAGGTGGAATTATTTTTTTTTAAAAAGCAAAGTAACTAAGATTATTTATTTAGACAAATAATGTTTGTTTAACATTTATTTCTATTAAAAAATAATTGTCCCCTTCAACAAACTACACATAAAATACACTATCAGACAAATATAAATAGCAGATGTAGATTTGTGATTATTATTATTTCTCTGTTGCACTATATACTTTCCTTTTTGTACAACTTGCATGCACACACAACTTTTTACTCTGTGAACGCAAATATATGCAATATTCATGATGGGAGTAGGCAGTAAGCATAATATTTGTGCACTGATTATAATAAATCAAAATCTTTCAATCTGGTTTATTAAAGGAAAATTTTATTTCAATTTTTAAATTTTAAGTAATTTATTTGATTGTTTCACAGCTATAATAATTTTCAGTAATATTTATTATTTTTTAAAAAAAATTGATTTTAATAATGATTCTTACATATTAATAGATTAAAATGGCTTAAAAGAAAAATATCAAAAAAATAATAAACAAGAATTTAATGGATCATGGACAAATAATTCTTTATTTGTTTTGTATAAAAGCAAGTCTATATGTTGGATTTGATTGGAAAGCATTGCATATCAAAACATAATGAAAAATATGAGAAATTAACAGTGAACTAAGAGTTAGTAAAAGAATAATAAAATTAAATACAATCTTAGCATTACAAGAAAACTTATTCAAAAATGTACAAAGAACAAAAAACCATGACAATACTAAGTTATGAAACTTGGAATATTTTAGCAAAACATATAAAACTGTTCTCTGATGACAGTTTAATAAAAGAATGTATTAAAACATCCATGAACATTATTTGTCCTGAAAAGGTTTTTTTCTAGTTTATCCAGATTTGTTGTGGCAAGACAACTGATGAAATGGCAGACAACATAGTGTTAATGCAAAACTAGAAAGACAAAAAATTATTAAAAATAAACAACACTCATGGTTGATATTACTAATCTTCAGAAACATTCCAATAAATTTAAATTAGTATTTGCAAATTGTTTCAAATATTAACAGATTTTGAACATGATTTGGATTTGAATTAAATCAATAAAAAGATAACTGAAACACTTTTAAAACCGGAACAAAGATAGCTGGTACAAAAATGCAGCAATTGATCAGTAAATTCAAATATATTTACAATTATATTGTAATGAAACGGGGAGCTTGCACAATAGTAGATTTGATAGGCCATTAGAATGGATGAGAAAGGGTATCTAGGATTCTTAAACTTCTAGACTCATATCCATCCCGACTCACTCCTAGAAGATGACCTATTAGCATACGAACGTATATCAAATATCTACATGTATACTCATTTTTATTCTCCTTCCTTAAATTCCATTTATTCCGCAATTCAAGCTTAGGGAGAATATGTATAATATTCTACTTCAGGGAATACTCATATTATTATCATTATTGTGTGAGCATGTGATGAATGATAAATGAAAAAAGAAAAACACAAATGGCCGACTTTAATTTGAAATCATATGTTTGACAAATTTATTCACAAATATTACAATTTATTCAAACGAGAGATTATAACAAAAGCGCTTAATTTGTTTAATTAAGATTTTAACATTTAGATTTTTATCTGAGATCATTTTATACAATGTATCAGAAATTACTGACATTTGGCTACCAGTGTCTAACAAGGCTTTAACTCGCAAATCCTCAAACATTATTTCAGCCACGGGGTAACTTTGCAAAGCATAATTATGTGCTTCGTCTTCCCATGCGCAAATTACATTGGTGATTTCTTTATTTATCATTTGAATTCTGTTCCTCCTTTTTGATGGGGGTCCTTGAATTGAAGAACTACATCTGAAATCGCTTATTAATTTACTTTAGGTATTGTTTTGGGTGCATTTTTATTATACCCATGTTTAATTGTTTCTGTTAACTGTTTGAGGTCATGTCTATGGGGTTTGAGTCATCACAGTATTTATCATCCATTCTGATCTTATTGAGAACATCATTTTTTATTGATTTTTCCTTCCAATGATGAGGGTTGTTATTTTTTTTTCTTTTACAGCTTATTGTATTAATTGACAATTCCTCTTTTCTTTTTTCAGGAAATTTATATGTCATCCAATTTATACAAACCACTTTGAATACTTTTCAAGTCTGCTATTTGTTCAATACTTTGGGTGTTAGTGCAGAGTAGATTGTTCTATTTTTAAAGGTAGATTGTGTTCAACAATCCTTATGATTTGACTCTGACTGAGGTGGTAGGTGTCCAGGAATTTAAACTTTACTACTTTCCTTCTAAAAAATTTAGTTAGTGTTTCTTCAGGGACACTTTTATATTTTTCCTGTAGTATCTGATATAGTAAAGCCTCCTGGCAATCGTTATTCCAGAAATTTTTAATCACTAAACATCACATGATCACTATCTCTTATACTAGCACATAACTGTTATTAAACAATGCAAAACTCTCCATACAGTAGTGCCACTCTGTGCCAACCAGAGTAATCAATGGATGTCAGAAGGCTTGTGCATAAAATCCCTATCTAGTGCCTACTCATCCAATATCCCCAGACTAGTTTCTGGCTTGTGGCCTTCATCAGTGAGGAGTCTTGGATCTGAGAGCACTGCACCTAGATCTTAGGATCTAATGCAACCCTCCAGCACCCACCTTTTAACTCTACTTAACTACAAAACTATGAGAATGAAATTGAAAACACAATAATATTTTCAATTTTTGGTGTCTTTGACTCTTTAACAACTATAGCCACCACTATCCTATTAGGCTCCTCACTGATGATGGCCACAAGCCAGAAACTAGTCTGGGGATATTGGATGAGTAGGCACTAGATAGGGATTTTATGCAGAAGCCTTCTGGCATCCATTGATTACTCTGGTTGGCACAGGGTGACCCTATTGTATGGAAAGTTTTGCCTTGTTTAAATTTTTAATCAGTAAAGTTTGATAATTTTTAAAGGTAGTTGGTACTTGGAATAATGATTCCCACATAATGCATCACCTTGTAGATGACTATATGCCACTATTACTTTCTCACCTTCAGATAAATTGGTACTGAATACATCTAGATTTCTCAAGTATTCTATTGGAACTTCATTTATAAGGCCTATGAATATTTTTAGTTTGACAAATTGGTTTATGGTATTTGTCTAAATGATGATATCATTACTAATAATTCCACTTTGGATACTTACATGTGGTTGTATCGTTTGATCATTCAGGCCTTCTTTAGTTTGATCAAAGATAGTTTCATCATTATTATAAGCTTGGGGTATATCCTCTATTTATTTCTCTATATGTCTCATTGATTTTTGGCTTTATTTTGTTTATTATCAATTCTATTACCTATTTCTAAAATCAGATTTAGTTTTTCCATTATTTCCCATTCACACTCTAAGTTTAGAGTTTGGGACTTTGGATTTGGTTTTTCTTTTAATTTTTCTAATTTGTTAGAATAATCATATTCTAAAATTTTGATTCTTTGATTCAGAGGTGTTAATACTTTCTAGTTGGTTTAGGAGACAATTGTGGTTTTCAATTAATTTGTCAACATTATTTTTATTTTGTGTTATCTCCATTTCAATTAAATCTTGCTTAATATTTATACATTTATGATCGTTCTCTGCTGAATGAAGTTTCTTTTCTGAATTTCTAACTTACTGTCTTATTATTTTTTAGACAGATTCATTTCCATATACTATTTGTTTATTGATCTCGATCTGGTATTCTTTCTGATTTTGCTCTATTTTGAATTCAAAGTTATCTTAGGCTTGTTTCATTTCTATGTACTTGGTTTCTAATTTGTTCTAAATTTTATTTTCAAATTCCTCAAATCTTTCTTCACATTTGCGGTACTTTTCATCTATAACTTTCTCTAATTGTAGCAATTTACTACTGATATGTCTGTAACTGAGTTATAACAGTATTTTGCTTTGCCATATTCGCTTTTAATTCAATTTTCATACTTTCGATCCTTTTAGATAAATCAGTTGTTATACTTACTGAAATTTGCTGCATCATCATCATTAAATGATTAAGCAAGGCATCATTTGCGTTTGCTTTTTATTCTCCCCATTTTTCTGGAAATATTGTTGTTTTGGGGGATTAGACATTTTCTGCTAGTCCCCCCAGATATATCGATGTTTTTGTTCTGCTTCTAGAGTTTCTAGAAAAGAAATTTCTATTTCGTCTCCATCTACATCATCTCATATTTCATTTTCATCTTTCCTTTGTTAATAGTTTCAGACTGCATAGTTTTAATTTACTTCTAATGATCATCTACCTTATTCTTGAATTTAATTTACTCTTTTATTTTAAATTAATTTACTAAGCTCTTATTTTCAGATACAACTTTATGTATATCATATTACATTAAGAAACATCATGGGAAGATCTATCACCACGATATTTTACTGTATTCACCAAAATTGTGTTTTAACTAAGCTGCTATTTCATTCCATTTTTCATCTTTACTACTTTTATATCTTACTATTTAATTCTTTTAAACGGTTGACTACATACTATTTTATTAGATTTTAATCATTTATCCAAATTCAATTCATCACATCAAAAAATAAAATTATAATGAAACATGTTTTAATTTTATAATTTTTATCATTGAGTACTGAATAGTAATAACAATTTAAGATTCGTGACCCTGCAACTGGATGTGCCATATGTAAAGAAACAGGTCCTGGCCTTGCACAATAGTAGACTTGATAGATGATCAGAGTGGATGAGAAAGCGTATCTAGGATTCCTAAACTTCTAGACTCATATACACCCCGATCTCATTCCTAAGAGATAATGTATTTGCATACGAACATACATAAAATATCTACATGTATACTCATCTATTTTCTCCATCCTTAAATTCCATTTATTCCAGAATTCGAACTGAGGGAAAATACGCATAATATTCTATTTCAGGGAATATTCATATTACTATCTTTATTGTATGAGCATGTGATGAATTGATAAATGAATAAAGAAAAAACGAATGGCCGACTTTAATTTGAAATCATATGTTTAACAAATTTATTCACAATTATTACAAGTTATTCAATGAGAGATTATAACAAAAGCAGCTAATGTGTTTAGATATCTATGGCATTTCTTTGAGCAATACAGTTGATATTTATGAATCCAATCCCGCTTTTCTCCTCAAAGAGTAATCATTCAATATCAATACTAACAAAAAAATTTAAAACTTGTTATTATATATATACTTGCTTGCTAATTTAGACTTTATTTAAATCATAACTCATTGTCACCAACATATTTATGGTTGAATTCATATTAAACAATGTGGTGGTGATCTGGAACACCTACCCTTTCTATTATGATTTTTTTTCTATAATGATAGAAAAGTCCATTCACCCTAGAAGTTTTTAATCATATATACTGAAAAAACAAGTAAATGACAAAACGATTAGTATCAACAAACAAACAACAAATAACAGTGTAACCGTACAAGAGTTGCTATTTAATGCTGAAAAGTATAAAGTCTTACGTCTAACTCTGGTGATGATCAAATTCATCTGCAAGCAAGTTCACACCTGACCCTGTATTTTATTTCAATTTAAAATTAAGCAAATAATATTTCCCCCCTTTCTAGTATAACAAGAATTTATACCCGCCTCAACCTATGGTAAAGACAAAAAGATACATAAAATTAATCATATAGAAGTCAAAAAGGAAAATGTCCTAAAAGGATTGTGTGTCCTTATTTCTACAGTTCATGATACAAATGGTTGGATTTGAATGTTTTGGAATGTACATGGTGGTGATCTGAACTTCTCTCTTCCATATAGCATGTCTTAAGTTGTTAAGTTTACATCTTCACATCCAAGTAGTAAAGTTGGTAGTGCCATCAGCATAGAATAGATGCTGTTTCAAGCCAAATGCAGTTTTGGCAATTACAGCTCCATGGTTAACGCATCTCTTGCCATGAGATAACTTTTCACTGAGCAGCTCATAGTTATATGTGTCTCTGTATACATAGTTGATCAGAGTCCAGGAGTTTGTTGAATAGGTAGATATTGGCTATTGGTAATCTCAAGTTGGAGTTGGTATAACTCTCTGACTAAAGATTGAAAATAATCTTGAAGTATCAAATAAATTTAGAGCTATTTCTGGGATTTGTAATTTAAAATCCCTTAGTTGACTTAATTTAAATCCATCCACTTTTATTTCTGCTCTTATCCATCTTCAATTAGATATTTTCATTTGTTTTATTTTGATGGCTGCAGACCTTTCTCTTCGAACGACAAGTTTGATTGCAGCTTACAAAATATATGTGTTGATTAGTCAACAAGAGTTTCTGATGTGATTTTTGAAAAGGTCATTTGTATACATTTACTGCCAATCAGCAAAACGAGATTGTTCTTTTTAGTGTTAATTTGACTCTTTAAATAGTGAGTTCAAGTTCATGCACTGAGCTGATTATTTATGTCATGTGTTACGATTTATATATATATGTTGGATTAATAATAATAAAACTTTATTCATTATTTCTTTCCTTTACATTTTTGTGATTTTATCGCTTGCATCTAAATTTGATCATCTTTTTACTTATATTATTGTAATATGTGTATATTAAACAATAATTAACAAAAAGTTTTTATAATAAAGGTAAGTATCAATATTTTAGTTTAATTTGGATTATATGGAGAGACTGTTGTTATTGTGCGTATTGAAGTAGATTAGTGTGTTTAATAGTTCTTGGTGGGATGTAAGATCACACCTTACAATATATATATATTTAAAAATGAATCACACAACAAAACGAGTAAAATAAATTAACATAGAAATCAACTAATATATTCCAATAATTCCACAACTAGAAAAAATAGTTTGCTTACTCACGTTGAGAATGCCAAAATTAAAATAAAGTAATAAGCAGAAATAATGATTATGATGCACCCTAACAAATCACAAACAAATTACCTCAAAATTTTGATTAATAAAGTATAATTTTATGAGATTAACTTTAGCTATCTTATTATAAAAAAAATTAAATTTAGTTTTTAGAAGAATTTCATTAATATATGTGATCCATTTTAATATAATGATAGTATTGCTTGTTACTCCTTAATATTTGTCATTTTATAATTTAAGTGTATCACATAGGCATGAATGCACATGCTATCATCTAATTTATTAATCACTTCATGTATTTAAATAAGAATTAGATCCTTAAGAGTTTAAGATCAATGACTGAGTATGTATGAAGTCGTGAACTATGCATGCAGAGCATATTATATGTATTTTACGCAAGAATATTAACTTTCCTGTCAACAATAAGATTACAACTCATTAGTCTATAACACATTCAATTCTCTATAAAAAGATAAAGATGAGACCCGTGTGAGAGAACATATTTACATAAATTACGACATTTAAATATAAGTTTGATACATATCTCTTAATAAATCTGTCTGCAATTCAGGTACATGCATAAAAACAATGCTTGTAAAATATCATTATACTAACACAGTTCAATAGGTAACAAACTAATCATTATATGTCAGACTTCCACTGGAATGCATGGAATATATCAATAATACAAACAGAAGGAAATACATATCAATATTTAATGTAAAAGCAGGAATATCACAACTGCATCTATATTTATTAAATCATGAAAACATCACATGATCACTGGGTGGCACTACTGTATAGAGACTTTGCTATTGTGTATCTACATTTATTGGCATAAAGACAGGAAAGCCATATTTGTATCAATGTATTGTAGGCAGAGTAATATAAACCACATTTATCAACAGAATCCTTATTCCAAACTTTTAATAGTGTATATATCAATCACAACTATTGGTTATATATGAAAATAACATTAAGTACACACACTCAAGTTCTTCACCTCTATAAATAAAGCACAGATAAATCCATACATTGAAACAATAGGATTTGCTTTACAAATCTTAGTTTCACCTTCTCTCACTTCTTTCCTACCCTCATATCCTAGTTTAAACTCCAATTATCGTAGTGTGTCTGTACTGCCGCTTATATGCCGAAATCCCGCCTAAATAAGATCATTAATGCTTGTGATATATATAATTTTAAAGCCCTAACATTAGTAATTTATAAATTGTAAGTATGTGTACATATACATATTCATTTTAAAAAAATAGATCATATAAGTAAATTTACACACAGACATGTGAGAATATATTTTAAAACTTAAATAAAAATAATAGTTTCATTATTTAAAGTCATTTTATTTACATCTATTTATTTTAGAAATATTACAGTCATAATATTTGTTTTCATTTAGTAAAATAATATTTAATCATTAATAGATTTAAATATTATAATTTAAAAGTAAAACAATTTTGTTGTTTTTAGATTTATAAAAATCGCACCACAAATTTTAAGTAAATGAGGGTTGGGAAGATAACAATAGGCTTAATTAGTTAAATTTTGTAAAATTCATTAATAAGTGGCTTAAATATTTTGCCATCACATAAACAACAGATGTCCACTCAGGTATTTTTTTAATTAAAATATTGTTAAAACAAAATTAAAAGTTCTAATCTGAATATCTTAAAAGTAAAACTAATTATAAAATCCCTGTTTTCAGATATTCGGATAAGTTGGCAGCTTTTATTTTGCATCTAATTTTGGCTCTACAGTGACCGCCGCGGGGTAGTTCCATTATATGCTGGTTTGGTATATATAGGGCCGATTTTTTTGTTATTGTTATGCTATGATATTATTCTATGTTATTCTATTCTATGCTATGTTAATATATATGTCATATGCTTCTCTAGTTATTATAATCTATTGTGAGTTCCTTTGCTTTAAATATTTTACATTCTTAATATTTTGCCTTCAACCTGTCAACTGAGATATTATTTAAAAAATATTGAGTTTAATACAGCTGAATTTAGTGAAGCCATACCATTGATAAATTCGTAATATACCAGCCTTTGCCTATTGAATGGAGAATGCCTGAGTAGATCGGCGGGAAGGCTCTCTTACTGTGTGGGGAAAATGGCCAACCTGCGGCATCAAATCATCAGATGCTCCGAACCTATTGTAAACTGCCATTGCTGCTGAAAATGTGTCAAAACTGATCATGAACGAAGAAGCTGCCGCATCAAAAACATGCTGCCTAACTTCCATTACAGCTTCAAATTAACACCGGATAAGACCAAAATTTTGCACGAACTGCCCAAATTGATATAAGGTAACCTCCATTAACCCAAGAGCTCTTGTGTTATCTATTTCCCTTTTTAAAACTTGCTAAAAATTTAAGTATGTTTTTTTATTATAACACTGTCTCTTTCTGTAATATATTTTGTAATCTAACTTGTGTGCTTTTCTTTCTATCCTTGGGTTGATATTTTCTATTTTATATATTTGCTAATTTATTTCTTTTATTATAGCAGTGTGCTTAAATACTCATCGAACGAGCGAATTATTTCCTTACCTTTTATTAGTATGTCACCATATTATTGTGGATTAATTTTATAACTGACCCCTTAGTAAATGTCTTTTAAAATCACTTGTTCGAGGGCTACTTTATTTTATTAATCTTTTAAATAATTGTTTTCAAGAAAGGTATATTTCGCATTTTTTTTATATAATGTGAGGATATGCGCAAAATTGATAAGTGGATTTTATAATACCGAAAAATGCACGACTATGTATAACTTTATGAATCCCCTTTTAATCATGCATTCCCTTCCATTTTTCTTATTTTAAAATAACATTTTATTGTATTTATTACGCCATTTATGAACTGTAAAAATTGAGGTCGAGAATGTATGGACCATCTTTAAATTATATAGGAATTGGTTAAGTACCTTTACTTATTTAGTTACCCCTTCTATATATTTGTTTATATTTTATATTGTGTGTTACTGGTGTAGACATATGGGATGTTGAGACCTGCTTTGTTTCTCTAGGGATTTAGGGCTCAGACCTTTCCCTTTTCTTCTCGCGGTTTCCAGATAGTGTTACGCTTAAGTCACCCAGCCATGGAGTTCATGGTACAATGCCATACTCGGACTGTTTGTGACAAAACTTCCCACCGGGTCCATGGCGAGATGCCATCCCGTCTGCTTTAATTTTATTATTTTATTTGACAAAGCCACGGTTTTAATGTATCGCACTCCATCTTATATATTGATCCTCCACTAGTACCACAAATCTCTTTTAATATTAATATACTTTATTCAATTGCTCATGTCTTAACCACTTCTGTGCCTCTAGCTCAACGAGCTTTTGTCCACACTATTTTTGAATTCAATGCAAGTTCTTTTCTCAAATCTTAAATATATAAATTGATTTAAGCAAACACTTGTTATATTCGCCATAGGCCTCGTATATCTTGAAATCAACCTTTCTTTATGTAACTGTACTTTTGCTTAAGCACATTATTATGATATCTTGTATTGATCCGAGGTATAGAGAGTATGTATAAATTAACAAGCCGTTAATGTAAATGGCACTTTATTAAATTTATTCTAAATATATATTTATATTTTAATGAGTTGACGGCATGGTCTGGCTTATTCAGACAATGTTATTTTATAATGTTTAATTAATAAACCGTATTTAAATTTTAGTCAGTTTGAATATATTTATTTATTTTCTGCGATCCACCCCATTACTCTGGTCTATTTCACCTTTTGTATATATATTTTGTATCATCCATAGTCTTTAGTTAGTGAACCTAATGATGTAATATAGAGTCTCTTGCTTCTCCCTGACCACCGACACCGGCAAGAAACTATGCTATTAGTAGCGTCAGACACGTTATCATGTAGGTGATGCTGTGAAATATAGACTTTAGATTTGAACTTAGGATTTCTAGAAGGCAACACCTCCTGGAGTGTTGAGTTTCCTGTCTGGGGTTTGAATTCTGCAGTGTGTTAACAAGATAGACGATTCTGTCCATTACAACACTTAAATTACTTAAATCACATTTCATTTTATGATAAATCCCAGAAACTTATAGCAAAGATTTACCATTTAACATGTATAAAATGAATTTCAAAGAATGATTTAAATTTAGGCTATCCTTGCTGTCTAACAATCTTAATTGCTCATCCACTCTTGCCCTATATTCCTATTTTATTATGAATTTATGTAAGATTTTTGTGACATTCAAGATAGAATTGTTTATATATTAATTTCAATTTTGATAATATCATTAATTTAATTAGTAAATAGTTTATTAGTGTCAACCATAAACAAATCTAGTAAAACTTTCATTCTCTAAAAATAAAATTAAAATATTATCTAAAACTATTAAAATTTAAGATTATTCATTAACTTAGTACAAAATATACATCACATATAAAACATTTTTAAAATACATTAAATGACAATAATCAATGTATGTAATATTACCTATACTAAAAATTCATTCTAATTTTAAGTTTATATTATAGTTTATTTTTACAATTTACAAATGACTTATGCACAAATGAAGATGTTGATATAGTATCTAACTTTAAGTTCAAACAGCTTTGCATTCATAAACATGATATATGTTTTAGTTATTTATTTTCAGAGCTCTGACATACTTATCTCAGATATAGATCTTTTGTTCTGTTATTTCAGTTTTATATATGACATTTAATGTTCACAATCCCATTTAAATGCAATCCTTTGCTTTATTTATTAAGTTGCTATAGAGGAAAAGGCATTCCACAATATTTCACTAAAACATTTTGAAGACTTTCCATACTTTCCATATGAAGTTGCTTCCCATATATAAAAAGGATCTTGCTAATTTAGCCTGTCATTGATTTTAACATTGGGAATGAGATAAATTTATTCTAGACATTTGTTAAAATGTAAATTTAGCTATGGACGATTTCAGAACCCTACAGATGATATTTCTCAGAGATTCTGTTTAAATTATTTTATATCAATGCCAACTATAACTCGTGGTCAATGTGCATTCCAGAATTAGCAAATCTTTTGTTAAATATTTTGTTTTAAAACATTAATTGTACTATGTTATTATTAACTTTTTTAATAATTAAACTTAAAATTATCTTACACAATATTTTTAAAAATCCTTCCAATATTTATTTTTTATTATTAATGTATGAATAAATACACACATATATATACACATATACATATAATAATTAATATAGTGAGTTTACATAAATGTAATATTGTGGAAGGAAACTAGTTTTCACCACATGCACTATAGAATCTATTTGAATTTCCCTGTCAATAAATGTTTTAAAACATTGGTACACCTATACTTAGAGCTTATTCTTTAAATAAAGCAAATTTTATTGACTGAGTCTAAATTAGGACTTGAACCTATTATCAGCCTGATTTTTAAATTGGAAATTACACACGTTCAGTTTATATATTAAAAAGAGAAAGTTTGTCATTTTTAACTATCTGTGGCACTAAATTTTATTAGTTTGAATATATTAATAATTAATAAAGCAATTATATATATATATATATATATGTAATATTGTGAAAGGAAATTAGTCTTCACATATGCACTTCAAGGAATGAAATATTATGAATCAAGAATGTCAATTTCTGATTAGTTTATGGAACAACTTTTTTTTGTTGTTACAGGATTTCAAGGATTACATGTTACTATTGGAAAAAGTTTCTTATTTGTTTAATTCATCAGTATTATTATCATTACTCTAATTATCATTTTAGTTTTGAGACATCAGCTTGATATTGACATTTTGTTAATATTCGATTATTTTTATTTATTTCGATTTATTGTCAAGCATCATAGAGATTGCTGTTGTTGATTGGATTTTATTTTATTAATTATTATTATGTTGAAGAGATTAATAATTTTATTATCAGAAAAGAGTAAAAAGCATCGTGAAAAAAATTTTGCCTTTTAAGTGTGGATTTGATTCAATTAGATCAAGATAGTTATGTTTTTTTTTTAGTTGCTATCATTTTTTACAAATTTTTTTATATTAAAATTGTTTTAGTTCTTCTGTTTCCTATTAGAATAGAAAAAGATGTATTTTATTGATCAAATTTTTTTTGTTTTATTATTTGGTTTAGTTCATAAATGATTAGAAGGAACATAAGATTGGGCTGTTTAGTTGATATATAAGTGTGATTGGTCTATTTAGTTGATAAATAAGTGTATTTAGTTTTGACCTTTTGAATAAACTGAACTCATATATTTTGTTTTCAATACTTGCGCAAATAATTTGCTATTAAAAATCAGACTCATAATTGATTCAAGCCCTAATTTAAGCAGGATCAGTAAAAGTTTATTCATTTAAAGAATAAGCTCTAAGCATAAATGGATCACTAATGTTTGCGTTTCATTTTATAGTGCGTGTGTGAGAACCAATTTCCTTCTACAGTATTATATATATATATATAATCGCTATATTATTAATTATTACATATATTCAAACTAATAAGATTTAGTGTAGCAGGTAGTTAAAAATGAGAAACTTTATCTTCCTTGTGATATATAAATTTAACTTGTGCAAATAATTTGCCAATTTAAAAATCAGATTCACATATATATAGATTCAAGACCTAATTTACGCTCGTCAATAAAATTTAGTTTACTTAAATAAGCTCTAAACATAGACGGACCAACATTTATTGATAAGGGAGGGTTTCCTACCACAATATTACATCTACATACAAGCAACATTACACATTTATTTGCTAGTGTTATAAGTTGTTTGCTTTCTAAATGTATGCTTTTACTACTATACTCAATGGCTTTAATTTTTCCCTTGCTTGTCTAACTTGTCTCTAAAAAATGGATGCCCTATGATATATTGCAATCCCTATTTCTGCCTGCTATAAAATTATGGGCAACTATAAATATGAAATGATTATAACATTTCAATATATAAAAAATTTTAGTCACACATACATTCATCCTGCCTTCAGGAAAACATGATTGGTATTTCAGTTAAGATCTATAAGACAACCGAGAAGAAAGACCATGATGGTTCTCGATCTTAAATTCAGAGATAAAAAGTTAATAAACTTACCATGCTGGCCAATACAAGTTGGTGAGCAGCCTACCCAACTCCGTTTACTATATGAATAATTATATAGTAGTAACACCTGTGATGACAAGGGTAAATATTAAAAATGTATTCTGCTCAGTTTCTTTAAGGAATCAAAAGTCTCCTTTCAATTAGCAGCAAAGCTCCTTTTCTGTGGCCCTTTTATTAAATAAAATGAATAAACCTCAAATCATGAATCTAAAACTTTCTTGTATAACAATGGTTGTATAATACTATTTTTTTTTACATATTATACTATTAACTTTTAAAAAAATTGCATAGTATTAAAATCTTACAACTTGTCTTCTTTGTTTATATCTAAAATATTTTAAATTGTCACTACTAAAAGATTCAGGTCGTTAGATGATTCTTATTAATGTTACAATAGCTATAATAAATGTAATTATTTACATTAGAAATTTATTAATTTCAACATCTGGAAATGAAAAATCAGTAGTGTTAGACAATAACAAAAAAAGATGAGCTTACATCTAATACTCTTTCATATGGTCGCAACTCAAATTTATAATAAAAGGCATTAGAGTAGAAAAAAATAAATGTTTTTGTTATATAAAATATTCCCCTCCCCCCATGTGTCAAAGCATCAGCCGGGAAGTGAACCTGCGACAACTGCTGTGCTGACCACTGGGCCACCAACGCCTGACATATAAAATAGACTTATGTTTATATAATTGATCATTTGCAAAAACTTTAAGTTGATTGACGAAAACGTAGGATAATAGATGAAAAGTTCAGTTGCTTTTTTTTATGCAACTAAATTTTACATTTGGATTTTAGATGCCATAAATTAGCAATTTAAAAATGTTCAGCATCAAGCTAGTGTTAGCTAAGTGGCAGACATTTTGATCTCAATAATATAAATACTGTACATAAAATGTATAAATAGTGATAATTGCGTATATTTTGATAAAAAGTTGGAAAAAGTGAAGCAAGATTACAATTCATATGTGTTAGTTACTGACAGCAGAATGAGATTTCCAAAATCAAGAATAGGCATAGATTGTAAGATTACATACTAATATTCAGAATAAATTAGAAATGACTTTCAAAAAATAACTTCCATCAACTAACGATAAAATCATTTAAATGTAATAATAGTTGTGCAAAATTATATTCACAAAGAATTATACATGACAGTAAAATAAATATCTAAAATTTTAAAGTGCCTTTGAAAAATTTCATAAGTGATTTTTTCTTAGAAAAAAATAACTATAAATTTTGATTACAAACAAATAAGATTAAACATTAAAAAATGTTATGCATGTATGTGTAAAATAATATTGTCGTTCTTTATGATAAATTATTTTTATTTATGTCTATGTTCAATTTTGATGGTCTAGAAATCTTTATCAGAAGTATAATGACAGCACACTACAGAAGGTTCTTAACATACATACACTTAATGTTGCAAATTCACATTTACTGAAAAAAATTCTGACATACAAAAAGTTAGAAAATATTTAAAATACTTCACATTATTTGAAGTTAAATAATAATCCAACTTAAAGCTATATAAATAAGAAAAACATAGCTTCCGTACATTATCAATAAAACAACTTCAATTAAATAAAGCATCTAAATTATAATAAAAAAAAACACAACTAGGAAATAACATTACTTTTCTTCTTTACTATACCTTCAAAGGTGAATAAATCAACTTAAAAATATAAAACAGAGTAAGAAATATATTTTTATTCTTTAGCAGTACAATAACTTTATTAATTAAAAAACTGTCCTACAAGTAATGTGGTGTTTCAAATAATGTCTAGAAACCAATAATTAACCTTGCTCTTAGAAAAGAGTGGAGAAATGAGGAGGACTCCTTATAAATAATTATATGAAATTTCTACTGACTGTTGTCTTTGACAGAATAGCTCAATTGATTAGAGCATTACATTAAACTCAATATTCACAAATCTTCAATTCCCATGTTTACCAGTAATACCTAAAGAAGTGAAAAGAATACCACTCAAAACATTGTTATATACCAACCTGTGTGCTATTACTAACAGTTAAATATATTTAAAAAATTTAAATAGAAAATTTAAATTTTTTAAAAGACAATAAATATTTAATATTAGATGATGGAAATAAACCAACATATATTTAGTACAAATCTTCAAACGAATACTTGAGTTTTCAATGTAGTAACATTCATACATACAAATTTAATACATCATAGAAAAATGGTTTATATTTTTCTCCCCCTTAAGATACAAATTGAACTAAACAAAATCTTGTAAGCATAATAATTAATTATACATGATAGAAACTATTTGTTCAATATTTTAATTTTCCATAAAATATAAAATTATGAAAAAAATAATAGAAAGACAATTTTTTTTATTTAGATATAAATACAATTACTTATGTTAATTTTTACTAATTTAAATATTTTTAAATTCAAGTTTGAAAATTGATTAAAATTATTAAAAATTAATATAGATATATTAACATACATGATCACCATCTCTTATGCTAGCACATAATTGTTATTAAGCAGGCAAAACTCTCCTCAAATGGACGTAGCATCTTCTTGATTGACTAACATTTGATCTGTGATAATTCATGCCCCTTTTTTTCCTCTTTTTGTGTTTTTTCTTGATGTTTGTACTTGGAATGTATTTTTTTACATACCTGTAATACCTAATCTATTGTATAAGGTGATTCTGTTGCTTTGAGCCACTACCCAGTTGCATAATATCAATGTAATATTGTAGCATCTATGGCCCACTGCTGCAGGTGACAGAATGTGGTCCCTGCACAGGTGGATCATACTTTAGTGACTTAATAAAGTTGCTTTGAGAAAAAACATCCTATGCCAACCAGAGCAATCAATGGATGCCAGAAGGCTTTGCCTGTTTAATATATTAACATAATAATAAAGACAATACTAATACTATTTCATACATGGAGAAAATATTTATTACATTAAATATAACAGTTAATGCACTTTTCATACTGAATTCCTTTGTCAAAAACATTAGTATTAATATTACCTTTATTTTATATTTCATTTAAGAAATGATCGTAGTTTTTTAACAAGATATTAACATATATAGTATTAAAACTATGATGTATATATGTGTACAAAGTATACAAAAGTTGCATTTATACAATTTTACAAATTTATATTTCATAGAAAATTAAAATAACATTGTTACATGACTGAAGAAGACTGCTGGTATTATTTTCAGTATTTAATCATTAGTTTATAGAAACAGATATTCATCATTTAAAAAGATAAAAGAATTTATTACTGTTTATGAAATAGCTCTAATTGATATGCTAAACAAAAATTGTAATAAAATGATAAGCAATGGCAAACTACCATTGATGATAATCAAATGAATCTTTGGATGAAGAATCCTACTGCCTAGTTATCTCTATCAGCTTTCAGTAAAGAATACATATGCAATTATTAAGAATATTGAAAAATCACAAAATAATGTCTAATACTTCAAGAATATTACAAGACATCCTCTAAAACCTCATTAAAACACAAATACTCGGAGATTATTTATAATTAGAACCTAATAATAATTGTTATTTCTTTACACAGTAATATGTATATATGAAAAATATATTGATTTTTAATTAATCTTTATCAGATTTAGAGACATATATGATGATGGGCAAATAATTTTATAAGGAATTTGATAACCCTTTAGAATAACGTTGTTTTAACAAGTCAATAAAATTTTAGAAATATTTCCAATAATACATAAATGCTAAAATTTATTCAATTAGGAATGATTTCTGATAGAACTTTTTTCTATCTTTAATAAAAAAAATTCAAATACATAAAAAAAAAAAAACGTAAAACCTGTTTGTTAAGAATATTCTGGAAAACATAGATAGCAAATAGACTTTTTTTAATAATACAAAATCACTCTCTTAAAATATGAAAAAAATTCAATGAAGAGCATATAAATGTATTTATTTATAAATTCATTGAAAGAAGTCAACACTTAGACAATACCAATATCAATAACAATCAACAATCTCAACCTGTTGTCAAGACAACTCCCTTTTTACAATAAAAATGAAAATTGTATATCAAGGAGTTTGAATGCATTATATATTTTGAGCATTGCCAACCCTGATATATATATATTTGATTTTGTGAAACTGGACAGTGGAAGACAAATAGATATTGAGTAGTTTTAAGTACTTACTTTGCAATGTTTAAAAAATTAATTACATATATGAAAAAAGAGATAGTACTAAGAACTGCTCAAATGATTGAAGCAAACTTTTCAGCACATTTTCATATCCTCTTTGAATTCGATCCCATTCAATTTTTTTCTGATCACTGTTGCTTTTAAACTGTGCTTTCTTTCAAATCTGAATAACCATTTACTTGTAAAAGTTTTGACTTCTTTTTGGTAATTATCTAGATAAATTTTAATTGAACATCTGTTATTTTTTGTCAAATATAAAATCTTAACCTGTATAAATTCATTCACCATATTGTCAAAAATTATAATATATACAGTGTATGTAATCATAATTGCAGATATTATGAAACTTAACACATTAGTTCACATTTTAATAATGAGATATATATTTTATTGAAAATAGAAAATTTCTTCACTTTCATTGAGTTCTCACACCTCAATGATTATATACTCCACAATGCCCATCTTTATCACAAAGTATTTGATAGTACTAGCACTAGTAATCATATTCACTTAATAAGTCTGAATTAATTAAATTAAGAGTCAGATGAAACTTATTTTCTTTATTTTAAATCACAGAGGACAGTAAAAAATATTTAAGCTTCAAATCATAAGTGTAAGCTGTATGTCATCTTTAAAATATATATATTATTGTTTTGTAAAACAATGCTTTAAATTAATTAAAAACAAAATATTTTAACATCTCTATAATATATATATATAGTTAATTTAATTTGAATATTAGCTTTGGTCTGGATTTAATATATTTCAATTAAATGTAATAAACAAATAAATAACTACTATACATAATTTCTAACTTTAATTATAGTCTATTGTATATGAAATAATCTTTAATCTATTTATAGAACAAACAAGTGTGAATACATTATTAAAATAATTCACAAACTAGATTTCCAAAGAGTCATTTAATTGATCTTGTAAATAGCATCCACCTTTTGTTATTTCAATGTTAATCTATTTTGTCAGAACATTATTTACAAGTTCCTTTAAATGATTTTTTTAGGACTCTAGCTTGTAAATTATCTTAGTAACATAGATGCACATGACTATGCCATTAGCATTACATATTTGATAAGCTTTACATGCTCATTAGAATATAATAATCATACTCTTGAACAATCTAATTTTTATATTTTTTATCTGTTTCAAATTTTAATAAAAATTGTTTTTCTTTATGTACATTTGGTGATTTTTTTTTTAAAGTAAAAAATTAAATATATCTGCAAGTTTCATTTACTTTCATGTAGCAGTTATTGCAAAATAATGTATTTTAAACTTTCCACAATATTATTGGTTTTCATAATATACTTTGTAAAATTTATAAATAAAATGGATTAATTATGGATGTTTTTGAAGACTATGGACAGCAAGGAAAATGAATAACTATGTATTTAATCAGATTAGACAATAACTATCTCTTGAAAAATGAATGCCTAGGTTAAATTTTCCTATTTTGATCATATCATTAAGTCATCTAATTCATTAGAGATAAAAAAAGAAAAATTATCAGACTCCACATCTAATTAACTTTCTCTTGAAGTGATGACTGTGTTAAAATTGTCCTATTTTTATATCATTAAATTATCTAATTCATTAGAAAAATATATAAAGCTTGAAAGTTTGGTAAATAAAAAAAAAGAAAATCACCGGATAGATTCCATAATCTTAATAATGAATGTGTTTTGAGCAGTCTAAAAAAAACACAAATAATACCCATTCTGTTGAAATGTTATTCATATAATCACCAAATGTCGAAGATGATTTGATGGCACCTGATAATAAGCACAAATGCAATTAGTGCCAAAAAAATTAGCATGGCAAATATAAAAATTAAATGACTATAAATTATCTTATTTTTGATTTATGACTACAAACTCTCAATCCGTTGTTTAACCATTATTTTTTCTGTATCCATTGCCTGTTTTCTTTAATCCCAGATTCAACACTATAAAAATGTGTTGTTTTTTCAGGATGCTATTATTTTTCAAAATGATCATTTTGACAAATCATGGGTCTGGTCCATATTTTTCCATATAGATAGCTTTTTTTTGTTTGAAAAATACTATTAATGTTTATATATAAACACATATGCACATTTACTTTAATTAGTTTGCTCACTATTGAAGAATGCTCTAATAATCAAATTTTTATAAATTCTAATTATAAATAATAAAATATATTTAAAATAATGAATGGATGAAATAAGGAAGTGTTCTGGATGATGGGATTAAAAAGAGGCTAAAGATCGGAGATAGATGAATCGAAAATAGTTGAAAATGATGATGATAAAATTTTTCAAACAAATGTACAATTTGATTGCCAATAAGATCCTTCCAAATTTCTTTTTGCATTTAGAATTGTACTTAAGACATACATGCATACACACACACACAACATTTTTTTTTTCCAAATAACATTTTCTTTCCTCACATAAATAAAGTAAATATCAATTAAAGATTCTAAATAAAAATCACAATTAATATTAATCATAATTTTTAAATATATAATTAATGATAAACTGCATAGATACTGACAATATATATTCTATCTATTGATGGAGCCATCATCGACATATTATTACAGCAAGGAAAAAATTAAATAAGAAGATTCATATTTTTTATAGAAAAGGAAAACAAAAACAATGCATTTAAAAAGCAAACCTGAAAATAATATATAGGGTATTTAGCAGACAACGACTGAAAATAAATATTTTTAATAAGTGAGATCAAGGCAAAGATTCAATGAGAAATTTTATAAGTAATAATGGCAAATAGCTTAAATGAAATCAAAAGAAAAAAAACATGAAAATAATATATCTTTGAAATCTGAAAATAACATTTAGCTAACAATAACTGAAAAACAAATAATTTCAATAAGTATCATTAATGTAAACATTCCCAAAAAATTAACTTAATGCTTGCATTACTGTTAATTTAATTTCTTATGAAATGTTTGAATTCATCACTTTTATTGAAAATATTTATTTTTCAATCATTGTTTATGTGCTAAATATATTATTTTCAAATTTATTTTCCAAATAAATTATATTATTTTCATATTTTGAAACATATATTATTTAAATGGAATTTTTTTCTTTTGTTTTTCATTTAATATGAAAAATTCCAAAATATAAAGCATATCAATTAACTTTTCTTTATTTTGTTTTTTGAAAGATTAGTATGTAGATGACTTCACTAACAGGTAAAACATACTCTCTAAAAGTACCTATTATTTATATATATTTGCAAATAAAGGTGTGATAATATTTTGAATTATAAAATTGTTGTACTTTATATATATTCTCAAAACATTTATTAAACTAATTAATATGGATGATATATTACAAATATGGATAATGAACAATTATAATATTAGATGAGTTATGGAACTAACATTATTGAATTAAACAGGGTTAGGTATTTAGTGGTTAAGTTCTTTGTTAACTTTATTAGAGAGTCTGATATAGCTTCCATGTCTATTGAAAAATGAATGTTGTGGCAAGAGTTTTGTCTCTTTGTTTAATTTTCTCTATGCTCTAAATAAATAATGAGTTTTCATCTGGCTTGGGATGTTGGTATTGTACTTTATATATATTTCAGTGAATAATCACTAATTTGCAACAATTTTATCTATATATTTTTAATAAGCTTCGTAGTGCCTTGAGAAATATATGAATACAAAAAAATATACTATACTTTAACTTTTCCAAAATAATATATAATACTAGTTTGTGAAAAGAAGGCAAATTCTTTTAAAAATAAAAATTATGCCTTATATAAATAGGCAATGTTTTGATTATATTCATTTTTTTTTTTCATTCACATTTTATAAAAAGAAGCATTAATTCTGAAAAAGATTTATTATTTATAACAGTGTTCAAATCTTCTTTATAAGATCTGCTTTGTTGAATCCTAAGTCATATATGTCAGCAAAACATGACAGAAAAGAAAAGAAAAAAAAGCTACTTTTTTCTCCAAACTTAAAATCTTTATAAACATTTATAATGTTTTTTTTATTTAATATTTAAAACAAACTCAGCAAGAAATATTAAACATGTATAGTATTTATAAATCAACACACAACTGAACCCACATACTAATTAAAAAACATATTTCAAATTAATAGTTTTATTGATTTTAAATAAGTATTATAATCTGCTTAATAATAAAACTCATTTTAATGAGATTTTTTTTTACCAGATTATGTAATTAATAGTAATAAAATTTACATCTGTTTTTTAAAAATATTTGCAAACAAAAAAAAAAAATTTCTGAATAAACAGATTTTAAAAATAAGTAGTGTATATGTGCACATATGCAAGATTTGACTTCTCTCCTTATGTAAGTACATCTTTGTTGTTTATTTTAAATAACATTTTCATATTTGTCCAATTTTATAAGTTTTCTTCATGTTTTTCATAAAAGTGGCAAAATCATTACCTTAGTTGGTCTGTTTAATAAAGCATACTAATTGCTTCCAAAATAAAGTGCTTTCATACATATATGTATGTGCTAATGAAAGCAAATTTTGAATTAAATCCTCTTAGAAAGTTGTCAGGTATTTGCCAGTATGGCATATAGTTGAAAGATATTCATAATTGAGTATAGAGTAGTTGCTTCCTGTGAAGCATATTTTGAATTAAATATACATAACAATAATGTTATATTGTTATTGCTGATATAATGGCCTATATAATATAATTTCTAACTATATATATATAAATGAGTTAACCCTAAATAATAGGATTGCATTTTAAAACTTGTTTCAAAAAATTATATTTCAATTATGAGATGTTTCCCTGTTGTTACAATGAATAAGCATATTGCCATTGTTAGATAAGGAGTAATACTCCAGACTTAAAAAAAAAAAAATTTCAAACTTTTTACATCATTATTAAGATATTTCTGGAAAAGATCTCTTTTGTAAAGACAAAGCAATGTTGTCAGGGTAGAAGAGTTTCTTGCATTCAGTTTTGGAAATATCACTGATGAGTATATTAGATAAAGTAGATGAGACAATTGAATCCTATGGTAAAAACCCTCTATAAAATTTACTTTTGTAACTAGTATCATCATCATCATCATTTTCAACTATTATTGATCCATTGCAGGATGAAGGTCTCTCCAAGTTCAATCCATCACTGATCTCTAGCTTTTCTTTCCCACATCACACCAGCACCCTTCCTTATTTCATTCATCCATATCACATGTAGTCTCTTTCTAGATCGTTTACAATCTCTTGAAATCCAGTTTGATTTCAACCGTCCATCTATTAATATCTCTTCTAGCAATATGTCCGATCCAAGACCATTTCAGTCTCTAAATTCTTTCAATGATGTCAGCAATACTTGCTTGTTCTCTCACCCATGTATTTTGTTCTCAATCTCTTCTTATAACTCCTAACATGCATCTCTTCATATTTCATTGAGTGGTCTGAAGTCTCTGTATTGCATTTCTGATGACTATCCACATTTATTAAAAACCTTCCTTTTCAAACATTGGCATATTTTATTTTAATATTAAGTTATTTCTACTAAAAACACTACAATCAAGTTTAATTCTATGATTACTTTCATCCATTATGTTTTCATATGTAATAAAAATCTGACCAAGGTATTTGTAGTTGTTAACTTCTTGTAACTCATCATTATAATCTTTATTTTGTTCTTTTGAGAAAATTCATTGAACATTACTTTAATCTTTTTAACACCTACCTTTAAACTTACTCTCTTACTTTCATCAACATTTCTTGCAACATTTCCTGAAGCTCTAAAGCATTATTTGCAAAAAAAAAAAAAAAACAATTACATCACCTACAAAATCTAAGCAACTTAAATAATCTCCATTTATTTTTACTCCCTTAACTTCCCATTCTAATCCATAAAATACTTCTTGCAAAACTGCTCTAAAAAGTTTTGGAAATATGAAGTTATCCTGTCGTATACCGTTCTCAAAGTTAATCTTTTTAGTATCATTATGTAATCTACTTGTTGCTGTTGCATTTTTATAAATATTTTTCAGAATATAACAATATACTGTGTCTATATTTTGATGAACCAATGCTTTAATCATTGAAGAAATGTTTATAGAATCAAATGCCTTTTCATAATCCAAAAATCAAAAGCATAATGGCAACTCATATTCATTGGACCTTTCTACAACATCTCTCAATACTTGAATATGCTCCACTGTACTAAAACCACTTTTAAATCCAGCTTGTTCTTTTGGTGGGATAAAATCCAAAGTTTGCTGCAAACTAATTATAATTATTTTGGTAAAAATATTATATAAAACTGATAAAAGACTAATAAATCTGTAATTTCTGATCTTCTTTATCACCTTTTTAAAATATTAATATTGCATTCTTCCACTCATTTGGTATATCTTTATCATTTAGACATTTGGTATATAACTTTGCCAAAACTTTTTCTATTTCTTTATTTGCATCTTTTAAGATATCAATTATAATTCCATCATTACCTAAAGCTTTTTCCTTCTTCATAAATTTAATTGAATGTCTCATTTCATTTAAAAGCCTGAGTAATTCAGAAGATACAATAGATATAGGAAGTACTTTTATTTGTTCTTTACTGCTATACAATTCTTGCTAGAATTCTTCTATACATTTTATGATATCATATCTCTTTTTAAAAATAGTTCAATTTTTTTTTCGTATTGCAGAAATAAATTTCCTATCAATACGAAGATGTTGTTTTACACTCTTTGACACTTTTATTTTCTTCTACAGCTTTCTTACTAGTTCCCAATTATACTTTCTTATATTATCAATTCTTTTTTGCATCATTTTATAAAATTCAAGATTTATAATCCTTCTTAATGCATCATTTTTATATATTTTCATATTCCTTCTTTTCTTCATAAATTGCCTTATCTCAGTTGAAATTTTATTGGCCAATTGCTGCTTTTTTTGAACCAGCTATCTTTGTTGCAGTTTTTTAAAGTGTATCAGTTATCTTTCTACCGATTATGTTCAAATCTGAATCACATTCAAAATCTGTTAATATTTAAAATTGATTAACAGTTCTAATTTAAATTCATTGGAATGTTTCTGAAGATTAGGAATATCAACTGTGAATATTGTTTTTCTTAATGTTTCTCTCTCTAGTTTTGCATTAACAAGCATCTTCCATATCATTAATCAATAATTACTTCCTGCGTTGAATTTATTAAGATAAAAAAAATCTTGAAGTACATATTTTCTGTTAGTCAAAATATAATCCAATTTTGCTGTCCCTTTATTTGGATGCTTCCGTGTCCATTTCTGTTTAAAATTTTCTCAAAAAAAAATAATTCATAATATAAAGTTTTTCTTTTTCTGCAAACTCTGCAAGTCTATGTCCTCTCTTATTGCTATCACCATAATCAAATTTACCTTCAGCACTTTCACTTGTTTACTAATTCTAGCATTAAAATCTCCCATGATAATTTTAAAATATTTTGTCTGATCAAAAGCCTTTTGTACATTTATATAAAAACCTTCTACTTCTTTATCACAATGAGAATCTGTTGGAGCATGAACCTAAATTATCTGCATTTGATATGTGCTATTAAATTGAATAATTAATCTTGCCATTCTGTCCAACATCATCAATTTTCACAATACTGTTCTTTCACTTTTTTTTTATAATGAATTCTACTCCATTTGTACTTCCAATGTTTGTGCCTTTGTAATATGGTACATGTCCACTTATTAAATAAATTGTCTCTGCATTCTTTCTTCTAACTTCACAAAATTCAATAATGTTCATCTAATATTAGACTATTCTTCTTCCAATTCTTGCAATCTTCCTTCATTTGAAAGTGATCTGCAGTTGTAAGTACTTAAATGAAAGATCATTATCAAATGGCAACCTGGGTCTGCAAACAGAGATTCATAGCACCCTCCGCCTTCCAAGCCACCAGACACTGCCTTGGCTAGCAATTTTATAGCCTCCTGGGAATAAGGGCTATGATTAATGTTTGTCTGTCATGATAGTAAATATTGAGTAAAAGAAAAAAAGAAATCACACATTTACTCATCTTTCAAGGAAACTCAACTGATACTCCAGTTAAGAGATATCAGACATTTGAGAAGAAAGATGATGATGTTTCTTGATCTTAAACTCAGAAGTAAAAAGCCAATAAACTTATTATGCTGCCTAATGTGCATGTCAATTGAACATTTCTAGTAAATAAATCAATTTACAATTATATAATACAGAAATTACGATATAAATATACAATACAGATTAATTTTTTTTTTTCTTTTTAATTAAATATAAAATTAGATTCATAAGATATAGTGGCCTGTGTATTTGGTGCAATAATAGAATTGCAGAAAAAAAACTTGACTACCATGAATTGCAACACAGCATATTAATTGTGGTACTTGAACTTCTCATGAACTTCCAAATAATAAAATATTCAATTTTTTTATTATATATTAAATACATTTTTTTGAAATATACAAAGATATTTTAAATTTCACCCAGGGTTCATTAATCTTTAGCAATGATATACTATACCAAGTCTTAGTAATTATATTGTAAGTTTAAATGCAATAAAATACAAAACAATATTCAATAACAATAATCTTTTATTTATTAAAATTTTCTAATCTCTTTTTGACATTGCTTTATTTTTATTTAAAAATATTAAAACTTTAAAAAAAAAAAAACCCACTTCCATGTACTTGAGTCCAATACTTTCTTATAATGTTTTATTTTATTTTATTAATAATTTTGACTGTTACAGTTTTCATCAGAGTTAAAAATAATTTTATTACAAATATTAAAATTTATTTTTAATAGTCTTACATTACTTGACTTTAAAACATTAAATTATAAATAAACATAACTGTTCAATATATATATAACTGGTGCCAATATATGGTATATGCACACCTGTTCATTTTCAATTTCTACTTTTACGTACCATAAGAAGCCATGAAATACCAAATTTTTTTTTCACCCAATTTAATGTCTGTTTTTATAACAAATAATACTAAATTATATATTTTTTATTTTTCTTTTAAATGGAAATAAATATAACCATAAAATTTGATGACTTAGAAAAATAATACAAGAAATTGTAGAGGATTTGAACACAGACTTTCAAGTATCCTTCAGCTATTGACTCTATCTCATACATCTGATGCACATGATCACACACATGTGAAAAATATAAATAATTTCCAATAAATAAATTATCTCAAATATACGTATTTCGTGCAACCAGAACTCATTAGTTGGTCCACATCTTCATCTCCCACATATATATGTAATCAGTGCTCGGTTTATATTAAGATAACAAATCTTCAAACTTTAAGAGAGGTTTCAATCTATTCCACTCTCCAACTCTTCGCCATCCATACCAGTGAAAATCTGATGATAGAATACTCAAATCATTTGTTGATGCCAATATTATTGTGATGCCCATGTTGACCTTAAGTCATTCTGATCCCTCATGTATAGGATTGCATCCATTTAAATACACAGAAGAGGGATGGGCAGGATATAGGCTGAATCTGTAATATTAGAATACAAGTATAATTTAATATACTTGGAATTTAATGAAACAGTAATGAGCTTAATGTAGTATCAAGATTTTTAAAAAAAAAAAAGTGAACTTTTTTTTTACCAGCAAAAACAAACATGAATGTCCTCAAGAAAGGTTCCAAAATGGTCCCAATTGCTGCTGTTCTGCCTCAACATCTTCCAGCATATATGATATAGATAAAACTAACATTTTCAGGAATGTAATGTTTTTCATCTTCTTCAGAAATTTGATTTTAATACAAAAACATTCAATCACCCACATGTGAGCTCTTGATCAATAAATCAATGTCATGTATTAATGGTCAAATGATAAATTCTCTGGCATTCAGGTCAGCAAAGGTCAGCCACATCAGAGTATGACAGAGAGGTATGCATTCTCTCTCAAGGACAGTAATCAGTCAACTTATCTCAGTATTTACATTTTCTCTTTAATTGCAAAATAAAAATATTCTACTATTTTGTTTGATTTTGTAAAAGTGCAACAGACAACATTTATTTTTTGAAAATATGGAAAATGTTCAATTTATTAATTAGTATTTTCAGGATAGCTTTGATAGGTCCATATAGTATGTAAAAGCAGAAACTGAACTAAAAAATGATACAGCACATATCAGAACTCGTATAACTTATCTCTATACATATATAATAAACATATACATGCATGTATGTATTTCCACACCCTAAAAATAAAATTCTTTTGGAGTTGTCATGATATATATGAAATTCCATGTGGAGTTTGTTTACATTCATACATTGGACAGACAAATCATAGAATAAACATAAGAAAGGAAGAACATATTTTTGGCAATTGGAGAAAAATTTAATTCATCAACCATTTCTTCACATATTAAATTAACTAACCATAACACCAATTTTAATAACACACACATTCTGGCAAAAATTGAACATATATGACCAATATGACCAGAGATTGCTAAGGGAAATTGTAGAGATTTTTAAAAGGCCTAAGAGCATAAATGAAAAGTGTGAATTAAAGAAAATTAACAATATTTGGAAAAAGCTATTGGAGGATAAAATATTTTTTAAAACTTCTCCACCAATAGAATTTGAGAATGAGGAGAAAATAAGAAAGGAACAAAATAATGATTTTAAATCTCATCACACTCATTCTTGTGGTTTGAGAAAGAAGCTCTGGGGAAAGTACTTGTTATTGTACTGAAATGTCAGCTATTTAGCTATTATATTTTTATTATATGGAAGCTCCTGGAAATAATACAATGAATTCACACATATATGTATATATACAAAGACATAACTGTTTGTTAATATCTACATGATATTCAATTAATAGATAAATAGAAATTGTATCTATCTGGATAGAATATATAAATGCAGATGTTTTTTAATGTTTTTATAGTTGTTTATTTTTGGAATATAAGGGCCTTAAAAGTGGATTAAAATCTTAAATTTTTATTTGTTTAATCACACACATGGATAAATATAAATATTTTCAAACATGATATTAATGTAGCTTAATGTATATTTTAATTAAGAACAAACTACTTTCATCAGACTATGAATAAATAAAATTAGGGTTATCAACAAAAAATTAAAAATAAATCCATTTATTCTTTAAGCTTTAGATATACTGTATATAAGCTTACATTTTCCAACTTCCAGAATTTAAGAATTAATAATGCCATATTTTCATCTGCCTAATATATTAATTTCACTATGAATTTGACCAATGTTGGCAAAGTTAAGCTTTTAAACATCAAAATCTTAAAGAATAGATTAATCTATTCTATTCTTGATCCTTTGTTGCCATACCGTGTTACAATTAATCATCTGAGGGAAGGGTTTATACCTCATAATTACATATGTGTATTTATATAACTATTGTGTATTTTAAATTAGAAAGTTAGCCAAGGCAAAAGCATGATATATATCAAGATTTCAAGTGCTTAGAATAATAACTTTTATCATGTCTATCATTAGTTTGAACTCTTTTTTTTTTTTTCATTTTTAATTTTATAGTTTGTAAGTCCATTTGAATGAACACCCTGCTGTAAGTTTAACTATTATTAATAATTATTATATTAAAAATAAAGCTTGTACTAATTTTGAAATTCAAAATTCTTACATTTTTACTTATTATAAGTAAAGCCATGAAATATCTATATTTATGTACAAATATGTATACAAATTACCATTAATCTTCTCAAACTGTGAGAGCATATATACAAATATTATAAAAACAACTATATTTAAGTGAAAAAAAAAAAAGCAACATTAAATCTGATTAAAATACAAGTTATTTGACAAACAAGAGAACTTAGGTAAATATTGTATAAAAATCATGCAAATATTATTTACTGCAGTTTTTTTACTGAAAAATTTGGCTAGTCATTTTAATATTGTTTGGACAGAATGAAATTAACATAATTTGGGCATTTCTAATTTGCTACTAATTGGGTGTTTTTGTTATTATGTTGATTTTTTAATTCCCAAGAGGATGCCATATTGAACCTTTTTTTTTTCACATTTAGTTTATTATTTTCATAATATCTTCAGGTTACTTTATGGATTTATAATATATTATATTGTAAGGGTAGCTTCCAACCCTGTCATACAATCTCAGATTAATCCACATCACCAAATTGTGCCATGAAAAATATGTAACTCAGATTACTAAGCAATTTAGTATATATATTTTTAAGACTGACATATATAATTTAAACATTCAATTTATTAGTGATTAAAACACCTAATCCCACAACAACTTAATTTTTTCTATCATAATGAAAAAATTAAGTACTCAAACTAAACACTCTAAAAAATTCAGTTAAATATATATGTAGACTAACATCAAATCACACACAAAAAAACAGTGTTGTACATCACAAACTAAACCAGAATAATAAAGATGTTTGACAAGACACCTAAAATAATGACCTACTCTCAAATCAGTCACTAGATGACCAACTGTAGAAACAAAATTAAAACTTCAATACATAATTGTTTTAATCCAATTTTCATAAATAAAATCACAATAAGAAATCATATCAGTGTATAAGGAAATACAAGATTCAACACACCAACAATCGGATATGAATTAATCTCGTTTTCAAGCTGAGTATTGTATAAAAATAGTTTGAATCTTCATCCTTTCTCTTTCAAAATAATGCTTTCACTAAAGAAAAGTCAACCTTCTTAAAAATTTTGAATGCTATAAAATGGACATATATATTTGAAATGAAATAGATTTTGAATGGCGCTGAAGTAATTAGGAAACCAAACTAGCAATTAAATTCAAAATTAATAAATAAACCATTCAATTTAAAGTAATTTTTTTTTTTGTTTTAAGAAACATTAATTCTATTCATGCACGAGGAGAAAGAAAGTAAATAGTCATTAATAACTGAGGAAAAGCAAAATAATTCTCATACATATATCGCTATTAAATGCTAAACTGGAATTACATGAATTGCGTATATGATATAGATCACTGTACAATGTTTTCTGGCTAAAATAATGATGCCATAGGGGTGAACGTCATTTCTGGACCCATGAAAGCACAGTGACTTCACTTGTCTATTGCCACACAGCCTAAAGAAACATCTACTGTCTTTGGAGAAATGCCTGCATATGAACCAAGAAAAATCAACTGGAGAAGAGCACTATCCTATTGTTCCAAGCATGACTATACCACTTTTCAAAGGAATAGTGTATTATCATAACTAAGGAGATCAGTCTTGAAAAGGATAGACTGATAATATGAAGGACATTCCCAGCAAACTCATCAGACTTTAACCAACATGATTGATTGGAAATTTTGATTTTTTTGTTTTCTATTATTTTTATTATTATTTTCGTTTCTACGCTTGGAAGCAGAAGGTCTAAATCTCAGAAAAGTTCATTTTAAGAATAAGAAGAGTAGAGAGCAGTTAAGGTTTAATTAAGCATTCTTTTTTTGTTATTAAATAAAATTTGTCAGCTTGTCCTCCCATCACCAATATGACTCGGACATACTAATGGGGAATAAAAGGAAGTAAGATTTTGATAATATCCCACATTAAGTACTACACTAAATGCAGGACAGAATTTTTTGTTAGTTGCTCATCATTAACTAATATTTTGTCATATGTTTCTTTTTGTTTTTCAGTATAATTAACTAACATTATTGCGTGGACATTCTTTCTTAATCTGTACAAGTATATACATTATTGAAATCTGTTAATTTTCAAAGATTTGTAAGTTTTAGCTTAAATTATTGTAATATTTTTTAATATTAGAGACAGTAAATGTTAATTACTGTATTTCTTAATAGATTTTATTTTTCTAGATCTGCACTGACATATATCCTATATTTCAATAATCAAAATCACCTCCTTTGTGAAATTTATTAAATATTACAGATTCTTCTATTATCCAAAATATAATCCAGTTTGGTTGTAGCATCATTTAGATACTTCCATCTCATTTAATTTTTTAGATTTTTCTCAAAAAAAAAATTCTCGAGTTATAAACTTCCTTCCTTTTTCATCAAATTTCATACATATATAACAACTTTTATTTCTGTCTTTATATCTAATCTATCCACAGTACTTTCATTTCTCAATCTTTTCCAATTCAAGCATAAAAATTTTCTATAACAAATTTAAAATATTGTTGAGTCTCATCAAAAGCATTCTGTGCATCTATAAAAAGCATCAACTTCTTCCATTTGGTATTTTCCATTAAGTTGAAAGCAAATCTTGCCACTCTGATAAAATATTGATCTTCATAATATTTTACTTCAATTTTTTATTGTCGATAAAACTCATGTCTTTATATTTTCTTACTATATGAATTGGCTTTTTATCTTTTAATTTCATAACATCTGACAATGTTCAATTTAATATTAATATTGATATTTTCTTCCAAATCATACAATCTTCCTTCATTTAACAATAATATAGTATTGCAAATAGCTAAATGAAGGATCATCATGGAATGGCAATCTACATCCATAAAGTGGGGAATCTTAGCAACCTATACTTTCAGTTGTTAACTATTACATTAACTGACAACTTTACATCCTCCAATGAATGAGATAATTTATTTTTGACAATGATAATTGTAAATATAAAAGAGAATGAGCATTTACTTATATATATTTACATTATATTCCTGCATTAAAAAAAAAACACATTTGAAAAGACAACTATGCTGGTTAAACAGCTCATTACACATTCATCTCCTATATGAATAATTACCTAATAACAATAACAGCAATGACACGAATATATGAAGGAGGCTTGGAAAAAAAAATCTATTTAGTTATTTTAAGGTTCAAAGTGGAATCAAATAATCTCTTTCCAATTAATGGTAAATTTCTTTTTGCAATATTTTTAGATGCAAGATTATATAAAATTCCCTTTTGCATTATAAAAAAAAAAACAACTGAAAGCTAATTATGGATTAGAATAATTAACTAATTTCTAAGCAGTTAGCATAGTAATAACAATGACAAACTAGAAAATTAAAGATTTCACTTTCAATTCCCAAAGAAGAAAAGTATCTAATATTTTGTCAATTAACTTGCTGCCTAAACATCATAACTTCTAAAGCAAAAAAAAAAAAAAAAGTTAATTAATAAAATGGTAATAAGTAATTCATTAAAATAACTTAATCATACCAAAAATCAGTCTTGTCTTAAAAAAAAAAAAAATTAATAACTGAACTTAATGCAAAATTTAAGGAATGGAAAGATGTCAAATAATGTCTCAGATTTCTTCTTTGATAATTTGGTATCACCTCATTTAAATTAAGTTAAATTCTTGTCACTTTAAATTTTGTGATCCTGTTAATATTTATCTCTTCTTTGATAATTTGGTATCACCTCATTTAAATTAAGTTAAATTCTTGTCACTTTGAATTTTGTGATCCTGTTAATATTTTTACTACTAATTGTTAATCTTTTAATATATTTAAATTTTACATAGAACTGCTTTTAATCATATCTTTATTGATGTCACCAAAGAATGAATATAACTTAGATAACTTATCATAAAATAAAATCTAATAATAAATCCAATTTGAAATAGAAAATGAGGCCAAGTTTAATTATTATAAAAAAGATTATCTGCAAAAGATTAATAATCTATTCTGACAGCTGACCAATAAAAAATACATTTAGCACTAAGTTTATTTTTTAAAAAAATCCACTTTACTATTTTCAGGAAAAAAAAAACATTTTCAACAATGATTACAATATCATGCTAGAAAAAAAAACAATGAATCTTTTATTTTTGTAAAAATAAAAAATTATAAATGTACACATTATGCAAATTTCTATATACAGATATCCAAATCGAATCATACGAATGATTGTAAATATTATTTTAAGACATGTTTGAAAGCATTGACAGACATATCAAAACAATGTCTACAAAACGATTATCATTTGATTATATCACTTACAATCGAATGGCATAATTTTGAGATACTAATGTTCACACATCATTTTCAACTATTATCGATACATTGCAGGATGGTCTCTGCAACTTCAATCCATCTCCGATCTCTAGCTCCTCTTCTCCACATCATCCCAGCATACTTATTTCATCCATTCATTTCACATGTGATCTCTTTCTAGGTCTTTTACAATCTCTTGGAATCCAGTTTAAGAGTCCAATTATTCATCAATTACTATCTCTTCTAATAATATATTCAGCCTAACTCCATTTCAAAATCTTAATTCTTTCAATAATGTCAATAATATCTGCTTGTTGTCTCACCCATGTATTTTGTTTTCAATCTCTTCTTGTTAATCCTAACACACATCTCTCCATAATTCTTTGAGTAGGCTGAAGTCTCAGAATTGCTTTTCTGTTAAGTGTCAAGTTTCAGATGCGTAATTATTAAGTCTTCATTTTCAACACAAAGGTATATTTAATACACATTTATTAAATAATCTTCCTTTTATACACATAGTAATACTTTCTTTTAATATTAAATTATTTCTACTCAAAACACTCCAATCGAGTTTATTTCTACGATTAATTTCATTCATTATGTTTCCATGTATAGTAATAATCTGACCAAGATATTTGTAGTTAATTTCTTCTAACTTATCATTATCAATCTTTACTACATTCTTTTGAGAAATTCCATTGAACATTACTTTAATCTGTTTAATATTTACCTTTAATTCTACTTTTTTTACTTTCATCTGATAACTCTTGTAACATTTCCTGAAACTCTACAGAATTATTTGCTAAAACAACCCCATCATCTGCAAAATGTAATTACTTAATTTCCATTTACTTTTATTTCCATAGCTCTTCAGATTTTAATCCATAAAATACTTCTTGCAAAACTGCTATAAAATGTTTTGGAGATATGGAGTCACTCTGTCCTACTTTTCTTGATGTTAATCTTTTTATATTCTTCAGAATATGACCAATATCCTGGATCTATATCTTGATGATCCAATGCTTTAATCACTGAACAAATAATGGGAAGTCATACTCAGTGGTTCTTTCTATAACTTCTCTAAATACTTGGATATGATCCACTTTACTAAAACCTCTTTTAAATCTAACTTGTTCTTTTGGTTTGTTAAAAGTTCGAGCTCACTGTAGACGAGTTGTAATTATCTAGGTAAAGATTTTGTATAAAACGAATAAAAGACTGATATGTCTGTAATTTCTGATATTTTCTTTATCATCTTTTTTAAATATTAACATTAATATTGCATTCTTCCTATCATCTGATACATCTTTATCATTTAGATATTTGGTATATAACTTTGCATGATCATTTCTTATGCTTGCACATAACTACTATATGGAGAGTTTTGCCTGTGTATATAACTTTACCAACAATTTTACTATTTCCTTAACTGCTTATTTTAAGATATCAATTTTAATTCCATCAGTACCTGAAGTTTTTTCCTTCTTCATAAATTTAATTGTATGTCTCATTTCATTTAAAATCCTGGGCAATTCAGAAGATATAGATGTAGGGAGTACTTTTCCTTATCTTTATACTATATAATTCTTGATAGAATTCTTCTACACATTTCATGATATCTTGATCTCTTTTTAGAAATAGTTCCATCTTTTTTGTATTGCAGAAATAAATTTCCTAGCAATACTATGATGTTATTTTACACTCTTGACACTTAATTTCTTCTACAACTTTAGTTCACAATTATATTTTCTGATATCACTATCGATTCCTTTTTGCACCATTTTATAAAATTCAAGATAGTCAATCTATTTTAAAAATACATCATTTTTATATATTTTCATATTCCTTTTTTGCATAAATTGTCTTGTCAGAAATTTTACTGGGAAATTGCTAGTTTTTTTACAAGCTATTTGATGCAGTTTTTAAAAATATATCAGTTATCTTCCTATTCATTTCATTCAAATCTAAATCATGTTTACAATCTGTTAATATTTTGAAAATAACTTGCAAATGTTTCTGAAGATTATGAATATAAACTGTGAATATTGTTTTTCTTAATTTTTTGTTTCTCTAGTTTTGCATTAACATGTATCTTATATCTCACTAATTGATGATTGCTTTCTGTGATGAATTTATTAAGATCATTACAATCTTGAAATACATATTTTCTGCTAGTCAAAATATCCAATTCTGCTGTATCTTGATTTGGATGCTTCCGTGTCCATTTTAACACCTTTCTCAAAACAAGAATTCATAATATAAAGTTTTTCTTTTTCTGCAAGCTCCACAAGTCTATGACTTCTCTCATTCCTACCACTATAGCAAAATTTATCTGCAGCACTTTCATCATTCAATTATTTACTAATTCTAACCTTAAAGTCTTCCATGACAATTTTAAAATGTTTTGTCTGATTAAAAGTCTTTTGAACATAAATATAAAAATCCTCTACATCATCAGCACAATGAAAACTTGTTGGGGCATAAACCCGAATTATCTGCATTTGATATCTGCTGCTAAGTTGAATAACTAATCTTGCCACTCTGTCTGATATGCCATCAATCTCTACAATCTTTAGTCTTCCATTTTTTATTTATAATGAGTCCTATTCCACTTGTACTTTCAATGTTTGTGCCTTTGTAGTACATTACATGTCCACTTTTTAAATGAATTGTCTCTTCATCTTTTCTTCTAACTTCATAAAGTCCAATAATGTCTCATTCAATATAAGACAGTTTCTTCCAATTTTGCAATCTTGCTTCACTTGAAAGTGTATTTGTAAGTACCTAAAAAAATGTCATCAAATGGCAGCTTTGGTCCAGAAACAGGAGATTCTTAGCACCCTCCACCTTCCAAGCACCAACAGCTGCTTTGTCTGGCAACTTTACAGTCAGATTAAGAGTCAATTTATTTTTATCTATCATGATTGTAAATATCCATTAGAAAAAAAAATCATTCACACACACATTCATTCTGCCTTCAAGAAAATTCAACAATTGATTACAGTTAAGAGCTAATAAGTACTGAGAAAAAAGATCATAGTGTTTCTTGATCTTAAATTCTGAGGGAGGTAAACTCACCACATTGGCTAATGCACGTTAGCAAGAAGTCCATCCACGTTCAAATACTATATGAATAACTACATAATAATAACAGCTGCAATGACAACAATACAAAAACGTATAAAGTAGACATTAGGAATTTGCTCTATTCTGTTCCTTTAAGGTCTTTAAGAATAAACAAAGTCTCCTTTCAGTTAACAACAAATTCCTTTCTCCAGCACTTCATATATGTGTTTGTATATAGAAATTTTAGCACAAATAAATAGATAAAATGTTACTTTTTTTTTTTTAAGTCATTCAAAAGTGAATGCACAACGACTATTTATAAATATGGACAAACATAAATTTTGCTATGATGAAATCAATTTACAATCAAGACACAAGCAAAAAATGAATGGATGAAAAACAAGCTTCATAGGTATTTTAAAATTCTGGAAGACAACAAAAAATCATATCGCATCCTTAAGTGTTCAAACTTCACGAATCTTGATGAATTTCTAAAAACTAAGAAAAATAGCAACCATACTTAGAGATTTTTTAAAAGTGTCTTATCTTTCACATAGGAATAGCTGTTATCAAAAATAATGCAAAACTAAAGTCTAGACTACTAAATACAGAATGGTTTAAAAAAAAAAAAGGAATTCCCACAATTCCACGAACTTCCAGCTGTTTTTACAACTTTAATATTGAAGGTATTTATAGGATTTATTTCGGGGAACAACTTTTTTTTTTTTTTTCAGTACATGTTAGTTATCTTCGATTCCTGTGTAACGCCATTACTGTAACTTCTATTTTAGTATACTAATGATTTCACTCTTGAGAAATGCAAGATTGCAAATTTATTGATATGTGGTTAAGATTAGAAAAAAAAAAAAATACGTAATACAAGCTTAAGTACAATCTTTGTTGAATATTTTTACCGGGCAAGATTTCCCGGAAAAAAAAAAAATTCGAGAAGATTTTAAAGTTCAGTAATTATAGTAATTAGCTACTGCTCATACAACAAATAAAAAAGATCAATAGCTTAATAAACCAAACTAGAAAACTATAGACGAATTTTAATAATAATAAAAAATGGTGAAATCAAAAATGATCAAATAATTAATTAAAGGATATTATCTCTCAATAGATAGATAATAAGGAAACAACTAAACAGGAAAAAGTTGAAAATTATTTTAAAAACTTGAGTTTGCAATGCATTTCAAACTTATAATTAATAATTCTATTATTTCCAATTAGAGACACTGTCTATAAAATAAATATTTGTGGAGCTTTTTAACTGTTGCTCATTGATAAAAATAAATTATTCGAAACAAATTAAAAAATTATAAGATGTATAAAATAAAAGAAATTCACACAAATTAAATACAAACCTAAAACAAAATTAGGTTAAAAACAAATGACTTTCTATTTTTGATCACGCAACCTGAATTAAAAAGAAAAAAAAAGAATAAAGTACTATAAGAATCGGAAAAATTACCTCTCTAGCAATTTGATTTAATGCCTGGTCTTCGGCGGTATATAGCCTTGCGGTTGTTCGCCGCCTTCCACTGGATCCCGTGGCACTCATCTTACTCAACGAAGTATGTTATAAAATAAAATTGTTTCCAAAAAGAAAAGGTAGATCCAAGTAATTGGAAATATTAAAAATTATATCAATAGGCTTAACGTTTAGGCGAGCCAGTTTTACATTTGTAACCCGGAAAACTAAACCAAAGATTTCGTTGATGTATTAAATTAGATTTTACAGATAGGAAAGAGGCGTCATCGAATAATTGTAAATGAATTATTAAACTTTGGTTGTAAGGACAAAATATAACGGCAGTCATTTCATAACCGCATTGAGGTTCTTTCTTACGTCCTCCATGCTCAATGTTAGACTTAAATACCCGGATGCAAACTCTCGTTTGCACTCTCTGAATTGTTAAATACGTGATGCTAGGAGTATTGTACGTATAGGATTTTGTTTTTTTAAATATATTTTTTGTGGGAAAACAAATGGAATATTTATTTTCGTAACGTTTATTTCTTCATAACTTTTACAAATGAAGCAAATAATTAAGTTGAAAAATGTATGTAAACTCTGAATCTTTGTAATTTTTGTCCATTAACCGGAAGTGTATGTGGCGAATTCCCCAAGTAATATCAAATATGGAAGCTAGTTATGGTGTAGAAATCTAAACTATTATCTTTATTGCAATATAAATTGTACAGCACAACATAAAATGTTTAAAAAGTTAATAAATAAATTGGAAGAAGTAAAGCAAGTACCTCTTTTGGGTTTGTCACCAGGTCCATCTCCACAGAAGGTGAGTTATCAATTAATTTTTGAGAATATATTTATGAAATGGTTATACTAAGTAAAAGTTTTCAATATTGTTAAAGAATATTTTCCAAATCTTATGATTGAAACATTTTTAATATTGTAATTTAGTGCTTGTAAATTTTATGAATATATATAATATGTTTTCGTTTAATAAACTTTTTCATTTACATACATGAAAATCTTTGATTTAGATGTACATTTTGTTAACGTAATGAAAAACAACTCAAAATTAAACCTGTTTCTGTATTTTGCAACGTTTCAAAAATTATTTAGAAATTTGCATTGTTTAAGTCTTAATGGAAAATATTCTGGTCTTTAAAGTTACTTGTTTAATTGAAAATGTTTCTCTGTGTTTGAGCTTTATATTTTATAGAAAACAATTTATATTGAGATCTTGGGTTTGTTTTGTTTTTAAAGATGTGTGAAATTTAATTTTTTGTCATTTTTACTTTATAAAGTAGCTTGTATTAAGAGAGAGAATTTTTCATATAAAAGTAGATCTGAAACTAGGAGATCCTTATTTAGGACAACAAATTAGAAAATTGAATTTTTAGAAACTTATCAAACTACATATATTATACAGCAGACATTTGTAAAAGTATATAACAAAATGTATTCATCTTTTTAAAATTTTTAGAAACTAAATTCACATAGTCTTATTGTTTTTATTATAAAAACAATAAGGCTATGTGAATTTAGTTTGTATTTAGACTTGTATCAAAACAAAAATATATCTGATACCATCTTAATAATTATTACGATTTTGTATTTTCTAAGATTCAAAATATTATCGTAGATAATAAAATATCAATTTGTATATTGTATTCTTCCAAAGTTGATAGGGATAAATTTTTTTACATCTATTTTTTTAAATAAAATTTTCAAAAGCCAAATTATTTCAGTGTATAAATTATTTAAAATATACTTTATTATATCAAACAAGTAGAAACATTACATTTACAAAATGATTTCAACTCAATTGAAATATTACCTTTGTTAAAAAAGGATCTCACCAACCATCCCAGATTTATACTTACTTCAGCAAAAAACATATTTGAACATTATGTGCTGATTTACTAATATTGGATCATTTGCCCCATATCTAACATAAACAAAGTCATATCATTCTTGAAATTTACATTTCCATAATTGGAAATCATTCTGTCCTGAGATAAATGTAAAGAGAGGTAATTGGAGTTATTATACTGGATATTTTAAATGAAATATTAATAGAATATGATCTATCCTCTCTTGCTATGATTGATTTAACAAATTTATAGTCGCCAAGAATTTGTTTTTTTTATGTTACTGAAAATAATTTATTCCAGATTGGAATAAAATCACCGGTGCTCTTTACCTAGGCTTGGTAATTTAAAAAATGCCACTAAAAGAACTATTGCTGACAATGTTAATGCAATTTCCAATGCTATATATTAGATTTCAGTAAATTTCTAAATCCAAGATTGATTGAATGAAAAAAGTATCATTAGAGCAAGAAGTACCAATTTCTTTTTCACAGTATTCCTCTAATTTCAACTTAATAAAATCAGTATATATTAGTGAACTTAACTTTCCCTTATAAACAGGAAAGGCCACAGAAGCAAGTTTAATACTTCTAGGGTTTCTAAAAAAAATTTAGAACTTAGAGCCAAAGCATAATTAGCAAAATTATCAGCATTAATACAGAAACTATTTCAAAAATTTGACTTTAAAGCAGTGATATGCAGTGAAATTGGGAGAGGGAAAGCATTTTTTTTTTTATAATTTATATTTATTTATACAACTGTAGTTATGAATTATTTTATTTAAAAATTAAGTTAGTCCTTTTTTGTTTCGCAAAGTCCTTGATTACTTTGTATATAAATGTTACCAATTGATGATTAAACAAATTAGTTGGTAAAAAGTTTTCTATTGACATTAAAACTAATTTTGATCAGCATTCTTGTTTTTAATAGCTTCTCAAGCATGATTTCTAATTCTATTCAATGCTGAAAAGGATTTTTTTATCCCTATATAATGATAGAAAGTAAATCAATATTCTAACGCATTTTTGCAAGATAATATTGTTAGTGGAAAGCTAGAACTTAAATCTTCTTGTCATAGACAAATTTAATTCAAAAATAAAGTGCTTCAACTCAAAATGACTATACCCTATAATGAAAGTTCGTATCATCAATGCCATTCTAGGAGGTATTCTTGCCTATTACAGCCCTTGGATGCATCTCCAAAAAAAAAACTATTAAATATTTCATGAGTATAGCAAAAAAATATATATGGGGATCAACATCACATCTTTTATCAATAGAAAATACCTGTTTTCCAATATGCAAGGGTGGGCTTACCCTAATAGCTCCTCAATCATTCACATCCTACATTAGAGCTAAGATGTACATTGTGACCACTACTAACCCCTTTTTAAGGATAACTCCTCCACCTCTACTTCTGCTTGCTATTACTCCATATGCGAATCGCCACTTTTTCACTGATCATGCCATTGATCATGCTGATTTACTGGACAATTATAACATTAATACTCTAATGGGTTTGTCATATAAAGATCTAAAAAAAATTAATTACCCCGCTAGACAACTTTGGTCAACACTATCTACTGCAAGAACACTAACTAAATTTCAAAATTTGTATGTGCCTCACTCATGGTTAAAATTCCTGTATAATCTGCTACTTGATATAATACCAACAAAGTTATTTCTCATAAATCGATTTAAACTAAACATTGATCCTACTTGTATACTATGCAATTTGCTCTCGGAAAATTCGTCACATATCTTTGAGACATGTCCATACTTTTCAACCTTACATCGCTTTGTATTCCACAAAGACACAATTAATTAAAATATATCCTAATAAATAATATAAAGAAATTAAAACCATTCAATGCCCTTGTAACCGTTCACACTTTGAGAACAATATGGCTTGCCCCTTGTGCTGTAATATTTGATAACAAAAAATACAATGTACTTAAAAAGAATAACAAAGAATGGTATAACATTTATCTTTATGCTCAGAAATATATACCTAGTAATATCACAAAAAAAATATGGCAAAGCAATGTATTCCTTAGTTGCTCATTAATGTGTTGATAATGTGATGACAGTAATCATCTTGTTTCAAATCATTATACTCTAAAAACATCCTAAGATATTAAAAATTATATAAAAAAAAAAAAATGTAAAAAACTCTTAATGTAAATATTCTTGTAAATATTTTGTTACTAATAAAGTTAAAAAAAATATGTAAAATTATATTATTCAAAGAATAAGTCTTTGCTTTTTAAATCATATGAATTATAAAACCAATAAATTCATTTCTTAACATAAAAAAATCAAAATATCTACTGTAAACAAGTTTTACATTTCCACAAGCATCTTCAAGAAATTTGTATAATAAATTTGTGACATTTTTGGATTGAGTAATTAGAGAAACAGTAATCTTGACAAGGTTTTAAGCTGTTCATTGATTCATATCAAAACATTATCTACAATTTTAAAGAATAATCTCATGCAGTTGTTTTTTGGTTAACTTATATTTTTTCATGTACATAGATATTTTAATTGACTTGGCCCAGTATTTTCAAACAGATCACATTTACCAGTAATGAATACTTATTAATATATATTAACATTTTGATCTTGTCATTTTTTTAGCCTATGAAGAAGGCTGCACTATGCAGAAGTTTGATGAAAGATATAATTTGTAAATATAAACTTTAAATCTTAAAGTATTAACTTTTTTTAAGAAATTACGTAATTCTAAAGCAGTCGTTGTCTTCAAGTTCAAATGAAATTATATAAATTACTAAACGTAAATTAATTGCACTGAGTAAACTTTCAGCAAAACATTGCCAGAATCATAGTGCTGAATAAGTAAGTTTATATAATTGATATATAATATGGAAATGAGGCACAATATACAAATAAAGCAATTAGATATTCCATTTTTCAGACAACGGAACACTTGAATCCTTTTTGTTGACGTAATGTGAATCTTTTGTGATTGCCCAAACCTCTTTATACTTTCATTTCCTATAGTCTTTTTCCGAGCAAATTGTTCTAACATTTGATGGAGAAAACATATGAGCAATAGTACGTTCATAATCAAGAAAGATTGATCTGTATTCAATCTTGTTTAGCTCTATTGTACAAACGTGTATGTTGAGCAATTCTCATGGATCTATTTGCACAAGATTTCCCGTAATACTCGGAGCTGCAGGAAGGGTTAGTATATGCAGTTTTATATTCTACTTGAGGAACATGCTCACAAGTATATTGTCTTAGTATTTACAAATAAGGAGTGCAATTCATCCTATGTCAAATGCCCCAATTAAACATAAGTTGACTGGCTTTAAATGTTTCTTATATAGAAACAAAAATCTTCAAGTATGAGGCACATAGAAAAAACAACATAGTTGCATACATTAAAGATCTAATAGGACTTGGTTATAATCATAATATGCTTATTAAAACAGATGGGAAATTTTACACCAATGTAAATAAAGTTAAAAACAATAATATGTCTAAAGTGTAGATAAGCCTTCCTTATGTCTCGTATTGCAAATAGCCTCAGGAACATTTGCGCTAATACATACAGGGTTAGCTTTAGATCGTCGTAAAAAAAAAGATACCTGTCGAGCATGCTCCTCAGGTGATATATAAAATTGCATGTATTAACCCTTTCTGCAGCTCTGTATATTATAGGGAATTTTGTGCAAATAGATCTACAAGAATTGCCCAACATGTATATTTTTACAATAGAGCTAAACAAAAGACTGAATACAGATCGTTCTTTTTTCATCATGAATGCGCCACTGGTCATACATTTTCTCCATCAAATGTTAGAACAATTTGCTTGGAAAGAGACAATAGGAAAAGAAAGTATAAAGAAGCTTGGATAATTGCAAAGTCTCTATATTCCATCAACAAAAAGGATTCATATGTTCCATTGTCTGAAAAATTAGAATATCTAATTGCCTTATTTGCATTTTGCACTTCATTTACATATTCTATCATATCAATTATATAAGTGTACTTGTACTGGATAATCTTATTCAGCACTATGCTTCTGGGAGTGATTTTGTTGAAAGCTGGCACACTGCAATTAATTTATGTTTATTAATTTATATCTTTTCATTTGAACTCAAAGTCAATGGTTACTTTAGAATTAAATATAAATTGTGTAAAAAGATGTAGAGATTTTAAAGGATAATCTTAGAATAGAGTATTTTTATTTATAATAAGCCACTAATCCCAATAGTATGAAATCATTCAAATGTTAAACAGGATCCTTGTTAAAGTAGTTACAAAGATGATTTTTTCGAAAGTTGGCTGAATTAATTCCATAGATTTTATGCTGTATGCTACATGAAATTATTTATTATATCAGCAAGTTTGCTAATAAGAGAAAATGAATTGGAAACATGGAGTGATAACAAGAAAATATTTAAAGATATCACATTTAGATTAGACTTAGAAACTCTTATTACCAAGTTGAGAAATGTATATGAATTGATAGAGAAACTATTAGAAGAAAAAAAAAGTAAGAAAGAATGATTGGAATGATAATCACAAAGAAAACTTTATAAGTTAGCAACTTGTTTTTTTCCTCTGAGATAATAAAATAGATATTGGAAAATTAAGGGTTAAATATGTAGAGCACTATTTATTAGTGAATTGTTATATTTCAATATATTGATAATAACTTTGAATTGGAAAATTAAGGATTCAGTATTTATGATAAATACATATTGCTGAATTGCTAGATTCCTGTTTATGGATAGTAGAGAGTTTTGATTAGACCCATGATTCAAAAAGAAGAAAAACAAATAGCGAAAATGAGAATTATTAAAATAAATGAAAATATAGACTCATAAATTAGACTTTTATAAATAAAAAAGAAAGCCTAGAAAAAGAGAAAAAAAGATGGTTAAATGTAAGGTTAAGTTTAATCAATGTCTTGTAAAAAATGTATCAATATATGACACCAAAATTCTAAATTAAGAAATTATTAGGAAGAGTACTTTGTGATACATTAAATCCATCACATGATCAGAATAATAATAATTTTTTGTCTATAATGCCTGACTAAGAGTATGTTGGTTCATCAAAGGCTAGATATTATATCTGATACAGGCTTTTCTCTGTTCCTCTTTTTCCGTATTAGTCACTTAAGTTATTGTACCACTTTGTTATTGTCAGCCTCTCATACCATTGGACATTTTTCTATATTGACTGTAACAATGGGATTGTGTGTTTGTGCAACTACATTTCAATTCTTTAATTACACTCACGGGATTTCTAATTACAATTCTGTTTTTCATTTTAACTCAACCATCAAGAATTAATAAAGCATTAATGATGGCAAGCTTATTAGGTTCGTAGTCCATTGTAATCTTTGTTAGAGGTAGTATAATCACTAATGAGTCAATCTGGAGTTGGATTTAAATGAGGCAAGAGTTTCAGCTGGCAAAGATTGTGTGTTTAGATGGCCATAGAAATAGAAAGGCCTAGAAATATGATTAAAAATTGCCTGTCTTCTACAGTCTGGCTAGATAGTGCATCTGGTGAATTATTTAATACAGCAATAGTAATAGTAACAAAAGTAAGAATAATAGTAGTAATAATAGTAATGCAGGAGGCAGTAGTAGTACTAAAGGATGACTGATGGTTAAAAAACTATCAAGATTTAATATTGATATAGCTATTCATATTGAGATTTGATTTTCAAAGAAATCAATAAATATATATATATGTGCTTTGCGCACAGATAATGAAGCTATTAAACATAAGTAATATTATCTAAAAGTTATCGCCAAGAGCTTTCAGGACAGTTTATAGTCCCATATTCATGGCTATTGGAGTTTAGTTAAGAACTATAATATTAATGCAAATTTATTCAAATTCATGTGAAGACGCTACATAGACCATTTTCGAGCCAGAGAAAAGCAGGCCTATCTTCTATTGATTACTGCTGGATCACTTACTATGTAGTAAGCTTCCCTGACTTTGTGTTTAATATCCAATTTTTTCAGAGCAGATAACACTGGCTGAAAGAAACGATATTAAATGCAAAGTCAGGGGAACTTATTACATAGTAAGTGACCCAGAAGCAATCAATAGAAGAGAAGCCTGCTTTTCTCTGTCTCGAAAATGGTCTATGTAGCATCTTCTCATGAATTTGCATTAATATTATAGTTCTTAACTAAACTCCAGTAGCCAAGAATATGGGACTATAAACTATCCTGAAAGCGCTTGGTGGTAACTTTTGGATAATATTACTTATGTTTAACAGCTTCATTATCTATGCGCAAAGCACATATATATATATTTATTGATTTCGAATGCTAATGAAGTAAAGTCTTAACTATTTCAAAGAAAGGAAGTTTAACAGATTTTGTAGATGGATACAATTTTTTTTCGAAAGGCAGATCAGTCAGTGAAAGGAGAATGCATGAAATGGTATTAAAATTCATTTTTGCATACAGGTACTAGGCTCATTTTACTATTGTCTATGCTCCAGTCTTAGATTTAGAGAATTCAGAAAAGGAAAGCTTTTATTCCTTGTTTGATAGCATTAGTACAGCAATATCATTAAAAGATCAACTTTGTGACCTTAGTGACTTTAATAGTGGAAATATTTGTAGTCTTATTGAATTTTTGTGCAACACATGGATTCATTATCACAAACACTTTGTTATTATTAAATTTGTGCACAACACATGAGTTGATTTCACAAACACTGTTATTATTGAATTTTTGCACAACACATAGATTGATTATTACAAACACTTTGTTTAAACAGAAAAAATGCTATAAAGGAACATGGATGCATCCACTCTCAAAACAATGGCATTTAAGAGATTATATTATAGTTAGAAGCTAGAATACAAGGGAAATTCACAATACGTGAGCACTTATAAATGCAGATTGTTGAACAAATCAGATTAATATGCTTCCAGATTAAAATGATAGTACCATTAAACATTAACTCTTATTCCAATCATAGTCACAAATAAATTAGTTTGTTCCAAAAGAGAATCTTTGATACATACTAAATTTCAGCAGCTTTTAAACACTAAAATTGCTCTTTGGTACCTTCAGGATTGTCATAATATTGAAGTATGGATTCTCTTAAGGAATATTATGAATACAAGTAAATGTATTTTTGTACAAGTAAATGTATTGTTGTATTCACTAAAAAGAAAAGTTGTGATTGATTTTTTTGGCAATGATTTTATTATCTGTGATTTGATTAAAAGAAAATATGTGGCATAAAATTATTTTTTTGACAATGATCTTATTATTTGTGATTTGATTAAAAGAAAATATGTGGCATTTTATGCCTTGCATAATAATTGATTACATGTGGAACTTTATAATAAATATAAAGATCTGAAAGTAGAAATTCAATGATTGACAAGAAGGCTTAAAACTGCTAGGTAGATTAAAATTGAGAAGATATGACATTTACTTATCATGATCATTCTAGATTCTTTTTTGATTCATTGAAAGCAATATTCAGATCTGAGAAATGATATAATGCTATTAAATATAGTGATAGCACTCCTATACTGACAATGAGATTTTGTACAGATGAAAAAAGAGTATTTTGGTCATCTTTTGAAGATATTCAGTTTAGTGAAATCAAAACAATTCTTTGAAATCTTCAAAATGGCAAAGCTGCAAGCCCAGATGAAATACATGAAGCTTTAAAGTATGGAGGTAACTTATTTTTTAGGAATATATGGACCCATGAAGTCCACCTGATCTTAAAGATGCTTTTATTGTTCCAGTTTTTAAAAACAAAGGGAATAGACAAAATTGTAACATCATTATTCTCCATTACAACAGAAGTACTTTCAAGAATTTTGTTGACTAAATTGCTTCTCGTTATTAGAGGATGTTTTAGAGAATCAGGAAGCAGTATAGATGTGGTTTTTGTTGACAGGTAAATGCAAAAAAAAAGTGCCGGGAACAAAGGGGTGATTTATACATTGTTTTTAGTGATTTGGTCAAGGCATTTGATTCAGTTAATAGGACAAGTTCGTGGCATTCTTTAAATTAGTTGGTTGTCCAAACAAAACTTATTCAAGGTGGGCTGAGAGGACATGTTATTATTACAGGTGGAAAATCCGAGACATTTGAAATGAAAACGTGTGTTAAACATTGATATGTACTTACATCGACATTATTTTCAATTTTTATGATAGTGGTTCTTGAAATTGTTTATAGGTGACTTAATGATACAGTGATCAAATACAAGACAAGTTTGATGATGGAATTTTTTATTTACATCGATTAAGAACAAAACCACAACTTCATTTTCTTGGATTCTGGATTTACAATTTGTTGGTCATTGAGCTATTTTTGTCATTTCAAAAGATGTACTTATGTTTTAAATGCTTTGTATAAAGACTTGACATTTATTAATTAATGTTCAAAAACTCAAATTCTTCATCAACTGATGATGGAAGAAAAATTCTCACCAACTTTTAACTTGGATGAAAATGTAAACCATTTTAAATTTCTTAGTAGTTTTATAAGTACAAAAGTGGACTTGAGCTGAGGAACATTTCACATTCCAATGGGTTGCTGCTGCTTTTAATGGGTATTGCAAGTAAGTTAGCTGTATTATTTTATCTAATTTATTGTATAGAAGTAAGACTTGGACATACTATTGTGACATTTATTAGAGAAGTTTCATCTAATGATGATCAATAAGATTTTAATAGGATCATAAAACCAATTAATATGTTCTTCCTGGATATGATAATAATAGAATTCACTATTGTAAAATCACTTTTGTTGGATTGGACATGTAAAATGAATGAACAATGCAAGATTTCCTAAAACAATGTTTTATAAATACAAGCATACTTTTAGTGGAAAAGCTAGACCCCATTTGGGTTATAGGATTATCTCAAGAAATATTGCAAAGAAGTGTTACTTTCAATTGTTTCTATTAGGAAAATATAACATGAATAGAATATATTGGAGAACTACAATTAGATATAATATTTTCTACTAAAAAAATTAAAAGATAATATAATAAGATATTATGTAAACAAAAAAATGGGCAAACATATTCTATATGTGGATGTATTTTCAATTCGCAGATTGGTTTGTATACTCATCGCAAAAGTCATTTCTAAGCAATTTTTTTCTCTCATCCCCCCCCCCCCCTTGAAGTTAGAATAGCCATACTCATTTATGACTAGCTCTTTATTATCATTATGTGATTTATTGCTTGCTTAAAAAGAATAAAAAGAATGCTAAGAGTTTGTTTTTGTTTTGTTATCTAAAAGAGGATTTTAAGAAAATTTGAGAATGAAAAATTGAGTTATTAAAATACAGTCTGTAGTGTTTTATTAAAATGTTAGATTTGATTTTTTTTTAAAAAAAATTTCATTAGAGGCAGTTTGTTATCTGAAACTTGAATAATAAGAAAGAAAATTTCACTTTTCTGCATGAATAAAGATATAGACTAAACTGACTAATAACTTATTATGCAATCAATCAATATAATGATTTTTTTTACATTCCATTATTCAATAGTGATTTTGTTAACAAATCACTGTGGTTTTTTGCATTTGATTGAAATGTGAGTTTGATTTAAGTGCATAAATTCTTCCAATTACAGTTAAATTTATTTAAGTTGCATATATGAATTGATTTGACATTATAAATTAATAAATTGTGTATAAAAAATTTAATATTTTTTGTTTAATATTATTAGAATGCTATTTACAATTGCAACATTGCTTGCTTGAATGCACTCATTTTGTTAATATCATCTATGATAAATTATTAAAGATTATGTACTAATCATTTTATTAAGTTGTAAATTATAGCCTAATAAAGTTATTTGTAAATATCTTTAACATTTTTCTTAGGGATGATGTATACAAGTAATATTGTATTTGTAAATTGAGTGGTAGTACTTTGCTACAAATAAATATTAAATTGTTTATGATGAAGTTATATGTGGGTAACAATTTCAATCAACTAATGAAGGCTAGTGCTGCACCAGAAATGCATCTTGAGTGATCATTTACTTTACTTATCTTTATCTATGTTTTAAGAGTGTATTGATTTTAAAAGTTTTATTATGTCTTTAATAACAGTTTTATGAGTATTTTATTTTATTGAAAATCATTTCCATAATAATAAATGTTATATGAGTAAATAAATACATTTGGTATTATTAAATTTGAAGTAAATGCTCTTTTGATATTTATATATGAGCTGTTTTGATATAATTATTCATTTAATATTGAATTTTTTTATTAGTTAAAATATTAGGTATAGTGTCATTCTGTTTATTAGTTGCAAATTTTATTTAACTTAAGATATTTTTAACTTAAACCTATCTATACATACGGAAATATAAATGTGAATATTTTTATGCTCGTATAGACCCAAGGCTTTAAACAATCTCAGTTTAGGAAAAAAAAAATTGCTTTCAATACTGAATCTGTAGCATGTAATATCTGTCATGACTAAAACAAAACATTTTTACTTTATTTGTGTTTGATTGAGCATTTTTAATGTAAAACAAATTTATTTGCATTTAAGATCATATATGGTTACAGATGAAGAAACAACAATGAATTTTTTACTTAACATTTGATTGATTTATAAAGTAGTGATTAATAACAATTAACCCTTAAGCTATCATCAATCTCAACTTATAGTCAAGGCAACCTCCTTTAGCAAGGAAGGTGGTACTACCTTTATCTATGGTCTGATATTTATATAGTCATTAAGGATTAAAGGACGTTGCCTTGACTACAGGTAGAGATTGTTAATAGTTTAAGGGTTGATTATTATCTACATTTATAAACTTATTAAAGTCTTGAATAATTGACTTTATTGTCTTAGTAAAGTAGTGTTTGAATTATTGTTCAAGCACAGCCCAAGTTGATGGGAATTTAAAGTTGTTTTTTTTTATATATTTTGAAAATTGATTTAAGGAAGTAAAAATTCATTGCTAGCAAATCACGTTATATTAACTTAGATTTCATATTTTAAAGTTCAATAGTGAAAAGTCTTAAAATATCTACTAAAATCCACCACATTAGGTTTTGCCATTATAGATATTGTTTTTAATAAGGTTTTTTTTTTTTTGTATTTGTGTTTAACATTACATATTTTATATTTTTTTTACAAAATAAGAAGATTCAGTGAAAAAATAGTATGAATTTAATCTGGATCAGCTTTTCTTTTGTGTGTGTAGGGGAAGGGGTGCTGGCAAAAATAAGCAGATAATTAATTTAATTTGTCACTGCATATCTTAATGATAACATTGATATTTTTCTTTCACATAAGAATTTTGGGATGAAGTGAACTTAAATTCTTGAAAAAGGATTACATGGTGTTGGCAACCACGAATGCCTTAAGGGTCAAGTGTATCACCTGCAGAGCAATATTTTCTTTAACAATTAGGAAGTGCTACTACACATACTTTATGCTGTATTATTCTTTTAATTTGTGGATCTTTTTAAAAACAGTTTTTGCTTGAATGCATATTAAATAGGTCATGAACAGTATTTGTTTCAAAATATTTAGCAAACAATCTTTTTGGAAATACTTCAAAAGATGTAGTAATCACAATTTGAATAAATCATCTTTATATATAATGTTCCAATACAAACTGGACCTATTAAATTACAATTCTTATGGTAGTTTTTAGGATTATGCAAGTGAGAATAAAACCGATTCTCAGTTTTTAGAATGGATGGCTTTAATCATCAATGCATATATTTTATGGTGCCAAGCAAAGAACTTTATATTTAGGCAATTAGTGAAATGACAACCTCTGATTTATGTTTCTTTTCTACAAATAATAGTTTGTCATTGTCTTCTGCTTTTATTAGTATTGATTCATTTTATCCATAAACAATATACCAAGTTCAAGGTAGATTGAGAACAAAGTGGAGCATATTTTAGTAGAAATCAGTTATCCATTCATTGTTAAATTACATTGTGCATTTGAAACAGAAAGTAAATTATATTTAGTATTAAACTTGATACAAAGGAAAATCCATTTACAAGGTCATATAAATAATTTATATTCATTAAAGATATTAAATTCTACATAGAAAAATATTATTAAATTGTTAGATCATGTAAAGCTACTCAGTCTCAAGATAGAAGTTTAGAAAACCTTAGTAAAGTTAATATAATACTTAACTTGAAAAAATAGTAATAAAAACCTAACCATCTCATTTTGCCATGATAGATCTGAAAAATTCATAACAACAACTGACTAAGAATCAATCTCCCAACGATATTTAAAGCAATGTCTTCCAAGCTGGTATATAATTAGTAATCTTTTTTGAAAATTTAGAAATTATTGATAAACTTATAAAAACCTCTTGATGATGATAAAAAAGAAGAGTGAATAGAGTCCATTGGACAAACTACAAGATCTAAATTACATCCCATGATCACCATTTCTTATGCTTGTTTATAACTGTTATTAAAACAGGCAAAACTCTCCATACTGTAGTGTCACTCAGTGCAAGCCAGAGTATTCAATGGATGCCAGAAGGCTTGTGCATAAAATCCCTAACTAGTACCTACTCATGGCTTGTGGCCTTCGTCAGTGAGGAGCCTTGGATCTGAGAGCACTGCATCTAGATCTTAGAATCTAATGTAAACCTCCAGCAGCCACCTTATATCCCTACTTAACTACCAAACTATGAGAATAAAATTGAAAACTCAATAATATTTTCAATCTAAGCCCATAACTTATGCACAAGTCTTCTAGCATCCAGTGATCACTCTGGCGTGCACTGAGTGGCACTATTGTATGGAGAGTTTTGCCTGTTTTAAGATCTAATTTAAAGTTTTGGTATCTTCTATACAGGCTTTGTGGATGTAGAAATATCTCTAAAGAACAACAACTGTCACAGCTAATGAGATTTCCAGTATTACGTAACTAACTTCTAAATCTAAGATCGAAAGATCAATAAGTGGTATCTTTAGACAAAATTATATCTTTTGCAATATTTTTAAATTAAACTTAATACAAGAAGTAGATATTATTGAACTAAAAATTATTTTAAACCAGAAAGATTCTAGGACAATGTAATACATTTACAGAAATTTTATTAAATTTAGTTGAGAATATTTATCAACATTATTCCTTTATAAACAAATTGACATGAAAGCAAAACTATAGTTGTATTATTTAAATGATAAGGATTGATTTTATTCAAAATTTAGGTTGGAGTGAAATCTATAAACAAATTTTATCCTTGTAAAAAATAAATTAAAGACTAATGCTATCTTTTCCAAACATTCATAATTTGAGGTTAAATCAAACCTCAAATTATGAATGTTTGGGAAAAAAAATTTATTTTTTCTAAAAACATCCAAAATTCTTAAATGGAAGAAAACTTATTTGATAAAATGCTTTTAACAGAAAATCTCGAGTAGCTTTAAATGATATCCTTATTATATACAAAATTGTGTGGAATGGTCTTGCACAGTGTTCATTTCTCTCATTTACTTTATATGTTTATGAATGATCTCTCAGAAATGGAATATATGAAATTTATATATACTGATGTCATCACTTGATTTTACAAAGGAGATCTTTCCCAGAAACAGACAATTCTTTTAATAAGGATATGAAAAGTTTAAATTTTCTAAAACATTAGATTCAAGTTTTTAATTTCATATAGTTAATATATTCAACCTTAATTATAACAGTGGTAAACACTTTGTAAGCTTAATCTAACTTTTTGAAACAATTTATTAAATGTAATCCTACTCAATGCTATTTAGGAATAATCTTTGATCATAACAATTTTTTTCTTTATCTGTCAATGTGATGTAAAAAAATTCCCGGAAACAATTTCCCTTAGTAAACTGATTGGTAATACTTGGAATTGTGATGCAAATATTCTAAGAATAACTTTCTTTGACACATTTTATGCTGAGTAATGTGTCTATTTGTAAAAAAGTGCTTTCACTATACTTCTGGATTAAATATAAAAAATATTGTTGGCACACTCAAGTAACTCTTTTGTAATGGGTGTTTCATTCTTTCACATATTTTTTAACCAGATATTTGAAGTCAATTCTGCCTCACAAAAAAGTATATTATAAGCTATTAAATAGATTAAATTTTTTATTAATTGTTTGTTGTTTTATTGATTTCAAATTAATATTTTCTGGTTGTTCAACCAAGTAACTTTTCCAACAATCTAAGGAATTATAGTTTAATAATTGTTTTTCCCAAAAGCCCCAAGCCTACTGGATTTGATCTTTTTAAAAGTAAGTGGATTCTCATCAACAGATTCAGAACCACTCATGGTCATTAGTCTTGTCGGTTTTATGGATGGAATTTTGATTGTGGGAGAGCAAATCAAATGTTGGGTAACCTATGCATGCCGTAGATAATTGAAGGATTTAATAAAACCAATCGGGAATTTATCTCTTGGTTGGGATTTCTCTGGATTCCTTTATAATGTTTGTGAATACTTAGTTGTATTAAACTAAAATAAAAATTTATAAACTAAGGAACATAATTCAGATTAATAAAATTTTCAGCCAACTTTTTGAAAGTCAATTTTAGAATTATGTAACTATTAACTTCAAGCTAATCTGGCAATATCCTCTTTGAATTATAATAAAGTTGAATTGATAAATATTATATTGGCATGGTTTTGTTTACTTCAGTTAAATCTAGTCCATTGATTCCCGTATTGCTGAATAGTTATTTCTCCCACCATTGAATTTTGCTTTTATAAAGTTCATTTAAATATTGTATTTATATATTTTTAATGTTGAAATTTAATAAATAAATTTTCTTCTCTTTAAAAATTGTCTGGTAGCTACAGAGAAATATTATTATATTTATTTATCATGACCACACATGAGAACTATTGATTTAAAAGTCTTACAATTATTATTGTTTTTGTTTATAATGTGAATTTGAAAAATACAGTATTTATTTTGTCTGTAATTTGCAGGTCTAACAAACTCTACATAGTCTCACTAATATATGGTGATAATTTGAAGAATCATTTTTAGTAATTTATTATTATCATATATTGAAGTTTTATATTTTGATTATAAAATATTGGAAATGAATTATTATTTTTGATTGATCTGAAATTTAGTTATGATAACTCAAGAAATATTTGTAAACTTACTTTGCTAGCATAATGAACTTAAAACTTTTCAAATCATATATTTCCTTTTATTTCCTTTGGATATAGCTTGAAAGTAATCCGTCAATAGAAAAAAAATATTCAGATTGAACATTATCTTTTGATATTATTATTATTATTATTATCGTTGTCTTTCAAAGGATTTTATTCAATAACTTAAAAAAGGTTACACAATTTTTTTACACATTATTCTTGATTATTATACAGACAGTCAATTGTTTGTAAAACTGGCAGAGGGATAAAAGCTCACTTATGTGCAGTAAGTTGTTTAAACTCCTGATTAAAGTTCAAAAGTTCACTATCATATAATGTTTTTTCAATGGTGGCAAGTTGTAATTTTTCATTTGACATTTCTAAATCTTTTGTGGCTCTTTCTATTTTTTATAAGTTTGAAGGTAACTGCAATAGAGACCAGGTGTCAATAAATGTGTGATTTGTTATTCTTTTATCTCTTTCACGTATACTGTCCAGTTTATTTTTGAATGTGTTCGGGTGCCTTCTTGGATTATTATTGTACATGAATTTACACCTTGTACACCATAAAGCATAGAGAATGAATACACTGATTCTTATTTCAGCAAAAACTCCTTTTTTGAATGAGGCAAATAGGCATTTCATATTTATTCTTTTATTTTTGAATAGTGTATTTATTATTGAACGGATGCTATTTAGTCCTAGACATGAGAAAAAAATATGATCCTGTGTTTCTGAGTCTCTGTGGCAGAGGTTACATAAATTGTCTACATTTTGACAGTTCCTTCTATATTTCAAAAAATGCTGTGTGGGTAGTGAGTCAAGGTTAATTTTAAGAAGAAAATCAAAATATTTTGGTTCAAGTGACCAGAATTTAAATTTATGGCATAGTTGTCTATTGGTGATATTAAGTACAGTTTTTTCATCAATTTGTGACAGGTGTAAAAGCAAATGTATTTCCCAGTACTTAAATTTATTTTGAGGTGGATTAAAATTCAAGTTTTTTATAGATAGTAATGGTGCAAGTAGTGTCTTCAGGTATCCTTGTAAAGGAGGTGGTTTATCTGTGGGAGTGATTTTACAGACTATTTATAGATATGGGAATTTTTTGGCACATGCAGGGATTGTGTTTAGCGTTTTTTGGATTCTGAAGGTGTAAATTGAATGAAGTCTCAGACCATTTTGTGAGAGTGAATTTCTTAGCCGTTTTACTGATATTGAGATTACTTTTTTCCCCACGAGTTTTCTACAAAGTGAGTCTATTTTATTTAGTGAATGCTTTACTATAAAGTATTGTTGGAGTGTAATAAGTGATTTTTGTTATGATTAACATATTAAAAAGTGCTATCTTTGTGTACAGTTAAAGGTAGACTTTTGTTAGTGAATTGACTATAATTTCTACTTTATTTGCAAGATTTTTTTGTATAAGTAGTCTCATTGGTGAATGACACAGATAGAAATGGAAACCAAGAAATGGATTAGGTTTACCTTTAAAATGTTTTGAAAATTTGCCAGGCACAAGATTTCTCCATGTTAAATGTTAATTTATATTCATTTGTATAATTGGAAAGTATCTTTAGAAGTTTGGGAATGTGTTTTTGAGATGTCAAAAAAATTGCAAGATCATCCATGTAAGCTATACATGAGATGTTAGTATTTAAGCAGGGTACATAAATTCCAGGTAATTCATTTTCTATGATTTTAATTAGGGGATTTATGTAGGCAGTAAATAACAAGGCACTAAGAGGGGATCCTTGTGGGATGGATTGATGAGGTACTATTGGTGGTGAAGTTTTTCCATTTAGAGTAATGTATATTTCACGGTTTATTAATAGGTTAGCAAGTAGATTTAGGTAGGCTTTTGGTACTGTGTATTGTTCTAGAGTTTTCAGTAGTGTATTTATTGGTATCGTGTCAAACGCTGCTTCTATGTCTAGTTGAACAACTATAGGACTGTATTTTTTGTTGTTTCTTATTGTTTCTATAGTTGATTTGAATAGAAAAGCTGCCTGTCCAGTTGAAGATTCTTTTTTAGCAAATTGCATTTTTGATAGTTTCGGTATAATATATGGCTCTATTTTGTCTTTAATTACTGATTCTATAATTTTTATTCCAAGGGAGGACATTGAAATTGGACGTAAGTTTGTTATTGATGAAACCATTTCTTTTTTTTTTCATAAACGGTACAAGCGATATTTGATAAAGACTTGGTATTCTATATATGTCTTTAGTTAAAAAATTTGTAAGGTTAGACATATACTGAGCTGTAATTTTATTAAGATGAGAATATACAAACTTGGGAATCCCATCTATTCCAGGATGGCATGAATCTGGTGTTGACTCTATTTTTTGTACAAAATCATTAGAAGCAAATTGAATTTCTTTTTCTGGTCTGCTGTATAAAAGTTGTGATGAATCTAAGGGAGGATTTTTTGAAAAGGATTTTTTGAAATTTATCTTTAAAAAATGAAAATAATTGCTCCAACATGAAATCTCCACAAACAGTATGTGATTGTATTTTTATGGCTGATGGTACTCGAACTGGAGAGGGGTGACCTAATGCCCATCTGATGTAATTTCTGGTTAAGATGTGAGGCTTGTTTAAGTATACTTTTCTTTTTTTTGTGGCAATATATTCTTTAAGCTGTTCTGAAATTGATTGATATGTTTTTTTAATGCTACTAATCTGGGGCGATCATAGTTAGATTGTGATGTTGTAATATTTTTTTTTATAAGTGTCATCCATAAGGTTTAAAAGTTTAGTTGGGGATGGTGTGGTCCTGGTAAGATGGTTAATATTAAATGATAATATATTGACAAATGTGCGCCATGCTTGGACTGGGTCCATTTGTATACTTTTTATCTTATGCAAATAGATATATATTTCTGAGAAAAGCAATTCTGGAGTGCGTGATGGAAGAAGAACTTTGATGGTTCTTCCAATAATTATTGTTGATCTAATATTGAAATTAAGTTCCAGAGATACTGTGACTGCGGCATGATCAGATAGAGGGGAGTTCTTTAGAAAAATGTTCATCATGTTATGCAATGATGGAGAATAGAAGACTAGATCAATTAATGATGAAAATCTTCCATTATTAAATGATACAGCTCTCTCTGGCAGAAATCCTCTCCCACTCATCATGGGAAATGACAGATGATGAAGCCATTTATTGGTAAATTTTTCGTATGACATGTTAAAGTCCCCTATAAGTAATACTGGATGTGCTGTGTTCACAAATTTGGAGTTCAGAATTAGGATTAATCTATTTATAATGATGGGGCCTGGAGGGATATATACAATTGCAATGTTTAGTGTTATAGCTTTGTGGTGAAAAGTGATAATTAGTATGTGCGTGTCAATATATAATATTTTAAAAGTGTTGAATGGGCAGTTTTTATCGATGATGATTCCTATTCCTGCTGATGGTGTATCAGATGTATTTGAAAAAGTCGTAAATCCTTTGCTATTTAGTTTGTTTGATGGATTAATTTGCGATCCACTGTAAATTTTTGTTTCTATAACACCAAGTATGTGTGGTTTAACAATGTCATACCATTTAGTAAGAAGATCAATTTTTTCAAGAGAGTTTAACCCTCTGACATTAAAAACTCCTATATTAAGTTTCATTTAGTGTGTGTTTACTCTATATATTAAACAAGTCTATATCAGATCTTAATTGTATATAAAAAAATAATCAATAATAAATGCGAGCAAAAACTCATATTGACAAATTAAAAAAGACAATTTTACTATATATGATTGTGTACTGGATTTTTAATTGTATCACCTGGTCTCATTTGCTTTATTGCTATTGTTTTTTTGTATATAGTATTATCAATATTGGTATAATTATATTACCTTTCCACATCTTCTTCTGTTGATAATGATACGTTATCAGAATTTTTTTGATATCGAGCGGTTTTAGCTTTTTTAGTTTCAGATGCTGCAGGAGGCATTTCACCGTCGCTACTTTCATATTCCAAAATCTTTAATTTTTTTTTGGAGAGCAGCCTGGTTTTCTTCTTAATTGAGGAGTGGCAGGTACTACTTCAGTTGGATAGATAGCAAGAGTCTCCATTATGGCCGGAGATGTTTTGTTAAGGGGGGATGGGTTTATAATATCAACCATGGGATTTATTATATCATTTTCAAGCTCAATTGATTGTGGAGTTATTTTTTCACTATCGCTAATATTATTTTTTTAATTCTCTTCTGATATATGCTTCGGAACAAGAAATTCTTCAGCAATCAATTCGACTTGTTGACAAGAATTAATTTCTTTTGGACATTGGTGAATGGGGGATGCTCTCATATTGCATTTAGTGCAGTATAGCTTAGGGCAGTTGCTGATTAAGTGACCACATTCTTTACAATGAAAGCATTGCGGCTTGAATCCATTTATAATTAAAAATAATGCTGCCTCTTGGTCTGTTATTTGCATAGGGATATTTTCAGGAATTATATTTTCTCGCAATTTCACTCTATATGTAAAACTTTTACCGAGTATAGGTACTGGTGTGTTTTTAATGTACATGGGCTGAAAATTTATTACCTCTCCGAATGGCTCCATTAGTTTAACGAAATCTGCATTGGAATAACCAAGGTACGCATTTTTTAAGAGGCCTGTAATATGATTTTCTCTATTCGGGTTAACTACAATTAAGGCGTATTGATCCAAGGTTTTAACTTCTTTTTTGAAATTTTCTTTATTTTTCTCATTATCGAATTCAATTACTATATAGCATGGATTTGGATCTTCTCCAATGTGTACGATCGAATTCCATAGATTTTTTTTATTAATGACTTCAAATAATAGATCTTTAGGGAATCTATAGAGCGAACAATTATTATCTGTTATTGCTATTACAATTGAACGGTCCGTAAAAAAACATTTGAATGAATTAAAAAGATCTTTAGGTATGGTCTGGTTGAAAACTTCCGTAATTTTTTTCGGGCTGTCATTGGTCCAAGCTTTGTGTGTCTCGATAGTATCAGTATCCATTGTTTTAGGTAAAAAATCTAATTTCAAAATATCTTCAATGGTTGATCGATGAAATCTGGGTGTTTGTTGCACTCTCATTCTGCTAACCATCTGCGATTCTTTTTTTTTTTTTCACTTCTACAGAAGAAGATTGCATTGCTACTTGAGCATAGGAATTTTTGACAGTGTCTATATTGACGGACATCTTGGCTGGATGCTGACTTTCAATGTCCATTTTAAATATAATCCAATGGGATTATTATATTTTTTTGCATTTCAGATGACTGAAGTTCTCTCTATAATTAATGGCAAAAAATTTTTTTTACTTATTTTGAATTATAGATTGTAAGTAATCCACTGTTTTTTTAGCACGATGTGATGTGATGTACTGTGGCTTCTCCTTAAACGAATCCAAGAATATCTCAGCAATTATACCCAGATAAACGTGTTAGCCACTTAATTTTCCATTCCCCACTCTAAGTTTCCCCATATTCTGCTCCATCCCATTTCCACAACATAATCTTTGTCAACTCTATGGCCTTAATATCTAAATTTCCTTTATCTTTTCCCAAACCCAGCATAAAAACCAATAATTCACTTTCTGTATAATCACTTTTTTCATATTTATTCTTCCATAACTTCATTATATGTACCTTTTCTGTTTTCAAGCATTTACATTCAATTAACAAATGCCTAATATTTTCTATTCCTTCCTTACATAATTTACAAAATAAATCACCCATATTTTTCCATTTACATGTATATTCTCTTGTAGTTAAAGATCCCATTCGAGCCTTAAATAATAAACTACTTTCCCTACTATTATCATATATTAACTCACACCTAATATTCTGTTTATTTTTATATATATTTAAACTCTTTTTACTCTCCATACTATTTCTCCATCTCTCCCTATTCTTTATTAATAAATCCTCTTAACACAATCATCCCATCTTTTGTACAAATATACTGATATAAATTCTTTATCCAAATCTTTTGCATTACCTTTCTCACCCATCTTGTTACCTGCCCTTTATAACCCAATTAAATACTATTTTGGCTATTATTTATTATCCATAAACTGCAATCTACCAAACATTTTCATTTTACTTTTTGCATCTCTCATGAAAACTTGACCATCCCATTTCTCCTTGAATTGCCTCCTTTGCTGTGCATACATCTGCATCCAATGCATATCTTCCTACTTCCCTTTGAACTTTTTCTAAATAATTTAATACTTCTTTACTAACATATAATGCATCATTAACATATGTTAACCCTGCTACTGCAATTCCTTTCCATATAATTCTAGCTACATCATATTTATTATATGAAAACACTGTTAATTTCTTTATCAATCCCTTTCTTTTCTTTGCTTCATTTATCAATTTTTTCTCCCATTCATCCAAATAATTTTTCTAATTACTTAAAATAATTCCCAAATAACTCCAAGCGACCTCTGGTGGCCTCTATTATTATTATTATTTTCACGAATTTTTGAGAGGTGTTTATAATAAAATTATTTCAGATGTGGGTAAGATAATTTCTTCTTCTCAACATGGTTTTAGTCCTAATAGATCAATTGATAGTAATCTACTGACAATTTATGATCATATAGCTCATGCAATTGAGGATCGTCAAAGACTAGATGTTATTTGTTTTGATTTGTCAAAAGCCTTTGATAAAGTTGATCACAGTGTTTTACTTCATAAATTACATAAAATAGGTTTCTTCACTAAACTTGTATATTGGTTTCAATCATTTCTGTGTAGTTGTACAGCATATATTAAATTCAATAGTAAGGTTTCATTTAATTTTGAATGCAATTTAGGTGTTACCCAGGGTAGTATTTTAGCACCCATGCTGTTTAATGTTTACGTTAATGATCTTAAGGATTGCTTGAGATATTCTTTTCTGTTAAGCTATGCTGATGACTGTAAGATTTTTAAAAGAATTATATCAGTTAACGATTGTGTTCTTCTTCAGAAGGATATTGTTAACTTTAGTGTTTGGTGTGAGTTAAATAATATGACAGTTAATTTTAATAAATGCTCTTTTGTTCTTATTTCAAAAAATCTGTAGTTTACAATTTTGTTATTGTATCAATTCTCATAAAATTATTTCAGTTAAATATCAAAAAGATCTTGGAATTATGTTTTCTTGTAATGGATCTTTTATTCCTCATCTTGAAATGATTGTTGGTAAGGCTTTTAAAGTTATGGGTGCCATTCTTAGACATGGTTATCAGTTCAGTAATGATACTAAACGGAAATTGTTTTTTTCATTGGTTCTTCCTATTATTGAATATGGTTCAATAATTTGGAACCCTAGTTCTTGGCAAGGATGTAACTTGTTGTAGTCTATTTCTAAGAAGTTTTTCAAATAAGTTTCTTGGGAGGGTCTTTCATCTAGACGAAAGTATAGGGATTTGAAATATTTTTATAAAATTGTTAATGAACAAGTTATTTTATCAGATATAGTTTCAACTATTTCAATTAGGTCTTTGAGTTATGATACTAGGTCTATTTGTGTATATCAGATTCAAACATGTCGTTCTAATATTTTTAAATTTTCTCCTTTATTTAGATTACCCTCTTTATATAATCAGATTGGGAGTAACCTTAATCTGTGTGTCATTAATTATAAGAAATTTTGTAATCTTATTTAACTTAAATGTTATGTTTGATTTTGTCTTTTAAATTTTACTCTATTATGTATACATTTATATTTTCTTTTTATGTTATATGTTTTATTTTCGCTTTTATTGTATGTGCAAGCTGTAATTGGTTTTATGCTGTTGTTTAGCACTTAAATAAATGAATTGAATTGGAATTATTAGTAGTAGTATCATCATCATTATTATTATTAAATCTTTAATAAAAGTTTATATATATATATTTTAGGATCATCATAAATCAGCTGAAAATGCTGCTCCATTAATTGATTTATCTGTAAATAGTGAACCATCTGTATCATCTTGTGGAAATAATTCATCATTAGAATCCAATCAACATTCAAGTGAAACTCAGGTTCCAATTTTAAATCTTGAAGCTTCTTCACCATCAAGCACTATCAGCAATTTATCATTAGAAGTAATTTAATTGATATATTTTATTTATAAGGATTATATATATGTAAATTTTAAGACAATTTAAATTTTTGAGATTTTAAAGTTTATTAAACAAGAGAATTTAAATATATTTTATATAAGTATGGATATTTCCTTATAATTTTTTTGATTGTAGCAAGACTTTTAAGTGCTTTTAATAAATGTTCAAATCACATATCAAGCAGAAGATTGTTTTTTCAAATCATATCTGAGCCTGGTAATTCAGTCATGGAAATGACTATAGAATATATTAATTAGATTTTCACCTATTAAATGTGGTAGAATAGATTAATTTTCTGTTGATATATTCTGCTGTCTTTTTATCTCTAGTCATGACAAAACTGATCTGCTGATTTTTTCAGCACACCCATAATATAAATAATCCCAAAACTAAACTTTTTGGGACATAAAAAAATTAATAATGACTTAAGTTGAAAATATAACTGAAAAGAGAATAAAAAGCTCAGAGAAATTAAAAAATAAAAACATGTTATTAAAAGGTAAGTTATTTTAGCAATAAGAAAATAGTATCATTAATAGAAAGAGTGGTGTCCTCATAGAAATAAAAATTAAGAAAACAAAATACTCCATATATTACTAATTACAACAATGTTTTTTGAAACACTAAATGTTTGAATGAGATTGTGTGATATGCAGTTTAATCTATGAAGAATAGAAAAGCTGCAAGAAATGATGGAATCATTTATGTTTTTAATAGAAGGATGTGGAGCAATAGCGAAATTGTTTACAAAAGTATATTATTGATACATATAAATATGATATAAACACAAATGTTTCAACCATTTCATTCAGTTAGAATTAGCTTTGGGTGAGTTAACATCCAATCATACCTAAAAGATTAGTAAAAAGGACAAAATGTTGCTAAATAAATTAGCAAAAGTTTTTTTTCCTTTTTTAAATTGCCATTTTCATATATTCATATTTAGAGCCTGAAAGTATGCATTGAGTGTAGCCGCATTTATAAGTAATACAAATTAGATATAAGTCAAATAAAAATTTCTATTTTATGCATTCATTTTCAACAATTCTAGCTATCATCTTCTTTATTCAACTTTTTTCTAGTTCCCAACATACTCTTCATAATTTCTCTATTTTTCACCACAGCCCAACCCAGTTCTTTCTTTTTTTTTTTTTTCTCAATAAATAATCTTTTATATATAAAATAGAAATTCATATAACAAAAAAAGAAATTTTTTTATTAAAATTCTTTCATAATCATAGTTTCATCTATTAACAAAGAACCCTTTTTAAGTAAAATTCAACTAACATAAAATATATCATCATCAACCATTATCAATCCACTGCAGGATGAAGGTCTCTCCAAGTTCAGTCCATCTTTTCCTATCTTTAGCTTCTCTTCTCCACATCACTCCTGCACACTTTCTTATTTCATCCATCCATCTTATATGTGGTCTCTTTCTGGGTCTTTTACAATCTCTTGGAATTCAGTTCAAAATTTCAATTGTCCATCTAATATCATCTCTTCTAGCAATATGTCCAGCCCAACTCCACTTCAGTCTTTTAATTTTTTCAATGAGGTCAGTAACACCTGTTTGTTCTCTTACCCATACATTGCGTTTTCGATCTCTTCTTGTTACTCCCAACATGCATCTCTCCATACTTCTTTGAGTGGTCTGAAGTCTCTGTATTGCTCTTCTATTAAGTGTCCAAGTCTCGGATCCATAAGTAAGAACTGGCAAAACACATTTATTAAAAACCTTCCTTTTCAAACACATAGGCATATTTCCTTTTAGTATCAAGTTATTTCTGCCAAAAGCACTCCAACCAAGTTTAATTCTATGATTAATTTCATCCATTATGTTTCCATCTGTATTAATAATCTGACCAAGGTATTTGTAACTGTTAACTTCTTCTAACTCATCATAATCAATCTTTATTTTCATATTTTGAGAAAATCTATTAAACATTACTTTAGTCTTTTTAACATTTATCTTTAGTCCTACTTTCATCTGATAACTCCTGCAACATTTCCTGTAGCTCTAAAGCATTATTTGCAAAAACAACTACATCATCTGCAAAATCTAAATGACTTAAATAATCTCCATTTACTTTCACTCCTTTAGCTTCCCATTTTAATCCACAAAATACTTCTTGCAGCACTGCTGTAAAAATTTTTGGAGATATGGAGTCACCCTGTCTTACACCCTTTTCAATGTTGATTTTCCTACTATCATTATGCAATCTAATTGTTGCTGTTGCATGTTTATAAATATTCTTTAAAATATGACAATATCCTGGATCTACACCTTGATGATCCAATGCTTTAATCACTGAAGAAATGTTTATAGAATCAATTGCCTTTTCATAATCTACAAATCCTAAGCATAATGGCAACTCATATTCATTTGTCCTTTCTATAACTTCTCTCAATACCTGGATATGATCTATTGTACTAAAACCACTTTTAAATCCAGTGTTTTCTGTAGATGAGTTGTAATTATCTTAGTAAAAATTTTGTACAAAACTGATAAAAGACTGATAAGTCTGTAATTTCTAATGTCTTCTTTATCACCTTTTTTAAGTATTAATATTAATACTGCATTCTTTCAATCATCTGGTACATCTTTATCATTTAGACATTTGGTATATAACTTTGCTAAAAAAATTTCTATTTCTTCACCTGCTTCTTTTAATATATCAATTATAATTCCATCATTACCTGGAGCCTTCCCTTTCTTCATAAATTGAATTGCATGTCTCACTTCCTCATTCAAAATTTTAGGCAATTCAGAAGATATAATAGGTATAGGAGGCACTTGTTCTTTACTACTATATAATTCTTGATAGAAGTCTTCTACACATTTCATGATGTCATCTCTCTTTTTAGTAATAATGCCATCTTTTTTTCTTATTGCAGATATAAATTTCCTACCAATACCAAAATGTTGTTTTACACTCTTTATACTTTTATTCTCTTCTACAGCTTTCCTTGCTAGTTCACAATTATACTTTCTTATATCATTTTCAACTTTTTTCCACACCATTTTGCAAAATTCGAGATATTCAATCTTTTTTAATGCATCACTGTTGTATATTCTCACATTCCTTCTTTTCTTCATAAATTCTCTAATCTCAGTAGAAATTTTATTGGTCAATTGCTGCTTTTTTTCTACTAGCTATCTTTGTTGCAGTTTTTAAAAATGTATCAGTTATTTTCCTATTAATATTATTCAAATCTGAATCATGTTCAAAATCAACTAATACTTGAAACCGATTTGTAAGTTCTAATTTAAATTCATTAGAATGTTTCTGAAGATTAGGAATATCAATTGTAAATATTGTTTTTCTTAATAATTTTTGTCTCTCTAGTTTTACATTAACACTTCCTGTGTTAAATTTATTAAGAAGATTACAATCTGAAATATGTATTTTCTGTTAATCAAAATATAATCCAATTCTTCCGTACCTTCATTTGGATGCTTCCATGTCCATTGTCTTTTAACATTTTTCTCAAAAAAAGAATTCATAATATAAAGTTTTTCTTTTTCTGCAAACTCTACAAGTCTGTGTCCTCTCTTATTTCTATTACCATAACCAAAATTACCTACAGCATTTTCATCTTTCATTTGTTTACCAATTCTAGCATTAAAGTCTCCCATAACAATTTTAAAATGTTGTTTACTCTGATCAAAAGCCTTTTGTACATCCATATAAAAATCTTCTTCTTCATCACTATGAGAACTTGTTGGGGCATAAACCTGAATTATCTGCATTTGGTATCTGCTATTAAGTTGTAAAACTAATCTTGCCACTCTATCTGATACACCATCAATCTCCACAATGTTATTCTTCCATTTTTTATTTATAATGAATCCTACTCCACTTGTATTTCCAATATTTGTGCCTTTATAGTAGAGTATATGTCCACTTTTTAAATCAATTGTTTCTTCACCTTTTCTTCTAACTTCACAAAGTCCAATAATGTCCCATTTAATATAAGACAGTTCTTCTTTTAACTCTTGCAATCTTCCTTCACTTGAAAGTGATCTGCAGTTGTAAGTACCTAAATAAAAAGTCGTCATATCATCGAATGGCAGCCTGAGTCCACAATCAGGGGATTTTTAGCACCCTCCGCCTTCGGCCACCAACCGCTGCTTTGGTTGGTGACTTTACAGCCTCCTGGGAATAAGGGCCATGATTTATTTTTGTCTGTCATGATTGTATATATTGGAAAAAATATTTTTAAATTTTCGGAGGTAAAAAGCCAATAAACTCACCACACTGTCTAATGCGTGTTGGTGAGCAGCCCATCCATGTTCATATACTATATGAATAATCACATTGTAATAACAGCTGCAACGACAAGAACGTATGGAGTGGACATTAGGAATTTGCCCTGCTCGGTTCCTTTAAGGCCTCAAAGAGGAATCAAAGGGTCTCCTTTCAGTTAATAGCAAACGCCTTCCCATCATTCCTTTCAAAAATTAACATCCCTTTAACATCAAAGAATTTTCATGAGATTAATGGTTTTGGATTCAAAAAGTTTATCATCAAAGTTTGTTTTACTCTTCTTTTCAATTCACTTTTTTCATAAAAGATAACCTCTGCATTGTCAAATGATATTTTATGACCGTTATTCAGTTCATAAATATACAAAACTGATTTATGATATATATTTTTTTAAATCTACTCTTATATACTTTACCTCTGTCATTAAGTCTTAATTTACTTTGAGTTATAAATGTTATGACAACTGCAATGAAGCTTGTAAACTACCCCTGGAATAGATTTGCTATCAATTGACTGTTTTGAACTATTTAATAATGAATTTAAATTTAGGCCTTGAAATTCCAGGTCACTTTCACATCACCCAATAAAAAGCTTTTCTTATAAATCAATTTACAAATCGATGATTTATATGGTAAAGAAATAAACTCTTTATTCTCACTAACAATTAAATCTTTGCTAGTGAGAATAAAAGTCATCAATTTGTAAATTAATTTATAAGAGACGCTTTTTATTGGGTTGTATGAAAATGGCATGGAAGAAAGACCTCAATTTAAATTCATTGTTAAATAATTCAAAACATTCAATTGATAACACATCTACTCCTGGAGTAGTTTAATAAGATTCCTTTCAATTGTCATAAATTCAGTCGGTAATCATCTGAAAATCCAGGCATAGCTACTTGATGGCATTGTTTATGTGTCAAAACACATAAAAATGCAGTTCTGCGACCGGCTTTACGGCTAAATACAACATTTATATTGTATTACCCATTGCCAGCCGCTTTATATTGCACAAAAATATTATGGCCTGGGTTTGTGCTTCAAAACTATTTATGCGCATTCATTCTATTCATAGCTGATTACCGTATCACTTGAGAGTGTTTTAATTGCAAGTCGGTACAACTTTTCAAATCTCCATAATAGAATAATGTCATTTATATTTAAGTAATGTTATTAATTACTAATAATTGTCATATAATCCCCACCCTTCCCTAAAAAAATGTTAATGTGTAAAAAATTGGCAAAGGGTATGTTCGAAGTCATGTTTCAGCATGGAAACTATACAAGACCAATAAAATGTCTGAGAAGAACATGCAATTTTTAAACTTTTCAGAATTTCCAACTACAGAAAGTGAGACTGTGTTCTTTTTTCAGGCACATAATGTCCTCCCAAATACCAGACTGTTTTTATTACAGCAATAAAATAATAAACAAGTTCAAAAAGTCCAAAGTTTGTGTATTTTTTTTTATTTCATTAGAAATTGACAAGTATTTGGATTATCTTTTTTCAGCAGGGTTAAAATAAATTACTATTTTTGTTTACTTTTTGTTAATAATAACAAAGTACGAAACCCCCCCAAAAAAGCAGTTTATTGTAGAAGCCAGAAAAAAAGGTAATTCAAACAAAATATAAATAAAAGTAAAAAGTTGTTGAAAAAAAAAAAATATTGACTTTTTGTTACAATTATTTATCCGGAAGTGGGGGGTTCAAACAATTTTTTACCCCCCAAAAACACACAAGTTATTTTAGATTTAATAAGAAGAAAAACAATTTCGTCAACCAAAAAAAAAAAAAAAGATAGAAAAAATTTGAAACAATTCCCAAATAATTGTATTATATTTTTTTAGCAGGGTTAAAACAAGTGGGATTAAAATAAATTGCTATTTTTGTTTACTTTTTGTTAATAATTAACAAAGTATGAAACCCCCCAAAATAACTGTTTATTGTTGAAGCCAAAAAAAAAAAGGCTAATTCAAACGAAATATAAATAAAAGTAAAAAGTGAAAAAAAGTTGTTTAAAAAAAAAAATTACTTTTTGTTACAATTATTTATCCGAGGGTGGGGGTTTCAAAACGATTTTTTACCCACCAAAAACACAAAAGTTACTTTTGATTTAATAAGAAGAAAAACAATTTAGTCAACCAAAAAAAAAGGTAGAACAAAGTCGAAACAAGTCCCAAATAATTGTATTATATTTATTCGGCGTAGTTAAAACAAGTTTTTTTGTCGTGAAACAACCAATAGTTTTAAAATCAGAAAAATAAACAAAAGTTAAATTACCAAAATTTGTTGAATAAAGAAAAATGTTAGATTATAAAAACAACGAAAATGAATATTAAAATTTGTTTAATAAAAAAGAAATCATGTTATAAATGAAATAAAAATTTGTTTAATAAAAAAAAAAATCATGTTATATAAAAAAAAGTTGCGGCCCGGTAACATTACATTTGGTTGATTTTGTATAGCATCAACGCCATCAAGTGGCCATGCCCGGATTTCAGATGATTACCATTCCGTCTTAATGAAAGAATTAAAGTTCATAAGATTAGAGTTAAAAATACATATCATAACTCACCTTTGTATATTCATGAATTGAATACAGGTCATAAAATATTATTTGTCAAAGCAGAAATTATCTTTTATAAAAAAAAAAAAAATGAATTGAAAAAAAAAAAAAATTGTGATGTTAAAGGAAATTGGTTTTTGAAGTGAATGATGGGATGGTTATTTTGTTTTGTATATATGTTGTATGTTTGTTGATTTTCGATTGAAAAGGTCTATTTATTAATAGATGAAACCATGGTTGGGAAAGAATTTTAATAAAATTTTGTTTTTTGGCTAATATTGCAATGTTATATAAATTCTATTTTATTTGTAATTACTAATATAGTATTAGGCAGTATTTAAATTTTCGTTTACATATATACACTTGGCAATTTATCTACATTTCTAACTTTTTTTATTGATAACATCTCCAATCTTTTCTCTTTTCATTTCTGCATTATCCAAGTTTCTGCTGTGTTTAAAACCATTCTCTAAACAAAGTCTTAAACCTTGAAGCCAATTTTAATATAAAAGAAATTTTCTACTTATATAAACCTGACATATATAAATTCATGTAATAAAAATATATATACCATATTATTTCGAATTTGAGCTGCACGAGTATTTTAAGTAAAATCAGAAAAAAATATAAAAATGATTTTATAATAGGTATTTAAAAATAATAAACATTTTAATTTTTTAAATAGGAACTAATATAAATACAATAAGCTACTTAGACCTCGAGAATGATTTTCTGTGTTTTTTATCTGAAATATCTTTTCTTTTATGGCTCTCCAATGACAAAACTTTGATCACCTATAAATCTTTTACTAGCTGGATGATTTCCAATTTTTTCTGTATTAACTTTTCTTTTGAATTCAGCATAATATGTAAACTGTTTTTCCATCATTAGTGTGTATGGGTAATAAAAACAAAATACAACATGATTCTAAGCTGCAATCAAACAGTAACTGGATTATTTCAGAAAAGTGTGAACAGGAAATCCCTGAATAAACTGCTATCAATGATCACTCAGAGTGTAAAGATTGGGGAGTGGGAGATCGACAGAAATAACATGTTAAAATATTCACTTTGAATTTAAGCTGCACCCTAATTTTACATATTCAAAATTTGAATAAAAAATGTGGCTTAAATTCAAAGTAATATGGTATATAGAAATCATTCAGAATTGAATAATACCATTTAGTGATTAAAAAAGAGAGGGGAAAATATCATTCATTACCTGAAAACACTTCTTTATAATATTATTCAAATTTTAATAATTCTGCTTAACAGTATGAAAAGATAGGAGAAAGTATTTTTCATTCATTAGTAGAACATTACCTTACTTCTTTATTATATCATTTAAAGTTGAAAAATAATTCACTATAATAATAAAAAAATAAACATTAGGAATATCTAAACTTTTCATTCATTAGCAGAAATTATTTGTAAAGTCTTATAGTTCATAATTGAATGATTTTTCAACTTATGAGCTTCGATGGTCCTTATTATAGCTGATCATCCAAACTCCTGATACTAAGCAATATAAATTTTTACATTAAAAATATATCTAATTAATTTATTGTTTGTAATTACCAAATGATTTTTGCATAGTAGGTGTATAATATCTTTGAAGATGTTAAAGGGAGGTTAAATAAACTACTATAACCCAGCCATATATATGCACAGATATGCTTTTTCTATAAGGGTAATATATAAATTTGTATATGATTGCAATGTCATTTTTGAAACTTCAAAGTTTTGTATTATTTTCCTAATTTATTTTACTGAAGTATGTTTTTTAAAAAACATTATATAATAGTAATTATACCTGATTTTTGTTCCATTTTCAATATGATTGCATAGTACACCTCATATTTATACATTTGACTGTGGATCATATGAAGTACATTAGATTCCAAGTGCTCGAGATTGTATTAGTCCATGAATAACTTAATAGATGAGATTAAGTATCTAAGAAATAATAATGATAGATAAATCACGTAATCACTATTTCTTATGCTAGCACATTAGTGTTATTGTCTAGAGATATTGGATGAGTAGGCACTAGATAGGGATTTTATATACAAGCCTTCTGGAATCCATTGATTACTCTAGTTGTCACTGAGTGGCACTACTGTATGGAGAGTTTTGCCTGTTTTGATAGATAAATCAGTTCTTCAAATGAAGATTGTGTTGAAGTGAATAGAGACATTCTTACTATCGATCCAAATAATACTGTTTTGTGTTAGCCAGGGATTTTTAAGACACTTCAGAGAAATAAATAAAAATGATTGTTGCTAGGAAATGTAAATCCAAGGTTACTTCATTGAGATCATACTTTGAGTAATCAAATTTTATAAATCAATGGTAATGAGTGGTTTTAGAAATTCTAGTAACTGACAAACATGCTACTTGAGCTAAATTTGTATTATTATGTTTAAGGAGGAAGATGTTAGCATAGCCAGTCATAATGGCATACTATATGCTTAGAAAGTCTGACTTTTCCTATTTTTTCATATTCAGGAAGCTCATTAGGTAGTATTACATATTGTGCTATGTATGTTCAGTTGTTCAAAAAAACAGTTAATTAAATTAATAACCAGGTTGATGACAATTATTTCATTTATTATTTTACTACATTTTTTGCTGCAGTATTTTTACAATCATAAAATTAAATCTCTCAAAATTGCAAACTTTTATATAATCAAAAAAAATAAATTAGATTGCTGATAACAATCAGTGTTCATACATTTACTCATCACAATAGTGCTATGATTTCTAGTATATGAAAATACATACTCCGATCCATATTCAATTCTACATATTATATTAACTATACCCAAGGCTTCATTCTATTAGTAGAATAAAATAATATAACGTAATATGCAGTTCTTTCCATGGCTTCTGTATTTGCATATTATTTAAATGAAATAACCATACACAAATTATCAACAACAATATTGCAAAAAATTAATTTTTTATGGTCAGTTATACTACTGAATAATCAAATTTCTGACATGATAAATTAATTATTATTATTAATTTTTAAACATACACTAATGTATATAATATATCCAAGACATGTCAAAGCACAAACATATATAATAATGTTGATAATTACAAATAATAATCATTTGTTAAATAATTATGTTTCATGGAATTTGTTCCTGGCATGCTATCTGGAAGTTATATTTAAATATGCATTTTTTTTTCAAGAGTTTTTATTTTTATATTGATCAGAATTATGCTTTCTCATTTGAAATATTACACGTAATATTTAATATAAATAAAATATCCGTTAATTAGAACAAAATTGTAATCATAATAAAAATACTAAAATATAATAGTAATAAACTATTATAAACAGTCTTTCAATCCGCAGAAGTACTTTCGGTTAATTTTTTTAAATCTGCCTCAACTGCCATTAAATTAAAAACAAACAAACAACAAAGAAGAAGCAGACGTCATCAATTCAAATCCCATGAATCATGTATTTTGATGTTAGAAACTTGGGTATTGTTAATTAGCCACTGTACATCGCTTGGTGGTGTTTTTTCTGTGTAAAAACACAGAATAATACCCTTACCTAGCGAACCTATGGCTAATACCCACTATGATCATAGTTGCCTTTTTATAGCGATTAAACGCGGCCAAATTCTTCCGCATCCGAACCTATGGTTAATAACAATCCTACGAACGTATAATAGCCATTTCATTGCGGCATTACTTTATCATATTGGAATATACTTAAAAGGAAATAGTAAGTGTTTATCAAATTCAGTAGTAATTTCCTGCTGTGACTGCAGCATTTTAATTTTTCACATGTTAAATGTACTTCATAAAAGTTTTCAATTTGATAGTAAAAGCTTCTCATACTCAATAGTATATATTTTTTTGTTGTACCTCTACTATTTTGAATTTTATATTAACATATGTTAATCTTAAAATTTTCTCAAATTCATTATTATAACTGATCTAAATAGTTATTATTCAAAAGAGAAATTAAATATGAAGTACAAATGCAATTTAATTAATTTAAAATATATATACAAAATCAAATTTTACTTTGCTTTACCAAAAACTATACTTTTTGTTTAAAAAAAAATCTTCAACTCTATAATCTTTTAATCAGTACTGTCCTCTTTTTTTTTTTTATGACATTATTTGAAAATATTGCCAATTATAAATTTTTTTAGGACAATTAAGTAGCATAAAGTTAAAGTTTACAGGCTAGTAATAAACAAACTTTCACATTTATATAGTAATATAGATATAAATTGTATTTTGCATAATATTAATAACATTCATTGTAAATATGGGTAAGAAAATATATGAATATCAAAATCCATTTATTTATGTTAGAAGAAATACTAATTTTGCTTTCAGTGATTATATAAAAGTTTGTAACTCAAATAGATAGGATTTTAAGACAATAAGGATTTATATTTAGAAAAAAATCTTAAAAAGAAAAACAATTTTCATCAATATTCATAGCAACATATGTAATCATTTGTTTACACTAAGATTAACCATTGATAGCAGCCACTTGTAAATAATTTTGACAATTATAGTTAAAAGACAAAAATATAGATACTGTGTTTTTCCAAAAATAAGACTGTCTTATATTAATTTTTGCTCCAAATGATGCCTTAAGGATTATTTTGAGAGGATATGTTATTTTTTTTTATGTACAAAAATATATATTCAAATCTACATTTATACAATATTATCAATTTCAACAGCATGTAATGTCACATTTAGATTATGAGAATATTAAAAGTTATTTAAGGGTTGTTAAAATTTGTAATATTTAATTTAAAATAATATGAAACATTAAGCTAGGCTTGATTAATTTGTGAACTGAGATCACCTGCTGGTAATATGTTTCAATCTTTTTGGATATCTATATTGATTTATTTACAATATATACAATTTACAACAGCTGAAAGTGTAATTCTCATCTCAGAATGATACATTGATAAATGAAAAGAAAAATTGTGTTTGTAAGTTTATTAAAATAATTAGTTATGAGTTTGTCAGCAAAATAATTTTGACTAACATTTATTCAAGTACAAAAATCTGTATTTATATTTATTTGTACATGCATTACTTTAATTTGAAATGTTTTTTTTTTCTTATACTAGTTGTAATGTATATATATATAAACATTTTGTATATTATATTCATCACTTTATAATTCTATACGTCCGTTGTGTGTTTCAACAGATGAATACTATCCAACCACTAGGCTGACAATCTTAATTAGATCTTATATTTGGGGTAGGACTTCTATTATCAACATCTTGAAAAATCATGCTAGGGCTTATTTTTTGGTTAGGTCTTATTTTCATGGAAATATCATAGTCAAAAAAGAGAATAAAATGAAAAAAAGATTGTTATCAGAATTATTGTGCATGTATTTAAAACTTTTTAAGATCTAAGTGGCCATCTTGAATTTTAAAAAAAAATTACAACAAATATAATTTAAAACATATATTCTGTTTGAATACAATAAATATAAAAGTATATACATTTTTAGAAACAGCAAATATGAAAGAATATAATAAAGCTGATAAAATAATTATTACCTCAAAAATAATTAAGAAAAAAGAGATTTTTAACACTTATAAACATCTTTATATTTACATTGGTTCACAAATTTTAAATTTTGAAAGTTAAAATTGCACTTTCATAAACAACTTCATCACATTTGTCTCGAAATGCTGAAAAAAAAAGATATATAATATGTCTTACCTGAGGTAATTTTTCTATGAAAAAATTACAAAAACAGTCCAATTGGTAACTTCAATTTTTACTAGCTGATCCAAATCCTGTCCTTCCATATCAAGATATATGCTAGAAATGTTTAGTTGCTCTTCCATGCAGGGTATCCGTTAGAAATATGTTTGATTTTTAGTGGGGAAAAAAATACCAGGAATAATTTATAAGATATTATGCAAGGAGGACTTGGGTAAATTATAATGTATTATTAAACAAGCCAAGGGTCACAAGCCAGAAACTAGTCTGGAGATATTGGGTGAGTATGCACTAGATAGGGATTTTATGCACAAGCCTTCTGGCATCCATTGATTACTCTGGTTGGCACTACTATATGGAGAGTTTTGCCTTGTTTAATAACAATTATGTGCTAGTATAAGAGATGGTGATCAGTGATGTAATGTATTATATTATATATTATATTAGTGAAAAATAGGGTGTGACATAAAATGTGTATTCTTTTTAAGTAAAGTGTACTCAAATAAATATCAAATAGTAAGAACAGCTTATGAGTTATTATGCAAAGAGAACTTTAGTAAATTGTAATATATTTAAAAATATAATTAGTTATTATATTATTGGTGAGGGGGGGGGCACCTAAAATATATATTCTTTTTAAGTAAATAAAGTGTACTCAAAAAATAAATATCAAACAAAAATTTCTCCAAGATAAAATGAACAAAAACTAAGTAAAATCAATAAACATCAAAATAAAAAATTTTATTATGAGCACTGATTATATATATGTGTGTGGGAGATGAAATATGAGAGTGAATGGCTGAGGGTATATGATTTAGTCTGGATGTGTATGTTTTTATATCTTTGGAATGTAGTGTCTAAAATTCTATTGCATATATATTGTTTTCTACATATATATAAAAAGTAATTTTAAAAAGTAATAAAAGTAAGTCATAAAACTAATTGAATATTCAAATGAAATCATAATATATCTTGCCTATTACACTAAATAATATGTATATGATTGAGTCTGGATGTGTTTTTATATCATTGAAATATATTGTCTAAAATTCTATCACAAAATTATTATTTTCTACATATATTTAATTATATAAAAAAATAAAATTGTAAAAAAAGTAAGTAATAAAACTAATTCAATACTCACAGATGAATCCTGGTTAAACGTTAGCATCAGTTTCAGATTTGAATCTTTTTTTTTTTTGTCTTTGCTGCTTCTAAATGTTATTTTCTATAAAAATGAATTTCTAGAAAAAGAGGACTTACCAATACACATCGGCGATTAAATGTAAATATCAAGCTGTAAAAGAATGCAATTCGACCATAAAAAATGATTTACGGTTATTAAATCTAAAAAAAAAATGAAAAAAAAAAGTTAAAAATTGTACACCTTTATCCCCCTTAGCGATGGCAATTGGTCCTCCAAAACTCAGCGTTAAGCAAGAATATCGTACACAGAATACTTATTTATAATGGGGATCTATGGGGAAAAAATTGGTCAGTTCCTAAAACTAAAAAATTACACTAACTTGGGAATAAAGTACATATTAAAAAAATTATTCATTTACACTTATTTTAAATGCAATCTGTTTTTCTTCTTAAACTTTTTTCTAATTCAACATTCGTGTTTTAAAATGTTCTTTTTCTTTTGATTTGAAACCACTTGGGTGTAAGCAACATTTTTAACAAAGTTACAAAATCAATAGCTATTTTTACATAATTAGCCAGGTATTCTAAAAATAATATACAGTAATTAAAGACCCTTCCCTCCACGCAGTTTAATATTTGTATTTAGTGTTTTCCTGAAAGTTTGTGATGATGGTATTTTAGTTATACTGTATTTATATATTGGACTATTTCATCATCTAGTATAAGTGTTGAATGTCTTTAGAAAAATTAAACTTTCTTTAAATAATCCAAGTATTGTACATTATATTTAAATAAAATTTAATTTTTCTAAAGACATTCTACACTTATATGTATATATTATTATAGATTCATTAATTATATATATTTTAAGTTTATACGTTCTATAATCAAAATCTTGTATGTGCTATACAATTTCAGCAAAGTCATTACCTGTATACATATTACAGAAATGTACTTTTGCTTTTGGGTAAAATGACTTTAAAATACCTATTCCCTGACATCATCAGTGCGCAAAATTCAAGATGGCTGCCAAAAAAAAATTTTTTTTTAATTTTTCCCAATCATTATAGTGAATAATCGATTGTAAATTGAAGTAGTGGGTACAAATTGATGATGATAGCTATTGTGAAATATCGCTAAGTGAGGTCTAGGTGTATTTTACAAAAAAAATTATAAAAAATCCAAATTTCATTGTAGAGAAAAGTAATACCTCATATAAACATAAGAAAATAGTGAATCGAATGGTCTAAGATCCGTCAGTATTCAATTTACCAATTCCGTGCAAACTCAGTTGAAAGTCTAAACTTTTGAATAGGGGCGCTTCAGACTCAAAGGGTTAAGGAATGGGAATATGATTGCCCAAACATTCAGTTTATTACAATTAGTACAGTTTATTACAATTAATGCAGAGAAATGGCTGATGGCATGAAAAGATCAAGATGATCTATTTAACCTAAATAATTGAAGGTAATAAAGTAAAAGAAAAGATTGAAAGAATAAATATATACATAGTTTTACCCATATTTGTGAATGTATTTCTTTATGAAAAATAAAAATTGATCTCGAGCCAAAATGTTTTTTAAAAATATTTTTTTTACTTTTAATGAGAAAGCATTTTAATTATTTATAATTTTTCAAAACTAGCAAGTAGTATTATTTGATTTAGCATATCTTGATTAAAATATTTTTTATTATTTTAATTAAAAATATATTTTTTTACATGATTCTATGATGTTTACAATTTTGAAATTGGTGTGTATTGAAAAAAAATTTTTTCTTTTTTACTTGTGAGGAAAATTTTAAGCTTTCACAAAAGAAAAATTAAATCTCATGTAAATATATCTTTTAATTGAAATGCAAATACTTTCTCATTATGATATAAAAATTGTTTTTTAAAGGGAATGGGTGTGGGGTGGGGGGAGATGTGAATTAACTTTCTAATCCAAAAGATATTTGAATAACTAGATAATAGAGTTTCATGATCACATAATAACTTTTGATCTGTCAATAATAATTTGGTATTGTTTGCCACACTGTGAACATAATTTACTCTAATGCCTAAATTTTAAAATTACACCTGGGTCTCGTTTTCTGCAGATTATTTTAATGCGATTCATGTTTTTTTCTTAATATTTTTCATATTTCACTATATTTATTAGATATCAAGAAATTTAAATTATTAATAACTTATTTTGATTTGAAATACTTTTTTTTTTTCAAAAATATAGTATTATATTAGCAGCTAACATGAATATGCCTGAAGCTGTATTTAGAACTTAGCTTCTATATAAATAACCTATTTATACTAATGAGTAAATAATAATAATAGATTTATACTTACATATAAAAATATTGCTAAAAATATTCACAAAATTTAAACTTTTAAAACATTTTGTTATATGTGTATAACAGAAATAAATAATCTTTTAGATTTTTAAAATAAAAAAACGATGATTTTATGAACTGAAAATAATATTTCTAATGATAATGTATAATCTTTTTGTTTTGATTGCGATTTCATTTTTTAATATAGAAACAAAACCATTAACACAGCACAAGACTGAAACTGGCGCTAGTTGTACATCACATCACGAATAAAAATGAAGTGGCTAACAGGTTTCTCTGGGCATAATTGCTGAGAGATTCTTGACTTCGTTTAAGGAGAAGCCACAGTACATCACATCGAATCTTATTTCTTACCAGTTTACAAATGAACGCTAGCGGTAATGATTAAAATATGTATGAAAAATGTAAAATTAAATACTGTAGTTAATAAAAAAAGTAAAAAAAGTTTGTCTTGTATTAATTTTTTTCAAATATTTGACATTTTTTATTAGTCATACTTTATTTGCTTATTTTTTTAATGCGAATTTTAAAGTAATTTTTCCTTGCTGCTTTGCTTTTATGCGAATTCTGAAAATTACAGCACTATCCCCCATTTTTCAAGGTAAATTAAGTCTATTTTTGTGCGATTTTTTTTAATGCGGGTTTTCTGTGGAACCTATCTACCACATAATATGAGACCCAGGTGTATATCATAAATTTTAATGAGCCAATTACTATGATATAGTATATTAAAAAAATGTTGTCTTTTTTAAATCATTAATTCTTTAAAAAAAAAAGGCCAATTATTGTAATCTTTAAAAATAAATATTTTTTCATAAATTATAATTATTTGTTTTATATTAATGCATATTTTGGCTTTCAGTAACTTTCACAATAGAAGTTTTAATTAGAAAGAGTTTTAAAAATATGAATTTATTTTAATATAAGAATTTATTTGAATATTTTAAATAAAAATTATTTACAAATTAGTTTTAAAAATTGAACTTTTTTTTAATTAATTGAACTATTTTAACAGAAATAATAAAATTGCAAGAATGTATTAAAAAAATTTCTGCCATTATTATGAAGCTTTTTTATATATACTGTATAAGAATTTTGGTATTAATTTATTTAAAATAAAATCTACCTATTATTCAAAAACTTTTATTATCTGAACAAAATTTTAAGTGTACTCTTTAATCTTTTATAATAAATAAATAACTTTGTACACATGTTTATAAAAAAGATTGATAAAGACAATTTAATAAATACCTACACATTAATATTAAATTTTATATTGTTATAAATAAAGTAAATTTATACATTTTAGGTAGTAAAATTAATATTTACATTTTTACTAGAGTTTGGGATTACAGTGAAGTAATAGAAGATCTATTCTTTCACACATCTGTGAAAAAGCTTTGGAACCAGGGATTTTAAATTAATGGTGTTTTACATATATTAATTTATAGTAACTTTAAAAAAATTAAAAACATGAGACATGGTATTAAATTTTTCTCCATTCCAAAAAAAAAATTACACTATTTACATTCACTAATACATTAATAGATAGTTAGATATATTTAGCAAATGAAATAATTTATATATTTTATATTACTGTTGATAATTGAAAGCTAGCTTTAGATTATTTGAATTTAAATTTTTAAAAGCCCTATATTCAGTTGGTAAAATGATTGATTCAAGAACTAAAGGTTCCTGGGTTGAAACTCAGATGTCATTTCTGATATTTGAATGTCACATGACTTTCTGAGAAATTGTCCATTCAGTTATTTTTTTAAAGTTTTTATAACTTCATAAAATTTTACATTCACACTTTTTAGAAATATATATATAAATTTGAATTTAATTTTATAGTTACGCAAATATAAAAATTATTTCATTTTAGAGGAAAAAATACTAGTTTTTAAACATTTAGATATATAATGAATATGTATTTTTTTTTATATACATACATATTTCTGAAATTATGTTTTAAATTTTAAAAAAAATTATATCATGTTTTATATTTCTTAATTTTGAATTATTTATTTTTAGAAAAATATTGTTTTCTCTCCATTCACTAATGTTTCACCTCAAGAAGAAACCCCTTCTAGACGATCCTCCCTCAGTTCAATGACTAGTGACTCTCCATTGTTCCCAAGCCTCAATCTATCTATGCGGCATTATAATCTTATTTCTGATTTAGAAAGTGAAGCAGAAGAACCACCAATAGTAAATCTTGATGCTTATTCCAAAGAAGATATTTATTTAAGTTTTAGAAAAGTTGAACGTCGTTTATCTAAATACCGTAACAAGTATACAGAGGTATTGATCTGTTTTTTTAATGTATAAAAATTTTCAAATCTTGAAATACATGCATTGTTTAATAATAATGACAGTAGCTATAATAAACATTCTGTTCTATACAGAATTTGAAATTTTTTTATAAATTTGTAGTCAAAAAAAAAGATTATGGTAAGTGATTATAGTAATTATAAAATAATTTATTTTAAAATAAGATTATTATTAAAAATTATTAGATTAAAATGAAAAGAATAAAAGTTTTTCACAATCATAATTTTGATTCGGGAAAGCCTTACAGTCTGCTGTGTAAAGTGGGGGATATAAGAAAAAAAAAATTTCTATTTTTATTAATGGTGCTTAAAAAATTGACTTATTATTATTTATTTATTTTTTACTTTAATGCTTGACCTTCCTTGCCCCTGATAATAGCATATTTTGTCAGTAATAATTCATTATTGTATGGCTTGGAAAACTACAAAGCACTTAAATTTATGTAATAACAGGCTTAAAAATTAATAAGGTACTTAATAAAAAAGTTTAAATAGTCTCTAAATATTTTACTGCAGGACAAAGATCTCTTCAGAAGCTTTCTACACTAAATCAGTGATTAGGATTTAGGTGTTTGTTTGTTTTCTATTTTATAGTTATAATTGTATGACTAATAGAGCTGAATATGGATAATTATTTGAAAGAAATATTCTAAATATGACATGAAAAAAAAATTCCTAAGTTTTATTCATCCCAGATTTGATCTTCGTGTCATGGGCATGAAGTCAGATGTACTAACTATTTTGAAATGAGATTCTAGAATATTTACTATACATACTGTACGGGTGACTTGCAACCAAGAAACCCACCTGCCCCAATCTGCAATGTCTTAAATCAAGCCAAGTAGTTATCAAATAACTTATCCTTTATTAATTGTCGCGCTAAACAAATTAGTATTTTTTTTTTTTAAAAAAGAGATGAATTTTTATATGTTTACAGTAGTAAAAATAAATACATACATGTATATATCTGATATAACTAACTGTGAATGTTATTAATGACTAATAATATTGACTTAGACGAAGGTAAAGCTAAAAAATAATTACCCAAGATCAAGCGTGTTGCCAGGTGACCAGAATTGAAAATAGAAAACCCATTTTAATGAATATTTATAATTATGCAATAATGAACAATCACAGCAAGCACGGGGAGTAAAAATGATCATGCAATTCTCACTATTTTTAACAACTAAAAGGTCTGCACGAGAAAAAAAATGTCTCAACAGTTATGTTTGTTTAAAAAAAAAACTGGATATTGACGTTCGATTTTAGGACAAATTTTCATTGCCAGAAAAGGGAATTGATTTCAGCTGCTAGTGTAAACAGAAACCTGAATACATAAATGGTGAAAATAAACCAAATGATTTAAATTTTAGTGAAAGAAGTTATTAAGAAAAGAAGGAACAACAGCTTGAGGTCTCAATAATAATTTCTTTATTGTTCTTACATTGCTTCCTTATGCCCAGAAACTACTCTATAAGTAATTGTAGATATTAAGGATGGTAGTGCAAGGAGGTTGAGATAAAGGAAACATATCGTAGGTAACCAACTTCCATGCCAATAGAAAGGTTATTGCTAGTGCAATATGCCTATCTTATTAAATAGTAGTGAATATTTATCTCCAGGGAACTTCTGCCCTGTATCCCAAGGAAACAACTGGATAGTGCTTACGATCTATCAGGTTGGAGTGAACACAATCTAGTTAAACCAATGGACAAGTACACCACCTTAGGAGATTTATCAGGATCAATAGACTTTTAATACAATGGACAGTGCTTGCCTAGCTCATACATTTATTTATTTTTATCTTGTGGTTAAGACCTGTAGAGGTCCCTACTATCGCATTTTTACGCACACATTCTTGAGGTTACAGCCTTAGTAAATATTACGTATTGATTTATGTAATATATAGGGTATATGAGCACAAACTTTCACACGACCCACCACTCTATCTCATAACACTGATGAATACATATATGACGAAAAGATAAATAATCACCAAACTTTCACACGACCCACCACTCTATCTCATAACACTGATGAATACATATATGACGAAAAGATAAATAATCACCAATATACATATTTCATGCTATACCAGCAATCATCAGTTGGTCCAGGTTATCATCTCTATACATATATGCAATAAGTGCTCAAATATATATTAAGATAGCCAATCTTCATACTTTAATGGACAGGCATCAATCCACTCCACATTCCAACTCTTCAACCATCCATCCAATTGAAAATCTGATGAAGGAACATCAAAAGCCATCCTGAGGTGAGATTCTTGCCACACCCATGTTGACCTAAAGTCATTCTGACCCCTCATGTACAGGACATAATTCATTTCATACATATATGAGGGATGGGCAGACATCTCTTACTATGTTTTTTTATGTGTCATTTAAAAAAAATTTTTTTTTTCATTATTTCTGTTAATTTTTCGTTTTTCAAGTTTGGAAACCTATGCTTCAGAAATGGAAGCATTCACATTAAGTATATATGGGGGGATAATTAAGTTGAGCAAATATTTTTGATATAGTTTAGATCACCACATTTCCACCCAAAAGCTTGACACCACTCATCTGGCTACAAGATGAGGTAAGATTTTGACAATATTCAACCTTAATAGCACCATACTGACTAAACAGAATTTTTGTTTGTTACTGATTGATTAATATACTAAAATCTTGTTATATATTTTTTTTGTACATGTGATATAATTATCTTGAATGAATAGCTTTTCTTATTAACTTTCCTAATCTCATATATGCATATGTAGAAGGGGATAATAATAATACTCACGAAGCTTATAAGGCATGACTGTAAATAGAATAATTAGCAAGATAGATTCACAATTTTTGAAATTATTAATTTTTGTTATATATATTACTTGAAACCTTTTATTTTCGTTTGTAAATATATTATTCTGAAATATTTTTTTTTTTTTTGTAAATAAAGATTGCCAGGGCATGGATTTCTATCACGGGATTTGGGATTGGGATGTTCGTTGTATTAAGATTTTAAAGTGATAGAAAGTCATTTTTGTCTATCATCATTATGTTTTTTAATACTGTTGCATTATGTTTATTGTTTAAGAAATGTTATTGAGTTATTGCAATCAATTTGGTCTCTACTTGGTCATTATCATCATATATTCACACAACTAAATAAATAGATTAATTAATATCCACACACCAATAAGTAAATAGGTTAATCATTAACATCTACACATCATTAAATATCATTAAATAATTATGCTAAATATATATGTTATTTATTCATATCCACATATCCACACACCACTCCTTATGTATATATTGAAATAGAAATATTTTGGAAGTATATATCCATTGGTTCTTGCTTATATAGAGATGCAATAGTTAGTGAATTAAGCAAGTCCATCCCTGAAGAGAACCGATTGCGAATTCTTCCTGAGTTTGAATATTGTGCCAAATGGAGACTGAAAGGGGGTGAGATGTGGACAAACTAGTCAAAGATGTGGACGAACTAGTCCAAATTGCATCTAAATTTAACCAGTAAACATTGAGCTAACATACTGAAAGTAGATGTGATCATGGGCTAAGCATTGATCCAGATATCCTAAGAGTCTGTAGCAGAAGTGGAACACCCTCGTGTCACTGCAAGCCCGAGGAGCACCCTATGATAGAATGACCCAAATGCCCGAAAGACAAGTAGCATGTACTACTGTAAATGGGTCGGATATGTAGCAAATGCTTTGAATGATCATAGGTGAAATGGAAGCATGGATGAGAGCAGACATAAACAGCTTGAATGCAAGATGAAACCAAAAGTTGGACAGCAGCAAGATGACATGAATAGCCTAAAGAGAGAGGTGAAAGAATTGAGCAACAGGATGGTCAGCATGGAAGAAAAGCTACAAGCGATGGTATTAAGTCAGGCCTGAAGACTGATATGAGGGAGATAGAAACCAGACTGTTCATGTATATGAGGCAACTTTCTATCAATATAGATAATGTTCAGAAAGATAACACGGAAATTGAATATCAAATGCGACAAAGTGCACGAGAGCCAATAAGTTTTTAGAGATGATATATGAGCGGACCAAGAAAAACTACAAGCTAAGATAGCTCCAGGAGGCACACCCAAGGATGGATCAACTCTCCACCAAACAGCACTGAGATAGTCTCATAAGAATATAGTAGGAGCCCTTGACCATCAGCTCAGATAGCTCGAGAACAAGATAGCTTCGATTGAAATGATACCATCATAGACAAAATCTCTTTGAAAAAGCTGATAGAGAATACCATTGAGAGATGGGGATAGAGTTGATGAAATGAATGAGGCCATCGAGCACAGATTTAAGATCGAGTCGCAACTATACCAAGAAGCACTAACTATTGAAATGCGATGAAATTGGGATCAATTTGGATACCCAGAATAATAGGGAAGAACAGAATGGTAGAGAAAATTACTCTCAGCAATCTAGCAACCTCTATGAGGAACCCACACTTCAGTATCACATAATTGCCGAGTTGGAAGAAATAATTCCAAATATTTTACAAGCCAGTCATGAGAACAATGTACTGAACCTACAGATAAACACCCCGTGTGTTGGAAACATCGTGGAAGAATGTAATAAGGCAAACGAATAGAATCATTACACCACATTCATATGCGTTATCAAAGCCGAGTCCACATGTTTTCCAAACACTACATTAATGAACTATGTGACAACCATCAGACTGGAGCATTACTAATTGTAATGACCGCCACAGAGGAAGATTGTCACTATAAAAGGAGCAATTATGAAGGCACATGTTCAATCCATAGATTTGATCATTCTAAATAACTGATACAATGCTTGAAGTCCCTCCACAACCAAATATGTGATCAACATTCAGAAAGGCATTGGATCATCATAGAAAATAGTACACCACAAATCAATAAACAAAACGGTCCCAGGTTCCACAAACTGCAATACCTATGAAGGCCCCTTCACCTTCATTAAGTATATAAATGCTACTGTTTAAGAAGGTAATATTAAGAACAGACCTCAACTATTGCGACCAAAGACATTGGACTGGATGACTGGAAATGAATGAACCCCAACTATATAGTATTAAGTTATTTCAAAAAGGGGGGAGGAAAGAGAACTAATGATGACACAAATGCGAACAACAGGAAAGGTGTTCATAAACAATCAGACATGGATAGATGCACCTACACTATTAACTAAGCAACAGTTTATAGCCACCTGACCAAGTATTGGGTATAGGCCAACCAAAGAGTGTACAGTGAACCAATGAAACCAGAATTGATGAAGAAAAGAATATATTACAAACTCATGAACAACTTGCCATAATGGCAAATTATAGGAAATGGATTACAAAAAAAATCCCCACAAATTTAAGGTTGGAGATAGAGTCCTGATAAAAACTCCATACCCAAGTAAACCGCAGGAGAACAAATAATGTTTTATAACAAGTATAAAGGACCATATACCATCATCAAACAGACAGGTCCCAATTTTGGAAACCAGGAAGGAGAGATCCGAGGCACATATTATGCCTGCATCTTGAAACCTTACTTTGGCTGTCATAATCATCTATAATAATATGATTAAATTGCTCATACAGCTAAAGAATAAAAAATAACCACCAAGCATAGTATATAGGTAATGTAAATCATATGAAAGAGAAATAAAAATAACTAGTGATCAATATAAAGGGGAAAATGTAATACATGTCTAGGGATATTAAGTTTGATGAGGGTATTCTCCAATTAATGCTCACATGCAGCCATTGTGATACCTTGGAGCTAACTAAAATAAGGAGCCAATCCATACAAATAAATGGATGCTCTGATATTTAGCTAGACCT